>CAMZMU010000091.1:9629114-10319114 GCA_947311845.1 Poa pratensis
ACACGTTCGTTGGGAGACCCCAAGAGGAAGGTATGATGTAGTCAGCAGCAAGTTTTCCCTCAGAAAGAAACCAAGGTTATCGAACCAGTAGGAGCAGCAACTCTTCAGAAGGTTGTCAACGGCGCCAGAAAAATGCTGTCGCAGGGAGTCTGGACTGTTGACGTGGAATCTGCACACAACACAATCAAACTACTTTGCCCCAACGAAACAGTGAGGTTGTCAATCTCACTGGCTTGCTGAAAACAAAGGATTAAACGTATGGTGTGGAAAATGAGTATTAAATTGCAGAGAATGAAAAAGGAACAGTTTGCAGTTTGTGGTTGTTTAATCAGTGTAAAAGAATGGACCGGGGTCCACAGTTCACTAGTGGTGTCTCTCCATAAAAGATAACTAACATGTTGGGTGAACAAATTACAGCTGGGCAATTGACGAATAGTGAGCGCATGACAATGCATATACATGACATGTTGACTACTATGATATTTAATTGGGCATTACGACATAATACATAGATCGTTATCCAACAGCATCTATGACTAATAATCCACCGCCGGGTTGTCATCCGAGTCCCCGTTGGTATTAAGTTGCAAGCAACGGATAATTGCATTAAGTAAAGTGCGTAATGTAAACAAACACATATGCCCGTGGACATAGCATCGTTAGGTTATCCCTAGTGGCAACAGCACATCCACAACCTTAGAACTTTCTGTCACTGTCCCAGGTTAAACGGAGACATGAACCCACTATCTAGCATAAATACTCTCTCTTGGAGTTACAAGCATCTACTTGGCCAAAGCATCTACGAGTAACGGAAAGCATGCAAGATCTTAAATAACAATAAGATAGATTGATAATCAACTTGACATAATATTCAATATTCATCGGATCCCAGCAAACACAACATGTAGCATTACAATAATATGATCTTGATCATGTAGGGCAGCTCACAAGATCTAAACATGATGGCACAAAGTGGAGAGACAACCATCTAGCTACTGCTATGGACCCGTAGTCCAAGGATGAACTACTCACGCATCACTCCGGAGGCAGGCATGGCGATGTAGAAGCCTCCGGTGACGATTCCCCTCTCCGGCAGGGTGCCGGGAAGAGGTTCTGAACCCTCCCGAGCTAGGGTTGACGACGGCGGCGTCTCTGGAACTTTTCGTGGATATTTGCTCAGGTACTTAGGGTTTTCGCGTCGGGGGGAATAAGTAGGCGAAAGGGCGGCGGCTGGGACCCCCGAGGGGCCCACACCACCCAGGGCGCGGCAGAGGGGGGCCCGCGCCCTGGCGTGTGGGGCCCCGTGGCTCCTCTGCGCCTCTTGCTCCGTCAGGTGGTTCTGGAAAAATAGGGACCCCCGTGTAGTTTCGTCCAATTCCGAGAATATTTCCAGACTAGCTTTTCTGGAATACAAAAACAGCAGAAAACAGGAACTGGCACTTCGGCATCTTGTTAATAGGTTAGTCCCAAAAAATGTATAAAAGTGATATAAAGTAGATGCAAAACATGTAGCAATTGGTATAAAACAAGCATGGAACATCAAAAATTATAGATACGTTTGAGACGTATCAGCATCCCCAAGCTTAGTTCCTACTCGTCCTCGAGTAGGTAAACGATAAAAACAAAATAATTTTTGAGGTGACATGCTACTATCATAATCTTGATCATATAATATTGCAAGGCACATGTAAATGAATGAAGTGATCCAAGTCAATGGTCTATAATTTGCTACAAATAGATAATGAGTAAACAATGAATCACACAAGCTAAACGTTTTCATGAATAGTACTTTCGAGACAAGCATCAAACAGTTTTGCATAAGTGTTAACTCATAAAGCAATAGTTTCTAATAAAAGGTATTTAATCAACACAAAGGAAGAATTTAGTTTCAGCATTTGCTTCAACTTTCAACATATTTATCTCATGGATATTGTCAACACAAAGTAGTATAACAAGTCCAATACATTGCATATAACGCATGTTGTAACAAAGTTGACACTAGTGTTTGCTTGTGGAAGACAGAAAGAATAGGAAAACTGACTCAACATAAAAGTAAAAGAAAGGCCCTTCGCAGAGGGAAGCAGGGATTAAATCATGTGCTAGAGCTTTTAGGTTTTTGAAAGCATATAGAGATTGCATAAAATATTTGATACTCCTCCCAACCTTGCTAACACAAGCCATGGCTAACCGAATCCTCGGGTGCCTTCCATCAATCACATACCATGGAGGAGTATCTATTTTTGAGAGGTGTTTGTTAATTGTCAACGAATGGTAGCGGGTGAGAACAGTATTCTACCTGTCGAACGGACTTTTAAGAGCGGCTCCCATGAAGGACGTTATTTCTACCAGCAAGGCAGATCATCCCTCTTTCTCTTTGGTTTACACACATTCAGGTATTTCACTGTTTGTCATTGCTTACTGATGAATCAGGGCAAAAGTGTGAAGAGAATTAATTGGTTAAAGTTGTAATTAATTGGGACTGGGCACCCCGTTGCCAGCTCTTTTTGCAAGTTATTGGATAAGCGGATGTATATGCCACTAGTCCAGGTGTAAAAGTCCACTCGACAAATAGAATAAAGAATAACCACACTAATTCCTCATGAGCTAGTAAACATTGACACAAAAAGGGAATAATAACATTTTGAATAATTTAAAGGTAGCACATGAAAAATTTACTTGGAGTGGCAAGGAAATACCACATATAGGTAGTTATGGTGGACACAAATGGCATGGATTTTGGCTCAAGGATTTGGATGCACGAGAAGCATTCCCTCTCAGTACAGAGTTTAGGCTAGCAAGGTTATGTAAGCAAACAAGAATATCAACCCGTACACCAAGTTTTATATGACAAACATATTGCAAACGTTATAAGACTTCATACCGTCTTCCTTGTTAACCAAACCCTGTTATTAGAAAATATCTAGACCTTAGAGTACCACCGATGCAAACCAAATTTTCAACAAGCTTTACGGTAGTTCTTCACTAATAGGCTTAACTCATGTGATGCACAATTTAATCATGATCTACTTGTTAACTCAAAACAATTGACAAGCATCAAGTTATCCATTTTAGTGATCTACAAGATTAAGCAAGTTTTTCCTTATACCAATTACCACATGCAACATTTTCTGAACCAACCAAACACCAATCAATTTATTTCATCAACTCTCCAAACAAATATAAGTGAAGCAAGAGAGTACTTTCTACAAAAGAAAGCTAATAGCTCTGACAAGAGATACATGAAAACAAGAGCTAAAAGCTGAACAGCGCTAGATATGAATACTCAACAAATATAAGTGAAGAATAGGAGTATTCTCATGAAAAAGCGGAGCGTGTCTCTCTCCCAATCAAGAATGCTAGGGTCCAGTCAAGCTTTATTGAAAATAAAAGTGCAATACTGAAAATAAAAGCACACAGACGCTCCAAGAAAAGCACATATGATGTGAAAGAATTAAAATATAGTTTCACTAGAGATGACCTGATAATTTTGACGATGAAGAAGGGGATGCCTTGGGCATCCCCAAGCTTAGACGCTTGAGTCTTCTTGAAATATGCTGGGGAGATCCATGGGAGCCTCCCCAAGCTTAAGCTCTTCACTCTTCTTGATCCTATTATATCATCCTTCTCTCTTGACCCTTGAAAACTTCCGTCACACCAAACTCAAAGTAGATCTCATTAGAGGGTTAGTGCATAATCAAAAATTCACATGTTCTGTAAAGACGCAATATGATTTGTTACTTTAAACATTAGCTACAGCCACTGATGTTATGTGAAGCTCTTCCACCCAAAAAAGAATTTCACTCAACACTAGTAAAAGAGAGAATGCAAAATAAAAAGGCATAATCTGTCTAAAACAGAACAGTCCGCAAAGACGAATTTTTTCGAGGCACTTACGACGCTCAGATCGAGAAACTCTGAACTAATGAAAGTTTCAGACATTCATAAAGATTACGCACAAAAATTTCAGATTTTTAACAATCTGGTGATTTTAGGAATTTCGTACAGTGAACAGCAAAAATCTGTTTCTGCGCAGCAATCAAAATTAAGCATCATCTTATCATTAGAGGCTACTCTTGGCACAACAATGCGAGAAAATAAAGATACAAAGGAGTTGCTACAGAAGTAAACAAACTCCTTGACTCAATAAAAGAAAAATTGCAGAAAAATAAAATGGGTTGCCTCCCATAAGCGCTTTTCTTTAACGCCTTTTAGCTAGGCACAAAGCATGCATCAAGTATTACCAAGTGAAGAAGCATCAACATTGTAATTTGTTCGAACAATAGAATCATAAGGTGGCTTAATCTTCTTCCTAGGAAAGTGTTCCATACCTTTCTTGAGAGGAAATTGATATTTTATATTCCCTTCTTTCATATCAATAATAGCACCTACAGTCCTAAGAAAAGGTCTTCCCAACACAATAGGGCATGATGGATTGCACTCAATATCCAAGACAATAAAATCAACGGGGACATAATTGTTGTTAACCATGATAAGAACATCATCAATTCTTCCCAAAGGTTTTTTAATAGTAGAATCAACAAGGTGAACATCCAAGTAACAATTTTCCAAAGGTGCTAAATCAAGCATATCATATAATCTTTTAGGCATAACAGAAATACTAGCACCAAGGTCACACAAAGCATTGCAATCAAAGTCATTCAATTTCAATTTAATGATGGGCTCCCAACCATCTTCTAACTTCCTAGGGATAGAAGCTTCATGTTTTAATTTCTCTTCCCTAACTTGTATGAGAGCATTAGTAATATGTTTAGTAAAAGCCATGTTTATAGCACTAGCATTAGGACTTCTAGCTAGCTTTTGCAAGAACTTAATTACTTCAGAAATATTGCAACCATCAAAATCAAAGTCATTATCATCAAAAGTAATGGAATTATTCTCTTCCTTATTGCTAGAAATTTCAGCATCTTTATCAAGGACAGTTTCAGAGTTATCAGGCAATTTAGGACATTTTGCAATAGAAGTGGAAACATTACCAACACCAACTATCTTGCCATTAATGGTAGGAGGTTTGTTAACACTTGAGTTTGAAATTTTCAGAAGTAGTAATAGTATAAACTCTAGCAATATTTCTTTCTAGCAATTTCATCCTCTCTTTCCCATCTAGCATGCAATTCAGCTAACATCCTCACATTGTTATCAATTTTAACTTGTATAGCATTGAGAGTTTTGCTCTCTTTAACATCATGAGGCATGTTCTTTAGTTTCAATAAGTCAACATCAAGAGCAAGACTATCAACTTTAGAGGAAAGCACATCAATTTTCCCAAATTTCTCCTCAACAGTTTTATTGAAAGCAGTTTGTGTACTAATAAAATCCTTAAGCATAACTTCAAGATCAGAGGGTACACTCTTATTATTATTGTAGGAGTTACTATAGGAATTTCCATAACCATTGCCACTATTAGAAGGATAGGGCCTATAATTGCTATTACCAAAATTATTCCTATAAGCATTGTTGTTGAAATTATTATTTTTAATGAAGTTCACATCAACATGCTCTTCTTGAGCAACCAAAGAAGCTAAAGGAACATTATTTGGATCAACATGTGTTTGACCATTTGCAAGCATAGACATAATAGTATCAATTTTGGCACTCAAGGAGGAGGTTTCCTCAACAGAATTTACCTTCTTACCTGTTGGAGCTCTCTCGGTGTGCCACTCAGAATAATTAATCATCATATCATCAAGAAGCTTTGTTGCAGCACCCAAAGTGATGGACATAAAGGTACCTCCAGCGGCCGAATCCAATAAATTCCTCGAAGAAAAATTTAATCCTGCATAGAAGGTTTGGATGATCATCCAAGTAGTCAGTCCATGAGTGGGACAATTTTTAACCAATGATTTCATTCTCTCCCATGCTTGAGCAACATGTTCATTATCAAATTGCTTAAAATTCATTATGCTACTTCTCAAAGAAATAATCTTAGCAGGAGGATAATATTTTCCAATAAAAGCATCTTTGCATTTAGTCCATGAATCAATACTATTTCTAGGCAAAGATAGCAACCATTCTTTAGCACGTCCTCTCAAGGAGAAAGGAAAAAGTTTCAGTTTAATAATATCACCATCTACTTCCTTGAGCTTTTGCATTTCACAAAGTTCAACAAAGTTATTAAGGTGAACAGCAGCATCATCAGTACTAACACCAGAAAATTGCTCTTTCATAACAAGATTTAAAAGTGCAGGTTTAATTTCATAAAATTCTGCTGAAGCAGCAGGTGGAGCAATAGGTGTGCATATGAAATCATTGTTGTTCGTGCTAGTGAAATCACACAACTTAGTGTTCTCAGGAGTACTCATTTTAGCAGAAATAAAAACAGTACAGAAAATAACTTGAAAGTAAACTAGATGCAAGTAACTAATTTTTTTGTGTTTTTGATAATTGAAAGCAAACAAGATAAAATAAACTAAGCAAGACAAAAACAAAGTAAAGAGATTGGAAGCGTGAAACTCCCCTTGCAGAAGACTGCTGTCTCCCCGGCAACGGCGCCAGAAAAATAGCTTGATGACGTGAAACACACGTTCGTTGGGAGACCCCAAGAGGAAGGTATGATGTAGTCAGCAGCAAGTTTTCCCTCAGAAAGAAACCAAGGTTATCGAACCAGTAGGAGCAGCAACTCTTCAGAAGGTTGTCAACGGCGCCAGAAAAATAGTGTGAGGGAGTCTGGACTGTTGACGTGGAATCTGCACACAACACAATCAAACTACTTTGCCCCAACGAAACAGTGAGGTTGTCAATCTCACTGGCTTGCTGAAAACAAAGGATTAAACGTATGGTGTGGAAAATGAGTATTAAATTGCAGAGAATGAAAAAGGAACAGTTTGCAGTTTGTGGTTGTTTAATCAGTGTAAAAGAATGGACCGGGGTCCACAGTTCACTAGTGGTGTCTCTCCATAAAAGATAACTAACATGTTGGGTGAACAAATTACAGCTGGGCAATTGACGAATAGTGAGCGCATGACAATGCATATACATGACATGTTGACTACTATGATATTTAATTGGGCATTACGACATAATACATAGACGTTATCCAACAGCATCTATGACTAATAATCCACCGCCGGGTTGTCATCCGAGTCCCCGTTGGTATTAAGTTGCAAGCAACGGATAATTGCATTAAGTAAAGTGCGTAATGTAAACAAACACATATGCCGTGGACATAGCATCGTTAGGTTATCCCTAGTGGCAACAGCACATCCACAACCTTAGAACTTTCTGTCACTGTCCCAGGTTAAACGGAGACATGAACCCACTATCTAGCATAAATACTCTCTCTTGGAGTTACAAGCATCTACTTGGCCAAAGCATCTACGAGTAACGGAAAGCATGCAAGATCTTAAATAACATATAAGATAGATTGATAATCAACTTGACATAATATTCAATATTCATCGGATCCCAGCAAACACAACATGTAGCATTACAATAATATGATCTTGATCATGTAGGGCAGCTCACAAGATCTAAACATGATGGCACAAAGTGGAGAGACAACCATCTAGCTACTGCTATGGACCCGTAGTCCAAGGATGAACTACTCACGCATCACTCCGGAGGCAGGCATGGCGATGTAGAAGCCTCCGGTGACGATTCCCCTCTCCGGCAGGGTGCCGGGAAGAGGTTCTGAACCCTCCCGAGCTAGGGTTGACGACGGCGGCGTCTCTGGAACTTTTCGTGGATATTTGCTCAGGTACTTAGGGTTTTCGCGTCGGGGGGAATAAGTAGGCGAAAGGGCGGCGGCTGGAGACCCCGTGGGGCCCACACCACCCAGGGCGCGGCAGAGGGGGGCCCGCGCCCTGGCGTGTGGGGCCCGTGGCTCCTCTCCGTGCTCTTTGGTCCGTCAGGTGAGTTCTGGAAAAATAGGGACCCCGTGTAGTTTCGTCCAATTCCGAGAATATTTCCAGACTAGCTTTTCTGGAATACAAAAACAGCAGAAAACAGGAACTGGCACTTCGGCATCTTGTTAATAGGTTAGTCCCAAAAAATGTATAAAAGTGATATAAAGTAGATGCAAAACATGTAGCAATTGGTATAAAACAAGCATGGAACATCAAAAATTATAGATACGTTTGAGACGTATCAAGCGTCCCGTGTCGCTGATGCGTCGGGCCCGCGCGTCGGGTTTGGACGAGCCGCGCGTTGCCGCGGTTGCCGGCGCGCCCGCCTAGAACCTGGGCGCGATGCGGGGTTGCCGGACGCTCTATTGGGACGTGCCGGCAACTTTTGGCCCATTGGGCGCGCCGCTGGGGGGCTATTTCGTGCCGGCGCGCCCAAAAAGTCTATTGGGAGCGGAGTTGGGCGCGCTGGTGGAGATGCTCTAAGGCGAGAGATCCGAGATGGGTTTCGCTCTAGCAGATTCGAATAAACCGACCCTGGAAAACTCGTATCGGGGCATCCGGAAAATTTCCGGTTGTAAATGTATCCGACGAAACAGAAATTGGATAATTCAAAAATTAGTTCGCGCGATTTTTTTCAGTGAGATCACGCGACAGTTCATCACAAAAATTTCACACATGTAAACAAACAAGCACCATAGCTTTGTACACAACGGACAAGAACAGGAAATCCTAACCCTAGTCACACGGTGGATCGAGCTCCATTGGATGCGGGGCGTCATCTCTGTTGAGGTAGTAGGCCACAGTGGAGGTGTGTTCCGTCCACGCGACCAAGTGCTCCTCCGGGCTTTCTCCAAGCGGCGCTGGATGTCCGGGTCGCCGGGCGCCGCCGCCACCTTGGGCTCCACGAGGGTGAGCTTGGCCTCGTGGGTGCGCACTACGTGCAGAGTGACGTGTTTGGTGAGCACGTCCCAGCCGTCGTGGCCCCCTTGGCTCTGGTAGAGGCGGCCACGATACTGCCCCTGCCTCGACCTCCAGGCTCGACCACCGAGAAGGAGGTCCCAACCTCCGCATTGTGCGAGCGGGCGGGCGGCAGGGCGACGTGGTCGTCGTCACTGAGCATGATCACCGAGGAGGAGCCCCCAGTTTCCGCGTCATGCGAGCGGGCTAGCGCCGCGACGTCGACAGCGAACCGGGCGGCCGTGACGTGGTTCTCGTCGAAGAAGGGTTTGCACATCACGAGCAGGCTGTCCCATCCCCTCCCTCGACGGCGGGGAGCGCTTGATCACGGCGACTGAGAGGAAGTCAGAAATTCCGAGCTCAACAGTTATTCTTATGTGCAGTGGTAAGGGAAAAAAAAACATGGGAAAAACACTCACCGGAATATTCCGAGCTCTGGTTGTCAAGATGGAAGTCTGAAATTAAAAGAGGGAGCACAAAAGACCATGCACAACTGTTACCAGAGCCAAGTTTACATGTGAGACATGCCTCTAGGACTACTATGGCAAAGCTGCGATATCTACACGCCGCATACGTGATTTGCCCCCGCTTTAATGTTTACTAGTGGAAATTTTGCGCGTCGTCATGACGCGCCTTTGTTAGTTTTAAAAATTTTATTGGCGATATCTTGTTGTAATATTTCGTGAACAATGCTTTATTAAAGTATTGCAGATGTCAAAAGCGTATTAAAGGAATGGTTTAGAATTGAGAAGATTAAGTAACAAAATCACTTAGGTGGGAAAAAAAAGCTTCTTATTTTATCTGCATGTTCGTATTAAAATGTGCATTATTGTAAACAAACAACATTTGTTGAATTAATTTAATTCCATATATTGGAATGGTCAGGTATCTTTGTAATTTGTCATAAATATCGAAATATTTAATTTAACTCCATAGTCTGAGAAAGTGCATTGTAAGAGAATTCATTAAATTCAATCCATATTTAGAGGAAATTGATTTTTATTTTTTGCAAACATTTAGTGAATGAAGCATTTTTAAATTTTATGTCCATAATTAGAGAGTTTTCAGCTAAATTATCTCTGAATATTAAACAACTTGAGAAGATATAGTAAGTTTGTATTTTGCCCTGAAAATTTAGTTGAACTCCATATTCAAATGGATTACATTAGGTGGACATTTATTAAATTCAATCTATAATTTGAGGGAATTAATTTGGATTTCCTCCAAATATTTGGCGAACTGAAATATTGAAATATGTTTTCATTATGCCATAAGTAGTGCAAATAATGGTTGGTTTTTTTTTTTCCGACTGCGTAGTATAATCAGAGGAAATGTATTTTGTGATCATTTATTAAATTTAATTCATAATTAGATGAAAATGCACCTACAATGTATACAAATGTTAGGTAGTTTGAATTGTTTAAGTTTGTTTGTATTTTGGCATTAGTAAGTATCAATTTTTTTCCGAGCATGTTGATATATTTTGGGGTAACTCAAATATTTTAGCAATTTGAAATGTTTAAATGTGCTTCTTTTTCCCAAATATCATGTAAGTTAAGTATGTAGTTAGCGGTACTGCATATTTTATGGATTCGTGCTAACAAATGGGGAAAGTCTGTCTATGTTGCATTCAAATTTTGACCATTTTGAATTGTGCAACTATATTTTGTGTTTTGCTATATGTAGTTAGCGTTGATTTTTTCTGAGCATTTTGTATATAGTTTAGTGAATGTCCAAATATTTATCGAATTAAAGTATTTAAATATGGTCGAATGTTGGCATGAATTTTTAATTGTAATTAGGGGAAATGTATTTCAAATATCTCCAAATATTTAAAAGTTTTGAATTTTCAGAAAGTTTTGTTCTATGGCATAAGTAATTAGCATGTAATTTTCTGATTAGTTTGTTGTATTACCCATATTTTTGTCGGTGGATATACTCAGAGATTTTGATTTTTTGAACGATTTTTCATTTTTCTGGAAATTATTTAGCCCTTCACGCTAATACGTGGAAGGTTTTTTTTTTTTGGAATATTGGAATTTGAATGGAGATCATATGTCATAAGTAGTTGAATTTAGCGTGGCGTCACGCCACGTCCTCAGTGAGAAATTTGAATTTAAAAACGTGCGCATTTTAATGGTGTCTAAATTTTAGAATTTGGTAAAATTGGAATTTTTTTAAAGTATTTCTTACGTTTACCGGTTGCTCGGTTTTGAAAGGCATTTGGAAATTAAATTTTCGTATTTTAATTTTGGTCATATGGCTTCAATAGGCGTTGTTTATTCTTGTAGTCATTTTTTTTCCGTATTTGTAAATAACGTGGTGTGAAGAATTTTAATTTCGAAGTAGTCACAGTTGAAAGTTTTTCGGATCTGAATTTATTAGAATTTAAAAATATTGTGTGTTTGCAAGTTTGTGAGGAATTTAAAGATTTGATATTTTAAATTAGGTCATATGCCGTAAGTAGGCAGTGTTTATTTTTGTGGGCTGTTTTTTTTTCTGTGATCATTGCGGAATAAATATTGTCGAACAATTACTGTCAGGAAATCACCCTGTTAACGTTGGAAACACTCAGGTGGAAATCATAATTGAGGAAATTAGGAAATTTGCTTTGAATTTACGATGAAGGAAGACAGGAAGCTGTGTGGCAATAACAACTTAAATAAATATAGTCGAAGTAGAACAAAGAATAATATTTGTAATAAAAGTTATAATATATATGGTTTGCATAGTTTTAATTAGTAAATTAAAGTTTTTATTTCTTGTGAATTTTTTTAAATCGATGTTGGAACGTAGAAAGGAAAATGAATATTTTGGAGAGAATGTTTTTTTTTGTGAATTACATTTTGTGTGCATTTTTTAATACACGATGTGCGTTTTTGTGTTCCATAAATTCGGAAATAAAAGTTATAATATGTATGGTTTACATAGTTTTAATTATTGAACTAAAGTTTTTAATTCTTGTGAATTTTTGAAATCGATGTCGGAGGATACGATGAAAAATGAATGTATTGTTTTTTGTTTTTTTAACATTTTGTGTGCATTTTTTTAATACATAGTGTGCATTGTTGTGTTGTATAAATGTGAAGATTTTAATTGTGTGAATTATTGAATTCTATTTCCGAACTTATTTAAAAAAATCATTTTTTTTGTGTGGAGAGGTTCCAAGGTATTTCGAATGTAGATTTGTTTGAATTGTTTTGATTTTGTATTTTGAAAGTTTTGGAAGTTTTGAATAATAGGGGAAAAAACAGTCAGAAAAAAGAAGGGCGGAGGCAGTTGCTGGGCCGAGCCAGCCGCAGAGAAAGCGGCCCAGCCCAGCTAGGAGCCTAGCTTCCACAGACCAGGCCCGCTGTGACGTCCGCCTGACGTCACAGTGGACGGACTCCGCCGCGGCGGCGTGCACGACGCCAGCGAGGCGCCACTGCGACTCGGGACGCGCAGCTGTACGCGTCGGGTGCGCCTGGGCGAGGGCTGTCCGAAGGTGGCGGCGCCGCCGGAATTTGGCCACCGGAGTGTCGCCGGCGAGCACGAAATGCCGCGACGGGCAGCGTGCACGGTGGTGCCGATTGCCGCGTGCTCGCTGCGGTACGACACCTCAAAGTTGGCGACGGAGGAGATGGCGCGGCGGCGGAGGTCCGCGAGGCGTGGATCTGGACGGGGAGGGCCAGAGCGGGGCGGGCGCGCGTCGGCGGCGCCACCGGCGACTGCGGTGTCGCGGGAGAGAGAAAGGGGAGGGGGATTCTGCGGGGGCGTTTTGCAAAAAAGTCTTTGTTGTTTTCTGTAATTGCAAGCCGGTCCAACGTAGTGGGGAGTTCTGGAGTGCGGGTTGATTTATCGTTTAGGGAGGGGCTTTTTCGCAAACCCGTGACGGGCGTGCTGCGCGGTCCGTCCGATCGCCGGGCGACGGCCGGGATCGAAGCACTGTTCGGAACAGTGATGAACAGTGCCCGAGCAACCATAGCTCGCTAAATCGCTCAGCTTTCATATATAGTAGTACTAGTAGTCAAATACGTGCACATGCATGTTGTGTACAATTGTATGTTGCATATAGACGTAGCTGTAGAAGTTCTAGAGGAAAAAGTTCAGCTTGAACTAAACCGGCGAATCATTATTAATTTGTTATCAATAAATTATACGCAAATATTCTTTTTCTCTCTCTAAAATGGAATAGACGAAATTTCATCATATATGAAATGTAGATCACCAATTTCATTACATAACCTGGTGTTAACTCTGAAACCAAATTGCACTAACTTGTGGGCAACTATGTTGCAGTAGACTCCAGCTGATTAGAGAACCTGTCTGTGATAGGATGGTTAGGAGGGTGGTTGTACCCCAACCCAGCAGAGTTCAAATCTCAGGTTTGACGCTGGTGTTTCTATTTCTCATTTAGACGGAATATTCTTCAGTAGAAGGCAATGTTCTCGTCGATAACGAGACGCCCGTGGTGACTTCATCAATCTCAAGACCTGATCCGCCGGCTCAGTCACTCGGAGGTACTCATAGGGGTAGAATGTGCGTGTTTGCGTTCATAGGGGTGATTGTATGCGCGTGTATGTAAGCGTTTACGTTGTACTGTGTTTCGCAAAAAGAAAAACTCCAGCTGACTAAAAACTGAAAACTGGAAAGTGCATGGGCTGAGGCGCCGAGCTTCTCTAGAAAATCTCCCATACAAGACTGAAATTCTGAGATCGCAATATGCAAATCGGAACCAAATCTCTACCAAAGCCATCTTTCTATTAAAGCAGACAATATCTTAATCGTGTACTACTTCTGGAAGCAGACTCAAGCTATGGCGTTTCTAGCCATTTCAATATATAAGTATTGTATTAACAACTTCTGTATGCATGCATTTTTTTTTTCCGAAAGGGGGGCAAAATCTTTGCCCCAATTGATTTATTAAGAAGAAGTTTTTACATCACGGCCGAGAGAGACGAAGAAGTCTCGCTCGGCCGCACCCACCAACATCACATTACAAACCGGACTACTCCCTAGGTAATAATTCACCCAAACGCTTCGCGCCCGCAAGGACCCAAAGACGAGCTTCGATTTTGATCTTTTCAAGGAGAACCGTGGGGGGGGGCGCATGCTTGTTGCGGAAGACGCGCGCGTTCCTCTCATTCCAAATGACCCAAGACGTAAGCAACGTAATGGACGCCATAGCTTTGCGGTTCGGAGTGATTTCCCCGGTCATCATTAGCCACCAAGAATAGAGTGAGAGGTCTGTCCATTGACTTGGATCCAAGGCATGTACTCCTAGCCAATTCTTGACGGAGCCCCAAAGACGAATGGTGTACCGGCACCCAAAGAGGAGGTGAGCCAAAGTCTCGAGAGCTCTCTTGCAAAGCGGATAAAGTCCACAATTTCGCCAACCTCGGGTAGCCAAATGGTCGGATGTCCAATGCCTATTTTGGAGAGCTAGCCAAGCAAAAAAATTGACCTTCGGAGGGGCCCAAACTTTCCAAACCATTGTCATCATGTTTGTTGATTCAGCCCCAAAGAATTGAGCCGTGTAAGCCGATGCCGCGGAGTACTCCCCATTAGGTGTTAGGTTCCAAACAATCTTGTCCTCCACGCTGTCCACAAGTGTAACCCCAAGAAGTTGAACCCAAAGGTTCACATATTGGGTGAGGTGGTCATGAGAGAATTCTTCATCCAAAGTGATCTTGTTCACCCATGCGTTGTTGTCCAAAGCTTTTTTGACACACCATTTCTTAGTTTTGGAGGAGGCAAAAATCTTTGGAGCAATGTCTCTAGGTTTCTTGCCGTCAAGCCAAGGGGCTTCCCAAAAGGAAGTCAAGCTTCCATCTCCCACCGAAATAGTAGTTGCGGCGTAGAAAAGGTCCATATCTTCACTAGTGCAAGGGTTGCCGGTACCCACCCAAATTTTTGCCCTATCACGCCATTCGAACCATGGCCACCTTAGCCGAAGTGCTCTAGCAAACTTGATGTTGTCGTGGATCCCTAGCCCGCCAAGCTCGAGAGGGCGGCAAACGGTCTCCCAATTTATTTTGCATTGCGCACTGGTGACCTTGTCCTTGCCCGCCCAAAGGAAGGCCCTCTCCACCTTGATGAGATACTCGAAGGTGCCCGGCAACATAATGAGAGGCGTCAAATGGTGGATAGCTTGGGAGAGAAGCATGCATTCTTAATCTTACGGGTACCGTAAGCTCAACATATGAAAAAGGAAAATATAATAGCATGGGAGAAATTTGTACGTGAGTTAACTCATGAGGTAACGATGTTATCTTGTATCCTCTGATTTGTTATTTTTGGTGGTTTGTTTCAACGCGTGCTCATAGTGCTTTCTTTCTTTCACATAGGCCAGGAGAAGTTTCGTCAGTTGGTTCATGATAAATGTTATCGTAAATAAAAGATATTCGGTAATTCTGCCATTAGAGGAAGAAGAAACGTCGTGCGAAGGAGTGATTCTCCATTCCGTGATTCCCGACACTCCGCTAAACCAAACATCTCCACACAACCAAGAATCCGCCGAGGATCATCGAGATTCCGAGCCCTACCAGCCACAATATCCCTCGAGCTACGTTGACTCCTCATGTTACATCACCGAGGTACCCTCCAAAAGGAGATTCCAACCGGCAACAAGAACTTCCGCAAGCCCTTAGCCGATCGCCCGCAAGGACGACATGATTCTCCGAACTACCCGTCATGGGTCGAAGGAAGTAATTCTAGTTTGGGGGTTCGATGTAGACACCTTCGAGCAGTTCGGAACACCTCGACAAGAACTACAAGGCTGCAAGAGGAATCATCAAGGCGTCATCATAGGAGGCTCCAAGCTCAAGCGTAGCACTCGCAGGCTATAGCCAGATTTCACCATCATGCACCTCCGCCAAAGCCGTACCAAGAAGAGCGTCACTTGCACATTCGCCAGTCGCCCATCGCCGGATCGATTGAAGAGGAACCTTTCCTCTAATGAGTTCAACATAGCTAGAGTTCCTCCTGGAATTTAATGGATCGACTAGCCTTCGCCAGTTCATGGTCAGCTTTGAGGTGGCCGTATATCGGATGGGAGGGTGTCGCACCACAGTGGCTAAAGCTTTGCCACACATCTTGAGCGGGAATTCATTGTTTCATTGTTTATCTGTTAAGTATTTATTGTAGACCGATCAGGAAGAATTTCTTAAGTGAGATGATTACATAGAAACAAGAAGAATTAGCTACGAGTTTTGTGAGAAATTGTACAAAAATCTGGCCAGCCACTTGTTTAATATGCATCAAGTTTGACAAGATTTTAATGACAAAAATTCATCTTTTATGCAGGTTATCTACAGGAGTAAAACTACGCTCCGTTTGTGGTCTCCGTTACAACGTGTGGAGCATCAAAACCTGTTTACGGAGGTGTGTACAAGACTGGAGCAACGGGATGAAAAAGTTGGCAAGAATCGATCAACAGTATAATGAGTCACTGACATGGTGGAGCCAGCGGAAAGAACAGTAGCGCAAGAGCGGAGTAACGAGATGAAAAAATTGGCAAGAATCGATCAACAGTATAATGAGTCACTGACATGGTGGGACCAGCGCCAAGAATATCATCGAACCCAGCCAACGAGTAATAGAGGAATCGAAAAAAGAGGCGCCTCGATCTTGATATGTGAGTGGGGTGTGTGGTCCGAGATTTTAAGAGCGCAAATGGCCTCGTTCGACGTTATACGAGCGCCGGGTGTATCAATCCCAGTAAAAAATCGAACGCGCAACCGAGAAACATAGCTTTGAACCACGAAATTTCAGGAAGATCGTGTGCGATAGGTGCCTCGCAACCCGAAAAAACAGCTTTCAACCACGAAAATTCAGAAAGATCGTGGGCTCTAGGTGCCATAGACCACGTTTTTGGAAATCCGTGGTCGTTGCTACCATCGCCCACGAAAAAAAACCGCGAAATTTCGTGGCCAAAAGCCGCTATAGACCACGGTCTCGGCAGAAGATCGTGATCTATGACGAAATTTCTTCTAGTGAGGATGAACCGCCGATGAAACTCCACGAAGATCCGGAGAACGCCCCCGCCAGAAGAAGTTCTTGAGAATCACACCACTTCCACAAACTTCTCGACGTCTCCGCCGAGATGGGACTGAAACCGGGGAGACTTTGTTGGAAGAAACGCCGCCGCCACCATCTGAGCGCCGCCCCACCAAACTTTAACTCTAAAACCAGGACACAGAGCCCTCCCATCGACGGGGGCCGAGATCCACCCTGCATCCATGGCCCAAAGGCCACATGAGCGGGGCAGAGCAGCGGCACCGACGGGAGGCAGAAGATCGGTAAACGTCGTCGCAAGCATTGGATTTAATATAATTAGACTTCACATATTTTCTGAAGTAAACGAGGTCAATTCTTTACGTTTAGCCAACAACAATTCAACTATTTGCATTCCTTGTCCTTTTAGTTATTTTGCTCGCTTCCAAAACCTTCGTTTCTCTTACTATCTTTTCAATTTTGGTAGAAATATGCATCTTCTCTTATTTTTATGATCATTGCAGGTTGCAACCTATAACAATGTTTAACTCCAGTAAATCACAGTACTATTTAACTACTAGCGGTGAGCTGATATCCGCTGTTTAGTGTATTCTATTTTTCATCTAGATATATCAATTTTTCTCTAGAACACCTGAGCTAATACCCTGTAAGCATTTATACAACCAGCACATGCTCCTTCCCCACTGCCTCCATCAAGAAATTACTGTCTTCTAAACTTCTCGCCTCCCTCCATGATTTTATTTGCAAAAACTCTATGTAGTAAGTCCTGCTGCAACGCTGGGCGTCTTCTACTTAATTAGGGCTTGCATTTCTATTTGCGAAAATTAGAGCTTAATTGCATTTGCGAGGGCAATGCGATCAGTTGATACAACATGAAGAAGGAACTTGCAATACAGGTATAAGAAATTGCATTGTAGAGAGCTATTATTGCAAGAGCCACCTAGCGCATACAATGAAACTAGTGCAATAAATCGGAGGATGAATTTTTTCCTTCTTATCCAAGAAGTAGAAAACCAGGTCCCATACAATATGAATGATAACCGGAAAAAAGGGTTCCCCATGTTTAACAGTTCTCAGTTTTCTTCCCATATAAGGGACGAACAAGATGATAATAATTTAACTTATAGTTCTTGAATCCTATATTTGAATTATCAGTGGACCCATCCACTTCAATAGGCGGTATTCGCTGAATTGGAGTACCGTTTCTTCAGATAGTATGACACCATCAGCAACTTGTATATTGATTCGCTGGAGGGATGGTGCACATTTTAGAATAAAGCTGACAACATCCACTTCATGACTCGTGCCATTGAAATCGCTTACTACGATCTCTTGAAGAGAACTAAACATAATTTTCTGATTTGCCCAACTTGGTGACTTATCCCAAATACAAGAAGATAAGCATGTGTCAACCTGAAGAAAATGCGAAAATATATTATTTTTAAAAAAATGAAATTGTGTTAGAAAAGCTGACAATTTCTCTCTATATATATTTTTCCTCGATCTGACAACATACCTTGCGCTTGCGCCCACTTAATTTAAGATGAAGCATTCTTAAACCAATACATCTCTTAAGTAGTAGGAACATGCTCATTCCAAACATATGACCGTCTGGCTCCACAAACAGATTCAAATCCTTGTATTGATCAGGAAGTACAATGTGCTCCATAATTTTCTGTGTCCTCCCATCTCCTAGTTAACAATGAGATGAACGTACAATCAGATGAACACCATCTCCTAAAAAGTAATAAAGTGTGAAATTTGTAAGCGTTTATATTTTCCGAAGCTAGCTTCAAATTATTATTAATTTCATGCCAAATATTATATCTAATTTTCATATTGTCGCACGAAGAACTTATTTAGGCTTCCATACTAAAAGGAGGGCATATAACACACAGAATCATGTCGAGTACATACAAGTCCAGCGAGGATCATTTTCTTCTTGTCTTTCCTCTCCTTGTTTATTGGTTAAGTGTTTATTGTAGATCAATCAAGAAGGATTTCCTAAGTGAGATGGTTATTAAGAGACTGCAGGTAACAGTACATAGAAACAAGAAAAATTAACTACAAGTTCAGTCAGAAATTGTACGAAAATCTGGCAAACTTGTTTCATATGAACAAGTTTGAGCAAGATTTGTTCTGTCAATACTGATTAATCTCCAATATTAGAAAAGAAACGTCATGTGAAAGCACACAGTGTATATATACTATTAGTTTAACTCAACTTTGCATTGTCAAAGTCACTCAAGATCCCAGGTGAGGGACTAGTATTGTGATTTCAGTAGCATTCTTTTGCTTAATATTATAGTAAATGTTAAGAAACCGCTGCATATAATTGACTAACAAATACAAAATCAAATTTAAGCACTACTCGATCATCAATCAAAGTATTCTGCATAGTTAAGAAATGATTACTAAGATGCTAGGCTAATATAACTACGCTATGTACCAAGGAGAACAAAGATACTAAAGGAAAAAGAGAGGAAAAATTCAGTCTTTTTCAACCGGTAAAAAGGAAAGCATGCCCTCATATATGTATGCACTTTTTTGTGAATACACCTCACGGTTTAACTAATATGTTTATGTTTCTGCGAGCACTCACATGTAATCTAATACATAGGCTAAAAAGAACCAAAGTAAATTAGTATGGAACAATGTAAGATTAGAATATTCAATACGATTGTCCTAGAAATAAACATATGCACCATACTTCACAAAAATTAACTGTATACAAATATTATTGTATGGTGTCCTGCTTTTAATCTCCCATATTCCAAAAGAAACATCATGTGCAACAACTCAGCACATATATATTATTATTCAACTTGGCAGTATCAACATCATTAAACATCCCAGATAAGAAAAGAGTAGTATTGTGATTTCAGTAGGCATTCAAAATACTGTAGTAAATGTTTAGAAACTGATGCATAGATTTGACTAACAAAAAAAATAATCAAATTAAACACCATTCATATATGAAAGTCCTATGCACAATTAAGAAATAATTATTAAGATGCAAAGCTAATTTAGTTAAGCTATGTATCAAGGAAAACAAATATATTAAAGTGAAAAGACAGCAAGAGTCTATGGCCTGTTTGGTTGGTGACTAACTATGCCACAGTCCGCGTGCCAAATCTGCCGCAAGCCACAATTTCTGTGGCGAGCAAATCGTTGGCCACACTTGTGGCAAGACTTGACAAGAAATCTTGTGTATGACACGTAGGGTAAGGTGCTAAAAAATTGAGGCACACCGCAAGTGATGCAAATAACCAAACACTAGACCAATAGAGCGTGACAGGCCTAATATGTGCGATGCCAGGATGTGGCTTCAATTCAGACAGGCCCTCGTTCTTTTTCAACCAGAAGAAAGGAAAGTATGTTCTCATACATATATGAACCTCACAGTTTAACTGATATATGTATAGTTGATGCGAGCATTCACATGTAACCTAACAAATAGGCTAAAAAGAACCAGAGTTTATTAGCATGGAGCAATTGAACCATAATAAAAATAGTTTTGAAAGATGTCATATAGAAATTAAACATATGCATCATACTTGACAAATTTTGACTAGGTAGATTAGGTGAGATATCATTGTTAGATTCGTCATGGATAATATGCATACTATAATGCTGTACTTTATAATTTTTTATAGCTCTGAAGAGTAATAGCCCAAGTTGCGTCTGAAGTTCCTAAGCATCATATGGATGAAGGAGTGGAGATACTCCGCGGTCTTTTCACATCTGTAATAATCTATTGCATGCAATTATATAACACTAACAATATGACCCCATTAAACAACTTAAATGTATATTTTTTTGGAGCTAACTAGCTAGACTGTATTATTGGCTGCAGAGACCGGGGTTGCCGGTGCCAAACATCTTTTGGAGACTACAGGAAACTAGTCCTCTCTGTATCGTGTTTTCTTTTCGGGATTAGGCCCTCCCATGTTTGGTTCGTGTTCTAGAAGCTCATAACCGGTTTGCTTCTCCTATATATCAATATAAATGGCAAATCTTTTACCTCGTTTCAAAAAAAATATGGCTGCAGAGACCGGGTTTGGTTCTCCCATGCATTTAAGAAACAGAAAAGATAAAATATATGTATTGGGCATGCATGGGATATAAACGAAGTATTGTGCACTTACAGGGTGAATGGGGAGATGAAGGTTCAGCACCTGGGTGCACCTAAAATGACCTAGGATCATGTCGAAGTTGGAATGATCTACTAATCGTTGAGCCCATGAGACGGGCGGAATCTCCCCTACCACCAGCGTCCTAAGGTGGTCGGTGGGGCCAACCTGGGTGCGCTCCGGGCAGCAATCCGCCCATTCAAGCCTCAGAAGCAACGGCGTGGAAATCTGCAAGGCAGCGCCTTTGCCTTTCAGGAAGCAGCGTTGCACCGTCATGGTGCGAAGCTTGAGCGCCACCACGTCGAGTAGCCTCAGCCCGTGGACGCACGACAGGGTCAGGTGCGTGAGCGACGCGGCGTGGAGCCTGAGATCCGTCGCGCCTTGGACGTGCCGCACGACGAGCGAAACCAGGCAAGGGCAGCGCGAGGACACGACCTCGCTGAGCGCTGTGCCGGCGCCGTCAGCAAAGCGGAGGCTGATGAGCACGAGGTGGGTCAGGGACGCGAACACCCCGGCGCCCTTCGGGAGGGCGAGACACAGGAACCTATCGCTCAGTGTCAGCTTGATTTGCTTTGCAAACTCGAAGTACGGGAGCTCGAAGATCTCCAGCTCCAGTTCCTCCTCCTCTGAGTCTGACTCATCTTCCTCCGACTCCGAGTCCTCGGGCAGATTCTGCATCGTTTCCACGCTCAGCATGAAATCGCCCTCAAAGAGCTCCGCGGCGCGGCGCACCCAGGACGTGAGGCGGCCGACGTCGACGTTTTCCTCCCAGAAGATGCTGATGCGGAAGTAGCAGCGGGCGCGGCTGAGTCGGTTGGAGTAGACGTTGAGGATGCTGTCAACGGCCCGCGCGAAGCGGCCGGGCTCGCCACCGCCGTCGGCCTCGTCGTCGACGACGTGTAGGAACGCGGCTTGCGTCCAGAATCTGCTCCAACGCTGGGAGAGGACGCAGGTCCGCACGACCTCGATCAGCGGGAGGAGCACCAGGATCTGCAGCAGGAGGTCGTCGGGGAGTGCGCTGAGACGGTCTCGCGAGGAGATGGAGACCGCCGCCGCCAAGCCTTTGCCAGCCATGAGGGTTGGTGAGAGATCTAGGGTTTTTGTGCGTTTGGGGGGAATGGGGACGACGGGAACGAAATTTGGCAATTGCCGGCGAGTGGGAAAAGAGCAACGGGAGGGAGAGGGACGAGCTGGCTTGACAGCGCTAGACTGTAGTAACGTCTTTCCATTGCAGCAATCCCTTTTTTCTTAGAATTTAATTAGTGGACGTTACCTGGGAGCGCACGCGCGCTTTTTCGGATCGGAGCGCACACGAGTGTAATACGGAAAGTATTCCTCTCACATCCAAAAATAGCATATTCTTGTCGGGACCACACCCGGGACGTCATCCTCCCTCTCACAACATGCAAACTAATTATCATCCAGCATGCAAATCCACTCAGCACGGAAACCTCCCTCTCACGGCTTTTCCCCACATCCATATGCAAAATAGTCCAAAAATTAAAAAATGCACTACTTTTCATGTAGTTGTCAAAATAAAAATACATTTTCACCATTGCGTTCCCCACAACGAGTTCTTTGAAATGAGATCCCATGAGGACATGTTTCGTTAATTATTTTCGAAAAGCAACTTTGTATTATAAACTTGCTTTTCCATAAACAACCACTTTTTTTACTTTAAATTGACAGAAAAAGCAACTTTGTACTCTAAACTTGCTTTTCTACCACAAACACGAAAATTATGCGAGAATGAGGGGGGCTTATTTTTAATCCATTAAATGGCCACTCGTCGGTATTATGTGAGAAAACCATGTTTGTTCTGAAAAAAGAATTGTATATGTACTTCTTAGTTGCTATTCTAAAAAGCAATTTCTTGGAGGTAAAAAGGAAGGGTTTACAAAGTTGCTTTACAAAAAAAAAAAATCAGACCGTGTTCATGTGGAGTTTTAGTTTCAAAAATCTCGCTACGAGGAACACTACTTTACTACTTTGAATACCAATAATTTATTTTGGTTTGAAAATTATGTTTTACAATTTAAAACAGATTTGCATGTGTGGCTGATGGCTGACATACATAGTTGCTATTCTAAAAACCAACTTCTTTGATGAAAAAGCAAGTTCTTGCCTTAAACTTGCTTTCATGATCGAAAAAGCAAGTTTATAATACAAAGTTGCTTTTCAAAAATAGTTATCAGAATATATTCATGTGGGATCTAGTTTTGAAAATCTCGTCGCAAGGAACACGGCAGTGAAAACCGATTTTAATTTGGACGTTTGGTTCGAAAGTTATGTGTTTTTTAAGATTGAAAATAGGTTTGCATGTGGCTGATGAGTAGGCGCTGAAAACAGGAAAAAAAGCCTTCTACATGGGCAGCACCGCAGCAGGCAGCCTGTCAGGGGCCACTCGCTCCGACTGCCGCGTGCGCCGCGCGCCAGATATAGCGCACGCGCACGTTCTGTCAGTTACCTTAATTAATTCGTTGGTAGCACCCAGGATTTGCAGTTCAACTGAGCCCATTTGGAAGCCCTGTAATGGGACTAAACGAGTGTCTGGAAATGCATAGCCCAAGGAGGAATAGCGTGTTTGGAAGCTAATATTATTGGGCCGGTCCAAATCTGTTGCATCCCGGTTGACACCTGGAAAAGAAAAACAAAATGCGTGGGGATGTCGGAATTTCAGTAGGAGCCGTCTAGGCTTCTAGCTAGTACAATCAAAGAAGATCAGCGGAGAAATAAAGTGGATATAGTATGTAATGGTTCTGTTTGCGCAAAGGAATAGGAATAGGAGAAATACAAAAATTCGACAGGTTTTCTACTCAAAACTTGGATTGAAAACACTGAAAACTATATAAATTGTAGTGTGTATGAAACATGGGAAAAATACAGAAAAAAAGTCTCAACCTATCATAAAAATGTTGGAGTGGATGTTCGAATTCCTATAGAGTTGAAGCATAGAAATCCACCAAATGTAAATTTGGATAGCACCATATGTTTGATTCAAAGAAAATTGATAAAAAATCCCTAGATGCAGTTGAGAATGGATGTATAATATTGTGATCACGGGTATTTGTCCCAATGTTGAACCAAATGTTAGTAGACACAATATTTTTACCCTAGTTCCAAGTGGACATTTTTGAGAAAAATGTAACCGGCGTTGCATTTTATATCATAATTGCAAAGGGTATACAAAATATGCAAGACACCATAAAAGAGGTATCAGAGAGAAATTAAAAGAGAAAATAGGAGATTAGCTAAACAAACAAAAAAAAAGACAACAAGGCAATATACATGGAGGCACATCAACTTGGTTTCCGCGGTCTTTTTAGTAGGGTGTGAGCGTGGGGAAGGCTAATGTTGAAAGTGCATCTATGGGCTCTAATTGTAGTTTTGATAATTAATGATGACACCTTTTTGACAAATTGTTTTGTTGAGTTTATGAAGGAATGTTTCATAAGTGATAGAAGAAGAGCACTTGATGGATTCGAGGAAGAATGCCATAAAAATGAAGATATGCATCACAATTAATCATTGAGTTCAAGATATGATTATCAAGAAAGAGCAAATGCAACAAATTTCTAGGCAACAAGATTGATTTCAATGAGTGAATCAAGATGAAGTTTGGGCGAAGATGAAGAAACGACCAAGATGGAGTTCACTGGAGGAATTCAAAGGTGGCAATGGCATGCTCATAAGTTGAGTCAAGGTTGATGAAGTCTTCAAGAAAGTAATTCAAGTGAAGAATTCCTTATGGCTTCTGAAAGATATAACATAATTGCGCTTTGTGAACTAAGCCATGATCTATGTGTTTGGTATTTCTATTTAGTTTAGGTACAAATCTTGGGATTGCATCATAGGGAAGATTTCATATAACACATGGGGGATGACATCAAGTGGGGATGGTCATATAAGGGAAAGTACCCAGTGTGCATGGGAGTATCTACACACCCCAAGTTTGACCGAAACGTATGTGCAACACTAAAAGGTGATAACTTAAAAAAGGGGGATGCCACAACTAGATTTGATAGAATTATTAAAAAGTTTTTTGATTTTTTACACTTATTTTCCATCCGCTATGATTTTTTCACTAAAGGTTGACGGAAAAGTCAATGAAAAAGTCAACTGTGGAAACAAGCTAAAAATGACGACCAAAAATATATTTTTTCAAAATTCTGAAACCATTTTTGTACACCAAAAATAAAATCCGTGTTATACTAGGAAAACATGCTAAAACGGGTATAGACGGCTTGTATCGCCGTAGAACGCATGGGTGTGTAGCTAGCCCCATGCATATCAAATTGCCTCTCGTCATATAAATGTTGATAGTTACAAATTGAAGATAAGCACCCCAAGAAGATCATATGTGTGAACCTTGTCGCCCGTTTGGTAATAATAAACATGTGAAGATATTCTTCGTGAAGCTTTAACATAGTCGATTATGGGAGAGAACTTGTGAGTCTTCACCAAGCGAGTATGATAAAGTGAAGTGTTCCAGCTTGAGGCAAGCATAAATGTCATCATCGGCCTCAAGTGTAAAGTACAAGTCAAAAGTATGACTTTGCTAGTTTTCCTAGTTTTATTGGTCTCAAGGAGGTTGGTGGGGGTCCGGGTTATAAATTTGATAGACATACTACCTAGAGGGGATTTCTGATGAGTAGCTTGGCTCAAACTTTGTGTACTTCACATCCTCCTCTTTGATTTTATATTTGGGACTTCTATATGTGACGAGCTAGAGATTTTTGTTTGATTTAAAACATGCCAAGTTCATCGACATATTGTTTGTAATATGAGAAATATATCGCTTTTGTATTCAAGGATGTTGTTGATGTTTTTGAAACCCAAATGTTTGGGCTTTGTTCGGTCTCCTTTGGTTTAGGTCCAGACATACCCCATATTCTTTAGAAATTTGCATATAGGTCATAACAGCTAGTTTTGTGGACTTCGTATATAAAGGGGGTCTTCTTCCCCACAATTTGGATTTATTTGTGCCCATATTTTGACCTCTCTTATCCTCCCCTATGCCCAAATCGCCCATCCATGTGAATGAAACCCGCAGATTTAATTTAGACATAAGAGTCATTTGGACTTCGTGATCCATTGCTCCTCTCCTCCTCCCTATCTCTCTAGCATTTGTCTCTAGGTGAGATTTGATAGAGAGGGGGGGGGGGGGGGGGGGAGCATTTGTTTTCTTATGTTGCATCAGTTGCCTTGGTTTGTTCTTATGCTCTCCCACCTCTCCATGTCATTCACTTCTTTGGATGAGATTTGAGACGTGCATTTGGTGCATTGGTTTCGAGTGATAATTTGAAAGCTTGTTACTCTTGTAGGCCATTGCCTCCTATACAATTTGGTGGTGGTCGGTTTGGTGAACTCTTTGTGAAGATTGTGAAGATACCTAGGTGAGTTGTGAAGTGATTGTGGACTTCGTTGAGCTTAATTAAGGGAGAAAAAGGCTAGATATGTGAGGAATCGTTGTGGACCAGGTGTGCCACAACCTCTCCAAAAAAGAGTATCATACCGGTGAATACTTGGACTCCAGTAAATACATCATTTGTCTCCTTTCCCTTTTATATTTTTCAATTCATACTTCCTACCACTGATATATATTGTGCAACGTTTAAGTTCTAGCTTGTTCTTGTATTTGATATATCTTTTTAGCCTTAAGTTGTTGGTGCACTTAGTTGAGTCTAGTGTTTTTTAGATTTGTGCTTCACAAATATCTGCCTAGTATAATTCTGCATTAGGATAAACCTTCCTTTTCAGATTTTAGATCACCTTGGTCCTTTCAAGCATCTCACCATGAATTGGTGTCATCTAAAATTTGTTCGTGAAGATTTGGGAGAGCCCACAAAACAAGCTGAGAAAGCATTGTACACACATTGTGG
This sequence comes from Poa pratensis, assembly GCA_947311845.1. Classification (NCBI taxonomy): domain Eukaryota; kingdom Viridiplantae; phylum Streptophyta; class Magnoliopsida; order Poales; family Poaceae; genus Poa; species Poa pratensis. Next base: position 9,655,944 of record CAMZMU010000091.1, read on the forward strand.
TCCTCCCTCGGGATAGCTTGCCTGGTGGAATGGAGAGTTTCAAAGGTAGGTTCGGTAGGATGGTGATGGGCAACTGAGATGACCGGAGTATCATGTTCCAAAACTGCATAGTCATGCCACATGTTGTGAATGAGCCACACATCTTCAGGAATTTTTGAAAGATAGAGAGAGAAAACACCATAGAGTGTTCTGAGGTTGCCGCTTGTTAGCCTAGTTATCAGATGTAGGGTAACACCCTTGAACCCCAAAGCACGCAAAGATTTGGCATTTGAGAAGAGAAATGCAGAGTCGTCAGGGGAAGGAGATGCATTGTGAAAGAAAAAAAGTCGTTGCAGAGGAAGTGCGGCCGCATATTAATATTTGTCATGACATCGTCAGAAATCGTAGGTACTTGCACGCCACAAAATAGTAACACTTTACCAAGGGTATTTAGCTAGTCGTATGTAGTTCCTAAAAGTTTCTAGCACTTAAAGTGCCTTTAGAATAATACAAATTCGAGATTTTTTTGTTGAATACCCTTGTGTTCCACAATAAATTCTCGAATTTGTATTATTGTAAAGGCACTTTAAGTGCTATAAACTCCTAAAAGTTTATAGCACTTAAAGTGTCGCATCAATGATGAAGGTAAGAATTGGGCCCTAAGCGAAGAAGCTGGCGGAAATTTAGACTAATTTGTTTTGGGTTCTATTGTGGTGATTGACTTTTTTATTTGGGCCTAGCAGGCCTTCGCTTGTTTGCTCCTTCTAGGCTGACCGTCACCCTATGGGCAATTTGGACGGCGAGAAGAAAGGCTACACATGAAGATCTGTTCGAAAGACCCTGTCTACTCACTCGTTTATTGAACCATATCTAGAGGAGCTTCGTGGCTTGGATACATCGTTAGCATCAACACCCCGTCATCACGCAGGTGCGGCTCCGGCTAGGCTCAATGCTAGAACCACCCCTCGATGGTTGCTGCATAGGATGGGTCATGCAAAAATAAATCTAGATGGAGTTTTCAGTCGGCTTGGGAACCGGTGAGCAGATAGTGCAGTGATGCAGAGGGAAGTTATCTTGGTGCATCGTCTATGGTCTTGAAGGTATAACTAATCCGGGTTTTCTTGAGTCGTTGGCATGTCGTTAAGCTCTGAGTTTGGCAGAGGATCTTATGCTAATGAAGCTGGATGTGGCGTCATACTACAAGGTGGTTGTCGATGATACAAGACTTGAACTTTGGGTAAGTATAGCCCCATTGTGAAGGAGATAGTTGCCAAGTATTGTCTTTTCAGAATTGCGTCTTCCTGTTTGAGCCGAGGACGAATAATTTCAAATCATATAATATTGCTAAGTTTTCTTCGTCGCTGGGTTTAGGTCGCCATGTTTGGCTTGGGACCCCACGGCATTATCAATGTACCTATGAACATTATTCTGCAATAAAGCTTAGCAAGGTTTCCCTCAAAAAAGAAATCAATTTAAAAGGCAATCTCCACTCAAGGCTTTTGTCTTTGTTTCAAAAATAAATAAATACAAATTCCGCCCCCAATTCGGTGTGAATTGATGGACCCCGAATCCCGATAGATGATTCCCACACTCCCGGAATCCTTGGGAATTGAACCCTCCGCCTTGCCAGTCACTCAGAGGCCCGGTGGCGGCGGCTCCAGGTACACTCCATTCTCCGTCGTCTCTTCTCAGTTCACCGTGCTCCGGGGGATCATGGCCTAACCCTACCCCTAACTCTCGTCCACCACCGCCGTCCACCGCAGCGCACAGCTATTGTGCTTTCTCCGGTCACTCCCCTCGCCGACCCTGTCCACCCGTTGTTTCCCGATGCCCCTCGCTCCCCGCTCCGCCTCCGGTACACATCGTCGCGCGCAAATCCGCTTGCCCGGTTGGCCCCTGCCGGATGCGGAACTATTGCTCGTTGGTCGATTCTGGCTCCTTTGGCTATGCTATTGAATGTCTTCTGAATGATTGGGGTGTTCCTATGTGCAGGGTAACCGGTTCACTCCATCTAAGGATAAATCAATAAGCCAAACAACAGCCCGGTAGTAGCTTGCCACACAATCAGTTCACAATTCTCAAGATTCAATGTTGACGAGAGACGTAACTGGATACTAATTTGTGATGTACAATATGTCTTCAATTCGTTTTCCATCTTTAGCATCCAAACATACCTACCTCTGTCCATGACTAGCACTTACCTGTTCAGATGTATCCCTAACCAACAAAGTCTAAATTTGATATACTTCTCCTCGCCTTTCCCTGAACCTAGCATATTTGATAATTTGGTCAGATGGATCCAAGAAACGGAAATTACGGAAGGAAGAAAAACAGGAGTTATCTTACTTGGACAAACAATATGGATCAGGCTCTCCTCGATGTTCTTGTCGAGCATCACAACAATGGCAATCATACAGCAAATGGATGGAAGCCACATGTATTCTCCACGGCTGTGAAAAATGTGCGTGAGAAGTGCAGCGTGGAGATCACAAGGGATCACGTGCATTCGAGATGCAAGACTTTCGACAAGCATTGCAGTGTCATTAGCAAGTTACTTGCGCATTCTGATTTTGGATGGGATCAAGACAAGAACATGCTCATCATTCACAATGAGGATGCTTGGAAAATATACATAGAGGTGGGTTAAACAAATCTGTTTCTGTTGTTTCTTACTGAGCCTGAGGTACGACTGTGCATCTGATTCAGATTTGATGATTGCTTTACAGAAAAACAAAGCAGCAACCTGATACAGAAACAAAGTTGTTAAGAACTGGGTCGCAATAAATCTGATATTCTCGAGAGATTATGCTACAAGTGAAGACGAAAGTGCAGGAGCTGAAGATGCCCAAGAAATGGCATTGAAGGGTGCTGAAGATGCCCGGGAGCTTATTCATAATTCACCTTCAACATCTGAACCTAGCAGTCAAGATCAGGGTGGAATGCCAACATCAACTCAACGCAGTCAACAGGGTAGGAGGAGGAAGAGGTTCAGAAGAGATGATGCACTCTTTTGCATGTCAGGGAATATCAAGAATTCATTTAAAATATCAGTGGAGCCAAATGGACCTCCAGTGGAACCAGCTAATGCATCTCCAAAGGAAATCTTTGCGGCACTTCAAGAAATACCCAACTTAGGACGGGGTGCTCTGCTGAGGGCCTACTGTATTCTCACTAGCAACGACCGCAAGTTTGAATCTCTTGTGGCACTTCCAATGGACATGAGGAAGGATTGGTTGATGATGGAAATTGGGAAGAAGTGAAGCTTATTCAGTTCCCATCGTGCAGATTCATAACTAGACTTGTATCAGCTCGTTGCTCAATATATTTGCTACTGCAATGCCTGATGATTAACCGTTCTATGCATGCACGAATTTACTAAATGTTTGTGCTTTGGATTATGCCAACTTTCCTAATTTCTGATGTCCCTGGTGCATGTGAAAACGTTGTCACCAGGGGTGCATACAACCGTGTGTGCCCTGACGCATGCCCTGAATTACTGAGCAAGTCCACCAATAGTATGTAAATTTGACGTACTACTGAAACTAGCATGCCATTATCTTATTGCCTACAGAAACTAAAAAAAAAAACGTACATCTGAATGCGATTGGCTTTGAAATGCAATCCCATGTTAGTACAATTCATCATCTAAGCAATGTACTGGCATCAGAGCTATAAGCAAATATCAATTCCGGAATATTCAGTTCCGAATTTTGAGGTCCAGACGGAGAATTTGTATATTTGCTTCCTGTATAAAATATTCAAGTCCCTCTGCTCTTGTCGACTTGGCCTACGTTCTGGAGCGGATAATCAAGTTGCTTTTCTTATCTCCTAGTCATGAATTACGAAATTGCATGTATCTGGCTTAAAAAACGGAGCCTGTCATGCCAGCAAAAGGATAATTTGACATTAACTACTCCCTCCGTCCGGAAAATGATGTCTTGGATTTATCCAAATACGGATGTATGTAGACATATTTTAGTGTGCACATACATCTAAATTTAGACAAATGAAAGACATCTATTTCCGAACGGAGGGAGTATAACATAAGGCACGATGGAAAATACAGGAATTAAGTGCCAATCTTCCGTTGCGAGTTTAATATAATCAGTGGCTAGTAACTTCTGTCTAAATTGCCATTAGTTTCAACATATATCTAGTGTGCTTCATATGTCCATGGGACGAAAATTAGGTAATTTTCTGTCTGTTACAAGTCCAATGGCTTAATTTTGTAACATGTGACTCATATTTTGGTAGCTGAATTAATGGCTAAAGTTAGGCTTTAAGTGTAGGGGGATCTTACACATTAGGAAGGAGGGAGCATCAGGGTATAATAAAGTACTGACTAGATCTCTAAGCAGCTGTTCCACATTCAGTGTCGGCTGCAACAATCAGAAATTTTATATGGTTCACAATCAACTAGTAACCAAGCAAATTTAACAGATAACTCCATCTCACAAGAGTGCTGCTGCATGAGAAAGGCCGCCTGATTATTCCAAGGAAGTTGCTAATGGAGCATCTCTCCGCAGAGTACGCCGCGCTTGAGCTAGCCCAGCGTCTTTCTTCTTGCACCATTACTCTTATGCCACGGATGGAGAAACAACAGGAACAGCAGAACCAGGCCGATCGCCGCAGCGACCAAGAAGATGATGGTCACCATCTTGTCCCGCCTCATCCAGCGCGCGGTCCGTGCTGCCGCGGCTTGCGCTGCAGCAGCAGCCTGCAGTTCAATCGAAGTTTCAGTAGCTAGGTAGTGCAACAGGCATGCATGTTTTTCGAATTATCAACGAGATCAAGGACTCAAGGTAGAACAGTATTCTTGAATTCTTGGCTCGTTTGTTAAACAGGGTTTTCTGTTTTGCAACATATCTAGTTACTGACCTAACAAAAGCTTGAGGTGTCAACAATCATTTAATCAACTACAGAGATCAGACAAAACAGATGTAGGTGTGTATAAATCAAATAAATCTGTATCGCCACATGGTCGATCTATATCTGAGTATTAATTCAGATTATCCAAGCAAGCACCGAGGAGATGACTCGATCGAGGACCTTGCTGTGATGGTCCACAACTTCTAAAAAATAATCTCTGTAGTTCAAGTTCTAACAACTAGATCTGACCAACTGAAAGAAGAACACGAAACTAAGTTTCCCGTAGCTCAAAATCGAAACACCTTTCACGTAGTTCAGTTAAGCAGGACGTAAGCAAAGAAGAGCACCATGTTGACAGAAATCCTTTTCGAAAGAAAATGTTGGCAGAAATAATCTTGGAAACGATATATTACCGCCGCTGCCTGAGCATTGGCCGAGTTGTTGACCAAGCCGGCGGCCGGAGCATTGGCGCCGACGTTGTTCGCCACGCCCGCGGCTGGTGCATTCGCCACGTTGTTCACCACGCCGGCGGCCGGAGCATTGGCGCCGACGTTGTTCACCGCGCCTGCGGCCGGAGCGTTGGCGCCGACGTTGTTCACGGCGCCCGCCGGAGGATTTTCCATGGTGTCCACGCGCAAAGAGAGGGTGAGAAGTGGAGAAGTGTATGTGCTGCGTAGTGAAAAGTTGTGTCCACACGCAAAGAGAGGAATCAAGTATACTAGCCAGCAGCTGGCCAACCAAGTGAGGAAAGGAGTTTCTTTCTCGTTTTGGGTGTAGCAGAGCTCTCTCGGCTCCGCTAGGATAGCCCCGGAGCAGGCCCTGTTCCGTGTAAATTGAAAGCGCAATGAAATTAAAGCTTGAAAAGAGAGGGAAGTAGAGCTCTAGCTCTCTCGTAAAAAGCAGGCAGACTCCGAAATGGAAACGACATTGAACATTGGTAGGTGAACGCTTGAGCCACTTGTGTGACTAACTAAGTGTTAGCATCCGATTTTGAACATTGCTAAGTGAAGTTGTGATCTTGCCTCTTAAACACCCCATCAAGTGAAGTTTAGAGATGTGCGTCAGCGAGGCAAACAATGAAGAGATTGATGGCTCTAACGAAATTAGAAGACCAACTAATATCTGGATATGATAAGAGTTCTTAGAGTTCAGACAGCTCCAAACCAACTGTTCGACATTCAGAGTCGGGCAAACCAATTTGAGATTTTACCTGCTTCACGATGAACTATCGTAGCACTATTTTTTGTTTTGTTTTGGAAATGCAAACTTTTATCCAAGCAAACTGCAGATCTCTTGCTGGATCGAGCAAAAATATGTTGTTCCTAAATCCACGTTAAATGTCAGGCACACCAAACTGAACTGTAGTCGGTTCATTACAATGGCCAAACTCTACCTGCTTGACTGAGTACATGTACAGATCGCTCGATCTCAAGAAAGTGCCTAAAGAAGTTAGGCTCTCGCCCCTTCAACAGTTCAGCACCCCACGAAGAAGCGGTGGTTCTACAATTCGTTGCACATGATTTTTATTTATTTATTGTAGGCGAATGAAAAATTTATTATCTGGATATAATAGAGTTATGACTTGAAACAGCTCCAAATCAAGCCATTGCACATTCATTATCAGGCACACGATACCTATCTGAAATTTACCTGGTTCATAATGAACTACATAGATGGTACTCGTAGTACTACTCAACTAAGCAAACAACACATGGCTCGATCGAGCAACCTGGTGTTCCTAGTTCTAAGCACACCTTGACTGAGAAAATCTACTCACTTCAATTATTTCAGTGATCAAACTATTACTACCGCTTAACTGAGCACATGAATAGATTTCTGGATCTGAAGAAAGTGCTACAAGCTAAAGACCAATGTCTGATAGTTTCAAGGAAGCTGCTAGTGAATGAAGCATGTCTTCTGATCGAGCACTTTCTACTAGTTACTCCATGGATGCATCATCAACAGCACCATCAGAGCCAGAAAGGCTGCAAAGATGACCACACCCAGCGTACAAATAATTCTCCTCTCTTTCTTCTCCCGGCGTAGTCGCGCCTGCGCTGCAGCGGCAGCCACTGCAGCAGCATCCTGCAGTTCAGCTCAAGAAGTTACTGACCTATGTATGATGGAAAACTATGGGAAAAATAGTGCTTGAGAAGATTAGTGGCGTTGGTATAAGCTTTATAGTTTCAAATAAACACATTGGGTTTTACTGGCCTATCATAAGATTTTCAAGAAGAGAGTGAGGGACAAAGAAATTGCATATATAGCTCATAGACATCATCTATGTTTCGATGTGTAGCTCCAACCAGTAGCTTAGATCTAGCGAGTTGAACTTGAAACACGAGCACCTACGGAACTGAAATCGACAGGCTGTAGCCCGAATCAGAACACCTTATTATTTCGGAAAAGCAATTGTCACGAACTATTCCTATATGTCATCTTGTTTGCTAATTAATGTGCTGCCAACAGCGTGAAGAATACTTCCAAGGCATAATTAAGTAAGGAAGGAAAGAAGCATCATCATGCACTTCAATCAAAGTACTATCAGCTAGCTAGCTAGCGCAACATCAGCAGGCGTGCATGTCTTTTCGAGTTATGAACGATGTCAAGGGCTCAAGGTAGAACAGTACACTTGGCTCGGTTGTCAATCCTAGTTTTCTGACCGAACAAATCTTTAGGTGTCAACTAGTATCATTTAACTCATTACAGATATCAGCTAAGGAGAGTGGAGAGGGAGGGGAATATACGTTAAAAAAAAGTATTTATCGTCACATGATCTATATATGTGCATTAGACTAATGCACATATATTCAGCTAATTTAGCGGGCATATAGCGCCATTTAGGTGCGCTATAGTCTTGATTTAGCTAATTTTGAGGCTGCCGCTATATGTCATAGCCCGCTATTTTAAACTTTGGCATTAGTTCATCTTATCCAAGGAAGCACCGGGGTGATGACTCGAGGACCTTGCTGTGATGGCCACACCTTCCAAAAGAAAAAAAAACTGTGTAGTTTAAGTTCTAACAAGTAGATCTGACCAGCTGAAACAAGAACACGAAACTAAGTTTCCCAAAGCTCAAATTCAAAACACCTTTCATCAAAACGCAAGCAAAGAAGAGGACCATCTTGACAGAAATAATCTTAGGAAAAACTATCTTACCACAGCTACCGGAGGATTGGCGACGTTGTTGACCACGGCGGCGGCCGGAGCATTGGCGCCGACGTTGTTCACGGCACCCGCGGCTGGAGCATTGGCAGCGTTGTTCGCCACGCCGGCGGCCGGAGGATTGGCGCCGACGTTGTTCACCGCACCCGCGGCCGGAGCATTGGCCACGTTGCCCACCACGCCGGCGGCCGGAGGATTGGCAGCCATGGTGTCGACGGCAAAGAGAGGGTGCGAAGTGGAGAAGCGTATGTGTCTGCGTAGTGAAAAGTTGTGTCCACGCGCAAAGAGAGGTGCGAAGTGTATGTGCTCCGGAGTGAAAAGTTGTTCCCGCACCAGCACCGATGGAATCAAGTATACTTGGCCAACAGCTGGGCAACCAAGTGAGGAAAGGAGTTTCTTTCTGTTTTGGGTGTAGCAGAGCTCTCTCCGCTCCGGTAGGACAGCCCCGGATCAGGGCCCTGTTCCGTGTAAATTGAAAGCGCAATGAAATTAAAGCTTGAGAAAAGAGGGAAGTGGAGCTCTAGCTCTCTCGTGAAGAGCAGACAGATACCGAAATGGCAACGATTTTGAACATTGCCACGTGAACGGTGGAGCAGGTTGTTTCTTGTGTAAGTATGATGATGAGGCTACCTAACACCGGTAGAAACCGTGTCGAGGTAATTAAGTTTGCCATTCTCTAATACTCAGTCGACTTGTATTTAACCAAGAGGTTTAACAAAATCTCAGTTTTGCACAATTGCATTTGACATGCAACTCTCGGCCCATCACAAATCACGACGCAAAAATCCACCAGCTGAATAGTCGATTAAAAACTAACTAAATCTTAGCGAGTTGTACACAGTTGCAACCATTTATTGCAAATGTGGTGGTTTTTGCGGTTAAAACGTAAAGTGGTGGTATTTCGAAATTTAGAGTGGAGTTTTTTTTGCAATTGAACATAAAGTGGTGGTTTTTTTATATTTAAGTAGCAAAGTGGTGGTTTTATGTTAACGGTGGCAGCGTCCGTGTCTTCCCGCTGTCTATGTGTGCCATGTCACCCTGATGGGAGGGTGGGTCCCACCAATCAGTTTTGCCATCAATTCACATTCACTTCATGATCAGTTCATTTTGCAAATGTCCGAGCAAAATGTGGTAGTTTTCTGCGATTGAAACGTAAAATGTTGGGTTTCCGAATATTTTGCATATCAAAGTGAGGATTTTATACTAAGGACTCTTCTCTTGTCGTAAAGAGAGCCATGCAATCTCCAATCAGATTTAAAGGGAAGCAATAAACTCTCACCCATACATAGTTCGTGCGATATCCTCAATGACTCAAATTTGACTGACTGATATGAAAGGTGATGGACAAATAATGTTACACCTAGAGTGTCCCAAACCTTTCCACGCGAACAAGTTCCATTTTATTATGGAATGGTACCTTGAAGACGTGACGCGCATCCATTGGAAGTGATCATCCGTCTCAACATAATGAGGGCAAGACACAATCTCCAATATAAACATAGTTCCACCTAAAATGGTGATATAGTGATCTTCCCTATGCGAGTTTTTTTTTAGATAAAGAGTATTGCTTTGGATGATAAGAACATATGAGCAGCATCTCGAAAAACACGAGCTCCTCATGAGGATAGACATATATGGTGACAAACTGACAATAGGTCATTCTGCGGATTCTCAATAATCACACAAGCCTGTTCAGCAATCAATCGCAAAGTGACCTACTATTCCACATCTGAAAGCACTTGAGACCCTTCTTCCTCATTGGTGGCTTGTTCCCTCCGATAATCACACTTGAAGCTAGATTACTTGGCGCTATATTAACTCTGCAGTCCTATCATTGTAACCAACATTTGCTGTTTAACGATAACATCCTCCAAAGGAGAGTTGCTTTATAATATATATTAAAACATAAAACAGCTGATTAATAAAAGTACTGTCTCAATATAAAATTTATTGCAGCGATGGATGTAGAACAGGACGGAGGTAAACAACAGCCCGTATGATCATACATATGGTGTCTTAATTCTTATTTATTAAGTCACAAATAAAGCAATCCCAGTAAATTATATACTAGGAATGGCTAGGCTGATAGCTCCAACTCGTATGGAAGGACCCAGATCGAGCACCATGTATGTTGGAAGAGCAGGTCGTCCGTCGTAACTACCCCGAGGTTACTGCAAGATCAACAAGAGACCAACGACGAGGCCCAACACAAGGAAATACGTCACAAAGAAGAAAGGCCACTCAATCCTCTCCATCCCATCGAGAAGCTCTCCATCAAGATTTTCCCGAACCTGGCGGTCGAAAAACATCAGAAGCAAGCGTTACTTCCACATGAAGTGATTGCGATCGGCTAGCAAAAAAGAGAGGAAAGAAATGGGCTCACGGGTCGACCTTATTCACTTCCTTGTCCACCTTCTCTTGCACGTCCACGGAAGATGCCATGCTTGCAAAATCCTGAAACAAGATGTTACATAAACTACACTGTTTTCCTTGACATAATCGAGATATAATGCCCTTTGCGTTTTTTCTTACATAAAAACTACCTGTTGCAGCTCGAGAAGCTTCTGGTTGAGATCCATGCCTACGGTACACCGTTCTTTGATCTCCTCCACTGCGGCGACGATCTGTACGCCAAGCCAAGTGCAGGTTTATCAAGCTCCAAGTCAGTGGTTACTCTGAGTGACATGAGACGTACACCAACAGTAATTAGTTAGTGAAATAACAAGAGTGTATTTAATTGACCTGCTCTCGGCATGTTCCCTGCAGTTGTTTATTCTCGACCGTCTGCAAGATGCTAGCGGCGTCAGTGACACGAATCACCTAGTAATGTTTTGTGGGGGTGAGATGGGGTCGAAGAGCAATGTGGTTGCTTGTACAAAACTGGCACACTAGTTACCTCATCAGAAAGATTTATTCCTGTTACTGATCCAGATACATTACTCAGGACTGTCATGAAATGATGAAAAGAGAAAAGATAAAGGAAAGTCAACTCATACTGAATTTATTGGCCAGAAAGGGGATCACGAAATTGGAAGAAAGTTCAGTTCTTGACCTGTGGAAATCCTCCTCTGAATGACTTCTAGGTTCTCTTGCTGGATAGTTTTTCCCAGTTTCTGTAACCAGAGCGCATTACTAAACCGAAATATCGTTAATTTGTTTTGGCACGCAAGATGGATATGGAGTAGATAAGCACACCTGAAGATCACTCTTTCGTTGTATAAGTTTCTTCTTGAATGATCTGGAATCACCAAAAGCTAGTCAGACTTCACTCCTTTTCACTAAACAAAAAACACTGAAATTGTTTTCTTACTGCATCAAATAAATTTGGACTAGCTAGTAGTGTTTGTCCAGAATACTATGTTCACGCTAGATGATTTCTTTCTCAACAAAGATAATGGATTGCACGATCAGAGACTGGCAGATGAGAAAGCCATCATTTTCTATAAATGAAACAAAAAGAGCACTTGAGAAATGGATGAAGATCTTCTTACATGATGAGCTTCATCCTTGATATATCCATGTCCGTTCCCTGCTCACACCCTGGGTTCTTTCTGTTCTCAACATTCTGCAAACAGAGAAAGGAAGAGTGAGGTAACTTCATATGTTGCGGATTTGGACAGGCTAATCTCAGATGAGTACATTTCTTATCAGTTTCCTCAACTTCGCTTTCATGGTAGGTGCCATCTTCTGCACTTCATGAATGTCTTCATCCATGCGCCCCTTGTTCTGCAGGTTGGAAGAATTGAAACAAAAGTAATGGAAAAAATGCAAGGAAAAAAAAGAGAGAAATAATAGATTAATTGCAAGTAGTACACACGGAAAACAATTGAGTTGGGGTGCCCAAAATTCAATGAAATAAGCGTATTATCGTAGAAAACATGCAAGCATGTTGTGACCAAAGGATGGCGATGTGCTTTACCTTCAGATACTGAATCATGTGTGTTGTTCTGTCCAGTAACGCCCTAAACTCCGTAATCTCCTGGAAATGGTGCTGAGTTCCACGGGCTGAAGTATTGTCCGAGTGCAGAGGCCCCATCTCAATGTCCCGCTCACCCATGGCAGGAGAAGCCTGCAATTCGGATGAAACGATTAGCTGAAATATCAACAAGCATGACCTGAAGTTTCTAGGATCTAGCAAAACAAAAATTAGGCAGCGAAGAAAAGGATGAACTGCCTGTTAAGCCTTGTGCAGAATCGAACTTCAGAAAGAATAAATTGCAAGGAAAAAACACAGAAAGAATAGATTGCAAGTAGTAGACGGGGAAAACAATTGAGTTGGGGTGCCAAAAATTCAATGAAATAAGCATATTATCGTAGAAAACATGCAAGCAAGTTGTGACCAAAGGTTGGCGATGTGTTTTACCTTCAGATTCTGAATCATGTGTGCTGTGCTGTCTAGCAACGGCCTAAACTCGTTAACCTCCTGGAAGTGGTCCTGAGTTCCATGGGCTGAAGTAGTGTCCGAGTGCAGATGCCCCATCTCAATGTCCCACTCACACATGGCAAGAGAAGCCTGCAATTCGGATGAAACGATCAGCTGCAATATCAACAAGCATGACCTGAAGTTTCTATGATCTAGCTAAACAAAAGTTAGGCAACGAAGAAAAGGATGAACTGCCTGTTGAGCCTTGTGCAGAATCGAACTTGCAGTGCTGCCGATCAAGGGGAAGACGGGAGGTGAAAAGGAGAAGAGAGCAAGCTGAAGAACTCTGTGGCTGCGAGTGCAATCGAGGCAGTCATATATAGCAGTAGCTAGCACACAACCAACTAACCAAGTAAAGGCCATGTGAGTCTGAACATATAATGCAGGCTGCAGCAATTGGGATAGGCTTCGGCAGTGAGTTTTTCCTCTTTGGAGATAGAGAACATATCTAGTAGACCTCTTGTCTTCTTGATATGTGATACGCGTTATGAGGAAACTTCGGTGAAGCTTCAGCTCGGGAGCGAACTGGTAGTGGCTAGGCTTTAGCTTTAGCTTGGGAGCGTAGTGGCTTGCCATGCTGCTGCAAGCGCAAGGTAGAAGTACATACGAGGACTGAAATTCGAGATGATCTTGCCATATGTAACCAGCTCAGGTCGTGAAATGTAAATCCAGATTCAGCTGACCATGGATATAGAGCAAGGTAATCACCCCAAAGCATACAGACCGGGCACCATCCAGCAGGCTTGACCGCTCCAAGGAAGGAGAATATATCGACAAGATCGATAGCTGGCTCCGCATGATCAATTAAAAGAGTGACCGGCCTGATCGCCAATGGAAAGCGCGAGACTGTGAGAGCACCAACACAAGGGAAATTACTAGCCAGCAGCTACCCATGGCGACGGTCAATCCAGACCACCAAAACCCACGTGCGTGTGCGTCCCACTGCTAATCATTTACCTAGGGGCTATTTAGATATGTGGAACAAGGTGCATGATATTGTAGGCAGGATCGTTCTTTGTGAATTGTGATGAACTTGACAAACTTATATGGATTCCCAGTCTTACAAACGTTTTTCAGTTAAATCCTTCTATGAGAAACCCCTCAAAGAAGCACAGAATTTCCTCAAAGAAGATATCGACCAAGATTTTTTTAGCATTTTAGCAAGCGTCCAATTCATCTGAGCTAGCAGCCGCTGCAGCCGCACTTCTGTTCTAGGAACTTGCAGTCGTTTCCCGTCGGGTCACAGTTGTAGTGGGAGCAGCAGTTCATGTCCTGGCATTTGCTCCGGTTCGACTTGGAACAGCACTGGCACCGGAGGCACACCGACGTCGGCCCCGCGCCGCCGCGCGGCATCACCGTCAGCACGTGCTCCGGCGGCCACACCGGCACCATGTCCATATCCCACGCTGAATGTCAACCACAGCAGAAAAAATAGTCAGCGATGAACACCAAGTGCACGCATTGATGCACTGGAATTTGAACCAACTGAATCACTCGTCAATACATGTATATTTTCTCCTGCATAATGCGTGTTATATAACTTGAGCTTCTGGCGCAGGGAAGAGGATAGCAGTGGCAGCGAGAGCGATGGCGAAACAGAACAACTTGAGGCTACTCGCCATCGCCATTTGCTCTCAGGATGACGCTTTCGGGGAGAGAAACCAAGGAGTCGTTTCCTGATATCGATCTGCGACGTCATTGGTGCGAATATATAAAGCATTCACTTGAAGATGGCTTACCAAAGGTCAGTATTCATTTCCATCGTTTTGGACCTTTTATTTCCATTGAATTCGTTTCCGAAAACCGGTTGCTCGAGTTCTTAAATTCATTACAAAGTTTGCATCCGCTCAGTTAGAAGACAGATATTCTTAAATTCATTAAAGAGCTGGAAATAACACTCACGCTAGGACTCCAACTCGAGTAGGCTGTGTGGCCACAGCCATGCTAACCATAGGCTAAGCGTGCGTCTCCACCGGCACTTTAGTTGGCTATCAAATGTTCGTCATCAATGTAGTATTGATAATCTTTGACCCAGACCTTTTGGCTCTTGGGGACGCGCGCGGAGCGAATCCAGTGGCTGAGACTACATCGTGATTAGGAATCAAAATAGCGCTTCCGGTCGGCCGATCATACAAATACAGAGTAAAGACACTACCGAAAAATCTTCCTTTGCCGTGCTGGCACTGATTTGCCGTGTGCAGCCATGTTTGCGGAATACGGCAAAGCCAATTTGCCGTGAGGAGAGTACGAGGATCACGGCAAAGAAACTGAGCACGGCACAGAAGATCCACAGCCCACGGCAAAGTATACATCACGGCAAAATGGACAAAAACCACACGGCAAATTCTGACCGCTCGGCTCAGATATCTTTGCCGTGCTCCTTTATGTGATAGCACGGCAAATTAGTTGACCAGGATCCGCAACTTTGCCGCGCTCCGCAATAATTCGCGGGAAAAATCTAAATAAATTTCCCGTGCTCTAAATAAATTCGCGGGAAACGCTATACCGTGTCAATAAAAAAGCACACGGCACATATGCCCTTTGCCGTGCGCATTTGTGAACAGCACACGGCACAGAAGTCCTTTGCCGTGTGCCTTTGTGCATAGCACACGGCAAAGCATGTGTTTCCACTAGCCCCTTTATTTGTTTTGTTTTTGATATGCTTGCTTTGTTTATTTTCTTTGTTAAGACTTCTAGTACGTTCATTTATTTCACTTAATTAAGTTTCTCGATAATATATATAAACCCTCCGGTGCAGGCCGCATGGGTCGAAACCCCGAATAAGTGGACCTAACGTGCGAGGCGTCGTCTACCCCTTCCATAGGCGTTGAATAGGGGCTGCTCGGTAGGCTTTCCTCCCTGATTATGTTAGGTTAAATCATATGAACATCTCAACCCAACTTTGGGCACATGTTAACACATGATTCCATGTCGTGCACCCGAAGTGTTAGTTTTCACCTATGAGAGAGTGCAGAAACCGGCCTATGTGGATCAGGCGGGGTCGGTGAAGCGAGCCACACCTCGGAGCTGTATCTTGGTTCCCACAACCTACAAACACACTCTTATACATATATTAGGGACCCATGCAAGTTTTGGTGCGATTTCGACGCTCCGGACCCCGCTACGGCGAAACCCTACACCCGCTGGAAAAAAGTCAAACATGTCGATCTACCCCTTTGACCGGCGCCGAGAGGGGGTAGACGCATGAGCTTTTTTGCTTGGTTGTGTTAGGTTGGTACATAGGACCATGGGGAACCAACATTTCATGTGGTCTGTCGCTTGATTCCGTGCCCGGCACCCGACACGGGAGTTTTCACCTCTAAGTGTCAGAACTTACTACGGAGTAAGCGGGGTCGGTGAAGCGGGTCGCACCTCGGAGCTGTATCTTGATTCCCACAACCTACCAACACACTCTTATACATATATTAGGGACCCATGCAAGTTTTGGTGGGATTCCGACGCTCCGGACCCCGGTACAGCGAAACCCTACACCCGCTGGGAAAAAGTCAAACCTGTCGATCTACCCCTTTGACCGGCGCCGAGAGGGGGTAGACGCATGAACTTTTTTGCTTGGTTGTGTTAGGTTGGTACATAGGACCATGGGGAACCAACATTTCATGTGGTCCGTCGCATGATTCGGTGCCCGGCACCCGACACGGGAGTTTTCACCTTTAAGTGTCGGAACTTACTACGGAGTAAGCGGGGTCGGTGAAGCGGGTCGCACCTCGGAGCTGTATCTTGGTTCCCACAACCTACCAACACACACTTATACATATATTAGGGACCCATGCAAGTTTTGGTGGGATTCCGACGCTCCGGACCCCGCTACGGCGAAACCCTACACCCGCTGGAAAAAAGTCAAACCTGTCGATCTACACCTTTGACCGGCGCCGAGAGGGGGTAGACGCATGAATTTTTTTTCTTGTTTGTGTTAAGTTGGAACATAGTACCATGGGGAACCAACATTTCATGTGGTCTGTCGCATGATTTCGTGCTCGGCACTCGACACGGGAGTTTTCACCTCTAAGTGTCGGAACTTACTACGGATCAGGCGGGGTCGGTGAAGCGCGCCGCACCTCGGAGCTGTATCTTGGTTCCCACAACCAACAAACACACTCTTATACATATATTAGGGACCCATGCAAGTTTTGGTGGGATTCCGACGCTCCGGACCCCGCTACGGCGAAACCCTACACCCGCTGGAAAAAAGTCAAACCTGTCGATCTACCCCTTTGACCGGCGCCGAGAGGGGGTAGACGCATGCACTTTTTTCCTTGGTTGTGTTAGGTTGGTACATAGGACCATGGGGAACCAACATTTCATGTGGTCTGTCGCATGATTCCGTGCCCGGCACCCGACACGGGAGTTTTCACCTCTAAGTGTCGGAACTTACTACGGAGTAAGCGGGGTCGGTGAAGCGGGTCGCACCTCGGAGCTGTATCTTGGTTCCCACAACCTACAAACACACTCTTATACATATATTAGGGACCCATGCAAGTTTTGGTAGGATTCCGACGCTCCGGACCCCGCTACGGCGAAACCCTACACCCGCTGGAAAAAAGTCAAACCTGTCGATCTACCCCTTTGACCGGCGCCGAGAGGGGGTAGACGCATGAAATTTTTTGCTTGGTTGTGTTAGGTTGGTACATAGGACCATGGGGAACCAACATTTCATGTGGTCTGTCGCATGATTCCGTGCCCGGCACCCGACACGGGAGTTTTCACCTCTAAGTGTCGGAACTTACTACGGAGTAAGCGGGGTCGGTGAAGCGGGACGCACCTCGGAGCTATATCTTGGTTCCCACAACCTACAAACACACTCTTATACATATATTAGGGACCCATGCAAGTTTTGGTGGGATTCCGACGCATGATTCCGTGCCCGGAACCCACAACGTTCCAACCTACCGAGCAACCCCTTTTCGGCGCCCTGCACGTTCGGTACACTTTTTCGGGGTGTCGACGCATGCGGCCCGCACCGGAGGGTTTATATATATAGTATAAATAAATATAATTAAGTGAAGTAAATTAATATGCTAGAAGCCTTAACAAAGAAAATAAACAAGGAAAGCATATCAAAAAAAAAAGAAGGTGATACATGCTTTGCCGTGCACCTGACAGAACGGCACACGGCAAATACTTTCTGTGCCGTGTGCTGCCACTCGGGGCACACGGCAAATACTTATTTTCAGAGCAAAGACTTAATTTCAGAGCTTGGCGGCAAAATTTGCCAATTCTTTGCCGTGTGAAGATGTGTTTGTACACGACAAAGAGTGGATTTTCTTTGCCGTGTTCTTTCTGGCCTACGCACGGCAAAGATGCGAGGTTAGGACACGGTCCGACTTTCCCAAAGCGACCGGTCCTCACTTTCCCCAATCTGCAGCGCCGCGCTAGCACCGCCACCCATCCTCGCCGCCGTCCCCAGCGCCTCCACCCACCCTCGCCGCCGTCACCAGCGCCGCCAACCAGCCCTTGGCCCCACCGCCGACGCTCCGAAACCCGCCGCCTCCACCCAAACTCGCTCCGGTGAGGAGCTGTTGACCAAGAACGCGCCGGGGCGCCACACTGCTGCAAACCAGGAGGGCGGAAGCAGCCCAGCGACGACGCCGCCGAGGACGGCGACAGGAGGGGGCGGAGGGACAAGAGGCCCAAGGAGGCATTTGAGAAGCCAGCCCCGCCGCTGCCGTCGGAGATCAGGAACAAGGAGAAGCGCAGCGAGGTGTACGCGAAGGTCAAGCGCGAGAAGAAGGCCCAGAAGCGCAAACTCGGCCGGGAGCGCGTCCAGGCCGCCCAGCGGGCCGCCGAGCTCGGCGAGTAGGCAAGCATGCTCCCACCTCCCCTCCCGAGATGAATTTCCCGTGAAGTGCGAGCTTGTGGATAAATTCTGACGGTTTTGGGGTTTGATTGGGTGTATGCAGGTGCCCCGGACGATCGAGAACACCAGGAGCCCGACGAGACCGTGTGTCGGCCTGAGGATCAGGAGGTTTGTGCAATGTCTTCTGTGTTGCTCAATCGACTAGTTTTTGCAGGTGCCAGTAGTTAAACGAGCCTTGTGCTTAGTTCTTGTTATGAACCTGCACAATTGGTGTGCACATGCCATTTTTACAACATGACAGGATTTACTGCTGGATTGTATTTATGGTGCTATTTATATTGCAAAATTGCAATACATACAGTGCTTCTGGTTTTCCAGAATCTTTTATGTAGTAACATGTTGGGTAGACAGCTTGTCATCTGTGATGTCTACCTTCGAAACATATATCAAGCTCTTTACTGTGAAGATCGGTATGATAATTGTTACGCAGTATAAAGTTCGTTTGTAGCACCACACGATCGCTCCATCAGGAACATGTAATTTCCAGGGCACCAGGATACCTGTTGGTGGCGAGTTACCATTCACCTTATGTATGTCAAATTTTAAAGAGGCAATGTGTGTTTCAAATTTTAAAGAGGCAATGTGTGTTTCAAATTTTAAACCGCACTTTATTTATTTATGTTGTACATATTTTCTTATATATATGTTGTTTTTGTGGTTTTTCAGATGTCGTAGTTTACGGGGCTTCTTCTCCAGCTGAGGAGGGCCGCCTCGGTGCCCCTGATCCGTCCCCCCTCCGGAGAGCGTCCCCGACCTTCTGCGGTGGTCGACCACGCTTCTAGGGTATACATCTTTCGCCTCTCTTGTAATCTTACTGCATAGGCATTCTTTTGTCTAGATCACCAAGTCCGTCGAGTCGCGTAACCCGAGTCAGATCCCATCTGGAAGGGTTACAAATTTATAAATATGCAGGATTGTCCATCTTTGCATATTTATAACCGTACCTCTTTCGGATAGTCCACGTTTTTGGACAGCCCGAGTACGTGTAGATCGAGTCGTGTTCCATGTTCTACCCCTTCCCGAGACGGAATTTTGGCAACACCTCCTCGTTGTTCTTCGGATGCACACCCTCTCGGCTTGACAAGCTCGAGACGTGTATTCTGAAGAACAGCGGGGAGGTGCTGCCGAAATTCCGTCTCGGGTCAGGGTAGAACATGGAACATGACTCGATCTACACGTACTCGGGTGGGATAAGCCCACCTATTAGAAGTGTAGGTGAACCCTTGCATGTTGTAAAAGATAAAATTTGGCCGTAAAAAATGGTTTTGTTAAAATTCAATGACATGTTGAACTGAAAGCATTGTGTATGTCTTTTTTGGTACCGATTAAAGGATGGATCCGAGACAGAACCGTGAGTGGATGTATGCTGGCAGAAAGAGTCAGTGGGAGTTTAGTGATGAATGAAGAGATAAGGCCGAGGAGTTTGTGAACAAGGCGTTTGACATCAGCAGTAGACCCATGAAAGTGTTTTGCCCCTGTTCAAAATGCGATAACCGAAGGCGACAGTCGAAGGTAGATGTTAGTACGCACCTGGTCAAGCATGGGTTCACACCGTTCTACCATGTTTGGAATTACCATGGTGAACAGTTAGCAAAACGTCCTAGAACCGAGCCGCGTCAGATTCAGCCAGCGAGAGAATTTGACACTGGGTTCAACAACTGTTTAGACGACTTTGTTAATGCTAATGCGCCTGAAAGCCCTCATGTAGAGTCGGAGACACCTCAGGAAGCGGAGACAAGTGAGCAGCCGGATGAAAACACGAAGAAGTACTACGAGACTATGTTTGGTTCGCAGAAACCCCTTCATCAACATACATATGTTACCCTTCTAGATGCCATCGCTCGCCTTATGGCCATGAAGTGCCAGAGGAAGATATGCAGGGATGGTTTCGATGATATTCTGGCCGTCGTTGGCAGCCTTCTACCGAAAGGGCACATCTTGGCGGCGAGTTCTATCAGGATGAAGGGCTCCCTGGGAAATTCACTATCAAATTGCCGACCGATGATGACATGGAATACGGCGAAGAAGACGAAGATGCGGGAATGGAGGAAGACACCACGCATGATGAAGTCGAGGAGGTTCATAACCAAGCCGATGTGACTTTGCTAGAGCGGTTCCACGCAGGACTAATCGTCGACGAGCCACAGGAACCACCTCCAGGTTCCGTGGATGGTTAGTGGTGTGGCGACCCTGACAGTGATGACGACACGGGTGGTCCAATTGTTGGTCCCGATGATCTCGACACAGGCTACTGATAGCGATGAGGACACATGTATTAGTAATTTCCAGTCTAGCTTATCTGTAATAGGTCAATGCTACTCTATGTAATAGTGATTGTCAGTCTAGCTTATTTTGTGAGAACTCATTGTCGCTACTCCATGTATTTTGTTTTATTCTAATTGTTGCTTCATCTAATTGTTTTCATTTTTACTTTACTCGTTGTTGATTCATCTATTTACCTTAATTTTGGATCATGTATACTGATGAAACCCATTTTTTTGTCAATGCAGGAAACATGAAGAAGGCCTTGGCAAAAAAGTTGGGCAGCGTGAGGAAAATCCTGGTGGGATCGAGTTCGGCACCACGGCCACCTTCACCTCCACCCTCACCTCCACGTGCGAGGAGTGCACGACGTGGGAGTACGTGGCCAGAGAGGACTCTTAGTCCTCCCCCGGCCGAGGAGTCCGACGAGGAGGACGTGGAGTACGATCAGGAGCCGGAGCCGGATTCTGAGGATGAGTCGCTGGATTCTGAGGAGGAGAGCGAGGAGGAGGGCGAGGAGGAGGAGGGGCACGAGGAGGGACCTGGGGAGGAGGGGTTTGAGCTTGACCCGACGCTGCAGTGGGAGCCACCGGAGGAGGAGTGGGTTGAGACTGAGCCGGATATCCCTGAGCCACAGACCAAGCCGCCGTATCAGTGGGGGGCCGCGAAGCTCCCCGATCTTCCTTACGCCTACAAGCACACTCTTCTCGTGCCCACCGGGAAAAGGTACTTATTATAGTTTATGTTCAATTTTAGCTTTTCATTGTGTTTTGACCCGCTAACCATACTAATTTTGGTTTTTTCATTCTGTAGGTCGTTTGTGTATGTGCCTCCTAGAGTGAAGGGACAGCGTACCTACGCGAGCATCCTTGGATGTCTTGTCAGGAAGTTCTTCCCTGGGATTGTCACCCTCCCAAAGGGTGGCAAGAGTGTAGCTTGGACTTTCAAGCATTACAGCTACGAGGAGGATCCGAGCGCAAGTACCACAACATGGCGCATAAGACACTCCGCTATTTCTGGGTAAGTTTGTTTGACTTCTCATCATTCTATAAATCCGAGGTTGCACTAATGGCTTTGACCCTATTTTACCTATGTGCATACTTGCAGAACTTCTTCTCCTACCGGCCGGAGGACGAGAACGAGTGCACGAACGTCCTTTTGGAGATGGCCTGTAAGATGGTGACGGACATGCACTACGAGGCTCGCGTGAACTCTGTCCGCAATTGGTACGCCGAAAAGAAGATTGCGCTGGACAAGAAGCGTGCCCGGGACATCTTGCTGCAGCCATGGCAGTACCTACAGGTAGCTTCATTTCTATATTATAGATTTTGTTGACCGCCGTGTAATATCATTAATATGTGTGTTCTGTGTACGTAGGTGCCTCCTCCGTATGTCGGTTACAACGAAGCGTGCCACCTCGCGATGGTAGCGTGGTGGACTAGCCAGGAGTACCTCAAGATACACGCGGAGGGAAAGGCAAGGCGGGCGCACAACAAGGGTGGAACACACCGCCAAGGCAACCTCAGCCTCTCCCAATGCATACAAAAGGAGGTGAGCAAATGCATTCTTTAATCCACCTATGTTCATGCTCTCTTTTGCAATATCGTCTCCTTTTCACCTATGTTCGTGCTCTCTTTGCAGAAATTGAAGACCGGCGTAGACCCCTCGCTCTTCACCTTTTGGGCAAAGATGCGTACCAGGGATGAGCCGAATCCTGAGACAGGGTCGATGTGGATCAACAGCGGCGCCGAGCTCCGGAGCAAGGGGTACACAACGAAGTTCAGGGAGCGCAACGGTGAGGAAGCTGACCCTCTCACCAGTCCACTTGACATCGAGGCTGTCGTGCTTGCGGGGCAAGGCGCGGCGAATGGCCGCTTGTGGATAGGTGACAGCTCCGTCAACCCTCGCACCGTCCCGTCTCTACGCCAGGTCCGCCGTGGAAGGGCGTCAGGTGCGCCCGCTGTGGAGACCCGCCCACGAGTTTCGGGTCTAGCTATCGACCAGCTCCGGGAGGAGATTGATGACTCAAAAGTGCAGGAGATCGTTGAAATCTTCGCTGTGTAAGTATTAGTATCGATCCCACGAGGAGTAGAAGGTATAAGTATTTATCCTCTCAAATAAGAGTGTCACTTCTCTTATTATCTATGCACTAGACAAACTAAAATGATGCAAGTGTTTTTGGGTTTTTTGGTGTAGAGAATGCAAAGCTGAAAATAAAATATGATGAGTGAAAGCTCTCAAAGAGAGAGAAAGCCCAATCCCCTATGCAGCAAGAGGACAAGCTTGAGTGGTGTTTCTTATGCGTGGAAAACGTTCCCAAGGGCTACATGGATTTCATGGCAAAAATATTTCTAGAACAACAAGGTAAACATTTTGTCAAGTTTTAATCTTCTTTGGACGGAGCCATAATTAGGTGTAGCTAAATAAATAAACTAAACCCCTTATGATGGATCATGTGGCCAAGTAAATGACTGCACAAGAGTTATTAAGACAAAAGTCCCACCATAGCATTACACTCTAAGGTCCCCGATATAAATCCCCTCCTAATGTAACTTCATGTATCGGTCTCAGGTTTACGTGTCCTCCCAAGTCTCCCTCAATTCATTACACTAGTGTGAAACACCTTCATGCATTACTCAATGTATGGTGCACTTCATACATTGTACATCAAGACAATCATAAAAGATAAAAACTTGACCAAATACTCAATACATGTTAAGTAGAAATCATTGACAATCCATCCTATGCCCCCAGGAACATGAGAGAACTACTCACAACGCGAAGACATGGTATGATTCAATGGTATAAGTGATACAACACAATCTGAAATTATAATCTCCCCACAAAACAATGACAAGTAGCAATTCACAAACATGTAGAATAGTACTTAGACAATAGCTAGGGTTCGAACAATCTCAAACTATGAGGGGGATGAAGTGGATCACGAAGATGGTGATGGAGATGGTGCTGGTCTTCACGGTGGTGATGATGGAGAAGTTCTTGCTGTAGATGTTGATGATGAACACGCCGGGGGGGTGGAGCCCTCCGGAGGCGATTCCGGCGGCGTTTCCCCCCTCCGATCTTCTCCGGCGGCAGCCTTCTGACTCTCTGTTTCGTGGTTCTGTGTTTCTCCGCCGCCTCCTTTCGCGAAACGCCAGGGGACCTTTTTTATAGGCGTTTTTAGGTCAAGACTATGTCGGTGGAGCAAAGATCGACGGCCACGGAGCTCCGAGGTGGAAACGAGCTGGGCCCACGCGGCCATGTACTTTAGGCCGCGTGGGACCCTCCCATTTCCAGCCTGTTGGGCTTCTGGTCTTCAATTTAAGCCCATTGCGTTCGTCTCGAAAATTCTGAACCGTGCTCTTTGACCTTGCCCTTTTTGGAGTCCCGAAGCTCCCGGAAAGTCTGAAACACTAAAAAAGACGTTTTCTGGAAAAACAGGGTTAATTCCAAATAAATGGGAAAACTATGAAGTATTCCCAAAATCATTATAAAACATTGATATAACCCTTATATGATGCAAATATGATTGGAATATAAGCAATTAAAGTGCAAAGTTCATGTATGCATTTTACATGCATCAACATCCCCAAGCTTAATCCATGCTCGTCCTCGAGTATGAAGATGATAAAACTAACATGGACTTTGCAATTTAATACTTAACAATGAATATCAAAGATGATTACTATTGCTACATATAGTCAAATGATTCATTCTTCAAAGGAGTAGCAATATGCAAATAGTTTATGAAGTGATATCAAGTATTCAATGCAAGGATGTTCAATGATAGTTCACAAAGTGTAACATAACAGATAGTAGTATGGACCACATGTATGCATAATGATAAGTATGGACATCCTACATTGGTCATAGAGTGATGATGAAAATCTGAATATGATAGGTGGACACTTTGGAAAGATGTATATATGAGTAGAGGTAAAACATGAATAAGTTTCATCTAACTTCTGAACTTCTCTACTTAAGTTAATGATTGTAATATGGTAATCCTTGGTGTCAAGCTCTCATTGCCCCTATCATAGCATCTTGAATGATTAAGTTTAAAGTGAAAGCAAATATGAGTAATGTGCTTGACAAAGTAAAGGTTGAAAGTCTCATGCCCCTTGAATACGAGTACCTACTCCATGTGTTACTCAACTCGGGAAACAAAGCAAGTTCAATTTAAATATCATTGTAAGTAAAATAGTATCATCAAGAGCGTCAACTGGGGTACCTCTTGTCCCAGGATATGGAACAAGCCCATATCAAAATGACAAGACAAACAAACATAATGAACAATCTCAACACCCTTTTTATTTACCATTGGATAGCTTTTTATTGTAAGGTGTATCACAGACGGTTCACCATAGCATGTAAGTAAATTTCCACCATGAATGATGCATGGCTTAGATTAGCGGCCCAGGCGTCTCTCTAACCATTTATACAAACTCATTTAAACCTACTCCATTTCCTCATTTATTTCACCCATGGTAAGCATCCATAAACAAAAGTACATGACATCAACTAAATATAAATGAGTGCAATGTTGAAAGCATTCCATGTGACAGCACATTTCTGCTAACTCTCAACCAAAGACATTTGTCAAGCTCATAACATCATAATTTTAATCACAATGGGTCATGTTTTATTTATGCAATAAAAGTAAAGTGTGCATCAAGTTCGTGAGAGCTATATAACCAACTTTTCCCATAACAATCAACAACATAAGCATTTTAATTCAGAGGTATAGATAATACAAAATAACATGATAAACAACCTCGGAATAGCATAAAGCTAATAGGTAGATATGGTGGACTCACTGGAAAAACTTTGGTTGAAGGCGTTGGAAACAAGTTTTTATTTGTTGGAATTTTTGGGCTAGCAAGAGGGAGAAAGTTGACCATCTAGATGCATGCATGAGTGTCCATAGAACTAACTAATCCATGTTAAACCAAGTAAAATAACAATCAGCACCAAAACATGAATAAGTTATAGCTCTTCAAAAAGGATTTGCAAACTATTACTCATAAACAAGCTCATGAATCATGCAACTATATGTATCATTAAAAATCAACTCAAACATCCCTTTTCCCAATCTTATAAAAGCATCCAACATATTTCAACCCATATTTCCAGTAGCTCTCCATATATAAATGATAGTGTGGTGGTCTCTCAAGACTCAAACAAAAACAAAAACGACGCTCCAAGTTTATGCGATAAAGTGTTTCGATCGAAAAACAGAAGTTGGACGTGTGCAAACCGAGAGTGTGTAGGTCCAGTGGGGTTGTCTTCACATCCCCAAGCTTATGGTCTTCACCATCCTTGGATAGCTCTTGGTGCATCTCCTCCAATCCCTGTGAAAAAACTTCAAAACACCGTTTCTCCCATTTCTTTTCTGTGGGGTGCATTAATAGTGATAAACAAATATGTTTCTTGCTGCATATAATCCTTGAACAAAAATTCATATGAGATGTCCAGAAAGTGTATAATGTTGTATGCCTACTCATAAACTCAATTGGATCAAAAAGATTCAACTTAAAAGCTCAAAGCATGCATCAAACAAAATGGGACAGAATCTGTCCAGAAAAACAGCAGCAGCAAAACGTATTTTTCTACCCTACCAAACTTTCTCGAAAAATTCCGAAAAAATTCATGCATACAGAGGATGAAAAGTTGCAACTACAGTTCAAATATGAGCTCATTCGGAGTTACGAATAAGAATTAAAAATCATACCGTGCACTGATTCGTGCAGGAATAAAATCTCCGAACGCTATAAGCAACTTTTCAAGACCAAAATGGGTAAAACTTGGCACTTTATTAAAAACTCCAGAAACTAACTAGACACAAAATCTCTTGTTACAGCAAGAGGACACAAAGAAAAATCACACACAAAAATAACCGGGTTGCCTCCCGCAAAGCGCTTTCTTTATAGCCATATAGCTAGGCTTCTTACTTTTTGTTTATTGAAGATGAAGCTCATGAGGGAGCTTGAACTTTGATGTTCCCCTCTTTCTTGGGAAGTGTTCCATGCATAATACCAGGGTCCCATGGTGTTCTCAAACCAATCAAAATAATAGTCAAGTTGAAACCTGGTTGAGAGAAAAATAGAACACAAAAGTAATAACAACGAAGTCTAACTTTCTTTCTATGCATTGGCATTTTGTATATGAATGAAGTTTCCAATGCATATTAACAAAGTTACTTGCAGCCCATAATTATTAGTAGCATAAAGAGGGTTCTCACCTCCTCTTTCATAATAGTTGCAAGTAGTAAAAGTGTATTCAACCATATAACCAATAGAATCTTCCAACTTAGATAATTTGGGAACATAAGAGGATCATTAAATTTATTTTGGAGTTTATTAGCATGCTTCCCTCTTTCAAAATAGTTTAAGATCAATATCAAGTTTAATATCATGGTTGCAACAAAGATTTGGAACTAAAGATAATTGCAAACCACATAAGTATTTCTCAACATAAGCAAATTTCTCCTTTATGGTGTAAGTAGGAGAGTTCAAGAACAAAGTAGGGCTCTCATGAGTAAGAGCACTATCACAAACAGCAAGTATGTCATTTTTATCCTCACATAATTTAGTAACAACTAAACATGGAGGTTTATCAATAAGCATAGGACCATCATCTAAAGCATTATCATATAGCATATTTAAGCAATACTCCTCATTATCATCAATAAGTTCACTAGTAGCATTAATAGAAAGTAAAGGAGCATTTTTAGTTTCATCATAATAGCATGGGTTATCATATAGGACCATAGCATTTTCAGTTTCACCTCATCATAACATGGATTCTCATAAATAACAAAAGATTTTTGAGTTTGAGTGTTACTATCATTTGTTGATGGTGAAGTTGGGAGATCCAACTCTTCATTCTCTAGCTGTTCATCATTTCCATCATCCTCTTGAGATTGCATGGGCATCCCCAAGCTTAGGTTTTTATCCACTTCTTCACATTCTTCCTCTTCCAAGCTTATGTTTTCATCATCTTCTTCCTGCAAAACATCAGTACTTTCTTGGGGAACCTTTCCCTCTCATAATATCAACAGCATAAATATTTTGAGAGAACTGGGCTATGCAATATTCAAGAATAGAAGTGACCTTTCCTTCAAATCTCTTAACTCTAGGGCAAGTTTTATTTTCATTAGCAAAGGTGTGCAATTCATTAGATGCATAATAAGTAACAAATTCCTCTACTTGTTCCATCTCTAAATGAGTGTAATCATTAGTATTGTAAGATGCTATGACATGTTCTTCATGGAACTTACATTGAAATCCAAAGTGTCTTTTTCTCTGTTTAAAGCAACAAGTTGTATTATTATGGAATAAAAGCCACTCTCCAGCAATATAATTTAAACTTTCCATGAAATCTTTTAGTCTTTTCCGTTCACTTGACTCTCTAAATTCCTCATCAATTTTAGAAGCTTTCATATATTCATAGTAAAGATTCATTATCTCAGGAACAGTTTTTTTGGTATTTTCCATTTTCTAATTTTTTTTGTGTTTTTGATATATGGATGTATGCAAAACTAAACTAAATGCAAAACTGAAAATAAATATCTAGTGCAAACAAGAATAAAAACTTAAGCGCTACACTCCCCGGCAACGGCGCCAGAAAACTGTCTTGATGACTCCCAAGTGCAGGAGATCGTTGAAGTCTTCGCTGTGTAAGTATTAGTATCGATCCCACGAGGAGTAGAAGGTATAAGTATTTATCCTCTCAAATAAGAGTGTCACTTCTCTTATTATCTATGCACTAGACAAACTAAAATGATGCAAGTGTTTTTGGGTTTTTTGGTGTAGAGAATGCAAAGCTGAAAATAAAATATGATGAGTGAAAGCTCTCAAAGAGAGAGAAAGCCCAATCCCCTATGCAGCAAGAGGACAAGCTTGAGTGGTGTTTCTTATGCGTGGAAAACGTTCCCAAGGGCTACATGGATTTCATGGCAAAAATATTTCTAGAACAACAAGGTAAACATTTTGTCAAGTTTTAATCTTCTTTGGACGGAGCCATAATTAGGTGTAGCTAAATAAATAAACTAAACCCCTTATGATGGATCATGTGGCCAAGTAAATGACTGCACAAGAGTTATTAAGACAAAAGTCCCACCATAGCATTACACTCTAAGGTCCCCGATATAAATCCCCTCCTAATGTAACTTCATGATCGGTCTCAGGTTTACGTGTCCTCCCAAGTCTCCCTCAATTCATTACACTAGTGTGAAACACCTTCATGCATTACTCAATGTATGGTGCACTTCATACATTGTACATCAAGACAATCATAAAAGATAAAAACTTGACCAAATACTCAATACATGTTAAGTAGAAATCATTGACAATCCATCCTATGCCCCCAGGAACATGAGAGAACTACTCACAACGCGAAGACATGGTATGATTCAATGGTATAAGTGATACAACACAATCTGAAATATAATCTCCCCACAAAACAATGACAAGTAGCAATTCACAAACATGTAGAATAGTACTTAGACAATAGCTAGGGTTCGAACAATCTCAAACTATGAGGGGGATGAAGTGGATCACGAAGATGGTGATGGAGATGGTGCTGGTCTTCACGGTGGTGATGATGGAGAAGTTCTTGCTGTAGATGTTGATGATGAACACGCCGGAGGGGGGTGGAGCCTCCGGAGGCGATTCCGGCAGCGTTTCCCCCCTCCGATCTTCTCCGGCGGCAGCCTTCTGACTCTCTGTTTCGTGGTTCTGTGTTTCTCCGCCGCCTCCTTTCGCGAAACGCCAGGGGACCTTTTTTATAGGCGTTTTTAGGTCAAGACTATGACGGTGGAGCAAAGATCGACGGCCACGGAGCTCCGAGGTGGAAACGAGCTGGGCCCACGCGGCCATGTACTTTAGGCCGCGTGGGACCCTCCCATTTCCAGCCTGTTGGGCTTCTGGTCTTCAATTTAAGCCCATTGCGTTCGTCTCGAAAATTCTGAACCGTGCTCTTTGACCTTGCCCTTTTTGGAGTCCCGAAGCTCCCGGAAAGTCTGAAACACTAAAAAAGACGTTTTCTGGAAAAGCAGGGTTAATTCCAAATAAATGGGAAAACTATGAAGTATTCCCAAAATCATTATAAAACATTGATATAACCCTTATATGATGCAAATATGATTGGAATATAAGCAATTAAAGTGCAAAGTTCATGTATGCATTTTACATGCATCAGAGATGCGTGAGAAGCAGGTGCTCTATGAGCAGCAGCTGGAGCAGCAGCATGAGCAGATCCGGCAGCAGCAGGAGTACACCAGGCAGCAGCAGGAGCATTCCACGCAGATGATGGAGTGGATGACGAGCACGATGCAACGCATTGCTCCTGG
This sequence comes from Poa pratensis, assembly GCA_947311845.1. Taxonomy (NCBI): domain Eukaryota; kingdom Viridiplantae; phylum Streptophyta; class Magnoliopsida; order Poales; family Poaceae; genus Poa; species Poa pratensis. The sequence goes on from CAMZMU010000091.1 coordinate 9,685,869, forward strand.
GGACGGGGCTGTTGCCATGGGACTGTTCCCTCCACCGATGTTCCCATGGGTATGTTTTCAAACTTGTCATTCTATCCATCTTATTGTTGTAACTAAATTATTTGTGTAATGCGAGCCTTTTTTCATGTTGCAGACGAATCCAGGATCGGTGGGTGGATCTCACTCGATGGCGCCGCCGTTTGGTGGCCAGGACGATCCGGAGGGGCAGGCCCATATCTCCAACCCTAACGTTGTCCGGAGGCTCCCGTGGGTATACTCGCATGACTCATAATTTAGCTTACCATGCCATTGCCACTTTAGTTGAACTTGTCAAAATTTAGTTAGTTGAAACTTGTCAAATTTTACCCATTAGTTGATCTTGTCAAATTTTAGTTAGTTCAACTCATCAAATTTTAGTTAGCTTTCTTTTAATGCCATTTCCACCTAGTTGTCGAACTCATCATTTTTTTGCAAACGTGTAGGACGATCCTCCTCAATGATGTTGAGGACCTACTCCGCCGCCGGAAGGCCAGTAGAGGTTAGTTACCATTTAAACTTGCTACCACTCTCGTTCGAAAACTTACTTCATGTCTCACTTAGATCGACATAGCTCTGCTATGCTTTTAGTAGGCATTGTGTAGACATAAATAGGCATTGTTTAGACATAAATTTTAGTTCTGTTCTAGTTGTAAGTAGTTAATTGTTCAGTCATAGTTTTGTTCTGTTTTTAGTAGGCATTGTTTAGGCATAGATTTGCTCTGTTTTTAGTAGGCATTGTTTAGACATAGATTTTAGCTATGTTCTAGTGGTAATTAGTTCTGTTTCTAGAATGTTGATGATTAAAATTAGGAGACACCGCGTGATCCGGGGTGGCGCTAGTGATCCTTGTGATATGCACAAATACACATCTTTTGCATCCTACTTGGCTCGCTAGCTCCATCATCCCTGAAATTTTTGTGTCCAATCTAAATATATATGAGGCATTGATTAGGTTATGTTTTAGTTGAATTAGTTCTATTTTTTCTAGAATACCGATGATTAAAATAAGGTGACACCGTGTGATCCGGGGGTGGCGCTAGTGATCCTTGTGGTATGCACAAATGCACATCGTGTGCATCCTACTTGGTCACCAGCTCCATCCCGGAAATGTGTGTCCAATCTAATTAATTTTGAGTCACAAATCCAAATCATTTTTGTTTAGTTTTGTCGTTTCTAGAAAACCGATGATTAAAATGTTGTCTTGGCTTTTCGTTGCCTAATCTTATGTTGCATATTTATCTGTCTTGTGTATAGTGATGAAGAAGCTTACCTTTTAAGTTTTCATTGCCTTTAGGGCGAGGAGGAAACCTGGAGACTATGCGGCGGCCGTGAAGACGTAGGAGCGGGCTCCGTCCCCGCGCTCCAGAGCAAAACTTTTGTGCAGTACTAAATAGGTAGAAAAATACCACGCAATGCAGCAGGGCGAAGAGGAAGGTCAAAAACCGGCGGCCGTTAAGAAGGAGCCAGGGCTCCGTCGACCGCGCAGCAGGCGTCACCGGATTTTCTTTTTTCCTTTCGTCCTCATTACAAACGGTCAAAAACTAATCTCCGTATCTGATGTAAAGAATTTAGGCAACGATTATATATTATGCCTGTTGCCAAATTTACTGGAAACGATTAAAATCTCCGTTTCCATTGTGCACCTTCACATCAGCAGCGGGGGCGGGGACATGGCCCGTTTGTCCGTTTTCGGTGAGGGTTTTGCCCCGTTTCTAATGTGTCGTTCTGTACTATTAGTGTGACGGTGTTTTTACAATCACACAGAATTAGCTCAATTCTGCCATCGTGATGAAAACTCATATCTAGTATCCCTCCATCCACAAAAAGATATCTTAACCTAGCCCAAATTTGCATGTATCTAGACATAATTTAGTGTGTAGAAACATGTAAATTTGGGGTAGGTTGAGACATCCTTTGTTGGACGGAGGAGTATTTGACTAGATCCAACGCGACATATGTGTCTCATTTTCTTGCTGAAGGCGTTAGTTTTGGAAAACCTTCTTACGGCCCATGTATTGTCAGGTTAGTGTTTGATGTGGATGTTCCTTACACTGCATGGTTTAATTGTTCCTTGTTTCTTTTAATAATTTAGCCGTGAGCATCCTCGAGTTGGTCATGGTATTGAATTGTTGCAGAGCCCGGACAATAACTTAGGCGTGTGGTGCACAGACCTTGTGCAGTACTTGGTCTAAATAACGCCGCCATGTACAAAGTCATCCGAAGACATGGCGCTAGCTTGCCCAATGAGATCAAAATAAACATGAACTAAGTCCAGATAAAGCGCTCTCACGCTAGAAAGATCACGTACTAGGCTAGAAAGGTCACATAGCCACTACAGCCAGGTTTTTAGAAAAGGGGAAGCCCCAGCCTCTGCATCGAAATGATGCATGCGGCTTTTATTCATTTATTAAGAATAATTCAATACAAAAGTTTAAGGATCACACAAAGTCGAAACATGAATGAGCCATCTAAACAGAAAAGATGAACATGAATGACGCTGCATCAACATGTTATCCTAAAATCAGAACGCCAGCTGAATTGGGTGTACAAGTCTCGTGCAACCATATCCAGTCGGTTGCACCCAGAAACCATCTCGGGACGCTTCTCCGTTGATTGTAGGTAAGACCACATACGGATCCAGTGCGTAGTCATTGGTATAACCTGCATGAAAGAACAAGATTTTGCACTGTTAAAAATATAATCATTTCTTATGTTCCATATGGCCCAAAGTAAAGCGCATACTCCAACTCGGATCGGTACTTTATCCTGCTTGGAGACACCCCACAACCAATTCCCAAACAAGTGCGAAATATTATTAGGAGGTGTTAAGTTTAAGGCCATATGAACAATACGCCAAACCATTTTGGCAAAAGGACATGTTATAAATAAATGCTCTATTGTTTCATCTTGGTCACAAAAACAACATTTTTTACAACCATTCCAGTTACGTTTTGCTAGGTTCTCCTTGGTGAGAAATACTTTATGTCGGGGGAATACTTTGTGGATTAACCCGCGGCCCATGTTGATAAGTGCGACTTACTTTACTCGCACCTGAAAGGGCCTACGTGAAAGCAAGCCCAACATCGCACCGCCACAAGGAGAAGGATCTAGAAGACATATCCTGGAAGACGTGAGGGGGAGTTAGTCTCCAAGTAGGTTCCGGTCGATATATTCCTTGTGGAGGAAGTTTCCTTTGTAACCCAGCGAGCCTCTGTGAATATAAAGAGGACTCGCAGGACTTAGACAGGGTCAAGCTATCAAGCCCTAGAACCCTACCTCTTACGGCGAGTTCCCAGATCGGATCGCCTCCATTGTAACACCACATATATCATATCAATACCAATCTAGGGTAGGCAGGAAGTAGGTCTTTACCTCACATTGAGGGGCCGAACCTGGGTAAATCTGTGTTCGTCCTAGTTCCTGCGATCCCAAGCTCGGAGACGATTGACTCGCGCAAATCCCACACCTACGAAGTCATCCATGACATCTGACGTGACAAACCCACGACACTTTCCTGTGAAGAAACCACATAAAAATCTTAATTTTTAGTGGTACTTTCATTTTCCAAATGTATTTTCTTAGAAATCGTGTATGCCCATTCATTAGATCTAGATAAAGAGATTTGACTGTAAACTTTCTAGATTTAGTCAAATTCCATTTAAAAGTATTAGGCTGAGTGGAAAGCTGAACATCCATCAGTCGATTAACTAAATGAAGCCATGAAGTCCATCTATCCCCGGTTAAAGCCCTCCTAAAACCTATGTTTAGTGGTGGCACTTGTGACAATACATTGGCTACTGAAACTTGTTTTCGTTGAGCTATGTTGTACAAGGATGAATACTGTTCAGCTAAAAGAGTGGTTCCTAACCAAACATCCTCCCAAAACCGGGCACTCTCTCCATTACCAATATTGAAAGAGCCTCTCTTGAAAAAATCCTCTTTAACTTTCATAAGACCCTTCCAAAAAGGAGAGTCAAAAGGCTGTGCCGTAACTTGTGACAAAGACTTGGAATGTAGGTACTTGTTTTGGATTAACTCATGCCAAACCCCATTCTCGTTTAAAATTTTGAAAAGCCATTTACATGGAAGACTTTTGTTCTTTAACTCCAGAACTTCTACCCCGAGGCCACCCTGATCCTTTGGTCTACAAATAATGTTCTATACTTACGTTTATGTCCATCACTTTGCCAAAAAAATCTTGAACGAAAAAAGTCCAATCTTTTCCGTACCCCTTTTGGTATTTCAAAGAAAGAGAGCATGAACATGGGTAAGCTCGTCAAGACCGAATTGATTTAGATTAGGCGATCTCCATAAGAAAGAAGTTTGCCTGCCCAACTAACGAGCTTCCTCTCAAAACGGTCCTCTACTAGTTTCCACTTGCCATTTTTTAGCTTTCTAAAGTGTATCGGAATACCCAAATATCTGAACGGGTATGATCCCAAGGCGCAAGCAAAGAGATTTCGATACTGATCTTCTACCTCTTTTGCTTGCCCAAAACAAAACAGCTCACTCTTATGAAAATTTATTTTTAAGCCTGAAAGCTGCTCGAAAATGCATAGTATAAGTTTCATATTCAGAGCTTTCTCCAAGTCATGTTCATAAACATAATTGTATCATCGGCATACTGGAGGATGGAGACCCCTCCCTCTACTAAATGAGGTATGAGTCCAGCCACTTGACCATCCTCTTTCGCTCTCGCAATCATAATAGCTAACATGTCTGCTATAATATTAAAGAGTATAGAGGATAACGGATCCCCTTGTCTCAACCCTTTCTTAGTCCGAAAATATCTACCTAAGTCCTCATTGACTTTTATACCAACACTCCCACGGCTAACAAATTGTTCTATCCAATGGCACCATTTTGGATCAAAACCTTTCATCTGTAAAACTTGTTGTAAAAAGGCCATTGAACTTTATCATAAGCCTTTTCAAAATCTATTTTTAAAAGGACACCATTCATTTTCTTCCTATGAAGCTCATGTATGGTTTCGTGAAGGATCAGCACCCCCTCTAGGATGTGCCTTCCCGGCATGAAAGTCGTCTGTGTGGGACTTACTACCTTTTGAGCTACCTCTGTAACCCGGTTAGTCCCAACTTTGGTAAAAAAATTGAAGCTTACCTTAAGCAAACTAATAGGATGGTATTGTTGAATCTGAATGGCATTTTCTTTTTTTGGAAGCAAAACTATGTTTCCGTAGTTTAAATGAAACAGTGGCAAATCCCCTTGTTGGAATTTCGCAAACAGCTTCATTAAATCAGATTTGATAAGCTCCCAAAAAGATTGGTAGAACTCAGCAGGAAAACCGTCTGGTCCTAGAGATTTATTCTTTTTCATTTGCATTATTGCTTCGTACACCTCCTTCTCTGTGAAGTCGGCTGTAAGGATAGTGTTTTCTTCAGCTGAAATCTGAGGAATATCGTGTGTGTTTGTCTCTACTAAAGAGAAAAAGTTTTCAGCCGGAGCCCCAAAGAGCCCCCTAGAATATGTCGTGATGTAATTCTTAATGTTTTCATGACCCACTATAATTCCTTCATCTTGTTCGAGCTGGAAAATCTTTTTACGTCTAAGTTTCCCATTCGCAATGAGGTGGAAATACTTTGTATTGTTTCCGCCTTCCTGAACGTGCTTTACTTTAGCTCTCTGCGCCCACTTGGATTCCTCATCTCTTCTAAGGTTTGCTACTTTATCATTGGCATCTCTCATAGCTTCCCTTTCGGATGCATTTAGAGGTGCATTTTCTGCTTTTAAATCCAAAGTGTCTATCTATACTACTATTAAAAGAGCAAACATGTTCGGGATACATTAAATTTGATGCGTTCCATATCTCATCAACGCTCCAGATCGCTTCAATGTTTGACAACTCAACACAACTCAACACATTTTTTCGTTTTGATGGTAATTACAAGGATTTGCCCCCGCTCAAATAAACACATCGGGAGTTGAACTCTATCAGGTCGTACGCCACGTGAGCATGGCCTGAGGTGAAGAACAGACGACGACAGGGGCGCTCCATGGTCGATTCCATGGGTGAGGGATCAGAGGAACGTGTAGATCTCATGTATGGGCTTGCCAGCTCGCCGTGGTAGCCGGAAGAAGAACAACGCTGACAGCCTTGTGCTGTGTGGGACCTCTGGCAGCGCGTGGCACTTCGTTCGCGTGAGCTCCAGCTCAGCGAGGTAGGCGGAGACGGGAGGGTCGGCCATCGTCTCTGCGTTGCTCTGCTCCACGAACCAGGGCAGTCGGATTCGTGTCGAGTTGGGGAAGAACGTAGGCGTGTGGGTTGAGCAGGCCGGCCCAGTTGGGGTCAAGTTTTGGACCGAGTTGCCGAGTAGCCCAGGAACGATTTCGATTTTTCTTTCCTCTGCACTCCACTTCTGTTTAGATCGATTTTGCTGAAATAACAGTGAACCGAGTTCAGAGTTCACACTTTCCTAAAATTTCAATGGTTTTCACTTTTATTCATGTCTCTCGGGATGGAGTGGCTTGGCTAGATTAGGTTGGCTCAACAAGGGCAATTGAACCCAACGAAGCAGAAGGTTAAGAAAATACTCTTTTTATTGTCTGTTTCAAATAAGAAAATAATTATTCAGAAATCTAAACCTCACACATAGTTTTCTGCAAATTATCATAGGGTCAATTCCACGATGCTATGAAATATTTCAGCATCCATATTTGGATTTAAAAGTAGTTTACGTTTCAAATTGATAATTTTGTGACCTAACCACTCACTGCAAGTCGCAATAAATGGTCTTTATCATATAAATAGTAGTTACAACTGCATGGACTCTGTTCATCATGGTAAAGAACATCAAACTTAACATAATCTTGCCTCCGGTTAACATATCAAATAGTACTTACAACTGCGTGGTTTCCTGTTTTCCACTTTTATTTTTGGGTTTCTAACTTGAACTGCTCTAATTTGTATTTTGATTGAATTGGATTTGTTTGTATCCCGGTTGTTCCAAGTAGAGCTATTTCATACTATAACACAAGAGGATTTGCTACACATGGATGTTATTGGCCTGAGCCATCCATCCGCGAGATGCTTATTTACTATATCTACATGGATTCACTATAATTGCGCCCTAGAAACATATTGATTAACTATATCTGTGCAGTTATTTACTTGCATAGAAAAAGTAATCCACGTAGAGCCTGATACGGTCTTTTCGTACTTGTCAATTGTCCCCTTGAATTGTGAAGACGTGCGCTTGCACGTACATGCCAACTAGTAATATTAAGGAGTCTAACCTTCTCATTTTTATAAACACTGCAGGTTGCTGCCTATGGAGGTTTGCCCGCTACAGGCACGTCCTATTTTCCACCAGGTACTTAGCGCCATATTACACCAAGAGAAGAATGATGGAATACGCGCAGAGCAACAGGACCAGGCCAATCACAACTGCAAAGAGGCGGTCATTTTCCGCCAAGAGTCGGTCATTTTCCTCCCTCTCGTCCCGCAGCTCCTCCTCGGTAGATCGTGCACGGATCCAGATTTTCTTAACCTGCGGGCACGTACATCGTTCAGCAACGAGAATCAGTTAACAGGCACAAACATCGGGTGAGATTATAGCAAGAAAAAAGCATAGAGCTGCCCGACCTTCTTCAGTCCCTTGTCTATCTTCTTGTGCGTCTCGACGGGTGTTGCCAGCTCCGCAAAATTCTGAGAACGGAATGTGGGGAGATTAAGCCAAAACAATCAACCGGATCGAAGAGATATAGCACAAGAAAAGTTAATGTAGCCAATAATGATACCTGTTTCAGCTGAATAATCTTCTTGTTAAAGTGTTGCTCCTTGATTTGGGCGCACAGATCCTATAACAAGAGGAATTACTTGTACCAAAAAATCTACACATTGTTTTGGAACAGAAGGTGGACGAGTTAGATAAGCATACCTCAAGATCATTCTTTCTTTCCTTAAATTTCATCTTCAGTGCTCTGTAAACATCAAAAGCTCGTCAATTTCACCCGCTTTCCAGTGAAAAAACTAAGACATGGATTGTTTTTAACCGTGTCAAATAAATTAGGACAAGTTGGTTCTGTTTTGAGGTCAAAACGGATCTGGATGTGTTTTATATCACGTAGAAATTATGTGATACACTAAAAACTAGCAGTGAACACTTGGTTGTACTAAGTTAATTACTATAGATGATTGATCTACTCGAGAAATTGATCAAGATCTTACATGATCATCGACTTTGTTGACGGATCCATGTGTTTTATACCATGAATTATGCAGTACATGAACTAGCAGCGAACACTTGGCCGTACTAAGATTACTCTAGATGAGTAGTCTACTTCACCCTCTTTTCACTGAAAAAAAGTAACACATGAATTCTTATTAACCGTGTCAAATAAATTTGGAGATGTTGGTTCTGTTTTGAGATCAATCGGATCTGGATGTTTTTTATACCACGAAGAAAACTTCTGGTAGATTAACTAGCAGTGAACACTTGGCTGTACAAAGTTAATTACTCTAGATGATCGATCTACTCGAGAAATAGATCAAGATCTTACATGATCATCGACTTTGTTGATGGATCCATGGTCATAGGAAGAGTGACTGAATATCCACGGCCATTTGCCAAATTGTCCAGGATTGGAGTGAGGGCACTTTGGAAGATTCGGTTCAACTTTTCATTCATGATATGTGCGATCTTCTCCACTTCCTCCAAATCCTTCTCCATCCGCCCCTTGATTTCTGAAGGTGTGTCATTAGAATGCTCCAGTTAGAAATGCAAAAGACTATCCTCTCTCAAAGTAAAATAAAAGGCAAGAGAACAAGTGTTGTTCAACAGGTACACCTTTCATAGCTTCAGTTTCAGTGGCTGAACTGAGCTCAAGATTGGCTTCCTGCAGGGTACAGAAATAATAAATTGCAAGTAGTACAAGGAAAAAGCAATTGAGTTGGGGTGCCAAAAATTCCATGAAATAAGCATATTATCGTAGAAAACATGCAACCATGTTCCGAGCAAAGGATGGCGATGTGTTTTACCTTCAGATTCTGAATCATGCGTGCAGTGTTGTCCAGCAACACCCCAAACTCGTTAACCTCCTGGAAGTGTCGCTGAGGACCACGGGCTGAAGTAGTGTCCGCGTGCAGAGGCCCCATCTCAATGTCCCGCTCACCCATGGCAGGAGAAGCCTGCAATTCGGATGAAACGATCAGCTGAAATATCAACAAGCATGACTTGAAGTTTATATGATCTACCGAAACAAAAAGTAGGCAACGAAGAAAAGGATGAACTGCCTGTTGAGCCTTGTGCTGAATCGAACTTGCAGTTGTGCCGGTCGAGGGGGAGACGGGAGGTGAAAAGGAGAAAAGCCTGCAATTCAATAATCAGCTGCAGTATCAGCAAACTTGGCCTGAAGTATCTATGATCAAATGAAACATTAAGTCAGCAACAAAGAAAAGGAACTGCCTGTTGAGTATTTTACAGAAACAAAGTTGTAGTGCTGCCGATCGAGGAGGGGACGGGAGGTGAAAAGGAGAAGAGGAAGCTGAAGAACTCTGTGGCGGTCTCTCGGCTGCGATCGATATGCAGTCATATATACTACTAGTAGCTACTAGCACACAGCCAACTAACCAAGTAGAGTCAAATCAAAAGGTAAAGGCCATGTGAGTCGTCGTGACTCCCCTGCAGGTTGCAGCAATTGGGAAAGGCTTCGCCAGTGAGTTTTTCCTCTTTGGAGATACACCTCTTGTCCTCTTGATAAGTGAAACGCGGTGTGAGGATTTTCCGTGAAACTTCTCTCTCTCTCACGGGCTAGGCTTCAGCTCGGGAGCGTAGTGGCTTATCATGATGCTCCAAGGGCAAGGTGCGGTACGTCAGTACCCGTCGGTACATGCGAGGACCAAACGAGACGCTCTTGCCATAAGCATCGGCAGTGCACTCTCAGGGAAGATGCAGAGCAACCAGCTCAGGGCGTGAAATGGATATATCGGTCCTGATTAAATCCAGATTAATCTGACAATTGATTCAGATCAAGGAATCACCTCAAAGCATACAGATCGGCACCATCCAGCAGGCTTGACCGCTCCAAGGAAGGAGAATAGATCGACAAGATCAAGGACGGAGCTCAGGCTCCGCATGATCAATGGAAAAGGTGATCGCCAACGGAAAGCGTGTCCGATGCCAGAACGAGAGCATGAAAGCACGAACCAAGGATGCCGGACAAGCTCGTGGACGTCTACGTTTCCTAGGTCGTCCCATGACGCCCACTGATATGGATTCCCAATCTAACAAAAGGCCTTTCAGTTAAATCCTTCTATGAGAAGCTACATATCCGTTTGCCTAAATGTCATAATAAGTGGAAAGTGAATATTTCACCATGTTCTGGTTGAGGCCAATAGCCTTTAGTTTCATTTTTATCTTGCATTTGGCTCAATTTAGGCTCAGTAGCCAATATCGACCCGATACCACATAGGAGTGTGCCCATTCTCGATTACAAGAAACATATGGAATCCCAAAAGAAACATAGAATTCTCTCAAAGAAGATATCGAACAAGGAAAAAATTGGCAGGCGTCCAATTCACCGAAGCTAGCAGACGCTGCAGCCACATTTCTGTTGCAGGAAAATGCAGTTTCCGTTCGGGTCACAGTAGTAGTGGGAGCAGCAGTTCCTGGCCTGGCAGTTGGCAGAGAACTGGGTAATGATAAATGAAGGCTTCCCTTTTCTTAAAAACCCACTTTCAAAAGGGAATAGTTTTTCTGTTTGGCCTTTTCTAAGCAGCCTTCAGATTACAAAAATCTTGCATACACCTCCACCAATGTTGGGCTCTATTTAGGACCAGTAACAAAATGTCTGTGCCATTTGTGGCCTGCCAAGACTGCGTAAGAACATTCCCATTTGACATGACACTACATGAATAAAAAACAAAAAAATGCTAAGATGAAACGTATTGCTCCTCTCAACAAGAAAATTTGGCAGCCTCTGTTGACGATGACGAACGGTCGGTTAGCACTTAGCAGCCGTTGCAGCCGCACTTCTTTTGCACGACGTTGCACTTGCCCGCGGGGTTGCAGTCGAAGCTAGAGCAGCAGTTGGTCATCTGACAGTTGCTTGGGTTAGACCTCGAGCAACACCGGCACTGGAGGCACACCGGCGCCCCAGCCGCCAACGTCCCTGCCACACCGCCGCCCGGGATGGCACTCAGCACGTGCTCCGGCGGCCACACCGGCACCATGTCCGTACCCAATGCTGGCCATTAGTAAAGATAATCAACGATCATAACAAGCTCCATAAACTGTACAGCTATACTGATGTCGAGTTGTTATGCGTGTTGTACCTTGAGCTTGTGGGATGGAGAAGACTAACGCAGTGGCGGCGAAAGCGATGGCGATAAAATTCATCTTGAGGCTGCTCGCCATGTCTAACTTGCTCGACCTGATGACTGATGAGGCGAGAAGATCGAACGTTTTCGTGAAGAGAAACAGAGGAACCGCTTGCTGTGAATCTGCGATCGATCTGCTCTGTCGTTGGTGGGAATATGTACGCACCAAAAGATGGTGTACCATAAGACCAGCATTCATTTCGACCAATTTTGGATTATTCGCATTTAATCCTATCCTGGGATCAAACCGATCGGCCGAGTTCCTAATGTCATAAAGAGTTGCCTCAAGTAATCTTGTTAAGTTTAGTAGCCTGATATTCCTTCCCTAACAACGTTATATATATCGTGTAGTTTAATTGCCGATTTAAGTAATGACTAAATATAAGCCATTCCATGCTTATCTCTAATCCGATCAGATTTTCAGAATAACAGCCGTATGATCCGCTCACCCCTACAGTTAGGTCGCCTAGTTAATCTCCTACTCCCGCCTCTTTCTCGGGCGGCATGCTGAAAGCATGCCAGCATATTACTTGCGAATGCGGCAAGCAATGTATTTACTCAACGAATGCGAATGTGAATGGGGGCGTTGGTCCGAGCTCCTTGCCATGGTTGTTCTCCAGAGGCTTCTGACATTGGTAGTGATGCGGCCTTAGTGCTTTGTGGTGTGATCTTCGCCATTGTGGCTTAAGATCGGACAAGTTGAGTCGTGTGTTGTGGTTGTAAGTGTCGGGTTGTTCGGGTTTTGGGTCCGGTTTACCTTATAAACTGGACCAGACTTGTTTTCTCGTAAGGTTAATACAATAACGCGCTCGAGAGCGGGTTCTCGAAAAAAAAGTTAAACCAATATACTTCATAAACCCTAATTGAATCGGGGGCAGAGCTAGAGTTACAGTCACCCTGATGCACGACTAGTAGAGGGTATACGTATGCAGCTGCGCACCGGTACACGGACGTACAATTGTTGTTCGGAGCGGTCGTGCGACTGCAATAACCGAATGGATGTGCAAGTGTATTTACACACGGATGGAAAATAGAAAAATAAAAAGGTAAACTGAATAAATAGAAAAAGATCTGCGTAAAAGAATAGGGATGGGGCCTTGTTAATTCTTATCTAGATGAGAATTAAAATATTTGATTAATTATAAGTTTCTTTCATAACCGATAGCATAGAAAAAGATAGTTCACCGTGGCGGATGAAACTTCAACTACGATGTATACTAAATATAAATGAGTTTCATAACATCTATAATGTATTATTTTAAACATAATAGAACATAATAATATATAAATACAAAAGTATAGCAATTAATGAGTTTACCATAGTGATGGAACACAGATTTAAAAAAAAAATATGTCTACCACTTTCAAATCCGAATTGTTTTCTTTTAACAAATATAGGCAGTTGGAAGAATAATTTTCTCACTAATCATAAAATTACGAGTATGCGGACTGCAATGGTCGACCGCGGGAGGCTAAGAGCATCTCCAATAGCTGATGCAAACCAATAAATAACAGCTTTTTACATCACCAAGGGCTAAAAAGTGGTCTCCAACAGCAGTCCCTGATGTATATTTGGCCAAAAAAAAATTAGGGGACGATGTAAAAAATAGCTCCGGTGGCCTGGAGCGCGTCTCAACCGCCAGGGTGAACTTCCCGCCCGCGGCTGAATCGCGGCTGCGCACTCGCCGCCGGCGCCGCCGCCACCGTGATATGGACATGGTTACCTCGGATACGACCAAATTTATTATTCGAGGATTTATTTTCCAGGTGAATTCTAGTAGTGGTTTTAAAATATATTATTACGTTATCAAGATCAAAAATACTATACACTGTTTTATTATGTGCAGAATAATTGGTGACTTATACAAACCACATGTCAAAATACGAGGACGTATATATGCACGCCGGGCATATTTTTTTTCATGAACCTGAAGCTGAAGCTAGTACGTACAAATACTCCTGGTGGTGGGCCCTATTACATGCACATGGCGTTTGGCTCCAAAGTCAAAGTTGGCAGGCCCATTAATTCAATGTGCACATCCAGCGTGAGGAACAAAGGAGGTGGCCCAAGGCCAGTACGTGCACCACGCTCGGATCGATCGATCAGCCGCCGCTGCGTCGGGTACCCGTCTAAATAAATAGCTACTTGTACGCTAGGGTTTACTCGGGTTTTGTTTAGTCAAAAAGTTAGCCACTGTTGCAACTTCGTGTTCTTTGTCTGTGTCGGAGAGACCAGATCTAGACCGCTATCGGAACCCCAACTTATTTGTACTTCATCCATATTCGCAATATTCAGATTGCATCTCAATTCTTGCTTGTTCTTCGATTGCCTACAGGAATTGGACCTGAGTGGTTGGGTCGACTGTGCTACAGCGCTGTCAATAACCTCCCGGAGTTGGTGTAGCGATTGCTAAGGCGCAACGTCCTCGCACGTTTGTAGTCGGATCGTCAACGTCGACGCCACCCAAATCGTAGTATCTCATCTTATCGAAAGATCGGACACCTTTGCCTCTATCAAGTGGTATCAGATTTCAGATTGCTCGGTGAGAAAATTTATCCCTAGATTAGATTTGTTTTTCATACCTATAATCCACGAAAAAGCCATAAAAAATATTTAGATTAGTTCCTTGTCCCAAAAACAGTCTTAGCCTTTTCGCCTCATCGCTTGGTTTTTGTTTTGTTGAATTTTCGTTACATCGTTGTGTCGAGTTGCTGGTTTTAGTCTAGATTTTTAGAGTTTCGAGTTCTAGTCACGTTTTTCACGTCATCGCCTTTTCATCATACTTCCGCCATACATCGCCTCCACATTGTTATTTTGCCGCCTCGTGCATTGCCACTCATCCACGACCGTCTCGCCACACAGCATCATCTCTCCTCTGTCGTCACCATTTACACCAATAATTTTTTTCCCCTGCCATCGCTCGCTTCCGAGTTGAAACTTCTGGTCCCGTGGCATCTTTCGTTGGATCCTGATCTGATCTTTGGTGAAAAAAAAAAGGCAGTGCCGATCAGATCGGATTGTTATCTGGGAAAGTTTGCATCAGTTTTGGTTTTGGAATCCGAACCCACAGAGAATATTAAAAATCTATTTTCTGGAACTTGATCCGTTGCCTTCGCAAGGAAGGTCAGATTCCGTTGCTTGTTTCCCGCACGTCCGTATCTTTTCGTTGGCAAGTTTCGATCGACCAGAAAAAAGAAAAAAAGAATTCCGATCCGTTTTCTTGGGAAAGTCAGCTTCGTATCTAGTATATCTTTGAGCATATCACGGGAAACACCATATTTCTTGGGGCGGTTAAAAAAAAAAGGAAAACCGACCGCTCAGATCTGGTTAGAAAGATTGTTTCCTTGTTTTATTTCCTCGGAACCGTAAAAAAAAAAAAATTCAGAGTAGCTCGGTATCCTTGGAACCTCCTTGTCTTGGGTTGTTACACGTCTGAAAAAAAAAAGCAAACAGATCAGATCGTGATCTATCTTCTTGGGAACCGTGTAAGTAAAATTACAGGAGGAAAGAGAATACAGACCTGATTTCCTTGAGCTGCCACGATCGGTGTTACTTGGAACTTGATCTCCTGTTTTATTTTGATTTGTTCCATCGTTGGCAGGCCATTCAACCATCTGTATTACGTCTGCTGATCCCTGTCGTGGGGTCTATCTGCTGCCACACACCGACAGTAATATCGGTCCCCAAGTCATCTCGTGTTTCTTCGGCCGATCGACTGCCTTTCATTCTTTGTCGTCCTTACCGGTGCAGTTCTACGTTGTGCAGACGATTTCCAAACGGAGGGAGAAATATTTTGGCTACTTCAACCCTAGCCACTCGCATATTCTTCTGCTCGACTTTCTGTGTGCAGCTTATCACTGCTACTTTCACTCAGCTCTTCTACACGTGATTTTATCTGTGTCTTAGGCTCGCGTCTCTAATACGGTCTAGCCTAGCACCAGCATTTGACAACTTTGAACGGATTTTCAGCTTTACATTCACTAATGTGGTTGTGGTATTTCTCTCCATATATATTAAGCCTACCTACAGCTCCACATATTTCTACAACGTGCGATCTACGTTCACCTGGCAATCGCTTTATTCAATCTTCGGAGTTATTTGACATTGCTGTTTGCCGGTCGCCGCCTGCTGCATGGTAAGAACTTGTAAGACTTGATGTTTGCAATACTGTGAGCGATTTACCACCACATCCTAGTAGTGATAGGAACATATACTTGTGATTTGTTTCCTGTTGTCTACTAATCATGGCAGGTTATGGAGTTAGAATTTCTTGGTCTTCGACTATAGTTGGAGATTTGCCACCACCACGACGACCACTACAAGAGGTAAAGACACACAACAACATACATGATCAGGTTCCTGCTCTGTTACCTTTGTTTGCGGGTCGATATAATCCTACTGCTTATGTTGAATGGGAATTTGATGTTGAAACAATGTTTGCAAGACATGATTTTCCTGAGCATAAGCGAGTAAAGGCTGCTACTAAAAAATTTGTTGGTTTTGCTTCTATTTGGTGGAGTGAACATTGTCGTACAAATGCTAAAAATGTGCCAAATACATGGCGTGAATTGAAAATACTTATGCGTGATCGATTTTTCCCTAAATATTATCTTAATGACTTGCTTCGAAAATTGCAATGTTTAAAACAGGGTAGTAACACCGTGGAAGAGTATTATAATGATTTGCAAATTACCTTGTTTCATTGTGGGTTAGAAGAAAGTGAAGATGTTATTATGGACAGATTTTGGGATGGGTTAAATCATGACATTCAGGATATACTTATGCATGAAGAATATTATTCTATCACTCGTATGTGTTTTCTTGCCTCCAAAGCTGAACAGAAAATACAAAGGCGTTTCCATAAGACCACCAAGTGCAAGAAGAAGGCGGTTGATTTTTCTGCTCCTCCGCCAACCAAGATTGAGGTGTCTCAAGATTTTGACGTGTCACCACCAACCGTAGCTGCCACATCTGAGACGGACGAACATGGTAATAGTGAAGGTACAATGTTTGTCTCATCACTTGATTACTATGAATGCCCTGCTGAATTAAAAAAATCATGTGTTGAACTATCTACTTTGGTGACTCCTACCGTAGAGGATTATGTTGCTCATTTAAATCCTGCACGTGATATGCCTACTGTTTGGAGTACACCTACTGTTGAAATTAATCCTACTATTGATTTAACTGCAACCATTGAGTTATATATTGAGAATGAAACAAGTGACCTTACCGTTAAAAATTCTTTGGATCATATACGACTGGTTAAACATGATGAAATGTTAGCTGAGCATTTGCATGCTACTTCGTTATGCTCTATAATGATGGATTCTCCTATTTCATTGTCACATGCTACGAACAAGATTTCCGAAATCACATGTTTGCGTACTTTTAATAGTGTCTATGCCCCTGATTTTAAATTTAACTTAATTGGAAAATATGGTGTAGACAAAGAGTTTTTGGTGCATAGAATTTGCATAACATGTGACGACCTTGCTGTTTTAAAGAAGAATAATTTGGTGCCAATCCTTGATCATTTTGATATGACCTCCAATGTCGGTACTGATTTTAAGCCAAATAATTTGTTGCATGTTCACGTAGAAAATGGTGTAACCTGTGATTTGGATATGGTGCAATTTTCTTTACCTAGTTTGGGATGGTTTAATGATAAGTATTGCAAATCTGATTATATGAATAAGAACATCACTTATATATGCAAACTGAGTTGCAATAATTTCACGTGGTTTGTTTCTTGTGATAATTCTTAGGAGTTATATTTCACAAGACATGACAATTACCCTTGTACAAATGTGTCATTTGTGAAACAATTGAGAGAAGTTAAAACGGATGACCTATACATATACCATGTGTACGCTTTGTCTCTTTTGTTAACCATGTTTCAGAAGAAATATCGTCGAGGATGGCTTCATTTTCAAGAAAGGGAGGATGATATGGACATGGTTACCTCGGATACGACCAAATTTATTATTCGAGGATTTATTTTCCAGGTGAATTCTAGTAGTGGTTTTAAAATATATTATTACGTTATCAAGATCAAAAATACTATACACTGTTTTATTATGTGCAGAATAATTGGTGACTTATACAAACCACGTGTCAAAATACGAGGACGTATATATGCACGCCGGGCATATGGGCGCATGAACCTGAAGCTAGTACGTACAAATACTCCTGGTGGTGGGCCCTATTACATGCACATGGCGTTTGGCTCCAAAGTCAAAGTTGGCAGGCCCATTAATTCAATGTGCACATCCAGCGTGAGGAACAAAGGAGGTGGCCCAAGGCCAGTACGTGCACCACGCTCGGATCGATCGATCAGCCGCCGCTGCGTCGCGTACCCGTCTAAATAAATAGCTACTTGTACGCTAGGGTTTACTCGGGTTTTGTATAGTCAAAAAGTTAGCCACTGTTGCAACTTCGTGTTCTTCGTCTGTGTCGGAGAGACCAGATCTAGACCGCTATCGGAACCCCAACTTATTTGTACTTCATCCATATTCGCAATATTTAGATTGCATCTCAATTCTTGCTTGTTCTTCGATTGCCTGCAGGAATTGGACCTGAGTGGTTGGGTCGACTGTGCTACAGCGCTGTCAATAACCTCCCGGAGTTGGTGTAGCGATTGCTAAGTCGCAACGTCCTCGCACGTTTGTAGTCGGATCGTCAACGTCGACGCCACCCAAATCGTAGTATCTCATCTCATCGAAAGATCGGACACCTTTGCCTCTATCACACCGCTTCCTCGCCACCGCCACGACCCCACCGGACCGCCGCTCCGCCCCCTCGACCCCGCCCGACCTTCGCGCTGGCGCAGGGCCGCGGTGATCCATCCCCGACCCCGCCGTCCGTCCGCCGATTCGCCGGTGTCCGTTCGCCGATTCGCCGACCGTCTGCCGCCCCTGAGTACCCTTCCGCCGCCGTCGCGATTCCTCCAGCCTATACGGCCCCGCCGCGCTCCACCGTTGTTGCCGCTGCTCCGTCATCTTCGTCGCGGAGATATGGCGGCGGCACGGGCCACGCGCAGGGGCAGGAGGGGATGGTCGGCGGCCAGGAAGAGGCGCCCAGCACCGCCCAGCTCTGGCTGCGCGCGGGGAACGACCGGGGGAGGAGGGGATGGTCGGCAGCCGACGGCCTCGTGCGCGTTGGGGAAGACGGGTTGGGAGAAGAAAAAAATGAGAAGGGTGAAAAAAAGAAAAAACACTATTTTATATCACCTGCTGGAGTTGGTCGTTCGTGGTTCCCTAAAAAACACGGCTTTGGTGATGTATAGTTTACATCACCCTGTTTTTTGTCTGCTATTTTAGGGCTCCTATTGGAGAGATGCTCTAAACCATTTTCTTGTTTGTCCGGCCTTTAGGCTCTCAGCTTCCACGGTAATCATTTTTTTCCATTTTGTACACCCACGGTAATTAGAGTCTACTTCTATGGGGGATGCCAAAAAGGCCCATGGCCGCTCTCCCTGCCCAAAAGGCTTACATGCTACAATCTGCCTTGCATAAAAGCCTTCGAACCAAGGCTATAACTTTTCTCGCCGCATCAATTTTTCTGCGCCCTGAACCTGGTGCACAACCACGTTAAAGAAGCTAATCGCTACCGAGAATAAAAACAGACCCTGATGCCTGTACATCAGGGAGCCTCCATGTAGCTCCGCCCACTCACGTTGACCTCTAATTTGGTACGAACGCAATAAATAGACTGTGTGCAACAAATACAGGTAAATTATAGGGAAGTCGGCCTTTACAAAAACTATATGACATTGCAACAATATCAACTATCGTACACACTAATTCATCTGCACCATTGTAGCAAAAATAGATATACCTGTGCTCTGCTCCGCCCTACTAAGTACTGGATTCATGGAGAAAAGATTAACAAAGTCACCACATACATTTCCTATCGATGGAAATGTTATATCCACTTGGAAGTGCAAGTGGGATGGGAGTTCCCACCAATCCCGCCTCTAATCCCACCGTATAAGCCCCGTTAATCCCACTAGAAATACCCAGTAATCCTGTACGGGCTAAAAGGGAGGAGCCCAATTAAGCCCATCGACAGCCATATATCCCACCGGCTGCACATCTAAACGAGTTCCTCCCCGATCTCAGAGGTTCGACGGCCAGCTTCCTGCCAGCTGCCGCGGCCGGCCTCCCTAGCACCGCCGCCAGCAGATTCGCTCGACCTGCACCGCAGGTCCTGCGGCCACCTCCCTCCGGCTGCTCTCCACCGCACTCCCGCCGCTTGCCTCTCCTCCCGCTCCACTCTGTCGGTGCTGGCGACGACGACCTCGGGACCGCGCTAGGAGCTCCTGCTTGACCATGTACCTCGCCTCTGCTCCGGCCTTTTCCGGGATCCGCCGCCATCCCTAGTGCCTCTGGCCGCTCCAGAGTAACATCCTCGACGCATCATGCGTCCCGTCGCCATGGCCGGAAGAAGGCCGATTCGTGGACGAAACGAGCGCCCCGGCCCGCGTGAATTGGAGAGGAGGGAGCGGAGGCCTGGGGAAGCTTGTGGTCATCTCCGATTCGTCGGGGGCGTCCTGGAGAGCCGGCATGGCGTAGCTCCAACGGTGACGGTTTTGTCTTTGATTTAGATGGGATTTTCTTGGAGAAGTGGGATATCCCGTTAAAGCCCAACAAAATTAATGTTTTTGGGATAAGTGGGAGGTGGGACTACCGGACCAGTGGACTCTTGTACGAGGTGGGAGGTGGACGTCCCAATCCCATCCCACTTGCAATCTTACATCCACTAAAAGATTAGTCCACTAATAGGGTGTACAATCTGGCTTAACCCCTCGGAGTTCACTGCACATACACCCTGGTTGGTTCTATTTGCAAGTAATCTATAGAGCTACTACTGGATACACATGTGATCCTACCTCCTCCCTGCCGATTAGAGGGGTCTTTTGGATACCGGATGTTCTCGGTTGATGGCGGTCATTCGGGTTATCTTCTACCAGACCTACTGGTGGCATCCGCCTAGAATACAGTAGAATACATATTGCATAGATATGTTTTGTATTTTTCTGTTCCGCTGGCTGATTCTTGTCGAGACTTTGATTGATATTTGAGTTGTAAACTGCTTTCTAAAAACATTGCAATAAACTAAAGTTGTGTGCATCGTTTCGATGCAGAGGCCAGGGCTATGCTCCTATTTCGAAATAAATAAATAAAAAGTGTTGTAAAAAATAAGGTGTCAAATTACAAACCAGCTTCACGGTGGTGGCCCAAACACCCAACTACACCTTCACAGTTGTAAAAAGGGAAGCCATAAACTCTCACCCATATATACTTCTTGCAATATCCTCAACGGCTCAACTTTGACCGTCTGGTATCAAAGGTGATGGGCGAACAGTGTTTGACACCTAGAGTGTCCCAAACCTTTGCATACGACCAAGTTCCATTTTATATGGAATGGTACCTTGAAGACATGACGCACATCCATTTTAAGTGATCAACCGTCCCAGCATAACGCAAGACACAATCTCCGATATAAACATAGTTCCACCTGAAATGGTGATATGGTGTTCGCTATGCGAGCATTATGTTGTTTTGGACGATAAGAATCTTTGAGATCTCGAAAAACACGAGCCAGGGGTTTTTCTTCAGGCCCCCCCCCCCCCCCCCCCCCCCCCCCCCTCTCCCCTCTGCCCGTTGAGAGTCGTCTCCTTCCTCTCCTTGCCGCCCCTGGCCTCCTCTCTCTCTGGCGGCGATGCCGGCCAGCGTGAGAATGGTCTAGTGGGTCTGGCTCCTCTTGTTCATACTAGGGTAGTTGTTAGTTTAGGTTTGCCTCTATGGCGTTTGGGCTTGATGCCCGTAGCTTGGAGTAGGTCTCCGGTTCTTGCGGGTCAGATCCGGGGATTGCTGGTGGTCGTCGTCCTCTCCTCGGTGCTCTGGTGGCCAGAGACGGTGGTGGAGTGGGGCGTTGACATCCGGATCTCCTTCAATAAGCCCGTGCTCCTTCCAGTTCGGGTGGATCTGGTGGTTTTTGGCAGTGGCGTTGGTGGATCTTCTTCTCTGGCTCTTCCTTCTCCGGCTCGTCATGGAGACGTTGCGAAGAAGGGGGCTGGCGATGGGTGGGTTTCTTCTGCGTCGCTGCATCTGTGCAGGAGACTGAAGGAATGGGTCGGCGATCCAGAAGCGGGTTCGTGGTCTGCGGGGGAGGGATCTGCTTGCCTCCGGTGCGGACGGCCGGATCCGGAAGACGAAGAACTCGGCGCGACGCGCCGGCTGATGTGGCTCCACTGGCCAGATCCACCTCGTCGGAGGTGGTGTCTCTTGCAGCTCATCAACGCCATGAGGCTAGGGGTTCTTCTCTTCCTTTTGTTTGGTGTAGTAGGTGTGCGTTTCTTCCTCGGCTGTGAGGTTGATGATGATCTTCTGGTTCTCGATTGGTTCTTGTTCTGGGGTTTCACTTGTACTGTTCTTCTTCTATGAATATAGTTTCCTTTTCAAAAAAAAAAGAAAAACACGAGCCCCTTGTGAGCATGGACATATATGGTTTCAGAGCTGAGAAAAGCGGACAAACCGACGACGCATGCTACGAATTCTCAATAATCACACAAGCCTGTTGTGCAATCAATCGCAAAGTGACCCGCTATTCCACATTTGAAGCATTTGAGACCCTTGTTCTTCATCGTTGGCTTGTCCCCTCCGGTAACCGCACTCGAGACTAGACTACCTAGCACTATCTTAACTCTGCAGTCCTAGTGTTGTAACAAACAATTGCAGTTTAACGAGAAAATTCCTCCGAAAAAGAGTTCTAAATTATAAAATCGAAAACATCAGATTAGAAAACATATTGTCTCAATACCAAATGTACTGCAGCGATGGATGTGAAATCCCGGACGGTTGTAAACAAAGGTCCATACAAAGCATACATATAGTTTCTTAAACAAAAGTCGCAAATAAAGCAATCCCACTAAATTAGACACTACGAATGGCTAGGCTGTCTAGGCCGATAGGCGATAGTTCCGACTCGTATAGAAGGACCCAGATCGAGCACAACGCACGTTGGAAGAGCGCGCACGTCCTCCGTCTCGTACCTACCTCGTGGTTGAAGCAACAATGATCATGGTAACAATGAGGACCAACCACAGGAAGAACACAACCACGATAAGCACGTTAATCCTCTACGTCTCAGCGCCAAGCTTTCCTTCAAGATTTTTCTGAACCTGGAGGTCGAAACACGTCAGAAGGAAAGCATTACTTCAACATGAACGGATTGAGATCGACTAGTAAAAAACCACGAAGGGAAGGGGGTCATGGTTCGACCTTATTCACTTCCTTTGAGACTGCATTGTCCAGCTTCTCTTGCGCGTCCACGTAAGATGCCATGCCTGAAAAAATCTGAAAACAAAATGTTACATATACCACACTGTTTTCCTTGACATAATCCAGATATGAAAATGCCCTTTTCGTGTTTTCTTGCAAAAGAAAATATAGCCTTCCAATTGCAAGAACTACCTGTTGCAGCTCGATAAGCTTCTTGTTGAGATCCATGCCTGCATTCACTACAGCAGGCGCCCTCTGTGCCGACGGTTATTTACCGTCGGCACAGACACCTTCCCCGTCGGCACAGGTCTGACCGTCGGCACAGGGCCGTCGGCGTAGATCCCCGTAGGCACAGGTTTTTTGCCCGTCGGCATAGGAGGTGCCTACGGTTAAACAATGCCCGTCGGCACAAATTCCGTCGGCGTAGGTTCGGTGGGTCCCACGTGGGCGAGCTCGTCTGAGAAGCTGTGCCGACGGTATTACCGTCGGCACAGGTGTGCACGTGGCGTCTCCTGGGCGTCTCCTGTGACGTCCTGGCTGAGGAGCTGTGCCGACGGTAGTACCGTCGGCACAGACCTGACCATTTGGCACAGACGCAAGACCTGTGCCGACGGTAATACCGTCGGCACAGGTGAGTCCCAGATTTTTTTTTGCCAATTTGGTTGCAGCAGCTCGTTTTCCAGCAAAAATGGCAGAAAATAAAATATAAAATACTGACAATATCATCACAAATAAGATCACACATAGCTCCATATATCATCCCAAAGCAATATCATCAAGCACAATGCTAATATCATCATAGTGGATACACACATAGGACTACAACAATGTCTCGCAAGTTGCTACATAGCTAGATGTCTAGATCATCAAGCCCTACATCTATTGCGGCGGCGACGGGGTGTGCCCCATGTCTCCCCGGGTGAACACAGGCGATCGACGGCTCGGCGCAGCAGTAGAACCACCAGAAGAAGGCGAAGCACCAGGAGAAGTCGAAGCACCACGCGAAGCACCAGGAGAAGGACCACCGGGATGTACCGGTGTGAACTCACGCGAACCCGGCGAAGCACCAAGCGAAGGATCAGCATCAAACCTCACCATCTCACGCGAATCCGGCGAGGCACTAGGAGAAGCACGACCAAAGTGTGGGTTCTCCGACGAGCATCCCGTTCCCTACATGTTTGAGCAAGAGTTAGCAACTTGCGAGGCAAAGGAAAAGCGGTAACTAGTGGTTTGGCATCAAACTTACCGGGGTCGATGAGTAGTAGGTGAGAGCGAACTCGTCCTTCGATGGAAACCGTGGACACGGCCCCGGCTCCGGAGGATCCTCCATAGAAGGGGGGACCCGCATTCCAGTGGTGAAAAAGTTCAGCACCGACTGCAAGATAGTTTAGATGTTAGACGTTGCCAAAATAAAGGTTCAAACTAGGGAAGTGGGACTTGTCATATTAGACAAAAATAAAGGTTGAAACTTACAGCACGGAACGACTTTTGATACGAGGAGTAGGCTGTATTCATCTCCAGCCACTGGGCATAGGCCACCTGATACTCCGCATGAGCGGCAGCGTAGGCTGCCTCAAGATCGGGCTACAATTCCGAAAATATGGTATGGAACTGTCAACTTAGCCATGCAGGAACGAATGTTGGAAAGAGGATGAAAATGAGAAAAACTTACATCGGTGGAAGTGGGTCGACGAGGCCGTCGACGAGGCGCGAGCCGTCAGGGAGGGTAGCTTTTGCCTGCGTGAAGCTCATGGAAGGCCTGACCACATTCTGAAGAAAGAGATTACGGCCATGCGGCCTTCCATGCCCTGAGAGGACCATCGACCTCTCGTCGACCTCCTGGCTCAAGGGGTCATCCACCTCCGGGTGAAAAGACTGGAACGTCATGGAGTACCTCTCCAAGTTCTCGTTGGCATTGTTGTAGTACTCAGGAAGCTGGGGCTGAGGCTTCGATAGATCGCGCTTCTTCTCCTTCATCTTCTTCCACGATTGCAACTCAGAGCTTACCTCCCCCCTATCGGCGTCCTGCATCGCGAAAAGAAATGTCATGCGTAGCAAGTAAAAACATGAGGGGAAAATAAATGGAGGTCGTTCCATGTATATATATACCAGCTTTTCCTTGAAGCGGAAGATGTTGCGGCTTCCCGCAATGTGTGTTCCCTCGGTGCCTCGGTTTGCCTTGTTCCGCTGGCTCACGGCGTCGAACTCGGGGTCTCCCCCGACCCACCTTGTAACCAACGCATCCCATGCGGCTTCTTTGCCGTCGGCCCAGTCGGGCATAACCTGAAAATGCAATTCAAGAAGAGATAATGCAATGGCAACTTAGCAGCAATATAGAATTTCATTGACAGTTCACTTACCGAAAAGAATTCCTCCCTCGTCATCTTCTGTGCCGTCTTGACATTTTCCTCCTTCTTGGCCCTCTTGCCCGTCTTCTCATACGTGAAAGTATTGGCGGACGTATGCTTTTGGTTGTAGAATTGTTGCCGTGTCAACCTCACACAATGAGCACGCAATACGCGAGCCGCCGTGTCTCTATGCTCGTCCGCCACCCGAAAATGCTTCTTCAACCATGCATAAAAAAATTGTGAGAGTCATGAGTTAGCACGGTGGAGTCATAAACTATGAACGGAACTCGAAAAATATGTCTTACCCAAAACCTGGTGATCACGGCGTCAGCAGCTGTCTCAAAGCCCGGGATAGGGGCAGCCTCATAGTCCATCCATTTATAGGCTAACTTTGCCTCGGCGTCGGGACCGACGGTGTACAAGCCCGGCCAATTTTGCCTAATTAGAGCTCCAAGCAAGCTCCCAGGAGTGCGGGGAATCTTAGGTGCTGGCCATGTCCATTTGCTGCACAATAATCAAACATTAGTACATATGCCAAATTGTTATGAACACAATGAAATTACATGTTCAAAATTACAAAATTAGTACACTTACTCAACGCCCTGAGGAACAATGAGGGCTTTCGCCTCCTCGCTCCTAGGCTCCATGTCCTCGTCGGGGACTCCCGCTTCGCCACGCATCCGCAGCCGCTTCGGCGCCAGCTCCACCTCGTCCTCCACCTCGTCCTCCTCCTTGTCCTCCACCTCGTGTCTAGACTGGGAAGCCACGTCGCCAGAAGCGGAGCGCAACTCCACCTCGTCCTCCGCCACGTCTACTCCACCTCGTCCTCCACCTCGTCCTACTCGCGCACCCTCGTCCACGGCCACGTCTACTCCACCTCGTACTCCACCTCGTCCTCCGTGTAACTCCAGGCTTCCGTACCATCATCTTACTAATCTTACTAATCAGGGACGAGGAGTTTTCCTTGCCTTGGCTCATATTGTTCAATCACCTGCATTGAGAAAGAGAAAACAAGTAAGCATAAAGACATAATAAAATGTAGACAGTAAGCATAAAGACGTAATGCTAAGCATAGAGACATAAAAGACGCTCACCCCGAATAATCACTCTCATAATTTAGTTGGTTCTCATTCTCACTATCACTATCACTATCACGTGTGTAGTAGGTTGGAGGCTCATCGCACGGTGGAGGCTCGTCATCGGCGGCATTGTCCGCCTGTAACTTCGAGAGCATATTTATGTCCTTCAGATCCACCACTGACTCACCACGAGTGTGTGCATCGTTCTCGAGGTCCTCAAGACCACCCGTTTGTAAGGCAAAGTCCCCGAAGTCCTCTTGCTCTTGATAGAAAATTCCCTCGTATGTTTTAGGGTCAATGTTGTTGTAATCGTCGGCAGAGGGCATGGGTAGCTTACCATGTGGCGATACCCGGAACACGACTTCCCAGCCCTTGAGGTTCTCTTTCTGGCATGGGTAGGGCAAATAATAAACTTGCTTGGCTTGGTGAGCCACAACAAAGACATCGGCTCCGCTATAGGTGGTTGAAGGCTTAACTTCAACTAACCCAATGGAAGGGTCACTTCTCAGTCCACCGTGTGGTCCAGTGCGTGGGTCGAACCAATGGCACTGGAACACAACGAGCTTGAGTTCTATGTTCGTACGATTGAACTTCAGCTCGTATACCTTTTCTAACCTTCCGTAGTAATCTACGTAATCGGCTCCATCGGCTCCTCTGGATCCTTTGGTGAAGACCCCAGTATTTACAGTTTTTGCATTCGGCCGACTATTCTGGTGATACTCTGTATGGAAGCGGAACCCATTCACATCATACTTCTCATACTTCGTGACGGTACGGTTAAAACCTTGGGAAACACATCTCAACTCATCCGTCATCTCAACGTTGCGATCAGCTCCCTACAAGTACGGTTCAAATTGTTTTGTGCATTAGTTACGTGTAATAAGAGGGACAAGTCACAGATTGCAAGCTAAGAGGGACAGGTTAGAAATTACTTTTTCCATGAACCAAGACACAAAATTTTTCCTCCGTGAGCACCCTTTTTCAGAAGAGTGTCCAGCTCCGCGGGAGAGGGATCCGCCATTCCCGACCACTGTTCATCTTGGAATTGGCTAAAAGGAGAAAATAGGTATTAGACCGAAACCGAGTTACTAGTTGCAAAGTAATTTGTTCACCATTTTACCTGATGAAACCGACTACTTCCGTCATGTTCGTAAGCACATAGAGCATTATGCAATCCTTCTCTTCCTTGGTCAACTGCATTTTACACCACCACCGGCCTTGCCACCGGGACATTGGAAGAGGAGGAGCTTGGGGTCATGCTTGGGCTCGTCGACATTGTACCGAGAGACCGGGTTATGCATAGTGGATACTTCATCGGGATAGTACGTTGTCACGGCGTCTGCCATCTCCCGAAGTATTGTTGCCTCAGCTATGCATGCTTCAATCCTATTTTTGTTTCCAGTCATGTTTCGAATATACTTGAACTCTCTCTCAATACAAAACTGCCAACGAAACTGCACCGGTCCACCCAAGAGTGCCTCGTTCGCGAGATGCACAACGAGATGTGCCATCGGAACAAAGAAGCCTGGCGGAAAGATCTTCTCTAAATTGCATAGCAACTCCGGCACAAGATCACGCAGCTTCCCAATAATCACGGGACATATCTGCTTCGCACAGAGCGTGCGGAAGAAATGGCTCAACTCCGCAAGCACTCGCCAGATACGATCGGGGAGATACCCTCGAACCATCACCGGCATCAACCGCTCAATCCATATATGATAGTCGTGACTCTTGAGCCCAGTGACATTTCCCTTTACAAGATTGACTCCATTACTTATATTGGAACAATAACCATCAGGGAACATCACGTCGTGTTTGAGCCACTTGAATGTCTCCTTCTTTTGGATATTATCAAGGCAGTAGGGTGCATTCGGCTTGAACCAATTTTTTCGACGGCGGTCAGGAGGCTGCATGTGTAATCTCTCCCTATCACAGAGATTCTCAACATCAACTCTAGCCTTGACATTGTCCTTTGACTTCCCAGGAATGTTCAGGACTGTGTGAAAGAGCATCTCTCCAACATTCTTTTCGGTGTGCATCACATCGATGTTATGGGGAAGTTCGAGGTCCTTGTAATACTCTAGCTGCGTTAAGCCTGCCACGTGAGTCCAGTTGTGCGTTACACCATATCCCACAAATTTTGGGCCAGGTACCTGAGCAGGCACGAGAGCACGTAGCTCGGCATCAACAGTTGCACCATCGAACTTCGGTATATCTTTTTCTTCACGCACGACTTTGCCCTTCGTGAAGTTTTTTATGTCTTCTCGGTAAGGATGCCTTCTTTTGAGGAACGGTCGATGCTTGTCAAACGCGACATACTTGCGACCTGACTTTAGCCAAGTGAACTCAAGTCGGTTTCTGCACACTGGGCATGGCCACTTACCAGCTGTACACCATCCGCAGAATAGGGCATACCCGGGTAGGTCGTGCATGGAATAGTGGTACCAAATTCTCATCAAGAAGTTTTTCTTTGATGCTCGGTCGTATGTCCACGTCCCATTGTGCCATGAGTGGTGCAAATCATCCACAAGCGGTTGCATGTAGACACTCAAATTCTTCCCCGGGTATTCGGGCCCTGGAATGATCAGCGACATAAACATGAACTTCCTTTGCATTAGGACCCCGGGAGGGAGATTGAGCGGAATAACAAACACGGGCCAGCAGCTGTACGAGTGACTCGACATAC
Source organism: Poa pratensis (assembly GCA_947311845.1). Taxonomy (NCBI): domain Eukaryota; kingdom Viridiplantae; phylum Streptophyta; class Magnoliopsida; order Poales; family Poaceae; genus Poa; species Poa pratensis. Next base: position 9,714,627 of record CAMZMU010000091.1, read on the forward strand.
CATATGGATTGAATCCATCTGTTGCTATCGCAATTCTGACATTCCGAGCATCTGCTGCCTTATCGGGGTGTTTCTCATCAAAATTCTCCCATGCCTTACCATCAGATGGATGTCCCATCTTTTTCCGTCCGAACTCGTCGGCGTATCTCTTCCCCTTCTTGTGCCAAGTCATCTGTGTGGCAGTCTCCTCAGAAAAGTAAAGCCGCTGGATTCTTTTTATGAATGGGAGGTACCGAAGAATCTTCACAGGACTTTTGTCTGCTTCTTCTGACCATCGGCTTCGGGTTCCTCATGATACCTAGAGGCCCCACAAAGACTACAGTACTTGTCATCCGCATACTGTTTCCAGAACAGAAGGCAACCTTTTGGACAACAATGTATCTTTTCATAATCCATGCTGAGCGATCCCAATAGTTTCCTCGTTTCGTGCATGGACTTTGGCAGACAATGCCCTTCGGGCAACATGTTACCAAATGTTTTCAGATTGGCTTCAAAGCCTGCACGGGTGGTGGAGTACTGGCACTTGTCACTTAGTATTTGAGCTATGGCATCGAGCTGAGAAATGTTTGCACCCTCGTATAGAGGCTTCTTAGCCGAGGCCATCATATCAAGGAAAGCCTTCGCGGTTGGCTCCGGTTCCTCCTATTCCTCCTGTGGAGGTGGCGAATCCGGTATGTCAGCATCACGGAGATCATCTAGCAAGTTTCTCACCCCATCATACTCATTGCCATTGATCCGCTGCCGCATCACCTCAACTCTGTCACGTTCGACCTGAGCAAAGTCGACCTTCGTGACGTAGTTAGGCATATACCCAGACAACCAAAGATGCTTAGTCATTTCATCCTTTCCCTGACGGGCACGATTCTTGCAATTAATGCATGGGCACCTTGGACGAACTCCTGATGCCTTTGAACCACGCGCTAACTCCTTCACTAACATATTGGTCTTCCATTCCCACTCCTCTGTTCTTTTAATCTTACTGATACGGCCACTGTACATCCACCCATTATCAGCCATCCTCTGCTTTATTGGATCCAAAGAACAACGCATTTCGTAATATGCACCAAGTAATAATAAATTTATTCAATGACACCAAGATTTATTACGGCCAAATTTTATCTTTTACAACATGCAAGGGTTCACCTACACTTCTAATAGGAGGGCCTATCCCGCCCGAGTACGTGTAGATCGAGTCGTGTCCCATGTTCTACCCCGACCCGAGACGAAATTTCGACAGCACCTCCCCGCTGTTCTTCAGAATACACGTCTCGAGCTTGTCAAGCCGAGAGGGTGTGCATCCGAAGAACAACGGGGAGGTGCTGCCGAAATTCCGTCTCAGGAAGGGGTAGAACATGGAACACGACCCGATCTACACGTACTCGGACTGTCCAACAGGACAACCCGGAAGTGTTACGGTTATAAATATGCAAAGATGGACAATCCTGCATATTTATAAATTTGTAACCCTTCCGGATGGGATCTGACTCGGGTTACGCGACTGACTTGGTGATCTAGACCAAAATAAACCTATGCAGCAAGAGAGGCGAAAGATGTATACCCTCGAAGCGTGATCGGTGGTCGGAGAGGGTCGAGGTCGCGACGGAAGCGGGGCGACGAAACAGGGGCACCGAGGCGGGACCTCCTCAGCTGGAGAAGAAGCCCCGCAACGACGCGCGGGACCGACGGTGCTGGCGGGAAGCTACGTCATCTGAAAAAGCACACAGTTGACATATATAAGCAAAAAATCTCTCTGTTTTACCTAATAATCGTCCCTAACCCTAAAAAGCAATTAAAATCTTCTAATTCTAACCCTAAAACTATCCTACAACTAAAAGTGACACTAACCCTAAAACTAACACACACTAATATACTAACAGTACTAACACACACTAATATACTAACACACCCTAATATACTAACCCTAAAACTAACACACACTAATATCCTACAACTAAAGCTAGCACTAACATACTAACAGTACTAATTAACAGAAAATTAAAACACTAATTAATAGCTAACATGGTACACTACCGTGGGGAGGCTCACCTGCAGGGAAGGGCGGCGGGCTCGGGGCTCAGGTGGCCGGGGCGAGGTGGAGGGGGCGAGGTGCGGGTGGGGGCGAGGTGCGGGCCGGAGAGGAGCGGGGCGAGGTGGAGGTGGGCGAGGTGGTGGGGGCGAGGTGCGGGCGGCGGACGGCGGGCCGGAGAGGAGCGGGGAGGTGCGCGAGGTGGAGGTGGGCGAGGTGGAGGAGGGCGAGGTGGTGGGGGCGAGGTGGTGGGGGCGACAGTGGCGGCGCACGGAGGGGAGGTCGGGCGGCGCACGGGGAGGGGAGGGCGGGCGGAGGCGGCGGGCTCGGGGGGCGGCCGGAGGGGAGCGGCGGAGGGGAGCGGTGGCCGGAGGGGAGGGCGGGCGGAGGCGGCGGGCTCGGGGCGTGGTGGCCGGAGGGGAGCAGCGGAGCTCCGGCGGCGGCGGGACGCGTCGATGCGAGCGGGGGCTGGGGTGGGGTGGCGTGCGAGTGTGTGGTTGGGGCCGTTCGTGTGGGGATAAGGGCGGCTTTTTTTTTCTTCTTTTTTTTAGATTATATTTTTAAAGGAAAACAAATATTATTTACTAAGTTAATTATACATGAAAGTTACATTATATTCAAAGTTACATTATATTCATGAAATTATTTTATATCTAAGCGAAACCCTAGACCCGTTGATAATCAGTTAAACTTCCCGTCTACCCCCTAGACCGGTGTCGAAATGGGGTAGGCTAGTGGAATTTTTTGCTTGTTTGTGTTAGGTTAGGCCATGTGAACATAGCAAACCAACTTTGGGTGGGGTTCTGACGGTCCCGGGCCCTGCTTCGGCGAAACTCTGAATCCGCTGGAAAAACCCTAACGTTTCCGTCTACCCCCATAGACGTGCGTCGAAAGGGGTAGCCCAGTGGACTTTTTTGCTTGGTTGTGTTAGGTTAGGCCATAGGAACATGAGAAACCAAAGTCTACCCCAAATCGACACACGATTCCATCCGGTTAGCCCGAAAGGGGAGTTTTCACCTCTAAGTGCAGAAACTCACTAGAGAGAAAGTGAAGCCGGTGATGTCGGTCACACCTAGGAGTAGATTCTTGCACATTTACAACACACAACACACTTGTATACATATGGTATGGCACAACCTAGGTTTGGGTGGGGTTCCGACGCTCCCGGGCCCCGCTTCGGCGAAACCCTGAATCCGCTGGAAAACCCTAACGTTTCCGTCTACCCCCATAGACATGCGTCGAAAGGGGGTAGCCCAGTGGACTTTTTTGCTTGGTTGTGTTAGGTTAGGCCATAGGAACATGAGAAACCAAAGTCTACCCCAAATCGACACAAGATTCCATCCGGTTCGCCCGAAAGGGGAGTTTTCACCTCTAAGTGCAGAAACTCACTAGAGAGAAAGTGAAGCCGGTGATGTCGGTCACACCTAGGAGTAGATTCTTGCACATTTACAACACACAACACACTTGTATACATATGGTATGGCACAACCTAGGTTTGGGTGGGGTTCCGACGCTCCCGGGCCCCGCTTCGGCGAAACACTGAATCCGCTGGAAAAACCCTAACGTTTCCGTCTACCCCCATAGACGTGCGTCGAAAGGGGGTATCCCAGTGGACTTTTTTGCTTGGTTGTGTTAGGTTAGGCCATAGGAACATGAGAAACCAAAGTCTACCCCAAATCGACACACGATTCCATCCGGTTCGCCCGAAAAGGGAGTTTTCACCTCTAAGTGCACAAACTCACTAGAGAGAAAGTGAAGCCGGTGATGTCGGTCACACCTAGGAGTAGATTCTTGCACATTTACAACACACAACACACTTGTATACATATGGTATGGCACAACCTAGGTTTGGGTGGGGTTCCGACGCTCCCGGGCCCCGCTTCGGCGAAACCCTGAATCCGCTGGAAAACCTTAACGTTTCCGTCTACCCCCATAGACGTGCGTCGAAAGGGGGTAGCCCAGTGGACTTTTTTGCTTGGTTGTGTTAGGTTAGGCCATAGTAACATGAGAAACCAAAGTCTACCCTAAATCGACACACGATTCCATCCGGTTCGCCCGAAAGGGGAGTTTTCACCTCTAAGTGCAGAAACTCACTAGAGAGAAAGTGAAACCGGTGATGTTGGTCACAGCTAGGAGTAGATTCTTGCACATTTACAACACACAACACACTTGTATAAATATGGTATGGCACAACCTAGGTTTGGGTGGGGTTCCCACGCTCCCGGGCCCCGCTTCGGCGAAACCCTGAATCCGCTGGAAAAACCCTAACGTTTCCGTCTACCCCCATAGACGTGCGTCGAAAGGGGGTAGCCCAGTGGAATTTTTTCCTTGGTTGTGTTAGGTTAGGCCATACGAACACGAGAAACCAACTTTTATCACAAATCGACACAAGATTGCCCCCGTTTCGCCCGGAACGGGAGTTTTCAGCTCTAAGTGCAGAAACTCACTAGAGAGAAAGTGAAACCGGTGATATTGGTCACACCTAGGAGTAGATTCTTGCACATTTACAACACACAACACACTTGTATAAATATGGTATGGCACAACCTAGGTTTGGGTGGGGTTCCCACGCTCCCGGGCCCCGCTTCGGCGAAACCCTGAATCCGCTGGAAAAACCCTAACGTTTCCGTCTACCCCATAGACGTGCGTCGAAAGGGGGTAGCCCAGTGGAATTTTTTCCTTGGTTGTGTTAGGTTAGGCCATACGAACATGAGAAACCAACTTTTATCACAAATCGACACAAGATTGCACCCGTTTCGCCCGGAACGGGAGTTTTCAGCTATAAGTCCACACACTTAGTAGAGAGAAAGTGAAGCCGGTGATGTCGGTCACACCTAGGAGTAGATTCTTGGACATTTGAAACACACAACACACTTGTGTACATATGGTATGGCACAACCTAGGTTTGGGTGGGGTTCCGACGCTCTGGGGCCCCGCTTCGGCGAAACCCTGAATCCGCTGGAAAAACCCTAACGTTTCCGTCTACCCCCATAGACGTGCGTCGAAAGGGGTAGCCCAGTGGACTTTTTTCCTTGGTTGTGTTAGGTTAGGCCATACGAACATGAGAAACCAACTTTTATCACAAATCGACACAAGATTGCCCCCGTTTCGCCCGGAACGGGAGTTTTCAGCTATAAGTCCACACACTTAGTAGAGAGAAAGTGAAGCCGGTGATGTCGGTCACACCTAGGAGTAGATTCTTGGACATTTGAAACACACAACACACTTGTATACATATGGTATGGCACAACCTAGGTTTGGGTGGGGTTCCGACGCTCCGGGGCCCCGCTTCGGCGAAACCCTGAATCCGCTGGAAAAACCCTAACGTTTCCGTCTACCCCCATAGACGTGCGTCGAAAGGGGTAGCCCAGTGGACTTGTTTCCTTGGTTGTGTTAGGTTAGGCCATACGAACATGAGAAACCAACTTTTATCACAAATCGACACAAAATTGCCCCCGTTTCGCCCGGAAAGGGAGTTTTCAGCTATAAGTCCACACACTTAGTAGAGAGAAAGTGAAGCCGGTGATGTCGGTCACACCTAGGAGTAGATTCTTGGACATTTGAAACACACAACACACTTGTATATATATGGTATGGCACAACCTAGGTTTGGGTGGGGTTCCGACGCTCCGGGGCCCCGCTTCGGCGAAACCCTGAATCCGCTGGAAAAACCCTAACGTTTCCGTCTACCCCCATAGACGTGCGTCGAAAGGGGGTAGCCCAGTGGACTTTTTTCCTTGGTTGTGTTAGGTTAGGCCATACGAACATGAGAAACCAACTTTTATCACAAATCGACACAAGATTGCCCCCGTTTCGCCCGGAACGGGAGTTTTCAGCTATAAGTCCACACACTTAGTAGAGAGAAAGTGAAGCCGGTGATGTCGGTCACACCTACGAGTAGATTCTTGGACATTTGAAACACACAACACACTTGTATACATATGGTATGGCACAACCTATGTTTGGGTGGGGTTCCGACGCTCCGGGGCCCCGCTTCGGCGAAACCCTGAATCCGCTGGAAAAACCTTAACGTTTCCGTCTACCCCCATAGACGTGCGTCGAAAAGGGGTAGCCCAGTGGACTTTTTTCCTTGGTTGTGTTAGGTTAGGCCATACGAACATGAGAAACCAACTTTTATCACAAATCAGATCAGTATCATTTTCCTTAATTTCGCTTTCATGGTATATGCCATCTTCCGCACTTCACCAATGTCTTCTTCCATGCGCCCTTTTATTTCTACAGGGTGTACATTTCATAGAAATTCAAGGTAGATCGGACCACTTAGAAATGCAAGAGCGTGAATACAGGTGAACAGGTGGAGTTTGTACCTTTCACTGTAGCAGATCCAGTAACTGATATGAACTGCTGATTCGCATCCTGCAGGGTGAGAAAAATGAAAACAAAGCTGGTAGAAATGCGAGGACACAAACACGCTGTATCAAAGAAAATAACATTTCCTACCAAAGGATACCGAGATGAATTTTACCTTGAGTTTCTGAACTATGCTGCCGGCGTTGTCTAGCAATTTCTCAAAGTCCTGAACCTCTTGGAGAAACTGTTGAAGTCCATAGTCTTCTGTAGTGTTAGTATTCATATGCCCCAACTCGATGCCCGCCTCACCCATCACAGAAGAATCCTGCGATTAAGCTCAAATGATCACCTCCAACAGCAAAACAAGAGTGTATCCATGATGAACAGAACAAAGCATAAGTAAAGAAGTAAGGAAAAGATGAAATTAATCTTGAACCCTTGATCTTGGCAGAGAATAGTCTTGTACCATTGGGAGATAGCTCATGGTGTAGCTACTAGCTATAGCAGCCGAACGACACAGACGAGCTCTAGGACGTTGCCTGGGGTGGATGAAATCATATATACCAGGCTACCACACAACCAAGTGCAGATATAAATGAAAAGCGACGTGCTCCATTCTTAATCTGGGTACAAGATAGGACTCCCCTCGGCGAGAGGAAGAGGATTTCTTTTGGAAATTCACCTCAATGAGAAATGAGGTGTGATAATATTCCGGCAACTTCTTTGAAACCAGAGCTAAAAAGAGACGTCTATCTCTTACATACACTGCGGACACACAAACACCCGGAATGGCAGTGCAATTATGCAATGCAGCTGCGGGCCTGCCGGCCGGCACCGTCTTGCCAAGATTGGCACCGTGTTCCTCTAGCTGTACACTTTGAAAGTTGGTGAGCGTCAAAAGCAAGATCAATATCATGGCATCATAAACAAGGATGGCAAACCGTATGGTCGCGGAGCTTTAGTGTTGGAAAACCTTCTCACAGTCCATGTATTGTCAGGTTAGTGTTTGATGTGGATTTTCGTCACTGCATGGTTTAGATTTTAAAAAAATCATTTGTTCCTTGTTTCTTTTAGTAATTTAGCTGTATGCATCCACAATGTTTCGAGTTGGTTGTGGTATTGAATTGTTGCAGAGCCCGGACATACTTGATATTTTCTTAAGATCTATATATTACCATGTATCGTAAAATAACTTGGGGTGTGGTACACAGACCTTGTGTAGTACTTGGTCTAAATAACACCGTCATGTACAAAGTCATCCGAAAACTTTACCTTGGGTGCACTACTTTCAAAAAAAAATGTTTCCATGGGATGGTCAAGAGGACGGCGTATCCACGGAGAGGGATGATGTAGTCAACGACATTGCGCTTGCCCGACGAGATCAAAATAAACATGAACCATGTCAAAGATAAAGCGCTCTCACGCTAGAAAGGTCACGTACTGCACTAGAAACGCCACATACATATAGCTTAGCCACTACAGCAAGGTTGCTGCCCATGGAGGTCTGCCCACTACAACCACGTCCTATTTTTCCACAAAGTACTTAGCGCCATATTACACCAAGAGAAGAAAGATGGAATACGCGCAGAGCAACAGGACCAGGCCAATCACAACTGCGAAAAGACGGTCATTTTCCGCCAAGAGTCGGTCATTTTCCGCCATCTCGTCGCGCAGCTCCTCCTCGGTAGATCGTGCACGGATCAAAACTTTCTTAACCTGCGGCAGCATGTACATCGTTCAGCAATGAGAATCAGTTCACAGGCACAATCATCGGGTGATATTATAGCAAGGAAAAAAGATAGAGCCCGACCTTGTTCAGTCCCTTGTCTAACTTCTCGTGCGTCTCGACGAGTGCTGCCAGCTCCGCAAAATTCTGAGAACGGAATGGGGGAGATTAAGTCAAAACAAGCAGCCAGATTGAAGAGATTAAGCACAGAAAAGGTTAATGTAGCCAATGCTACCTGTTTCAGCTGAATAATCTTCTTGTTGAAGTCTCGTTCCTTGATTTGGGCACAGAGATTCTATAAAAAGAGGAATTACTTATACCAAAAAATCTACACTTTGTTTGGCACAGAAGGTGGACGAGTTAGATAAGCATACCTCAAGATCATTCTTTCTTTCCTTAAACTTCATCTTCAGTGCTCTGTAAACAACAAAAGCTAGTCAACTTCACCCTCTTTCCACTGAAAAAACTAACACATGAATTGTTATTAAATGTGGACATGTTGGTTCTGTTTTGAGATCAAAACGTATCTGGATGTGTTTTATACCACGAAGAAATTATGCGGTAGATTAACTAGCAGTGAACACTTGGCTGTGCAAAGTTAATTATTCTAGACGATTGATCTACTCGAGAAATGGATAAAGATCTTACATCATCATCGACTTTGTTGACGGATCCATGGTCATAGGAAGAGTGACTGAATATCCACGGCCATTTACCAAATTGTCCAGGATTGGAGTGAGGGCACCTGAGAATTTTCGGTTCAACTTTTCATTCATGATCCGTGCGATCTTCTCCACTTCATCCAAGTTCTTCTCCATCCGCCCCTTGATTTCTGAAGGTGTGTGATAAGAATGCTCAAGTTAGAAATGCAAAAGACTATCCTCTCTCAAAGTAAAATAAAATGCAAGAGAACAAGTGCTGTCACACAGGTACACCTTTCATAGCTTCAGGTTCAGTGGCAGAACTGAGCTCAAGATTGGCTTCCTGCAGGTACAGAAAGAATAAATTGCAAGTAGTACATGGGGAAAAAATATTGAGTTGGCGATCATGTTCAACAGGTTGTGACCAAAGGATGGCGATGCGTTTTACCTTCAGATTCTGAATCATGCGTGCAGTGTTGTCCAGCAACACCCCAAACTCGTTAACCTCCTGGAAGTGGCGCTGAGGTCCACGGGCTGAAGTAGTGTCCGAGTGCAGAGGCCCCATCTCAATGTCCCGCTCGGCCATGGTAGGAGAAGCCTGCAGTTCAGATGAAATGATCAGCTGCAATATCAACAAGCATGAGGTGAAGTTTCTATGATCTAGCGAACAAAAAGTAGGGAACGAAGATAAGGAACTGCCTGTTGGTCTTGTGCAGAAACAAGCTTGTAGTGCTGCGGATCGAGGGGGAGACGGGAGGTGAAAAGGAGAAAGGCCTGCAATTCAATTATCAGCTGCGGTATCAGGAAACTTGGCCTGAAGTTTCTATGATCAAATGAAACATGTTGAGCCTTGTGTAGAAACGAACTTGCAGTGCTGTTGATCGAGGGGTGGACGGGAAGTGAAAAGGAGAAGAGGAAGCTGAAGAACTCTGTGGTGGTCTCTCGGCTGCGATATGGGTCATATATAGCAGTAGCTAGCACACAGCCAACTAACCAAGTAGAGTCAAAATCGAAAGGTAAAGGCCATGTGAGTCGGTGTGACTCCCCTGCAGGCTGCAGCAATTGGGAAAGGCTTCGCCACTGAGTTTTCCTCATTGGAGATACTCCTCTTGTCCTCTTGATAAGTGAAACGCGGTGTGAGTATATGAGCGAACCTTCCACGAAACTTCTCTCTCTCACAAACACAGAGCACGCTGAGAACACAGAAATACCCGGATTGCAACGCAAGTGTGCAATGCCGCTGAAGGTTTTACCAAGATTGGATCGGTGTTCGGTAGCACCGTGTTCATCCTTTACTGTTTGAGAGACGGTGCGCGCGTCAAAGCAAGATCAATATGGCATCATAGCGCGTAGGGCAATCGATTATGTCCGTACCGAACGCATCGTAGCCCGATGAAAGCTAGCACTACCACCCCGCGCAGGACCAAATATGGCAACTCATCTGCTCGGGAGCGTAGTGCCGTCTCCTGCGGAATAACCTGACGTTTAATGCACTGTCAGGGAAGATGCAGAGCAACCAGCTCAGGGCGTCAAATAGTACATCGACCCTAACTAAATCCATATTAATGTGACCGTGGATATAGATCGAGCAAGGCAATCACCACAAAGCATACAGATCGGCACCGTCCAGCAGGCTTGACCGATCCAAGGAAGGAGAATAGATCCACGAGATCAAGATGGAGCTCCGGCTCCGCATGATCAATGGAATGATCGCCGACGGAAAGCGTCTCGGCTACGGGACTGAGAGCGTGAGAGCACCAAGAAGGCCTCGTTCGTTTTTGCTAGGATTGATTCCAGACTTGGAATTGATCCAGGCAGGGATTGGGTTGATCCCTTCCCGTCACCCAAACACCACTAACCCTATTAATCCTTTCCCCCGTAATCACGAGTAGACAGTTTTAGCTGTTAGCAGAACCAGTTTTCCGTATCCAAGATAACCGTCTAACAAACAAAAAATCTGTTTGGGTGGATTAGCTAAAACGTGAAAAGCAAAACCGGGTTTCCACAAAGCTAGGAAAACGCGTGTTGGAAAATCGTTTTTTGCGAAACACAGTACAACGCAGACACTTACATACATGTGTACACACTCACCCCTATGAACGCACACACACACCCTACCCCTATGAGCACCTTCGAAAGACCGAGCCGGCGGTCAGATCTTGAAATTGACGAAGTCACCACAGACGCCTCGCTGTCGACAGGAACGTCGCCTCCCACTGAAGAATATTCCGCCTAAGTGAGAAACACCAATGTCAAATCTAGGATTTAAACTCTGGTGGGCTGGGGGTACAACCACCCTCCGAACCATCTTGCCACAGACAAATTCTCAACTATTAGTTGTTTTTGTGAAAACGCGATTCCACAAACCACGATTGAAACGGACTCCGAGCAGGGCCATGGGCGGCATGCGCAGCGGCCTCGTCGTGTATGTTTGCGACCTTCGGCGCCGACGGAGACCAGACCTCTCCGCCTCCTCGTGCAACTCGTTGAGCCCCAGGTCTCCGAGCTCGGCTAACTCCTCGACTACCCCGGTGCTTGCACGCCGCCGTACGCCAGAGTTAGGCTCCAGGCCACGGCCTGCACCATGGTGGTAAGCTCGACGGCTCTTTACTGGGGACGGCCAGGGCTGCTCCTGCAGACCACCTCCACACCTCAGCCGGCGACGGTGCCGAGCCCCTGGCTCCAGTGCATGTTCAAGGAGCACATTTCCACGGCGACGTTGGGCATGACCTCGCGCTGGTCATGAACGGCGACCGGGGAGGCGAGTAACGACAACCTATGCCATCGTCCGCTCGCGCCGCAAGTTTTCGAGGCTAGCAGCAACGTCCAGGAGCTGAAGGACGGAGGAGAGGTATCAACATACTCTCACCGTTAATTCTTCCCTGCGTACGTGTGCTGCTGCCACAATGTGCACGTACCACATCTTTGGTCTGTTTAGAAACCAGTTTTACAATATCCTAATCCAAACATTGTTTTCCGTAAGCTTATTCCTAACTGAAAAGCTTTCCCAAAAATCGTCCTAAAACTCGATTTGTCAAAACTGATAGCTAATATTCCGTATCCAAACAACCACTTCGTTGTCTCTCTCGCGTTGTGGAAATTCGTTCACACGTTAGGTGGCGATAAAAAAAAATCGAGATAGAGCTAGTACAACATGGACGGGTGGGGAGCTCCTATACGTCGGGCGACACACCCGCCTGAAGCGACTCCTTCATGAGCCGGCCAACAAAAATAACAGTACGTTTTCTTCTTAACAATTGAAATCTGTTTTTCTTATCTGAATATTTTTCAATGTCCGAAACTTTTCTCCGAAATTTGATAATTTCAATATCTGATTTTTTTCAAATCCGAGCAAATCTCAAATTCGAACAAATTTCTAATCTGAAATTTGAATTTGAACAATTTTGAATCTAAACAATTTTCAAATCCGAACAAATTTCAAAACTTTTGCGAACCATTATTTAACTCATGAACAATGCTTCTGAACTATACGAACATTTTTCAAATCTCACGAATAATTTTTAACTTTAAAAATGTACTTTATAACGAAAAATGGTCATAGGGATAAATAAATCACAATGTCCAAAAGAATTGTTCACCACACGCGAATTTTTTAAAAATATCGAACAATTTCATAGAATTGTTGGAATATTGGGAACGCACGAACTTTTTTTTATAAGCGCGCAATTTTTTAAAATATCTTGAGAAATTTCATAGAATTGCAAGAATAAAATTTTGACACGCACAAAAATATTTTATAACCGCGAGGAAAATTTAAATTTCTTAAAAAAATCTGATAATTCCAAGAAATATTTTGTGACACACACACACACATACTATATAACCATGTGAACGTTTTTAATCACATATCCTTTTCTTGTGTTAAAATATTGTTTTTAAAAAATCAGTTAAATACAAAAAGTCAACTACCTTTTTTCCTGCTTCAAATATCCGTTTTAAAAACCGTTCAAAAGTACTAACGGTTCAACTACCTTTATCTTTTTCAAATATATATGTTTTATAACATTTAATGTAGTTTCTGTCCACGCACAAACATCCACGGTTTTAAATCGTCCAATTTTTTTATGTTCACACGCAAACATCTACGGTTTAAACCCGTTCAAACATCATTTTGTTCATACTTTTTAAAAAATCGTTCAAACATAGTTTAAAAATGGTCACACGCACATATCCAGATTTTAAAATCATTCAAATATTTTTTCCGTTCAAACTTTTTATATAGTTAAAAAATACTTTATGTTCAATTAAAAATTGTTCATACATAGTTTGTGTCCACCCATTTTCGGTTCACTTTTTTAAAACCTTTCATAACATAATTTATGTTCGTAGACTCCTTTTTCTGTTCAAGAATGTTTTTTAATAAAATTGTTCAAATATTGTTTATGTTCACACAAAGATTTCCACGTTTTAAAATCATTAATATCATTTCTTTTCACACTTGTTTTTAAATCGTTTAAATATAGTTTATGTTCATCATATTGTTCTGGTCACTTTTCAAAAATCGATCAAACATAGTGTTTTCACTTAAAAATCGATCTAATATAGGTTGTGTTCAGCATTCTTTTACATTCACTTTTAAAAATCGTTCAAATCTTAGTTTTTTTTCGCCTAAACTTTTCTGTTCAAATATATTTTTATAAAATTGTTTTGACACTTTTTCTGTTCACATGCACATATCCACGTGTTTATAACAACGAGAAACTTTTTTGAAGTTGTGAATAGTTTTTTATATGCATGGTATTTTTATCTCGCATACAATGTTTCATAACTTCTGCAATTAACTCTGAACAATTCTTATGAACTATACGAACATTTTTCCAAATCCCGTGAATATATATTTTACTTTCAAATATACTTTGTAACGGAAAATGTTCATACAGATAAACAAATCATATTGTACCAAAAATTTGTCCACTGATTGAAAATAACGGACATGTGAAAAAACTAGAGCTACTAGTAGTGCTCGTATCTACTAAGCGCGGAAAATTGTCCACTGATTTTCAGGCGGGGAGCTTCTAGTTGTTCGTCTGAAAACAGTAAAGTTGCACATGAGCCAAGCCCACTTACGAACGCTGTGCCGTTACGCGTACGCTCCATAAAGAGCGCTAAATAGGCGCTCCCAGCCTACATTGCCTAGAGATGAGAGGGAAATCACTAGAAAAAGGGTTCCCTCTGCGAAGGGAACCCAGCGGACCGTGACGTGATGACAAGTGTCAGCTTTTCCCTTCACGTGGTCCCTGTGGGTGCTTGCATATGCGACAAGTGGCAGCACTAGAGAATTTTGGTGGGATTTCTGCTTCTCCGTGCGGAGAGTTGCATGTGCATTTATTTTGAGATTCGTTTTTAAAAAATGAAATATCTTGAGAACCGTTTATCCAAATTACGAACCGTTTTCACTTTTGAGCTCCTCGCGTCGAGATATTCAAAACTAGATCCCATGTTGATAGGTTTCGACGAATTTTTTTTTTTTACAACCGGTTATGTATAGGTGTACAATCCGTGTATGTGTAGTTGTACAACCTATGTTTGCCTAGTTGTACAACATGTGTCTGTATAGTAGTACAACATGTGTCTGTACAACCTGTGTCTGTCTAATTGTACAACATGTGTCTGTACAAGCTGTGTCTGTCTAGTTGTACAACATGTGTCTGTATAGTTGTACAACATGTGCTTCTTTAGTTGTACAACCTATTAGTTGTACAAACTGTGTTTGCATAGTTGTGCAACATGTGTCTGTATAGCTGTACAACTTGTGTCTGTACAACATGTATCTGTCTAGTTGTACAACCTGTGTTATGTAGTTGTACAACCTGTGTCTATATAGTTGTACATCTCAGATTTTTAGATTCATGTGTAGAATATTCTGTACATCCGTGTAGCAGATTCTGTACATCCAGACCCAAACGCCTAGGTGTACAGGGGTGATGGCGTCGTACGCGCGTGCATGTACAACGTGGACGTGTCGATCGTCTCGATCCTGGCTTCGTACCGCACGCGGGGTGCTTCGCGAGTCACACTCGAGGAGAATCGGGCGTTACGCGCCTATGCGCAGGTGTACGCGCGCAAGGCGCTTTGCTCGTTCGGGCTGGTCCGTGCGTTGATCGATTGTAGAGAGCAAATTTGTTTTTGCCACTCCCGCATGACCACCACGTGGCACATTCGTAAGGCTGCAGTGCCCTTTTGAAAGGGAACTCTTTTCTTAGTCGTACCCAGATGAGAGCCGCATGCCTATTTATCGCATTCTGCGAGTCCTATTCCCACCATGCCCGCAGTGAGTTTCTTGGTGTGCTGGCCCAACTAGGTGCTGAGTCGTTCTGTTTTTGTTTTTGGGAGGTAAATAAATATTTTTCGTTATTCACCTTTTTTCCTGGGTTTTTATTCTGTTGTCACATGTTATGATCCGTTTCTCATCTGCTTTATATTAGACTAGTCATAATGGGAGTATCATACATTGGCATCATGCACTGGCAGATCTAGGATCGCAATATTAGGGGTGCCACGGTTTGCTACACAATCTATAGAAAGAAATTTTGGGGGAAATTACACTACAAATTGCATGATTTAGTTCAACTATCATCATAATTCTAACAAAGAGGCTTTAAACTTTTTATAAAAGTAGTTTTAAGTATATAATACAAATTGTTTGCATGTTTGGAGGGGGTGCCCCCTAGATCCGCCATGATGCATATAATATTAGTGTATGATACTAGCCATATAATGCATAGTATCATAGAGTAGTATCGTAGTCATAGCCACATGTTATTTATTAATTAGTAGAATCTCAATACAAATATGTGTATAAGATTTACTTGCTATTAAAATATTTAGTTTTAGCGTGCTATGATACCGTTACATAGTAGATAGCACTACTGTTGGGGATATACCTACTAGGGGTATCACCAGCATGGATCAATCCGGCTAGTCCAGGGTGGCCCGCAGTGGTGGTGAAGGCTTTGCCTACCGGGCGGCCCAGATAGCTGACGACCAAGGAAGGCGGATGCCGGCAAGGAGGAGGCCCAAGACTGAAGCCCATGAAGCCACCAAGACCAAGACGGAAGGCGGCATACTTGCCGGCTAGGTTTAGGACTCCGTATACTTGCTGGATACGTAATCACCTTGTAACCCTAGGTCCAGCCGCCTATATAAGCTGGACCTCGGGACGCCTTTAGGGCACGACAATCCATACTCTCATACACCAACTCATTGTAACCTGTTCACGGCGATATTGCCTTATAGTGAGTTATAGCAGCACGTAGGGCACCGCCACCGCCGTGGTGCCTGAAGCTGGGTAAACCGCCGTGTACAATCCCGACCTTGACGACGTCCACCTTCTTGCCCTACGTTCACCCTCGGCTAGCAGGACCCCGTCTCCTATCCAAGATGCCGATACGACGACAGTTGGCGCCCACCGTGGGGCCTAAGGCGTCAGGCGTCACGTTCCAGGCGGGAACTCTTGGCGGCATCGGCGAAACAATCGCCGTCGGCCGCGCTGTTCGCTACGGCGACAACCACTACATCAGCTGCGACGAGTCCTACATCCCCGCAGACGACTACATTGTCGGATGCGGAGTTGTGCCGTTTGGCGGCGTCGATGTGTTCATCGGCTACACTTCTGAGGCGTATGGGTTGCCGCGAATTTATTCGCCATCCCACCCCCCTACAATCAAGACGGATCTGAGTTTGCCTCCTCTGAGGAGTCCGCAGATTCAGATCTACACTTTGTCGGCATGACGGGACTGGGATCAGACTCCCAGCCCAACAGTCAAGATCCCGAATCTATTCTTCCTGCACTCCAGGATGATGCGATGTCGGATGCCGGATCCAGATCTACCGTTCACGTCAACGTAGATTCTGATTCCGAAGAAGATTCTGCCAGCATGTTTGAGCAACGGGTCAAGCAGTGTTTTTTACACCTGATCCTCCGCCATCTGAGGCGGCTACGGGCTCTTCCGTCAACATGCAGCAGGTTTTGTGGCGGATGTCACCGGCAGCTTCAGAGAAGGCGGCAACTGACGCCGCCAACCTGGGGACCCCGGCAACCGATCCACAGTTTCCAGAGCCTCCTGGGGCTCCAAAGAAGAAAATTCTGGAGAAGGGCGAGCCCAGCAAGATAGGAAGCATGGCGGCTCTGGCGGAAGTTCTTCACACGCCGGTAAACGACAAAACCAATCCGGCTGATTTGGAGAAACTTCGGAACACCTTGGTGGAGCAAACTGAGTACCTCAAAAGCAAGCAAGCAGAGGTCCAGAGCCTCCTCGACGAAGCCAAGGAGGAAAACGCCAAGATAACTGCCAAGTGCGACCCCAAGCGTAATCTTTTCACCACCACCCCATTGCCCAAGCCGGCAGGACAAGTGGCGGAGAAGAAGGTAGGAAAGGCAGGGATCATGACACCTTCAAATCCCCTGCCCAAAAGCTTGGTTTCGAGTGGGCTACAGCGCCGCAGCGTAAGGACAAGAACGGGGACGTCATCCTCGCAACCCTGTCCTCAACACTGCAGCCGCCTTGGACATCCTCAACAATGATGACTATGACAAGGACGAGAAGATCTACTACGCATCGATCCTTGCTCACAAAGCTCTAGAGCAGCAGGCCCGTGCTGATTCTCGCGCCGACATGGCGGACGCAAGGGGAGGAAAGTTGGAATCAAAATCCAACGCTTGCAAAGCTGCGGCCGGTGGCAACCCGAAGATCCGTCCGGCTCCAGTAGCCACGGAAAAGGGAAGGACAAGGAGAAAGACCCACGCAAATCACCACCTCCAAAGGCAGCGTGATGAGGCATCCAGGACCGGCAACAGGCGCAAGGCCTCACCTCCTCCGCCTAGGCGGGATGAAGGCGGAAGCAGGGGCAGCAAGCAGCCGCCAAGGAGTGGCGGCAACCGCGACGATGCCCCGCCGCCAAGAAGAAGCAGGGACCGCACACAGTCCCCACCACCAGTGCCCAGGCACGAAGGCGGAAGCCGGGGACACAACAATGAGCCTAGGCACAGCCGGGCAGCGCAGGACGAGCCCATGCTGATAGATCTGGCAAACAGCTCAGTCCGCAAGACGCGAGACATCGTCTCAATGACATCAAGGCTGGAAAGCAAGATGCCTATCTAGGACCTGAGTGCTTTGGCCCAGCCATCCGCAACGTTCAAGTACCCAGAGACATGACATCAGTGTCAAAAACTCATCAAAGGTACAATGGAGCGGACAAGCCAAACTCATGGTTGTCGGACTACGCGCTGGCAGTTGAAATTGCCGGAGGCAATGGCCTCGTCGCTGCACGCTTCCTTCCCCTCATGTGGAGGGGACAGCCCGAAGCTGGATCGAAAACTTGCCGGAGAAAAGCATTCATAGCTGGCATGACATGGAAAAGGTGTTCACGCAGCACTTCCAAGGCACGTACAAGCGACCCAATACATACACAGATTTGGTTCGTTGCGTGCAAAAGCCAGATGAAACAGCTACAAGCTTCTTGGCAAGGTGGATTCAAACAAAGGCAAGCTGCGAGAACGTAGACGACAATCAAGCAATCCATGCCTTCACCACGGGCCTCCTGAAGGGCTCAAGTCTCAGACATAAGCTCGTACGCATGCAAGTCAAGGATCTCGGAGTCATGCTCGAAGTAGCAGCCATGTACGCACAGGCGGATGATGATGCACGCGATGGAGATGGCGCACATGATATGGCGCCAAACAGGCGAGCAAGTCACAAACGCAAGGCTCCCCAGGATGACAAAGCCGGACCATCAAACGAGGTCGCCGCCGCCTTCGAAGGCAAAGGCGCAACCGCAAGTGGAAAGGAAAGGGTAAAGATGGCGGCTCCAGCAAGCAGCGCCTGACGTATGATCAGGCGAAAGCCTTGCCTGCCCAATCCACGCGTCCTTAGGCAAAGTCAACCACACATTAGGGGAATGCCGGTTCATGGAGGACTTCAAGAAGGACCCCGAGGTTGGCTGGAAATCAAAAAAGAGCAAAAAGGCTGAGAAGACAAAGAAGGAAGACGATGATGGGGCTGTCCATGTCGAGGATGAGGAACCCAAGCTGATGCGCAAAGAAAGGAAATATCCCAAGGTACATGGCCAATTGGTGTGCTTCCTGGGCACTCCTTCGGCAAAAGAAGAAAAGGCGGAGATGCGCGAGCTAAACGCCACAGTACCAGACGTTCCCCAGTATCTAGACTGGTCAGAGGAGCCAATAACTTGGGATAGAGATGATCATCCAGATCACGTTCCTCACCCCGGCAAATACGCCCTTGTCGTCGACCCAATTGTCGATAACTTCAGGCTCACCAAGGTGTTGATGGATGGCGGCAGCAGCCTCAACATCATCTACGCGGACACTCTGAAGCGCATGAACTTGTCGGAAAGCCAGCTTGACTATAGCAAGTCAAGTTTCATGGCATTGTTCCGGGAAAGCAAGCAAGTCAATGGGAAGCATCAGATTGGAGGTTACTTTTGGGCCTGAGACAAACTACCGCTCGGAGTATCTCAGGTTCGAAGTAGTCCCCTTCAAAAGTGCCTACCACGCCATTTTTGGACGGCCAGCTTTCGCCAAATTCATGGCTCGCCCGTGTTACATATACAGCAAGCTGAAGATGCCGGGACCCAATGGTACAATTACCATCAGTGGCAACTTCAAGAAAGCAAAGGAGTGTGAGCGTGGCAACGCCGCCTTCGCTGAGGCAGTCCTCCACGCAGAGGAGTTAGCCATGTTGAAGAAAGAGCTCGATACATCACAGTTGCCGGAGCATGTAAAGACCGCTGAGCAAAAGAACACTTTCAAGGCGTCCGAAGACACAAAGAAGGCGGATCTGGTCCCAGGTGACAGCTCCAAGCAAGTCACCATAGGGGCTGGCTTGGACGACAAATAGGAAAGCGCGCTCGTCAGGTTCCTCCGTGAGAATCAGGACATCTTTGCATGGTCATCAGCGACATGCCAGGTGTCCCGAGGGAACTTGCCGAGCACTCTCTTAACGTCTACGAAGGAGCCAAACCAGTGAAGCAAGGAATAAGACGCTACGGTGAGAAGAAGCGGACAGCAATAGGGAAGGAGATCATCAAGTTGCAAGAAGCCAAGTTCATTAGGGAGGTAGTACACACTGATTGGTTGGCAAATCCTGTAATGGTTCCAAAACCTAATAAGGAAATGAGAATGTGCATTGATTATACCGGTTTGAACAAGTGCTGTCCTAAGGACCACTTTGCTTTGCCTCGTATAGATCAGGTCATAGACTCCACAGCCGGCTCCGAGCTGCTGTGCTTTTTGGATGCGTACTCCGGGTACCACCAAATCAAAATGCGAGAATCCGACCAAATCAAAACAGCGTTCACTACACCCTATGGGACCTTCTGCTACATCACGATGCCCTTCGGTCTAAAAAATGCCGGCGCAACGTATCAGCGGTGTATGCAAAGATGCCTTCACGAGCAAATTGGCCGCAATGTTCACGTCTATGTTGACGACATTGCCGTCATGTCAAGAAAGAAGGCAGATTTGCTTGACGATTTGAGAGAAACCTTTGATAGCCTCCGGGTATATAGGATGAAACTCAACCCGAAAAAATGCGTCTTCGGGGTTCCTGCCGGCAAATTGCTTGGCTTTATCGTTTCCGAACGAGGGATAGAGTGAATCCAGAAAAAATCAAAGCGATCCTCAACATATCCAGGCCCAAGGACCTGAAGGACGTGCAGCGACTTGCCGGCTCGGCGGCTGCCGTCAGTCGTTTCATTAGCCGTCTTGGTGAGAAGGCACTGCCTCTCTACCGGCTTCTGAAGAAATCCGACAACTTCGAGTGGACAGACGAAGCAGACGCCGCCTTGCAGCAACTCAAGGACGCGTTAACGTCTGCTCCAATTTTGGCAGCTCCTCGTTCGCAGGAACCAATGCTGCTCTATATTGCCGCAACTAACTTGTTGTTAGCGTGGTACTGGTTGTGGAACGCAAGACGGAAATTTCAGACTTGCCGGAACAACGTCCGGTTTACTTCATCAGTGAAGTATTTTCCGCCTCAAAACAGCGTTATCCGCATTACCAGAAATGGTCTACGGTGTTTTTTACGCCGCCAGGAAGTTAAGGCACTATTCCAGGAACATTCAATAACGTGGTGAGCAAGGCACCTCTGGGGGATATCATCAATAATACAGATGCAACAGGCCGCGTTGCCAAATGGGGCATTGAACTTGCCGCCTTCGACATCGTATAAGCCCAGAACGGCCATTAAGTCTCAAGCCTTAGCAGATTTCGTAGCTGATTGGACGGAGGCCATGGACGAAGTACCTCTCCCTGAAGATGCATACTGGATCATGCACTTTGATGGATCAAAAATGCTCAGGGCTCGGGGGCTGGCATTGTTTTAAGAAACCCTCAAGGAGACAAGCTTAGTTATGTGTTACAAATTCACTTCAAGGCAACTAATAATGTTGCTGAATACGAAGCTCTCCTTCATGGTTTACACATTGCCAAGGAACTTGGCGTCCAGCGTGTCCTCTGCTACGGAGATTCAGATTTGGTGGCGCAACAGATACGTGGTACTTGGGACACAAAGAGCGAAACAATGGCGGCATATCGAGCTACCGTTGACGAATTCGCCAAGTGTTTTCTAGGCTACGAGGTCCGCCACATCCCAAGAGCTCAAAATGAGGCGGCAGATACACTTGCCAGAATGGGTCTGAACGCAAAAAGGTACCAAAAGATGTTTTCCTGGAACACCTACACAAGCCGTCAATTAAAGGAGCAGACCTCCTTGACCCAGAGTCGGCAGAACCAGTTGATAGCTAGCTATGCCGTCTACTTGGTAAAGCCGGATTGGACGACGCCATATTTGGACTTCCTGATCAATCAGGAGTTACCGGATGATGAGGTTTTGAAAAGGCAAATAATAAGAAGAGCCAAGGCATTTACAATAATCAAAGGTGAATTGTACAAGCGTAGCACCACTGGTGTTTACCAACGCTGCATTTCGCCCGAAGAAGGCAGAGAACTGTTGGATGAGATACATGCCGGCGTATGTGGACATCATGCTTCCTCACGCGCCCTTGTTTCAAAAGCCTTCCGACAAGGTTTCTATTGGTTGACAGCCAAGCAAGATGCAGAAGACATTGTTAAAAGGTGCAGGGGCTGCCAACTTTATGCCAGACAATCACACATGCCGGCTCAAGAGCTTAAAACAATACCCATCACATGGCCTTTCGCAGTCTGGGGCTTGGACATGGTTGGTCCGTTTAAAACGGCGCCTGGTGGCTACACACATTTACTTGTGGCTGTAGACAAGTTTACCAAATGGGTTGAAGCTAAGCCTATCAAAAAGCTAGACGGCGCCACAGCCGCAAACTTTCTGTGGGGAATAATCTCTCGGTTCGGGGTGCCTCATAGCATTATCACCGACAATGGCACTAACTTGTCGCAAGGCGAAGTCGAGGAATACTGTTATAAGCATGGTATCCGCCTAGATCTAGCCTCGTAGCGCATCCGCAGCAAACGGTCAAGTAGAGCGTACAAATGGTTTAGTCTACAAGGAATCAAACCACGTCTCGAAGTACCATTGCACAGAGCGGCTGGGGCTTGGGTGGATGAATTGCAGTCTGTCCTTTGGAGTTTACGCACAACTCCAAACAGATCAACCAAGTTTACTCCTTTCTTCTTAGTCTATGGCGCAGAAGCAGTGTTGCCAACCGACATGATGTACGATTCTCCCAGAATCAAGCCTACGTCCAGGAGACGCAGAAGATGCAAGACAGGATGGCCTTGACCTACTTGATGAAGAACGAGATGTTGCCCTTGCGCGATCCGCCATCTATCAGCAAAGTTTGAGGCGTTATCACAGCAGAAGGGTGAGGCAACGAAGTTTTAGAGTGGTGACCTGGTTCTCCGCCTAATCCAAGATAGAAAGGGCTTGCATAAGTTATCCCCGCCTTGGGAAGGACCTTTTGTGGTCAGTAAGGTGTTGCTCAATGGTTCTTATTACTTGGTCGATGCACGAGACGGATACAAGAAGAAGCGAGGTCGCAAGCGCAAAAGGAAGGTTGACGACAAGTACGAAGAAACCAAGCGACCCTGGAACATTGAGCAGCTACGTCCTTTTTACACTTAGCAATTTCCACATTGTAATAAGTACTATATGATTATGAAATAAAAGTCTGTGGTTTGCTCATTCAGTTTTGGGATCATGCCATCTTTTGTCTTTTCTCGCAATCATATATCTGTTGTCATAAAAGTTACCAAACAAAATAAGTTTTGCTCCGTGCTAAGGTCCAAACTTTTTGACATTTGCCGTCTGCCGGCTAAAAACGCAAACAATCTTTGCACCGCCTAATATGCTTATCTGTCTGTTTGTGTGTGGGTCGCCTAGTAGTATGTCGTTGGCACCAACATGCTGGCTTTGGTCTCTGAGTCTAAATTAGTTGGTATTGCACCTGGTTGGCTCAGCTAAAGTAACTAAGATGAGGTTCCGCCAACATATGAAAAAGCTAAACATGCAGGCGAGATACATATTAAGGCGGGCCACTTAAGTAAGCCTACCGCCAAGTGTAGCATAAAAGTTGGCCCATAAATATTTACAACCCAAAATAAAGTTTTATGCGTTAACAGATTAACGCAGTGTTTTGTGCTGCCTTTGCAGGAGGAAGTCTAAGGGATTGCCGCCTTGTAGAGCTGGTGGAGAGATCCTGGGGGCTGACGCCGGCATTCTTGGGGCTGGCTCCGCCATCCTTGGGGCTGCGCTTGTCGGCTCCGGCTTCGCCTTCTTCGCCTCGGGAAGCTTCAGGATCCGCCAAGGAGGGATCGCTACGGCAACATGCGGGTCCGGGTGTTCCTTGTAGAACTTGCGGATGTCAACCATGTTGGCAACCCGGGTCGCATAGCCGCGAACAGACCGCAGCACGTCCTGCATCACGATGGCTTGGTTGTTTTCGTCTTCGGTGGGGAAGTACTCGGTGACTTGATGAATATCAGCCTCCGGGTACCACGCCGCCGTCATTGCCAATGCCAACTTGGCGCCGCCTCGTGCTGCTGAGCGTAGTGTGTTGTCGTGTTCAGCTGCCGCCTTCTCCAGCAGGTCCGGCAGAGCATCGAAGATGACGGGATCGCCGTCTTCCCCAGGGTAGAACTTGGCGGCAAATGCTTTGCCTGCGCCGACAATCTGGTTGACGATTTCGCCAACTTTCAAGATCGGCAAGGCGCGGCGTTGTAGCCAGGTCATCTCCCAAGCTAGCCGGCACTGCACAAACACAAAGTTACACACTGCAGCTTCAAGTTTCAAGAAAGCAAGGTGACAAAATGAAGGATGGAGGCATACCCAAGACATGGTCGTGGATGGCGTTGACCTCATCCAGATGGTTCTCAAGCGTTTCTTGGCTAGCTGGACCGCCTTTGACAGTTGGTCCTGCTGCTCCTTGGCGTTCTTGTTCACCTGGTCAAGGTTGTTGCTCATGGCCTCAAGTTGTCCAGTCAACTTGCTAACTTCGGCAGCATGGCCAACGCACGCTCATCCAGCTCCTTGGCGTGATCCGCCTTCAGCTTGGTCACCAGCCCGGCAAGATCTGCAGCTTCGTTCATCAAAGCTTGCATGTCAGTGGAGTTCTTGAGAATATCTTGCGCAGTGTTTAGTAATTCTACAAATAAAAAGAAAAGACGACTAAAATACTTGTCGGAAAAGGAAAAGAAGTCGGACGAAAAGAAGGCAAAGAAAGCTTTGTCACCTTCATCCTTCTTGCGAGCTTCTTCCAAGCTCGCAATTTGGGCGTTCTTCAACTCCACGTCCTGCTGCAGTTCCTGCATTCCTTCTTCTTCTCTTTGAGCACGAAATAGCTCAAGATTGGAAGCAAGAACGGCCTGCATGCACGAAAAAACATTATGGTTAGCACTATTTAGTCAACGAGACCACTTTGCCGGCTAAATTTTTCAGCCGCCAAAGTGCTCGGGGGCTGGGACCATAGGCTATTTTACCTCAAGTTGTCCGTGCAGGGTCGTGGAGTTCGTCCATGTGTGCGTACCAGTTGCGGGTACCGTCACGCATGGTCTTCAGTGTTTGCCGGGGGTCTTGCAACCCTTTGCCAGGTTGGGAGCCAGGATGAGAGGACGATCCGCCTTGTTCGGCCGCCATCTGGTCATCCATCTCCTGCTTCATGGCAATAAATCGAGCGGCATCACTAGCCGAAGCTTCAGCCGTCTTGGAAAAAGTGATGCCGGCAACTGATTTCTTGCCCGCCATCTTCTCTGTAGCCGCCTCTGCGGTACCAGCAGCTGTGTACGTTCCCTGGCATACAACCACGGGAACGCCAACTGTGGGCGTTGTCGGCGCAGCAGCTGGAGAAGAACGTGGTGGCTTGCCCCTGCCGGCAGCAATCTTCAAGTTGGAGCGGAGTTGGGCATGGCAGGCTTGCCTCTGTAAGCAGAAACATGCAAGTTTGTCAGCACAAATATCAAAATAGCTAAGTCAGGGAAAGCCAAAGTTTGCTACCTTGAAGGGACATTCCCCACGGTCTCATCCTCTGCATCGACAGAGGTGGCCGCCTTCTTCCTCTTCTCCAAATCCTTGGTGGAGGAGCTCAGCTTGCGCTTCTTCGATTTGCTGGCACCTGTCGTACCAGTTTGGAGCCAACTCTTCCTCCCCAAGGTTTGCAGCTGAAAAGGAAACAAGACAATATTAATCAGTACCTAGTGGGCAAGGATGTTAGTGAAATAACAAAGTAGCTTTGACTTACCGCTGGGGCTGGGTTGTCATGGGTGAACATGGCGACGCCTTCAGCCGCCTTCACCGACAGAGGCTTGATAAGCTCTCTAAGCCGGTATTCCAAGGCATCCTGATCAAGGGTGCTGTTGCCGGCGTCGTCCGCCTTGTACTCGCACATCTTCAGTGGGCGATGGCGGAGTGGCATAATCTTCCTCGACACCCAGCAGATGACGGTGTCAACTCCGTCAAGTCGTGGAGCCAACATCGTCTTCGTCAAGAACTCGATCCGCCTAACGGCAATCGAAGTTCCGCCGACAAGCTGCTGAGCGGCACCTTTGCCGTCCAGCAGCCTTGTGGGTTGGCGGACCGTTGACGAAGGCTGGCATCCCTTGTGTGCTGCCAGGTGTCGGGATGTCCTTGCAGTAGAAGAAAGTGCTGGTCCAGTGCTTCACCGACTCGATGTATGGTATTTTTGGGTACCAGTCGGGTTGGCGGCAGTTGAACGTGACACTACCGCAGGTTGCTAGGTGGCCGCCTGGTATGGTTTGCCGGCGGCACAGGAAGCAGTACTTAAAGCTCTATGGACGCAGCTATGCCTAAGTACCCTTCGCACAAAGCCTGGAAGCCGGCTAGCACTAGAATACTGTTGGGCGCTATGTTGTGTGGCTGCAGCCCATAAAAACTAAGCACCGCCAAGAAGAAGGCGGAAAGCGGCAGAGACATACCGCGAAGGCTATGCGACGCCAACATGACGCGCTCGCCGTCTTGGGGGTCAGGCACCGCCTCGTCGCCTGGAACCCTCCAGGAGCATTCCGTCTTTGGCGGAATGTATCCGCCTTCCTCCAGCTCCTTCAGGTATGCTGACGTCATAACTGACGGCAGCCAGTACCTGGAACCCAGGTCTCCAGCCTCTTCCTCTTCCTCGGCGTCGTCATCCTCGTCGGCGGCAGATTCCGCCGCAGCCTCTGAGCTGGTCCGCGAGGGATGGGAGGGGAAAGGTTGGAGCGGCGGTTGCAGGCGCCGCCGGAGCTGGGGAAGAAGTAGAAACCCCGCCCGTGGCCACGGTGGCCGCGGGAGAGGTCATCGATGCACCTGCGGGCACCGCCGCCGCCGCTGGGACAGATCCAGATCCGGCGGGGGTCGCAGAAGCCGCAGCCAGTGCCGCCGTCGCCGCCGCATCCTGCTGAGTGCTCGCCATTTGGGGGAGTGCGCTGCTCGCCGGAGTTGAGTACGGGAGGAGATGAGCTCGGGAAGGTGAGGAGGCCACGGTGGGTGCGAATGGGGAAGTGCATCGATGTGCCCTTTGGGGTATTTATCCCCACGCGCCAAGATCCGTGCCCGAGATTGGGGGACGCGAGATTTCCGCCACGTGCCCACGATTTGCACGTCGTGGCAACGGCGTCTGCGGCCTCGCTCCGATTTCTGTGCGTAGTGGAGAAACCATCATGACGCATGCCCAAGTCCAAACTGTCGTGGACTGCATGGCGTCATCCGTCAACATTTGACGGGTCCAGTCAATTGACAAGACTGGTGCCAGGAAGATTCCTGACAATGGTCAGGCCGTCTTTCCCATGATGGCGGCAAATTGTCCGACTACTTTAGGCGGACCGCCGCTTACTTTCAACTTTGGAATGCTTCAAGCTCTTCAGACGCTTACAAGACAAGGCGGACGTTGCCGACAAAGAAGACGGCGCCTGAAGAACTCGAACCCTCCCAGGGGCTAATGTTGGGGATATACCTACTAGGGGTATCACCAGCATGGATCAATCCGGCTAGTCCAGGGTGGCCCGCAGTGGTGGTGAAGGCTTTGCCTACCGGGCGGCCCAGATAGCTGACGACCAAGGAAGGCGGATGCCGGCAAGGAGGAGGCCCAAGACTGAAGCCCATGAAGCCACCAAGACCAAGATGGAAGGCGGCATACTTGCCGGCTAGGTTTAGGACTCCGTATACTTGCTGGATACGTAATCACCTTGTAACCCTAGGTCCAGCCGCCTATATAAGCTGGACCTCGGGACGCCTTTAGGGCACGATTCAATCCATATTCTCTCATACATCCAACTCATTGTAACCTGTTCACGGCGATATTGCCTTATAGTGAATTATAGCAGCACGTAGGGCACCGCCACCGTTGTGGTGCCTGAAGCTGGGTAAACCGCCGTGTACAATCCCGACCTTGACGACGTCCACCTTCTTGCCCTACGTTCACCCTCGGCTAGCAGGACCCCGTCTCCTATCCAAGATGCCGATACGACGACAACTACCATCTCTTTCTTTATTAGTTATTATGGCACGTCATATTTGTACCAACATGACATGGATGATACTAGTTATGACTATGGCTAGTAGCCTAGTCTTAACGTTATAAAGAATGTGAATTAGCACAGAGACGGGATCGTGCCCAAGACACACCCTAAATGTACATGAATGAATCCGCAAGCTCCTGCCTTTTACGGGAAAAAAACAAAAGTATATTAAATTAACCGCCGATCGCGACGGAAGGATACATATATGTGGGCAAATGAAAAGATACGTACATGTGGGTGCACCTGGACGGCACGAGCACGTCGACACTAATTAACTGACCGGACCAACTGATACACACGTACGGAGTAATTATCGATCCGGAGGACGCGATGCTGGAATCCTCCGGATGATTAGAAGCGTTTTCCTTATCATTATGCATGCGTGGGACTAGCGCATGCGCTTATTCACCCGACCGAGCACGATCGGTAATAATATCATTATACATGCATTTGTGGCACTAATTATGCATGCGCTTATTTCACCGGCCGACCGGCGCGGGGCACGAGCGGATCATGCCTGCTTGACGGTGAGAGCAAAGCCACCGACCGCCAGCACGAGGAGAAGAACCACGACGGCGCAGGGCAGGAGACCTTTGGCGAATGCCAAAAAGCGCCGCCCGTCGGAGCGCCGCAGCCAGAAAGCAGTCGTCATCTCCATGGCCACGGCGGCGAGAACGCTGACGAGGATGCCGTAGTAAGCGAGCTTGTGGCCGCCGAAGACGGAATCGCTGCCCGGCTGGTGAAGCCCGGAGCCTACGTCCACCACGAAGGTGGCAGCACCCACTGCCCACAGCTTGCGCGCCAACTTCTCCTTCGAGGACATGGGAGGCTCGGTTTCTCCTTCCATGTCGAACTCTGCGTTTTCGCCGTCGACTTGCAAGGCGGTGGACATTTTCTAATGTGGGGCGGATAGGCTGAGGAAGCGGGGGCGACGAGCTTATAACGCCCCCAAAAGCGCGTTGGAGTCTGCTGATCTCAGCATGACAACGATCTGGCTGCTTAATTATCTCAGCATGACAAAATACGCTGATCCATAGGAAAGAGATCCGCTGATCGTTACGGTCCCAAGAACCGACTGGCTTCCCAAGCGGGGCCTACAGGGCGACGACATCAATGAAGATCAAGGCTGCTGATCTCACAGCGCATTATCGGCGCGGTCAATTCTGAGCTTAAGTTGTAGTGGCACGCACTTCCTCTATTTGTTACTACTCGACTGGCTGGGCTTGTATTTTCCTTTTTGACACCGATTGAGATATAGAGGCAACATATATACCAACTAAATTACAGTTAAACGTGAAATAGTACGTACGATCTTTAGCGGAATAGAGGTACGAGCATATATATATAACACGTCGGCTATCGCCACCTGTAAGCACCTGTAAACTAGTGGACGTGGCAAGAATCAAGTTGGATGTATCAGTTCATATGACGATTCAGACATATGTAAGTCCAATTATTATCCCCGTCGGTGCAAATGCTACTAGTTTGAGTCTTGCTAGTACCGATCTCTTCTTTATCGAAAAAAAAAAGTACTTCCTCCGATCCATATTAGTGGGCACAACTTTGTCTAGATACATATGTATCTAGTCTAAATACTTAACTAGATACATATGAATTTAGACAAAGCTATGCCCACTAATATGGATCGGAGGGAGTACTGATCTCTGAACAGTGAGTAGAAATTTTGCACGCTGGACTAATATCATCTGAGCAACTAGAGCTAAGCAAAGGTAAGCTCAAAGCACATCATTTGAGCCAGGCACAAGTTCACCCAGCATCCCATTGAGCGCTCTATAGTCCAAATGAAGGATTATCACTTCATCATCATCGCCCGGCCGGTAGGTATAACACAAGTTTTTGACAGAAAAACCGAGCAAGACACCCACAATTTGACACGGAGACACGAAATTTTAGGCATTACTCCAACCCAATATAGGGCCCGGAAGTCACATCCGGCCGCCAGAAGCTAACAATTTGTACATATACGCACAATGACGCATTTGCCCTCCCCGTTGACGCTGATGGGATGTACATGTGTCTCCCCTTGATTGCATTCTTATATAATTCCATTACATATACGCACAATGTCCGTGCAGTGAATGCACGTCAGCACGTGGAGCGGTGGAGGTGAGCTTTCCCTTGATATATAGAAATACTTTCGTGCGGTCGTGATGATCCATATATTTGGATGCTTGTGAGGTTTTCGTCATGTCGTCACATTGCAGGAACAACGAGCTAGCTAGAATGCTTACTCCAATACAATATGGGGGAAGTTCACATCCGGCAGCCACCAGCCAGACAAGAATGAAGAAGCAAATTATATTTCCCACGATGACGCATTGCCCAGCTTTTCTTACCGGCAGTCTACTTTCATGGTACCTGCTAAAAGTTTTGGTCAAATGTTTTTTGGAGCGGAACGGAGACTCGTCACCGGGAGGTTTGGACCGAACTTCAATGTTTTAAAGATCCATATTTTTTGGCGCACGTACTGTAAAAGTTTGTGGTGACTCGTCGCCAGGACGTTTTACATATGTATCGGCAGTGCACTGTCAGGGAAGATGCAGAGCTAGCAACCAGCTCAGGGCGTGAAATGTACGTCGACCTTAATTAAATCCTGATTCATCTGACCATGGAGATAGAGCAAGACAATCACCACAAAGCATACAGTTCGGCGCCATATCTAGCTGGCTTGACCGCTCCAAGGAAAGAGAACAGATCGACCAGATCAAGGATGGAGCTCCGCATGATCAATCATCAATCGAAAGGGTGACCGGCCTGGCCTGATCGCCAACGGAAAGCACCAACGAAGGATGCCGGACAAGCTCGTGGACGTGGCCTACGTTTCTAGTTCGTCCAATCGTCCCATGACGCCCACGGGTCATGTTATTTCGCCGCTCAAGTGAAATCACTAGCCAGCAGCTACCCATGGCAACGGTCAATACCGGCCACAAAAAATCGCGTGCGTCCGACCCCTAATCATTTACATACCTACGGGTGTATTCATTTCTGAAGATCCATGTGGGGGGCTATTTAGATATGTGGAACAAGATGCAAGGTGCATGAGTGCATGACATTGTAGGCTGAATTGTTCATAGCGATGAACCTGACAAACTTATATATGGATTCCCAATCTAAGAAAAGGCCTTTCAGTTAAATCCTTTTGTGAGAAGCTACATATCCATTTGCCTAAATGCCATAATAAGTGGAAAGTGAATATTTCACCATGTTCTGGTTGAGGCCAATAGCCTCTAGTTTCATTTCTAGATTGCATTTGTCTCTGTTTAGGCTCAGTAGCCAATATCGACCAAATACCACATAGGAGTGTGCCCATTCTTTTCAAGTACAAGAAACATATGGATTCCCTTAAAAGAAACATAAAATTCTCACAAAGAAGATATCAAACAAGGAAAAAATTGGCACGCGTCCAATTCGACGAAGCTAGCAGCCGCTGCAGCCGCACTTCTGTTGCAGGGAAATGCAGTTTCTGTTCTGGTCACAGTCGTAGTGGGAGCAGCAGTTCATGACCTGGCAGTTGGTCAGGTTCGAATTAGAGCAGCAGCGGCACCGGAGGCACACGGACGTCACGCCGGCCAACGTCCTCACGCCGCCGCCCGGGACTGCCGTCAGTACGTGCTCTGGCGGCCACACCGGCACCATGTCCGCGTCCCACGCTGGATGTCCATCGCAGCTGAAAGAATAATCAGAGATGAACACCAAGCGCACGAACTGATGCATTGGAATTTGCAACGAGTGAATCACTCAAAAATACATGTATATTTGCTCGTGCTATGCGGTGTGCCGAGCCGTGATGCGTGCTATACCTTGAGTTTGTGGGGGCAGGGAAGAGGAGATCCGTGGCAGCGAGAGCGATGGCGAAAAACAACAACTTGAGGCCACGCGCCATCGCTAATTTGCTTTGCAGATACGTTTTCGGGGGAGAGAAACCAAGGAATCGTTTGTGTTATCAATCTGCTATGTCGTTGGTGCGAATATATATAACATGAACGATGCTGTACCAAAGGTATGTATTCATTTCCATCAGTTTTGGACTTTTATTTCCATTGAATTCGTTCCCAAAAAGGCTTAATCTCGCTGGTCGAGCTCTTAAAATTATTAAAGAGTTATACTATAAAATGGTCATTAAAGAGTTTGCATCCGCTCAGTTTAGCAACCTTATATTTTAGGCCAACAACGTTATTTTCTACAAGTTAAATTGCGGATTTACATTTGGCTAAACATAATCCATTATGTTCTTATCTCTAATTGACGTAATTGCCTGGTGATGCCTGAAGGTTTCCTTAATGGTCTGCATTTTGGTGCGGACCATTTACTGGTAGTCCTCTTACTAGATAAATGTCCGTGCGTTGCAATGGGTAAAGAAAATTTATAAGTGTCTACGATTCTAAAGACAATTAGAAATGTGTATCATTTCAATCCAGTATTGTTCCAACAACTGTCTCCAAAAAAAGAAAAAATCAGTTAATCTCTGCTTACTGTTATCCACGTCGGATCTGAAGGGGGGTGTTAAGTATATGTCAAGTATATAATATCACCACTTCCTATCAGTTCAGACTTTTGGGATAGTTGGTTGATAGAACTATTCTAACATGGTATCAGAGCACTCATAACCTGAGGTCTTGGGTTCAAGTCTCAGTCCCCGCACCATTTAATCCCCAATTTATCTGAGCGCCCGGGTCGGGTTCAAGTCTCAAGGGGAGGTGTTATCCACGTCGGATGTGAAGGGGGGTGTTAAGTATATGTCAAGTATATAATATCACCACTTCCTATCAGTTCGGACTTTTGGGATAGTTGGTTGATAGAACTATTCTAACACTTACATCATGGATATGCAAGTCAAAACATATAAACTTGAGAGTTTACAGCACATCACTCAACACTGAGTAAGTTATGCGCCTCCAACCATCATATGACGGAATTATTTAAAGATTAATCATGTAATGAAACATGTATAGAGACTCGGGCCATCACAGAACACACTTTTACTGAAACATCTTGCAACAATTCTAGTTGCATAGGAGCTAACTGACATATTCTGATCAGAGTTGTTTGGCAACTGAACTGTTTCATGCATGTGTTTTATACCAAATTGTCCAGGATTGTAGTGAGTGCACTTTGGAAGATTCGGTTCAACTTTTCATTCATGATATGTGCGATCTTCTCCACTTCCTTGAAATCCTTCTCCATCCGCCCCTTGATTTCTGAAGGTGTGTCATAAGAATGCCCCACTTAGAAATGCAAAAGAGTATCCTCGATCAAAGTAAAATAAAATGCAAGAGAACAAGTGCTGTTCAACAGGTACACCTTTCATAGCGTGAGGTTCAGTGGCTGAACTGAGCTCAAGATTAGCTTCCTGCAGGGTACATAAAGAATAAATTACAAGGAAAAAAGCAAGTGAGTTGGGGTGCCAAAAATTCCATTAAATAAGCATATTATCACAGAAAACATGCAAACATTTTTCGACCAGAGGATGGCGATGTGCTTTACCTTCAGATTCTGAATCATGCGTGCAGTGCTGTCCAACAACACCCCAAACTCGTTAACCTCCTGGAAGTGTGGTTCAGGTCCACGGGCTGAAGTAGTGTCCGCGTGCAGAGGCCCCATCTCAATGTCCCGCTCACCCATTGCAAGAGAAGCCTGCATTTCAGATGTAACGATCAGCTGCAATATCAACAAGCATGAGCTGAACTTTCTATGATCTAGCGATACAAAAAGTTAGGCAATGAAGAAAATGAACTGCCTGTTGGCCTTGTGCAGAAACAAGCTTGTAGTGCTGCGGATCGAGAGGGAGACGGGAGGTGACAGGAGAAAGGCCTGCAATTCAATTAGCAGCTGCAGTATCAGCAAATTTGGCCTGAAGTATCTACGATCAAATGAAACATTAGGTCGGCGAGGAAAAAAAGGAACTGCATGCTGAGCTTTGTGCAGAAATTTAGTTGCAGTGATGTCGATCCAGGGGGGCGCGGGAGGTGAGAAGGAGAAGAGGAGGCTGAAGAACTCTGTGGCGGTCTCTCGGCTGCGATCGATATGCAGTCATATATACTCCCTCTGTTTCTAAATATAAGATGTTTTAGGTATTGTCCACATTCACATTTACAGAAGTGTATCTAGACACATTTCATGTGTATGTTCACTCACTTTAGTGTATGTAGACAACATGTGTAACACCTAAAACATCTTATATTTAAGAACTGAGGGAGTATTACGGAGTAGTAGCTAGCACACAGCCAACTAACCAAGTAGAGTCAAATAATCAAAAAGGTAAAGGCCATGTGAGTCGTTGTGACTCCCCTGCAGGCAGCAGCAATCGGGAAAGGCTTCGCCACTGAGTTTTCCTCTTTGGAGATACAACTCTTGTCCTCTAGATACTAAGTGAAACGCGGTGTGAGGATTTGACGAAACTTCCGTGAAACTTCTCTCTCTCTCACGGGCTAGGCATCAGCTCGGGAGCGTAGTGGCTTGTGATGCTGGTCCAAGGGCAAGGTACAGTACGTCAGTACCCGTCGTTCGTGGTCACATCGCACCGACATCTACATACGATACGAGGACCAAACGAGACGCTCTTGCCATAAGAATCGGCAGGCTGTACATGACGGAGAACGTCACACCGCGCTACAGGGTGCGGGTGTTCGTGGAGGGCATCCCACCTCAAGCTTTCACGGTGGCAAAGGCGAGGAAGGTGCTCCCGTCATGCCACTTTCACACGGTTACTGTCTCCTCCTCGGACAAGGAAGATCTCTCCTATTTCGTAGTCTATGCCTGGGTTCTCGATCTAGACACCATCCACAAGGTTGTCGCCGTTGACTTGCCGGTGATCCTCCCTGAAACTGACGGCCAGTTCCCACAGCTTTATCTCCTAGCAGGTTTTGATGAGATCGTTGGCGACGACCCGCTCGCCAACCCCTCCTTCATCCCGCCGCCGATGACGAGGTTCTACGCCACCGTCCACCTCGACTCTCTGGTGCTGCACTCGCCGGCACAAGGCGCCCCAGGAGGTGGGGATGGTGGCGACTGTAACATCCCAAATTTGTAACCCAGCTTTATTAGCCAAAAATTGTGGGCCAACAAAAAAAACTTTTGTTATTTTATGTGTGTTTGTGTTGTTTATGCTTGCTTGAGTTGTTGTTTGCTCTAAATAAAAACTTGAAGAAAAGAAAAGAAATAAAACAAGTGCTAAAACAATAAAAATAATGCAACAAGTGTCACATTAAATCTCCAAGTGAGAATTCTAAAATTCTTCCAAAACCAAAAATTCAGTGGGGAGAATGTGACCCCTCTCTTTTCATCCTTCAAACTTTTCTCTCTCTCTCCCTAATTTAAATTGTATTCTAAATTCTATTTTCAAAATTCAAAATGTTTCTTTAACTTTGGAAATCATCAAAATCACCAAGCTACACTTCCAAAGTAAATAATCCAGTGGTACCACTAACCTTGGAAAGATATTTGGAAACAAACTATGAAAAGAAAGTTTAGAAATTCAAATTTTGGCTTGGTTCGGGAATTTGGTCGAGCACACGGTGATCACCACCGTGTTCTTCCCTAACCCGAAAATCCAATCCAAAATCCGAGCTCAATTCGGAGCAATCCCGAGCCATTAGCGTTTCCACTCACTCACCTCACCTCACTCACTCGAAGGATGGAGAAGTGACACGCTCGTTGACCCCAGAGGAGGCAAGCCGGTGGCGCCACGCCATTGCCGTCCCTGGCGAGCTCCCGCACGGGTCATTTCGTGGAGAGGGCAGACGCAACGCTGAGACGACGCCGCGCCGTGCCCGCCACACCACCCAACTCTCTCCGCCCCTGCCCGACGAGACTCGACCGCCGCAGAGCCCTCTGGTGTGCGCTCTGTCCGCGCCAGAGCACGCCGAGCGACGCGGCGACGCCGAGGTCAACTACGAGCACCGCACGCCTCCGCGCTGCCCCACCTCACTCCTCTGGTTCCGTCACCTCCACCGCGTCGTATGCGAGCACCCCTGCCCCTCTTATGCACCGCACGCACTCTACCCGACCCCAGCGCACGCGCCGGAGCACGCCGCTCGCCATGGCCGGCCGAGCACGGCATCGACGCTCGCGCGCCACCCCTGTCCCCCTCGACCACCCGACCGCTTCTGCAGCATCCCCTAGCTCCCCGCAACCCCTCTGGCACCCCCAGCCGGACCCAGCGCCTCTCTTTCCCTCACTCCACCACCGCGCCGTGGAGCGCCGAGCGCCTCCGCCCGCTATAAAAACCCACCCCGCACCACCTCTTCTCCACACACACCTCCACCACTTCCCTCTCACGCCCCTCACACCAGAGCATCGCCAGGAGGGCGAGCTTCCCATCGCAGCCACCGTGCACACGCACGGCAGTGCGCTGCCTCGCCGAGGAAGAAGACGATCACGGCCAGGTCGTGCCTCTCTTCCCCTGCCTTCTCTCTGCCCCTCACTCGCCTCACCATTACACCCTAGCTCACCCGCTGCGTTTTGCCCGTGTTTCATGCACAGCAGCGCCGCGGAGGACTCGCCGGACTTGAAGCACGGCCGCGGAGGAGGAGTCGAACACGCCGCCGTCGATTGAAGCCGTCCCAGCACGCACCACTCACCCCAGAGCTTCCCCACTCCCTCCGCCGTCGATCCCCGTCATCTCCGCCACCACCCGAGCCCCCAGGTGAGCGAATCGAGAGCACCGCCGTCGCCGGAGCTCCGGCGCCGCCGCGGGTAAAGTGTTGATCATCGCGGGCTCTGTGAGCCGTTGGATCTAGATCCAACGGCCACATACCGTTTCATTTCCAGTTGGGCTGACAGGGTTGGCCCCACCTGTCATCAGTTTAAACATTATCCACACGCGGGAATTATCCACTGAGTCACTGACTAGTAGGCCCCACATGTCAGGTTTATCAACATTATCCAGAGGAGAGGAATTTCCTAATTCTTTTTCTCTGGAATTTCAGTACTGGACCTAGTTTATAAATTCAATATCTCGAGTTTTAAGAATCCAAATAAATCAAACTCAAATGTTCTGAAAAGATTATAAAATTATTTAACTCACCAAAGTGGTCTCATCTCATTTAAATAAATAATAAAAGTGTATTAATAAAAATGCTCCATAAGGTTTAAAACACCAAACCATTTGTTTCTAGAGTTATATTAGTCCAAATAACTTGAAACCAATTTTGGTAGCTTTGTATTAGGATCCTTTAGCTCCCCAAATTTTGGTAGAATTAATGGAGCAGTGTAAAATCCTTAGCCTTTGGTTGAACTTCAGTAAACCCTTCTGCACTAAACCAATTAGTGTGAATTAATAGTAGGCCCAATTAAACTAAACCCAATTTTGTTAGGTCACATACAACCAAGGTTAGTTATCCCTAAAAGGATTTAATTTTTGGAGCAACCTAATTTGGTTGGTAGCTAAAACTTGATTAAAAACCTTCTGAACTAAAACAAATGTGTAGGGAGTTTGATAACTCCAAATGACCTCAATCCAATTGGGTTGTCTTCTACACATCAGTAGCTATCCATAGAATTTTAGTTTGAAATTTTGTGACCAACCTAGATTAATTGGTGAATTAAAAGGTGTACAACTAGTTTCTGCCTTAGTTTGAAAATAACTAAATAAAGGTTAATTCGATTAAATTGAAACCACATTGTGTTGCTTGATGTATGCAGTGGCTATTTATAGCATTTGTGATTGTAATGCTGTGATGATGCTTGAGTTAGTATAGTGATGGTTTGTTTTGCTTGATTAACGTTTAGACGATACCGTTGACGGATTTATCGAGGAAGGAGGTTTTGTTGAACCAGAAGATCAGGACCAGTACCACTTTGTTGAGCAAGGCAAGCTACTCCACTGAGCTTGCATTTATATACATCTATTTTTAATCTCAGGAGTTGTTCAAAAGTACCAATGATTTTGGAAAACCCTTTTGACAAATACATGAAAACTATTTTGCCACCCTATGTAGAAGTATAAGGTAGTTACTTAAAACTATAGGATGGGAAAAACAAGGTTTCTCAAAACTCCTTTGAAAGTACTTGGATGAAGGTGAAATGCCGAAAGGTCGGTATTAAGTTGGAGAGTGGTGGTGTTGTTTTTGAAAAAAAAAAAAAATGCACATTGTGTCCTAGTACTATGACGACCAACCAATACCCTGTGCGACCACATTTACCCCCATATGGGGCGGGGCGTAGTCATATAATTTGCTCGTGTTAGTACTGGATGCCTCAATAACGAGGATAACCTCGTTCCATGAGGGGATGGTCTGAGGACCTACCCCCTGACCCGGGTCCTCTAAAGAGAAGGACGCCTAAGGGCTGTTATGATTGAATTGGAGATAGAGGATTTGTAGGGCCATTAAAATTCGCCGGGCAGAACTACGAGTCCTCACACTTAGTTTCTGAGGATTTAAGTGTCGATGGAAAGTGTCGTAGCGGCAGGATCCTATACTAGCATGAGCAAAGGACAGGCTATGGCCGGGAACTCAACTTCGCATACCCCTGGTATGGCGGGACGTGGCTGACACGATGAGTGACCGGATGGGTGTGGGAAAAGCGTGCTACCTCTGCAGAGTGTAAAACTATTCGAATAGCCGAGTCCTCGGATATGGACAGTTGGGAGGCTGTCCTAAGGCCATGTGCAAGATTTTATAAAACTTTGAGTTTTGAAAAGAAAATGAAGTGGAAAAGGTTGCATACTTGTACCCATGAGTTGGTACAAGGTCGTGGAGTGAAATGGACCATGATTGAGATATGGTCGGAAGAAGGAGGAGTTTGGAGAAGTAACTAAAATGATGATTTCTTAAAGGAGAGTTATAAACTTCTTCTTACCCCTTTTCGGTAAAAATTTAGAGATGTTTTAAATAAATAAAAGTTTTAAGAAATAAAACTAAAACTAGTGCTCACTCAAGTTGGGGTAGTTTGCGAGTACAATCAAATGTACTCATATTGGTTTCGTCCCTGGCTATTGTCTTAGCCAGACTTCCAGGAGCCCTACGTTGAAGAGGAGTTTGGCGACGTCTATGCAAACTAGGATCTTCATAAGTCAGCTGCCTGTCGGGTGTTGTTAGGATGGATTAGCTCTACTACCGTAGCTTCCGCTGAATAAAGAAGATTGGCCCTTGAAGGCACCTATGTATAATTAGGCCAGTATGGCCATGTTTGTAAGACTTTAAACTCGGTATTGGATGGATGTAAACTTTGATATTCAGTTCGGATTATGTGCAACGACAGACTGATCATGGGATCGTTGTGTTAAGCATAATCGGGTATTTCGGACGACTAGTCCGGGGTCCCACAGAGCTGGTATCAGAGCCATCCTGACTTTAGGAGACCTTAGTTAACATGGGCGTTAGCTAGGAGTTACAGAAGTTAATTTTTAAAACAAAGGAGTGAAGTATTTTCGAAAATTTCTTATCTCCCCAACCTTCCCATTTATTTAAAAACCTTACACTCATTAAGAGTCATCTTTTCTTGAACCCTTAAAATTTTGCACACTTGTCCCTCCATTAAGTTTACATTATGTACTCATGGCCCTTAACTAACTTAAAACTTTGCTTAAACCTGTAGATGGCACCCAACGTCACCGAGTTCGTGCAAGTTAGGAAGGACGGCCTGCTGATGTTCGAGCAGGACTTGTACGAGTTGAGCCAAATTTTGGGACGCCCTGTTCCAGAATTTGAGGGAACTCAGGTCGATTCCCTCGGTGATGGGAACCTGGCCTGGCTCATCAAGTCGTCCGTCCGAGGCAGGATTCAGCCTCCCCGCTCCAGGGACTTGGTCTACACCACGATGGACTCTACTTGGGTTGATGGTCTGGCCCGAGTTATGCAGAGGCTGCTAGCCCGCCTTTGTGAGGAGCACAAGGACGAGCTGGTTGGCACTCGTTTCCAGTACTTCGGGAGACGTGACGATGAGGGAAACCCCACCTACACCGCGCAGCACACTCTCTTCGGCGAGTACATCACCGATATGGAGGTTCTACTTCACGACACCCAGGAGAACCTGCGCGACGCTAGACTCAAGGTCCACTTCCAGCGCAGCTCCCTCGACGATGCCCGAGTCCGTGAGACCCAGCTGAAGTGGGAGAATGACAATCTCCGCCTGAAGCTGGCCCGTCAGAGGAGGACTATCGTCAAGCTCCGCAAGAAGGTAGCGGAGCAGGACGAGATGATAGACGAGATGGAGCAGCAGGCGAACGAGATGGAGGAGGAGGGCGAGGATCTCCGCAAGGAGAACAGTGCCTTCATCAGCGATGATGAGGACTTCCTAGAGGAGATGGACTACGAGGAGGAGGACGACGAGGAGGAGATAGTCGACGAGGAGGGGGATCCGTCTGAGCCAGTTCTCGAGGAGGAGGATCCCGAGGAGCCACCCTACGACTCAGACGTTGAGATCATCGAGCCTGAGGTTCCACCTCAGTAGTCGAGTGATGAGAGCACTACCTTAGGACTGTGTCGACCCCCCCTATGCGAGTAGAGTTTATGTGATGGTTCCTATGGAAACCATGTAGTATGTGCATTAGGTGTAGTAGGATGTTGTAAGCTTGATGTGTGAACTCCTTGATGTGATGATTGTGTTGAATAAATGTGATAGTCTTGTTTGACTAGTGTTTCATCAACCACTCCCTTTGTGACTTTATCGTTATCTCCTTAGCCAAAGCCTTGTTGCCTTGCCTCTTATATCGTATCTATTCCAGGATGACGAACACTCGCCACAACCAGCACGCGAATCCACCACCACCACCGGACCCAACCCCTGCCCAACTGCTCGCGATCATCATGGAGGATCGCCAAGCTGCCCGGGAGGAGCGTCAAGCTCATCTCGCCGCCCTGCAGCAACTTGCCGCTGCCCACGCCAACCAGAACAACAATGGTGGCAATGGCAATGGCGACGAGGGTGGAAATCAGCGCTCTACCCTGAGTGACTTCCAGAAGACCACACCGCCTACCTATTCCAAGGGACTTCATCCCCTGGAAGCAGATGACTGGTTACGCACTATCGAGAACGACCTGGAAGTTGCCTCGGTAGGAGAGAATGAGAAGGTCCTGTATGCTACCCACTACCTTGCTGGACCTGCAAGAGCTTGGTGGGAAACTACCAAGACCCTCCAGCAAGCGGGTCATGTCATTACCTGGGAGGAGTTCAAGGACAAATTCCGCAAGAAGTTCATCTCTAGCGGTCTTCTCGAGAGAAGAAAGACGAGTTCCGTAAGCTAAGGCAGGCAGGCAGAGATGTGGTCGGTTATCTGGATGAGTTTACCGATCTTGCTCGGTATGCTCCTGAAGATACCGACACGGAGAAGAAGAAGATGGAGCGCTTTCTGAACGGACTCCATGATGAGATGCAATGTGCCTTGGTTGTCCATGACTTCCGTGATCTGGAGTCACTAGTGGACAAGGCCATTCAGCTGGAGACCAAGCGCAAATCCATGTTTGAAGGCCGCAAGAGAAGGATGATATTCAGGAAGGTTCCAGCAGCCAGAAACCTCGCACCTTCCAGCCAGCACCCAAGCCAGTTTATCGACCACCCCCAGCTCCACGTCCCAACTATCCCAACCGTCCCAACAACAACAACAATGTCCCCCGCCCAAACACAACAACAACTACCGCCCCAATGGCAACAATCGTCCCGGAGGAAACACCAACATTTTAACCTACTGCCAGCGTTGTCTGCTTTGAATGCGGCAACAAGGGTCACTACTCCCGAGACTGCCCCAATCCCAAGAGGAATGTTCAGCGCCCCAATGCACCAGCACCCAACTCTGGACAAGGCCGTAATGGAAATGGAAATGGCAAGAATGCTGCACCCCGTGGCAATGCCGCTGTTGCAAGAGGCCGCCTGAACCATATTGATGCTGAGGAAGCCCAGGAAGCGCCAGATGTTGTGCTGGGTACGTTTCTTGTCAACTCAGTACCTGCAACTGTTCTGTTTGATTCTGGTGCTACCCATTCCTTCATTACCGAAGAGTTTGTCTCTAAAGGAGGTTTGGTAGAAGAGTTCTTACCCAAGCATATGAGTATACAAATCCCTGGCTCTACCCTAGAAACCCGGAGGTTCTGTCCCAATACCCCCATAGAGATCGAAGGAGAAAATTTCCAGTTAACTAATCATTCTAGGAACCCAGGCATAGATGTCATTCTGGGTATGAATTGGTTAGCAAAGTATCATGGTCGTATAGACTGTGCTAGAAGAGCAGTATCCCTCACCACAGACCAGGGAACTGAAGTGGAGTATGCCTCACCAGCCAACCAATCCCAACCCAGATGTCATGAAGGCATATCCCGACCAGCTCTAGATGAGATCCGAGTTGTTCATCTATTCAAGGATGTTTTCCCGGAGGAATTGCCTGGTATGCCACCAGACCGGGATATTGAGTTCGTGATTGAACTTATTCCTGGAACAGCCCCTATATCCCAGAGACCCTACCGGATGAATCCAGAAGAACTGGTGGAATTGAAGAAGCAGTTAGCTGATCTGCTCAGCAAGGTCTGATTCGCCCAAGCGCTTCACCTTGGGGATCACCCATCATCTTCGTGGACAAAAGAGACGGTACCACACGCCTGTGTGTGGATTATCGTAAGCTCAATGACGTAACCATCAAGAACAAGTACCCCCTTCCCAAGATCGAGGATCTGTTCGATCAGATGAACGGAGCCCGAGTCTTTTCTAAGATCGATCTTCGGACAGGTTATCACCAGTTGAAGATTCGAGAGTCTGACATTCCCAAGACCGCCTTCACCACCCGATACGGATTGTTTGAATACACCGTTATGTCCTTTGGCTTGACCAATGCCCCTGCTTATTTCATGAATCTCATGAATAAGATCTTCATGGAGTACCTCGACAAGTTCGTGGTTGTCTTCATTGACGATATCTATCTATTCCAAGACCGAAGAAGAGCATGCTGAACATCTCGTCTAGTTTTGGAGACCCTCAGAGAACACCAACTGTATGCCAAACTTAGCAAGTGTGAATTTGGCTAAGTGAAGTTGCATTCCTTGGACACGTGGTGTCTGCAGGAGGAATCTCTGTTGACCCCGAGAAAATCAAAGCCATTCTAGACTGGAAATCACCCACTAGCGTGACTGAAATCCGAAGTTTTCTCGGACTAGCAGGTTATTACCGCAAGTTCGTTGAAGGATTCTCCAGTATAGCCAAACCCATGACCCAGTTGTTGAAGAAGGATAAGAAGTTTGAATGGACCCAGAAGTGTGAAGATAGTTTTCAAGAACTGAAAAAGAGACTAACTTCAGCCCCAATCCTAATCATGCCGGACGTCACCAAGAGTTTCGACGTGTATTGTGATGCTTCACGTCTCGGACTTGGTTGCGTTCTGATGCAAGAAGGAAAAGTTGTGTCGTACCTGTCTCGACAGTTGCGACCGCATGAGGAGAATTACCCAACCCATGACCTGGAGTTAGCAGCTGTGGTTTTTGCTTTGAAAACATGGCGACCCTATCTGGTGGGTCATCGCTGTGAGGTCTATACAGATCACAAAAGCTTGAAGTACATTTTCACTCAGAAGGAGTTGAATCTGAGGCAGAGAAGGTGGATGGAATTGATCAAGGACTATGATGTCGGAATTCATTACCATCCCGGAAAAGCCAATGTGGTAGCCGATGCCTAAGCCGAAAGCCCTGCACCCTGAATGCCCTAATCCAAGCAGAGCAACCAGCCTTGTTTGAGGAGATGGAAGATTTTGGACTTGAGCTGGTTAGCCATGGATATCTTGCCAACCTAGAGTTAGCCCCAACCCTGATGGATCAAATCAAGGAGGCCCAGAAGGGTCATGAGAGTATCGAGGGGATTAAAAAGAAGATACCCCTTGACAAAGCACCTGGTTTTGCCATAGATGCTGAAGGAGTTCTGAGATTCAAAGGACGCCTATGTGTGCCCGATGATAAGGAACTCAAGGGTCTGATCCTAAAGGAAGCCCACGATACCCCATACTCGATCCACCCTGGTGGAACCAAGATGTACCAAGATCTTCGTGAGAGATTTTGGTGGCACGGAATGAAGCGAGAGATTGGTTCTTTCGTGGCCAAGTGTGATATCTGTCAGCGAGTTAAAGCGGAGCACCAGCGCCCTGCAGGATTGCTCCAACCCCTTAAGACCCCCGAGTGGAAATGGGATGAAATTGGAATGGATTTTATTACCGGACTTCCTAGGTCAAACCGAGGCCATGACTCAATCTGGGTCATCGTTGATCGGCTGACCAAAGTTGCCCATTTTATCCCCGTCAAGACCACTCACACCGGAGCACAGCTAGCAGACTTGTATATTTCCAGAATAGTAAGCCTGCACGGAGTGCCTAAAAGGATTGTATCTGACAGAGGCACGCAGTTCACCTCACGGTTCTGGAAAGCTCTTCACGAAGCCCTCGGAACCCAC
The DNA here is from genome assembly GCA_947311845.1 of Poa pratensis. NCBI lineage: Eukaryota > Viridiplantae > Streptophyta > Magnoliopsida > Poales > Poaceae > Poa > Poa pratensis. The sequence goes on from CAMZMU010000091.1 coordinate 9,758,693, forward strand.
TTATCATTCAGCACAGCCTATCATCCTCAGACCGGAGGTCAGACCGAGCGAGTAAACCAGATTCTGGAAGATATGCTTCGTGCATGTGTCCTAGCCTATGGCTCTAAATGGGAAGATTGCCTTCCGTTTGCAGAGTTTTCCTATAACAATAGTTATCAGTCCAGTCTGCAAATGGCCCCATTTGAAGCACTTTACGGCAAGAAGTGCCGTACACCTTTGAACTGGTCCGAGACCGGAGAAGGAAAAGTGTTTGGACCAGATACCCTCCGTGAAGCCGAGGAGCAAGTTCAACTTATCCGTGAACGTCTCAAAACTGCCCAATCCCGTCAGAAAAGTTATGCCGATCCCAAGCGTCGTGACGTCACCTTTCAGCCTGGAGATTTTGTCTATCTTCGGGTGACGCCACTCAAAGGGATGCAACGTTTCCATGTCAAAGGAAAGTTGGCACCCAGATATATCGGACCTTTCAAGATTCTTGCCCGTCGTGGAGAAGTAGCCTATCAGTTAGAGTTGCCCCCAGAATTATCAGAATTTCATAATGTCTTCCACATTTCCCTGCTCCGGAAGTGTCTTGAAGTTCCTGACCAACCCGACGTTTTCAAGAACATTGACCACCACTCCATCGACCTGAACCATGATCTGACTTACCGTGAGAGACCATTCAAAATTCTCGACGAAGATATTCGTCTCACCCGGAGGAACAAGATCAAGTTTTATAAAGTCCAGTGGACTAACCACTCTGAAGAGGAAGCCACTTGGGAACGTGAGGACTATCTTAGAAGCAAGTTTCCCAACCTCTTTAGCACCTAAGCCTAGCCAATCTCGGGACGAGATTTATCCTAAGGGGGGAAGGATCTGTAACATCCCAAATTTGTAACCCAGCTTTATTAGCCAAAAATTGTGGGCCAACAAAAAACTTTTGTTATTTTATGTGTGTTTGTTTGTTTATGCTTGCTTGAGTTGTTGTTTGCTCTAAATAAAAACTTGAAGAAAAGAAAAGAAATAAAACAAGTGCTAAAACAATAAAAATAATGCGACAAGTGTCACATTAAATCTCCAAGTGAGAATTCTAAAATTCTTCCAAAACCAAAAATTCAGTGGGGAGAATGTGACCCCTCTCTTTTCATCCTTAAAACTTTTCTCTCTCTCTCCCTAATTTAAATTGTATTCTAAATTCTATTTTCAAAATTCAAAATGTTTCTTTAACTTTGGAAATCATCAAAATCACCAAGCTACACTTCCAAAGTAAATAATCCAGTGGTACCACTAACCTTGGAAAATATTTGGAAACAAACTATGAAAAGAAAGTTTAGAAATTCAAATTTTGGCTTGGTTCGGGAATTTGGTCGAGCACATGGTGATCACCACCGTGTTCTTCCCTAACCCGAAAATCCAATCCAAAATCCGAGCTCAATTCGGAGCAATCCCGAGCCATTAGCGTTTCCACTCACTCACCTCACCTCACTCACTCGAAGGATGGAGAAGTGACACGCTCGTTGACCCCAGAGGAGGCAAGCCGGTGGCGCCACGCCATTGCCGTCCCTGGCGAGCTCCCGCACGGGTCATTTCGTGGAGAGGGCAGACGCAACGCTGAGACGACGCCGCGCCGTGCCCGCCACACCACCCAACTCTCTCCGCCCCTGCCCGACGAGACTCGACCGCCGCAGAGCCCTCTGGCGTGCGCTCTGTCCGCGCCAGAGCACGCCGAGCGACGCGGCGACGCCGAGGTCAACTACGAGCACCGCACGCCTCCGCGCTGCCCCACCTCACTCCTCTGGTTCCGTCACCTCCACCGCGTCGTATGCGAGCACCCCTGCCCCTCTTATGCACCGCACGCACTCTACCCGACCCCAGCGCACGCGCCGGAGCACGCCGCTCGCCATGGCCGGCCGAGCACGGCATCGACGCTCGCGCGCCACCCCTGTCCCCCTCGACCACCCGACCGCTTCTGCAGCATCCCCTAGCTCCCCGCAACCCCTCTGGCACCCCCAGCCGGACCCAGCGCCTCTCTTTCCCTCACTCCACCACCGCGCCGTGGAGCGCCGAGCGCCTCCGCCCGCTATAAAAACCCACCCCGCACCACCTCTTCTCCACACACCTCCACCACTTCCCTCTCACGCCCCTCACACCAGAGCATCGCCAGGAGGGCGAGCTTCCCATCGCAGCCACCGTGCACACGCACGGCAGTGCGCTGCCTCGCCGAGGAAGAAGACGATCACGGCCAGGTCGTGCCTCTCTTCCCCTGCCTTCTCTCTGCCCCTCACTCGCCTCACCATTACACCCTAGCTCACCCGCCGCGTTTTGCCCGTGTTTCATGCACAGCAGCGCCGCGGAGGACTCGCCGGACTTGAAGCACGGCCGCGGAGGAGGAGTCGAACACGCCGCCGTCGATTGAAGCCGTCCCAGCACGCACCACTCACCCCAGAGCTTCCCCACTCCCTCCGCCGTCGATCCCCGTCATCTCCGCCACCACCCGAGCCCCCAGGTGAGCGAATCGAGAGCACCGCCGTCGCCGGAGCTCCGGCGCCGCCGCGGGTAAAGTGTTGATCATCGCGGGCTCTGTGAGCCGTTGGATCTAGATCCAACGGCCACATACCGTTTCATTTCCAGTTAGGCTGACAGGGTTGGCCCCACCTGTCATAAGTTTAAACATTATCCACACGCGGGAATTATCCACTGAGTCACTGACTAGTAGGCCCCACATGTCAGGATTATCAACATTATCCAGAGGAGAGGAATTTCCTAATTCTTTTTCTCTGGAATTTCAGTACTGGACCTAGTTTATAAATTCAATATCTCGAGTTTTAAGAATCCAAATAAATCAAACTCAAATGTTCTGAAAATATTATAAAATTCTTTAACTCACCAAAGTGGTCACATCTCATTTAAATAAATAATAAAAGTGTATTAATAAAAATGCTCCATAAGGTTTAAAACACCAAACCATTTGTTTCAGGAGTTATATTAGTCCAAATAACTTGAAACCAATTTTGGTAGCTTTGTATTAGGATCCTTTAGCTCCCCAAATTTTGGTAGAATTAATGGAGCAGTGTAAAATCCTTAGCCTTTGGTTGAACTTCAGTAAACCCTTCTGCACTAAACCAATTAGTGTGAATTAATAGTAGGTCCAATTAAACTAAACCCAATTTTGTTAGGTCACATACAACCAAGGTTAGTTATCCCTAAAAGGATTTAATTTTTGGAGCAACCTAATTTGGTTGGTAGCTAAAACTTGATTAAAAACCTTCTGAACTAAAACAAATGTGTAGGGAGTTTGATAACTCCAAATGACCTCAATCCAATTGGGTTGTCTTCTACACATCAGTAGCTATCCATAGAATTTTAGTTTGAAATTTTGTGACCAACCTAGATTAATTGGTGAATTAAAAGGTGTACAACTAGTTTCTGCCTTAGTTTGAAAATAACTAAATAAAGGTTAATTCGATTAAATTGAAACCACATTGTGTTGCTTGATGTATGCAGTGGCTATTTATAGCATTTGTGATTGTAATGCTGTGATGATGCTTGAGTTAGTATAGTGATGGTTTGTTTTGCTTGATTAACGTTTAGACGATACCGTTGACGGATTTATCGAGGAAGGAGGTTTTGTTGAACCAGAAGATCAGGACCAGTACCACTTTGTTGAGCAAGGCAAGCTACTCCACTGAGCTTGCATTTATATACATCTATTTTTAATCTCAGGAGTTGTTCAAAAGTACCAATGATTTTGGAAAACCCTTTTGACAAATACATGAAAACTATTTTGCCACCCTATGTAGAAGTATAAGGTAGTTACTTAAAACTATAGGATGGGAAAAACAAGGTTTCTCAAAACTCCTTTGAAAGTACTTGGATGAAGGTGAAATGCCGAAAGGTCGGTATTAAGTTGGAGAGTGGTGGTGTTGTTTTTGAAAAAACAAAAAAAATGCACATTGTGTCCTAGTACTATGACGACCAACCAATACCCTGTGCGACCACATTTACCCCCATATGGGGCGGGGCGTAGTCATATAATTTGCTCGTGTTAGTACTGGATGCCTCAATAACGAGGATAACCTCGTTCCATGAGGGGATGGTCTGAGGACCTACCCCCTGACCCGGGTCCTCTAAAGAGAAGGACGCCTAAGGGCTGTTATGATTGAATTGGAGATAGAGGATTTGTAGGGCCATTAAAATTCGCCGGGCAGAACTACGAGTCCTCACACTTAGTTTCTGAGGATTTAAGTGTCGATGGAAAGTGTCGTAGCGGCAGGATCCTATACTAGCATGAGCAAAGGACAGGCTATGGCCGGGAACTCAACTTCGCATACCCCTGGTATGGCGGGACGTGGCTGACACGATGAGTGACCGGATGGGTGTGGGAAAAGCGTGCTACCTCTGCAGAGTGTAAAACTATTCGAATAGCCGAGTCCTCGGATATGGACAGTTGGGAGGCTGTCCTAAGGCCATGTGCAAGATTTTATAAAACTTTGAGTTTTGAAAAGAAAATGAAGTGGAAAAGGTTGCATACTTGTACCCATGAGTTGGTACAAGGTCGTGGAGTGAAATGGACCATGATTGAGATATGGTCGGAAGAAGGAGGAGTTTGGAGAAGTAACTAAAATGATGATTTCTTAAAGGAGAGTTATAAACTTCTTCTTACCCCTTTTCGGTAAAAATTTAGAGATGTTTTAAATAAATAAAAGTTTTAAGAAATAAAACTAAAACAGTGCTCACTCAAGTTGGGGTAGTTTGCGAGTACAATCAAATGTACTCATATTGGTTTCGTCCCTGGCTATTGTCTTAGCCAGACTTCCAGGAGCCCTACGTTGAAGAGGAGTTTGGCGACGTCTATGCAAACTAGGATCTTCATAAGTCAGCTGCCTGTCGGGTGTTGTTAGGATGGATTGGCTCTACTACCGTAGCTTCCGCTGAATAAAGAAGATTGGCCCTTGAAGGCACCTATGTATAATTAGGCCAGTATGGCCATGTTTGTAAGACTTTAAGCTCGGTATTGGATGGGTGTAAACTTTGATATTCAGTTCGGATTATGTGCAACGACAGACTGATCATGGGATCGTTGTGTTAAGCATAATCGGGTATTTCGGACGACTAGTCTGGGGTTCCCACAGCGACGGTCACCTGCCGGCTCGACGCTACCCGTGGGCGCGCGGGATGGTCGACGGCACGTCCGCCGGTCCGCAGGGGGCTCCGCGGGCTTCGACGGCGACGGCTCAAGGCTCCGTCTTCTCGCGTCTCGGCCGCCAGTCTCGTGGTCATCGACAGCGGGCCTACTCCTTCAGGCCGGTCCAAGATTCCGGCGCCGTCGCCGGCGGTGGAACTGCTTCCTGTGGTGCCAGTTAGGGTTTCTGGGACCCTACGCCGCAGCAGATCCTGTCCGTCCATCACGGATGGGCGCGCGCCGGGGCTTGCGCTGGCGTTGGATCCTGTGGGCCCTCTCTCGGGCATGCAGCCTGAGACCCCTGACATGCCCACCGATGGCGTGCTCACGGGTGCGCCAATGCCTTCATCAGTTGGGGAAGACCGCAGTCCTGCCATCTGGCCTTCGTCGCCTGTGTCTCCCCAGTTCGCGTTCGTGGATCCAGACGGTGCGTCCCAGGTCGAGAGGCCTGCCCCTCAGGTTTCAAGCGGCGCGGGACGTCCCGCAGCGCCGCGACGCCGCCCCGCAATTCCATCTCGCAAAACCCTTAGCGGGCCGCCCGTCTCAAGCCTAGCGGGCCGAAGCGGCCAACCCTAGCGATTCACCAAGCTGCCGCAGACCTGCACGATTGCATCGTTCCTCACTTCCTCTCCCTCTGAATACCTGAATCCTCTCCCCCGACGGCGGCGATGGGGCTCCCGGCGGCGCATCCCACGTGAGTACTCCGCATCCGCCGCATCCATCTCCACATCAACGTGAGTACTCCCGGCGGCGCGGAGATGCTGGGGTCGACGGCAGAGCCGCCGCCATCTGTACATCCGCCGCCCGCCATGCCCATGCCCCTGATGCCGGGGTCGACGGCGTCACCGCTCCACCTCCGGCCCCGGCCCGCCCATGCCCGCGAGGATACTGGAGTTGCTCCGCCGCTTCCCTCGCCGCCATTCGCCGTCACTGCTACTCCTCCGGCCCCCGCCTCTGTCCCTGTCCCGGCTGCTGAAGGTAACCACTCTTCTTGGCTTCTTTCTAGGGCAGTTCTTAAGGATGATGTAGTCATGTGGTTAGATCTGAAGGTCGACGTTCTTGCTAATGGAAGCTAAAGACTGCAAAAAAACATGGGAGCACATGTTCGTTCAGCTCATTTTCTTCCAGTAATGCTAGCTTTGAGTTTTGATGGCAGTTAAATACTTCCCTTTGGAAATTCGAACCTGTCCTTTGCACGATGCATATCCCTCAACAAAGAATAAATGCATTTTCCGGTATTAGCTGTTGGTTCTGTTTTCTTGCTGGTATTTTACCGTGATGCAAAATAGTCCTTGGGTAAATCTGAGTTTTGGGAACAACTTCAGTATGGCATCTAGTCCTTGGGTAAATCTGATAACTAGTCTAGGTTGTATTATTTTCTTTCTCTGTTGTTGAATTTGTACATGTTCCTGCTAAGCATTATACTGAAAATGTTCAGGAGAAAGGAGAAGACCTCCAACCGCACCACCAAAGAAAATACTGAGGTCACCCCTTGTTCCTATAGTGGGATCCGCAGGGGTAAATATAATGTTATCTCAATCATTGCCATTATCTTGATGCGAAGTGGAATTTGAAGAAAAAAGTGATTTGGTTTTCCGAGGCTGAAACACCGCATGATGGAGCAAATTTGTTCAATATCATGTTGGAATGCATGCAAGAGTGGGGTTTGCAAAAGAATCTTCTCCATTACCCTAGACAATGCATCAAATAATAACTTGTGTGTGAGCTACATGAAGTCCAATTTGCTAGGGAAGGGTTTGCTACCTTGCAAAGGAGATCTGTTACATGGTCGATGTGGAGCCCATGTGATTAATCTTATTGCTCAAGACGGGCTGGCGATTACTTGCAAGGCCGTGGACAATATCCGTGAAAGCATCAAATTCATTAGAAGCTCAGCACCTCGGAAAAAGAAGTTCAAATACATAGTTGGACAAGAAGGAATCTCTTGCACGAAAGGCCTCCATGTAGACGCTGCTACACGTTGGAACTCCACACATTTGATGATCAAAACAGCTCTAGAGTATAGAAGGGCATTCGCTGCTTTAAAGTTGCAAGATACTTCCTATACATGTCTACCTACAGATGATGAATAGGAAACAGCAGAATCAGTTTGCAACTTGCTTGAGGTTTTCCTTGATGCCTCTAAGGTGGTGTCCGGCATATTGTACCCAACAGCCCACTTGTATTTCCATGAACTTTGGAAGATCCATCTCACATTGGAAAGAGAGGCTAACCATGGGCAGATTGTCATACGATCTATGGTTGAAGCAATGCGGAAAAAGTTCACAAAATATTGGAAGCTATCATACTTGACCATTTGCCTTCCTGTCATTCTCGACCCAAGGTATAAGTTCAAGTTCTTGGATTTTTGTTTGAAATCTGGATTTGAAAGTGCGGCACCAAAATGGCTTAATAAAGTGAAGAAAACATTCAAGGATCTTTTTGTTGAATATTCTTCACATGATGGTGACTCAATGGAGTATGATCAAGGAGCAAACAATGCTGCGTCAAGTAGTGATAACCCATGGGTGCTCTGCATCAATTCACGTTTCAGTATTGTATTTGTTGGCGTTGATAAGAACAAGAGGCCATGTTGCACCTGACGTTGATAAGAACATGAGGCATGTAGCATTGTTGGCCTATGCTGTTTCACTATTTTGTGTGCATTTGATGAACTGTGTAAGCAGTGAATTTTATATATCTATACTACCGTGAATTGTGCTGTTTCGGTGCAGTAATGTGAGCTGTTTCAGTAAGGTGTACAAGTTAGCTTCCTGCTAGGTAAGTTGGATCTGTTGTCACAACTCAATAAATGATGGTGCGTGTTAACCTGAAATTGGTCCCTGGAGGTGCTAGCTAGGAGAAGTCTGGATGGATTTGATAGTAGCCTTTTTATTTAGTTGCAACTTTAGTCTTTCAATATAACTTTTGTGCATTCCTGCTCAGGTGTATGAACTAGTGCTAGCTCTGAAGCCATTGTTCATAAGCTGCACACATTTCACATTGTTTTTTATAAAATCATGATTCATGTTTGCACCTGTAGTTCATGTGTCCCTTATAAAATCGTACAAGTTTGTACAGGCCACAACTAAGACCACAAGCTGCCTCGCCGCGTGGGCCGATGTGGGCCGCCGCACTGTCCCGCTTCGAGTCTAGCGGCGCGTTGCGGCCGGCCGCACACGCCTGCAACCAGCGCAAAATCCCGCTTCGCTATGTAGCGACTGGCCGCATCCCGTCCCGCTTGAAACCTGACCTGCCCCTCTGCCTCTGCCTGTTTCCCTTTGGAAGCAGTCACGGACGTGGCGCTCACGACGGTCGCCGCTGACCCGCTGGTTGATGACAAGGATGGTCCTGCCAACGAAGTGGTGGGCCAAGTTCTGCTCTTTTTTTTTTTTTGAGATTTGGGCCAAGTTCTGCTAATCGCCTCGGACGCGGTCCCGACGCCCGATGGGCCGGCCCACTCGCAGCTTCCCTCCTCTGCGCTGGCTTCGGTCAGGCCCATTAGCCCATGTCGAGGCCCAACCGAGCAACTGCAAGCTTTCCTCTCTCAAGCGCAAACCCTATATATCGCCTTATGCGAGCCGGAGTTAGGACTCACCTGCGTAGGTTTTCTTAGCGGGCCGGCCGCACACGCCTGCAACCAGCGCAAAATCCCGCTTCGCTATGTAGCGACTGGCCGCATCCCGTCCCGCTTGAAACCTGACCTGCCCCTCTGCCTCTGCCTGTTTCCCCTTTGGAAGCAGTCACGGACGTGGCGCTCACGACGGTCGCCGCTGACCCGCTGGTTGATGACAAGGATGGTCCTGCCAACGAAGTGGTGGGCCAAGTTCTGCTCTTTTTTTTTTTTTGAGATTTGGGCCAAGTTCTGCTAATCGCCTCGGACGCGGTCCCGACGCCCGATGGGCCGGCCCACTCGCAGCTTCCCTCCTCTGCGCTGGCTTCGGTCAGGCCCATTAGCCCATGTCGAGGCCCAACCGAGCAACTGCAAGCTTTCCTCTCTCAAGCGCAAACCCTATATATCGCCTTATGCGAGTCGGAGTTAGGACTCACCTGCGTAGGTTTTCTTAGCGGGCCGGCCCACTATTTTTTCTTCACGAAGAAAAATGACATAATAACTACAGCTTCCGCTAGGAGTTGAACCTCCGACCTCAAGCGACGTGCACTTGACTCACTGCCACTGGGCTACGCACTTGTTGCTGTTAACCTTCCTCTATTTATGAATCTATTATTTACAGTTTTTGGTTTTCATTTATTTTTTCTTTTCTTTTCGATTTTCGTTTCTTTTTCTCTTCTTTTCTGTTTTTCGTTTTTCGTTTTTTTCTTTTCTTTCAGTTTTCGTTTTTTATTTTTCTATTCTTTTCTATTTTCGTTTTTTCTTTTTTCTATTCTTTTCTGTTTTCATTTTTTTCTTTTTAATTCTTTTGTGTTTTCGTCTTTTTCTTTTCTTTTCTATGTTCGTTTCTTTTTTGTTTCCGTTTCATTCTTTTTTTATGTTTTACCATTAATTTAATATTTTTATCCTTTATTTGGAAAATATTCGTTTTCATAATTTAAAATTTTGAACCATTTTCTTTTTATTTTCTAATTCCATGAAAATGGGTTTGATTTAAAATGGTTCCTTTTTGAAAATGGTTTCGAACCGAAAATGGTTTCGGATGAAAAAAAATGGTTCTTTTTGAAAATGGTTCCGATTTTTCGAAAATGGGGGTTTTTTTAAAATGGTTCCTTTTTGAAAAATGCTTCCTTTTTGAAAATGGTTCCGAACCAAAAAAAATGGTTCCTATTTAAAAATGGTTCCGAACCGAAAAAATGGTTCCTATTTGAAAATGGTTCCGAACCAAAAAATGGTTCCTTTTTGAAAATGGTTCCGAACCAAAAAAAAAATGGTTCCTATTTGAAAATGGTTCCGAACCGAAAAAATTGTTCCTTTTTAAAATGGTTTCGAACCAAAAAATGGTTCCGAATGAAAAAATGGTTCTTTTTTTAAAATGGTTCCGAACTGAAAAATGGTTCCGATTTTGAAAATGGTTCCGAACCGAAAAAATGGTTCCTTTTGAAAAATGGTTCCGAACAAAAAAAAATGGTTCCTATTTGAAAATGGTTACGAACCGAAAAAATGGTTCCTTTTTGAAAATGCTTCAACCGAAAAATGGTTCCTATTTGAAAATGGTTCCGAACGAAAAAATGGTTCCTTAAGTGGTTCTTTTTGAAAAATGGTTTCTTTTTGAAAAATGGTTCCGATTTTTGAAAATGGTTCCGAATGAAAAAATGGTTCCTTTTTTAAAATGGTTCCGAACCGAAAAAATGGTTCCTTTTGAAAAATGGTTCCGAACCGAAAAAAATGGTTCCTTTTTGAAAAATGGTTCCGAACCGAAAAATGGTTCCGAATAAAAAAATGGTTCCGAACCTAAAAAAAATTTCCGAACCGAAAAAATGGTTCCGATTTTTTTAAATGGTTCCGAATGAAAAAATTCGGATTTTTCGAAAATGGTTCTTTTTGAAAATGGTTCCACACCAAAAAAAAAATGGGTTCCTTTTTTAAAATGTTTCTTTTTTCGAATATGGTTCAATTGAAAAAATGGTTATGATTTTTTTAAACATAAAAGAGAAAGGGAAAAAGTGAAACAGAAAAAACAGAAAACAAAAAAATAAAATGGAAAAAGAAATCAGAAAAAGAAAAAATAAAAGAGAAAAATATAAACGCGTACTGTTAGGATCTAATCGCTGTTTTTTTGGTCGCTGGTCCCTAGCTTTGTTTTTCTGTTCGACGACTGGAGCACTGATCGTTCGCTAGGAGAAGCGTTCATGCGCGCTGGCCCAGGCCCATGTAGGGGCAAAGGACGTGAGCGAGCGGAGCAAAGTACACGGGCGAGGCGAAACTCACGCTCGCTACAGGCGATAGGTAGGGGGTCCCCTCTCAAGTGGGTGAGGTGGTCACCCCTGGAATCATCCGCAACCGCCGTCGCCGGCCAACCCCACCACCGCCTTCCCACGCCAGTGCCCGCCTGGCTAGCAAGGGCAAGAGCGCCGGAAGCACGGTCCTGTCGGAGGCAAAGAAGCTGATCGCCAGGCGTATGGACTTGCCGGGCGATGCCAAGGAGGCGGCGGTGCGGTGCCGCCGGCGCTACGAGTCCGCCTTCGACTACAAGGTACTGCCAACACAGATGGAGGCTCTCACCGTCCTGGCTGAGCAGGCCACAATGGGGAACAAGGCCGCCGCGGGGCTGCACGCTGCCGCGTAGCCGTCAGCTATGTTTCTGGGTCAGTGTGTTGTTGTCGACAGGTTTTATGATTAAGTGCAAAGTGTTCGTGTGGAACGTGAGGGGTCTGAATTCTTCTGCTAGACAGAGTGTGTTGTGTAAGCTGGTCCGAGACAATCAAATCTCAATTGTGTGTGTGCAAGAATCCAAGATAGTTGCTATCTCTGATCAGTTGGTGGTAGACGCTTGTGGTCCTCGTTTTAGAAATTATCTGGCAGTTCCTTCTGTAGGTGCTAGTGGTGTTTTGCTGATTGCTTGGGATGCTGATCTGGTAGACATTGTGCCGATTACTTTGAACAGAAACTTCATGTTGGTCTCCTGCACCTGCAAGCTCAGCGGCAGATCGTGGTTGCTTTGCAATGTATACGGGCCACAGGAAACAGCAGCCAAGCTTACCTTTCTTGCTGATCTCAAAGCAGCTTTGATCCATCTGCAGACACCAGTAGCAATTTTAGGTGACTACAATTTGATAGCGGAAGCTGCGGACAAGAATAATGCAAATCTGAACAGAGGGCTCATGAGAGCTTTCAGAAAATTCATGAATGAGTTGGGACTCAAGGACCTTTACCTCCACGGACGCCGCTATACGTGGAGCAATGAACAATTACAACCTGTCCTCTGTAGGCTTGACAGGGTTCTTTACAACAGTGAATGGCATGATCTTTACCCACATGCCATGCTGCAAGCTATCACCTCCGCAGCCTCCGATCACTCTCCTCTCATTCTGGACTTAGATGCGGATTTCAAGCAACACCGGCGGTTTCGTTTCGAGACCTTTTGGGCGAGGCGCCCTGATTTTGCTGATCAGTTACAGGGGGCATGGAACAGGGCACCATCACATGTCAATGCCTTCATTAATCTGCACCTGAAGCTTCAGTTCACTGCTAGGCACCTACAGAGTTGGGCTCGAAGCTGATCAGCGACATGAGGTTAAGGGCCACTATTATAAATGAACTGATTTTCAGGCTTGACCAGGCGGGAGACAACCGTGAGCTATCCCCAGAGGAGCACCAATTTCGCAAACATCTGAAAGTGAAATGTCTCGGAATCGCAGCTATGGAAAGATGCATGTGGCGGCAGAGATCGAGATTTTTGTGGCTGAGAGAGGGTGACTGTAATTCCAAATTCTTCCATGTGAAAGCCTCGGCTAGAAGAAGAAAGAGTTTCATCCCGCTTGTTGCTTCGGGTAATTCTGTCACAGTAGATCAAGACAACAAAGTAAAAGAGTTTTGGGAGCATTTCAATGGTCTGCTAGGAACCTATAAAACAAAACAAACTTCAATTAATCTGAACCATTTGAACTTCCCAGAGGTGGACTTGCAAGGTCTGAATGTGCCAATTACAGAGGAGGAGGTCAAAGCTGTTATTTTTGAATTACACCCAGAAAAAGCGCCAGGTCCCGATGGATACACAGGGCTGTTCTATAGGGTTGCATGGGATACGATCAGCCCAGAGGTTATGAAAGTAATTCAGCTGCTAGAATCTGCTAGCATCAAGGTCTTGATCTGCTCAACAATGCCCTGATGGTGCTTCTGCCAAAGGTACAAGGGGCGGCTAACCCTGCTGATTTTCGTCCTATAAGCTTGGTACACAGCTTTGCAAAAAAATTCACCAAAATCATGGCCAACAGGTTACAACCTTTCATGGCACAGCTGGTGGCACCGTGTCAAAACGCATTCATCAAGGAAGGTCTATACATGATAATTTTGTGTATGTTCAAGGGGTCATCAGATCCATTAAGCAGAAGAAGATCCCAGCTCTGATGCTCAAGTTAGATATCTCAAAAGCATTTGACTCAGTGGCCTGGGAGTTCCTGATCAAGTTGCTCGTGCACAGGGGATTCGGAGAAAAGTGGGTTAGCTGGATAGTGGCACTTCTGGCTACCACTACCGCCAAAGTCATTGTAAATGGTGAATTATCAGAACCAATCCTTCACAGATGTGGGCTAAGGCAAGGGGACCCGCTGTCACCTCTCTTGTTTGTGCTCGTGATGGATGTGTTAGGCAGGTTGATGGATAAAGCTCAAGATGATCAGCTGCTGCCACAAATTGGAGATCAAATTCTAAGGTTCAGAACCTCTCTATATGCTGATGATGATGTGATTTTCTTAAGGCCTGATGCCATGGATCTTCAAGTGACTGCTGCAATTTTAAATCTGTTCGGAAATGCAACAGGCCTGAAAACAAATATGTCAAAAAGCAGCATCTTGCCAATTGCATGCCAACCTGGAGATCTAGACTTTATCCCTACTGTCACCGAATGCAAAGTCACTCAATTTCCCTGCCAGTATCTAGGCCTCCCTCTATCTGATAAAAGACTAAAGCGTGCTGATCTCCAACAATTGATCGATAAGTTCCTTAAGAAATTAGCAGGATGGAAGGCCAAGTGGATCACCATGGCCGGAAGGCTAACACTGACTACAGCTGTGCTTTCGGCTCTCCCAGCCTACCAACTCATAGCTATCCTACATCCTAAATGGATTCATAAGCAGCTTGACAAGATCAGACGTGCTTTTCTTTGGGCTGCGGATGACAAGGTCTCGGGAGGCAAATGTCTCCTCAATTGGGCTACAGTGTGCAGGCCAAAGGAGTTAGGTGGGTTGGGTGTTCCAAATTTACACATGCAGAGTGTTGCTTCAGACTTCGCTGGCTATGGCAGCAGGCCACGGATGCATCAAAGCCTTGGCAAGGCCTACCCCTTCCAATAGATGATGAGGTATGTGCACTCTTTGTGGTCTCCACAACCATCACTGTCCACAGCGGAAGGTCCATCTCTTTTTGGAAAAACCATTGGCTACAAAGTCAACCTCTGGACAAACGGTTCCCTCATCTGTTTAAACATTCAAGACTGAAGAAAATTAGTGTACGCGATGCCTGTACTAATCGCAGATGGATTTCTTTGATCAAGCCATCACCTACACTGCCTGTGCTTACGGATTATATTGGTTTGTGGGAACTGTTGGAAGCAAATGGGCTGCCGGAATTTGATGAGCTAGAGGACAGATACACCTGGAGGTGGACCGCAAATGGCGCATACTCCGCAGCATCTGCATATCACATTCAGTTCACTGGGAGCACTACATCTGTCGTTTATCCAACAATTTGGCAGGTAAAGGCCATCCCAAAATGCAAGCTCCACGCATGGATCCTGCTTCAGAACCGATGCCTCACTGCTGATAATTTGGCAAGAGGGGATGGCAGCATGACCCCATATGCAAGCTTTGCAGGTCTCAGCCAGAAACGGCTGCACATCTCTCAGTGTCCTGCTCATTCTCCCAGATCGTGTGGAAAAAGGTTTTGGAAGCCATGGACCTGACTGCTTCTCTCTACCCTGCGCCCAATACTACAAGCCTGCGGGAATGCTGGACTAAAATGCCAGTTCAAACCTCGGCGATTATGGTGAAGAAATGGCGCTCTATTGCTCTTTGTTCCTGGTGGCTTCTATGGAAGGAGAGGAACAACAGAGTATTCAACAACAAGGCTCGAACGGCGCTTGACGTGGCTGACAAGATCATAGCTGAGCTGAGGTCCTGGCAAGCTGCTGGTGTGCTACGGACGGTGTGGGAACCAGGAGAGTAAATAATAGTTCTTACGCGTGAGTCATACAATTTTGGCTCGCCTTTTCCCCTTTCTTTTCCCTTTTGTATAGCTTACCTGTGTTAGCGCTTTGCTGCTACAGCTTACTTGTATTCTGTAACTTGCCGGCATTTGTCCCGGTTTCCCTTAAGTAATCGAAGCAATGCTGACTGCCTTCCATCAAAAAAAAAGTGCACTCTCTGGGAAGATGCAGAGCAACCACCTCAGGGCGTGAAATGGATATATCGACCCTGATTAAATCCAGATTAATCTGACAATGGATTCAGAGCAAGGAATCACCTCAAAGCATACAGATCGGCATCATCCAGCAATGAGGGAGAATAGATCGACAAGATCAAGGATGGAGCTCAGGCTTCGCATGAACAATGGAAAGGGTGATCGCCAACAGAAAGCGTGTCCGATGCCAGAACGAGAGCGTGAGAACACGAACAAAGGATGCCGGACAAGCTTGTCTACGTTTCCTAGTTCGTCCCATGACGGCCACTGATCATGTTATCTCGCCACACAAGTGAAATCACTAGCCAGTAGCTACCCATGCTAACGGTCATAACCGTCCACCAAAAATCACGTGCGTCCCGCTAATCATTTACCGACCTAGAGGTGACATTGTAGGCAGAATTGTTCTTAGTGATGAACCTGACAAACTTATATGGATTCCCAATCTAACAAAAGGCCTTTTTTTCAGTTAAATCCTTCTATGAGAAGCTACATATACATTTGCCTAAATGTCATAATAAGTGGAAAGTGAATATTTCACCATGTTCTGGTTGAGGCCAATAGCCTCTATTTTCAGTTTAGATTGCATTTGGCTCTATTTAGGCTCAGTAGCCAATATCGACCAAATACCACATAGGAGTGTGCCCATTCTTCTCAAATACAAGAAACATACGGAATCCCTTACAAGAAACATAGAATTCTCTCAAAGAAGATATCGAATAAGGAAAAGCGTCCAATTCACCGAAGCTAGCAGCCGCTGCAGCCGCACTTTGTTACAGGAAAATGCAGTTTCTGTTTGGGTCACAGTCATAGTGGGAGCAGCAGTTCATGACCTGGCAGTTGGTCAGGTTCGACTTAGAGCAGCACCGGCACCGGAGGCACACCGACGTCACGCCGGCCAACGTCCTCGCACCACCGCCCGGGACTGCCGTCAGTACGTGCTCCGGCGGCCACACCGACACCATGTCCGCGTCCCACGCTGGATGTCAATCGCAGCAGAAAGAATAATCAGAGATGAACACCAAGCGCACAAATTGATGCATTGGAATTTGCAACGAGTGAATCACTCGAAAAATACATGTGTATTTGCTCGTGCTTATGCGGTGTGCCGAGCCGTGATGCGTGTTATACCTTGAGCTTGTGGTGCAGGGAAGAGGAGAGCCGTGGCAGCGAGAGCGATGGCGAAACACATCAACTTGAGGCTATTCGCCATCGCTAATTTGCTCTACAGATGACGTTTTAGGGGGAGAGAAACCAAGTAACTGTTTGTGTTATCAATCTGTTATGTCGTTGGTGCGAATATATATAACATGAACTATGAACTATGGTGTACCAAAAGTATGTATTCATTTCCATCAGTTTTGAACTTTTTATTTCCATTGAATTCGTTCCCAAAAAGGCTAAAACCCGCTGGTCGGGTTATTGAAATCATTAAAGAGTTATACTATAAAATGTTCATTAAAGAGTTTGCATCCGCTCAGTTTATTAGCCTTATATTTTAGGCCAACAATGTTATCTTGTACAAGTTTAATTGCCGACTTACATTTGGCTAAACATAATCCATTATGTTCTTATCTCTAATTGACGTAATTGCCTGGTGATGCCTGAAGGTTTCCTTAATGGTCTGCATTTTGGTGCGGACCATTCATTGATAGTCCTCTTATTTTTATGCAGAGGCCAGGATCTACACCCCCTTTTTATAAAAATAAAATAAAAAGTCCTCTTATTTTTAGTTTTCTTTATTTCATAAATCTCATAATTAAAGTATGCAATATAAAACTAAATGTTAACATATATATATATATAAACAACGTGCATCTAAAAAATGTACAGCATACATCAAAGCAAACATTTAGTACTTGAAACTGAATCTTCTTTGTGTTATCAAAATGATGTTCCATCATTAGATTAAAATGTTCACATATATAAGAGAAAATGTTCATGCTAAGAAAAAGAAGTGTTCACGCATGTAAGGATATATGTTCTTGTATCTTTTAAAAACATGTATGAATTAGAAAACCAAAAATAAACATAAATAATATGTAAAACATAAAAAATAATAAAATAAAAATAAGCATAAAAAATAGTGGAAAATAAAAAAGGCACAAAGCACAAAACATAACTATACCATGTATAAAAACAGGGAAATTTTTGAAAATACTTGTAGTAGAAAAATGAAGGAATATAGAATATCCGGGATAACAAAATGGAGAAACAAACCAAATAACATGGAAGAAAATACAAAAGGCTAACTAGGCCAGCCCATATGGATGCTTTGTGTGTGTGTGTGTGTGAAGACCATCTGTGGCACATACTATGGGCGGGAAATATGGATCGTTGATTAGATTGTGCGATCATCCATACATTCCACTCACTCCCATTGCCAAAGCAAACATTAACGGGCCAAGGTCCACATAATCACAAGGTTCAAACAGTACACAAAAAGATAAGGGAGCGGCACCCTTCATGCCATGACAAGGGAGAGGAGGAGACCCTTTCGGTGATGGATAGATGGTACAATGATTAGGCATGTTCCTAAGTAGATGAAGGCCTCTTCTTCGAGGGGTTTGCCTACATCCACCTATAGAAAGTCCATTTGCTTTAACCTTTGTCAACAAGTCAGGTGTTTTTTTAGCCTCCACTGAGAGTACAAGTTGTAGTATCTATTCAGAATTCAGCCATAACTCACATCCCAACTATACGCCTAACTACACCTATAACCTATAGGTAATACGTACTAGGATACCTATGTGGTCACGGATTTCGAAAACTGGAGGCATGTCATCATCTCTACATATTCAATCAATTAAACAAGTAATAATGAACGAAAAATCGATGGAGTGGAAGCTAACAGGACACTGAACTTCATGTTTTTCGTAAGTAGTAGTCTATTATGCAGCAGTGAACTTTTTTTAAGGTAATGCAGCAGGGAATTGGGTAATGAAGGCTTCCCTTTTCTTAATAAATCACTTTCAAAAGGGAATAATTCTTCTGTTTGGCATTTGCTAAGCAGCCTTCAGATTACAAAAGTCTTGCAAACACCTCCCACCAATGTTGGGCTCTATTTAGGCCCAGCCACCAAATGTCTATGCCAGTTGTGGCCTGCTAAGTCTGCGTAAGAATATTCCCATTTGACATGACACTACATAAATAAATAAAAAATGCTAAAGATGAAACGTATTTGCTCCTCTCAAGAAGAAAATTTCGCAGCTCTAGCCGGTGACGATGACGAACGGCCGGTTTAGCACTTAGCAGCCGTTGCAGCCGCACTTCTTCTGCACGACGTTGCACTTGCCCGCGGGGTTGCAGGCGAAGCTAGAGCAGCAGTTGGTCAGCTGGCAGTTGCTTGGGTTAGACCTCGAGCAACAACGGCACTGGAGGCACACCGGCGCCCCCGTTGCCAACGTCCCTGCCACGCCGCCGCCAGGATCGCCGTCAGCACGTGTTCCGGCGACCACACCGGCACCATGTCCGTACCCCATGCTGGCCATTAGAAACAATCAACGATCATAACAAGCTCCATAAACTGTATAATTATACTCCCTCCGTTCCAATTTAGATGACTTCTATGGATGTATCTAAACATGTTACAAGTATAGATACATCCACATGTTGACAAATTAAAGTTATCTAATTTGGAACGGAGGGAGTACTTGTGTAGAGTTGTTATGCGTGTTGTACCTTGAGCTTGTGGGATGGAGAAGACTAACACAGTGGCGGCGAGAGCGATGGCGATGAAATTCATGTTGAGGCTGCTCGCCATGTCTAACTTGCTTGATCTCTAAGAGTAAGTACAATAAGATCCAGTCAGCAGGCTGTAAGGATTTAAATATTATATTTATGCTTACATTGAGGAGAGAGTAGGAGAGAGAGTGAAAACGGGCTCTCATGCAAGAGCCAGCTGCAGCACGTGTTCCTATATACTTTGTGAGAGTGGAAGGTGGGCCAACTATAAATAAATTAGTCCATATTTATAGCCAACTATTATACTTGTTGGCTATTAGGTTGGTTATAGATGACATGGCACCATCTTATAGCCAACAGCCGGCTATACTATTGTACTTGCTCTAAGGAGGCGTGAAGTTTGAACGTTTTCGGGAGAGAAACGAAGGAATCGTTTGCTGTGATTGATCTGCTTTGTCATTGGTGAGAATATATACGCACCAAAGGTGGTGTACCAATGTACCATCAGGCCAGCATTCATTTCGACCAGCTTTGGATTATTCGCATTAAATTCCATCCTGGGATCAAACCGATAGATCGAGTTCTTAAAGAGTTGCCTCAAGTAGTCTTGTTAGGCTAGTCACAATGGGGAGTAACATAAGAGTAACATCAGTGCCACATAGGCAAAAAATCTGATGTGGCGGGTAATTAATGAGAAGAGAGATGGTTGTGGTAACTAGCTATGTTACCGTAACATCACACATTTCAAGGCAAGATGAGTGTATAACCTATTAAATATGACACTACACACATGTTACTCCCCACTATGGAGGTAATAACTTAGACTAGTAACATACATATGTTACTATTCTAAGTTACTCCCCATTGTGACTAGTATTAAGTTTAGCAGCCTGATATTCCTTCCTAACAATGTTATATATATCTTGTAATTTAATTGCCTATTTAAGTAATGACTAAATATAAGCCATTCCATGCTTATCTCTAATCGCGTTAGTTACACGGCAGTGACTAGGCGTCACCTTGGCGATCAGATTTTCTGAATCACAGCCGTATGATCCGCTCACCCCTACTGTTAGGTCGCCTAGTTAATCTCCAACTCTCGCCTCTTTCTCGGGCGGCATGCTGAAAGCATGTGCAGCATATTACTTGCGACTGCGGCATAAGCAATGTTTTTCCTCAACAAACGCATTATGTTAAACCAATATACTTCATAAACCCCAATTGACTCACGTTGACCTCTAATTTGGTAGTACCAACACATTAAATAGACTTTGTGCAACAAATACAAGTAAATTATAGGGAAGTCGGCCTTTAAAAAAATATGACATTGCAACAATATCAACTATCGTAAACACTAATTGATCTGCAACATTGTAGCAAAATTAGATATACTTGTGCTCTGCTCCCGGCCTACTGAGTACTGGATTCATGGAGCTTAAAGATTAACAAGTCGACGGAAATGTTGCATCCACTAAAAGAGTAGTCCACTAATAGGGTGTACAATCTGGCTTAACCCCTCGTATTCTACTCCACATACACCCTGGTTGGTTCTCATAAATTTAGTTTCCCTGAAAAAGGATATGTACATAAATTTTATTACTAATATGTTTGATAATTGGCTAAATGGAATTGATAAGAAAATAAAAGCTCGCATTCGGGTGGGAGTTTGTGCTTTGGTTTGGGCAATTTGGAATTGCCAAAACCATGTTGTTTTTAATAAATCTTCTGTTCCAAACTATTTGCATGTAATCTACAGAGCTACTACTGGATACGCATGTGATCATAGCTCATCCCTGCCGATCAGAGGGGTCTTTTGGATACCGGATGTTCTCGGTTGATGGCGTTCATTCGGGCTATCTTCTACCAGGCCGATTGGTGGCATGCGCCCAGAATACAGTAGAATACATGATGCATAGAGGCGTTTTGTATTTTCTGTTCTGTTGGCTGATTCTTGTCGAGACTTCGATTGATATTTGAGTTGTAAACTTCTTTCTGAAAACTTTGCAGTAAAATAAGGTTGTGTGCATCGTTTCGATGCAGAGGCCGGGACTATGCTCCCATTTTTGAAAAAAAAACAAAAAGAGTTGTAAAAAAATAAGGTGTCAAATTACAAACAAGTTTCACAGTGGTGGCCAAAAACCCAACTAGAGCTTTTAGTTGAACAATTTCTTAAAGTCAAGCCCAACAAAAAGCCAAACGGCCCAACCTATTGTTATCTACTTCCTCCGTTCACAAAAGGATGTCTCAATCTTTTCTATATTTGTATGTATCTACACACTAAAATATGTCTACATACATACAAATTTAGAAAAGATTGAGACATCCTTTTATGATCGGAGGGAGTACTAGAGCTGTCGATGCTCCCGGTCCCATGTTCAAATACAAAAAATAGGAGTCTCGTGCCGCACTGGCCGGAGAGTAGAGACACAGAAAAGTGAGCCGGAGGCGCCACGCGGAACCGACAAAGAAAGACACTGTAATGTGGACAAGGTATCTTACAGGCGTACACATCGTCTGACTGCACGATCGTATCGTCCCATTTCCTGTGTGTGCGCGTGCAAATAACCGCATTGGTACGTTGTATATCTGTTGAAGCTACTGCTTAGCTACTACAGTAGTAACCAGTGGCGGCGCCAGTAGGGGGTCGAGGGTGGTCGGTCGACCCCCCTCACTTTTCACGGAAAAAAAAAATCGACGAAACGAAAAGTCTGCTATGTCTCGACCCCGTGCTCTCTCTCGACCCCCTGCTCTCTCTCGACCCCACTCGATCTCGATCTTGCCGCGCCCCGCCCTCACCGGCCCTCGCCCGCGCCGGCCCTCGCCGCACCCTCGCCGGCCCTCGCCGCGCCCCGCCCTCGCCAGCCCTCGCCCGCGCCGCTCATCTCCTGGCGGCCGGCGCCCGCCCCATCTGAGATTCCGGTGGCCACTGCTCTCTGTGATGTATTCCGACGAAGAAAGGGAGTGGATAGAGATGAAGGCCGAGGAGGACGAAGCTGCAGCAGCCTTGGCTCTAGCTTGGCAAGAAAAATCTGCAGCGATTTCCAGAAACCTCAAGAGGTTACGCCAGGTTAGGTGAAAGATTGATTTCAATTTCTGTGTCTATTGTCTATTGTTGATGATGTCTATTGTCTAGTGACCAGCAGTGTGTAGGAGATGTTGCTGAAAGATTGATTTCAATTTCTGTGTTGCAGGATACTCAACAATCAAATGCTGCTGAAATTTTTGATATAGCAAATGTTGTTGCCGATCCTGGAGTTCGGAGACCAATTGATGCTTCGAGTGCTTGGTATAACAAATAGCTTGTCACAAGCATTGCAATCCAAGGATCAGAACATAGTGAGCGCTATGAATATGATTGTCTCAGTTAAAACTCTATTGCAGAAATTGAAAGATGATGGATGGAGCCTCTATTGCTTGCTGCCACTAACTTTTGTGTTGGAAGAAATATTGTGGTGCCGAACATGGATGATAACATTTTGGCAAGGGGTTATTCAAGGAGCTCACGCAAGATGGTTACTAGCTACCATCATTACAAGGTACAACTCTTTAATGAGGTGCTTGATAGAAACATAAGTGAGATGAATCATAGATTTTCTGAAACCTCTACACGCCTATTGTTGTGCACTGCATGCGTTGATCCTAGAGACTCATTTAGCAGTTTTGATAATGATATGCTAGTTGAGCTTGTAACTATGTACTCTGCTGATTTCACTGCACATGATTGTTGTCTCTTGGTTGACGAACTGGACATATATGTTGATGTGACGAAGAGAAGTCCTGAATTCATAGCTTGTGATAGTTTGAGTGGTCTTGCTCTCAAGTTGGTTCAGAAGAAACACCATTTGACATTTCCATTGGTCTATCGTCTTAATACACTTGTGTTGACATTACCTGGCAACAGCACAAGTTGAGAGAGTTTTCTCGGCCATGCATATTATAAAGACAGATCTTCGAAACAAGATAGGGGATGATTGACTCAATAATTTGATGATTTGCTATGTTGAGAAAGAGATATTTACAAAAATTGATGACAAGAAGATTATGATGCGTTTCCATTCCTACAATGATCGTAGAGGTCATCTTCCTCGACACTTTCGCCTTGCCAACATGGATTCAACTTAATGGTACTATCTTCTTATCAAAATGTAGCACTATTTTTTATGTAGTTTATATTGTTCTTTCCATACAATTGTGGATTACATGTGTTGTCAAAAAAAAAAATCGCCGGTGGCACACCTTTTACTGTTCGCCCCCCCCTCGTCTCAATTCCTGACTCCGCCACTGGTAGTAACCTATACTCCGTTGTGTATAAATACGTATTCCACGGCCTTCTGGCCAAAAAAAAAGTGCCCATCACGAGTCACGGTCTAGCATGATGCCATGTGAGTTCAAGTGAGAAGTACATTACTTCACAGCAAACCGAGCTTAGGCGGCAGCCACGTCAATCCTCGTACATAATTAGCTAGGATTAATCATCATCTGCACGCAAACGCACGAGCAGAGGCCAATTCATCAACCCTGCGCGCGAAACATAATGTCTATGCTCTCTTGAAAGAAAAAGAAGGTTAGTTCAAAGATATGAAACATTTCTTTACCAAACATTTCTTCCTTTTTACAAAAATCCGTAGAAACCTTTGCTGGATCGTTGGGATGTTGAAGTGGCATTTTCTCTGAATTTGTTCAGTTTCGCGGCTTGTACTGAACTGTACTCAGTCATATTGTTAGGACTTCCAGTCCAAGTATACCTTTCCTCAAACAGCTGCACCGGAGAGTCGACTCTCGTTCCCCTCCGCCGCCCCTCGCCTGTCTTCTCTCCGGTGGCTCTGCCGCCTGGTGTAGAGATGGCGTAGGAGGTTGGGATCTCCCTGTATATAGTAGATCTAGAGTTGTTGCCCTCGTGGCGTTGTGGCGTATGCCGTCTTCCTCTTCTCTCCGCCTGGTCGGGTCGCTTCCGAGCGGCGACCGCGGCCTACAGAAGCTCCTTCCCGGCGTTCTTCCATGGTGGTTGGCGTGCTGGGAGAGGGAATCTGAAGGCGCGTGCTGGAATAAGCTCGAAGGGATCGCCAGCTCGTGGTGTGGTGATGTGGATTTTCCTCTGGCCGGCCGTGGAGGCGAGGAGAGGGATTGGTGTCATCACTTCATCGTCGGATCTGGAGGTTCTGGTGAGGGATTCGTGCCGCAGGAGTTCTGGAACCTCTGCTGCTGCACGACGCAGAGGATGAAGCAGTTGGCTAAGTTCCAGAGGATGGAGGAAGCGAGCTGCATCGTCGTTTCTGCAACCTCTTCAATAAAAAGGTTCGTAAATCGCGAACTCAGTTGCGATGGTGTGGATTTGGATCAATTCTTTGCTACTCGTCTTGGTGGCGAGAAGAGAGAGCTGGATCCAGTCCGTGCTTGCTCGCTGCTGGCTTTGCACCAGGGGAGAAGATGTGCTTCTTCTGGGAGATTCCTCACGGCGGCGCAGCTGGCGTCGCTGTTCTTCATGGTCGAAAGGCGACCGCTCCCTCCCCTTGCGTCGGCTACGGCTCTCTCCGGCCGGCGTTGGTGGATCTTCAAACCTCCAGGCCAAGTTGCCATTTCGGAGGCCCATCGAGTTGCGGGCAGCGTGCTCCCGTCTGCACTTCCCAAGTGGTTCGTCCCCGGCGAGATGCAGATCGGCTGCGCCGTGTCTCTGTTTCGTCACGCTGAGATAGGAGCAGGACCAAATTGTGTTTTCTGTATTTGCTTTAAGGTCCTTTGTGCAAAAGGTTTGGCCCAGAGTGTAATTTCCTGTTTTGTAAGGGCCTTATCTGTAAGTTGTAAACTCAGTGTTGACTATCAATGAAGCTCTCGGTCCTTCGGACCGATCCTCTGTTCAAAAAAAAAAAAAAAAACAGCTGCACCTAGCTAGAATCTCCCAAGCACGCACACGTCACTACGCCGTCAGTGCGGAGCACAAGCAGCTCGTGGATAAGAATGAGCAGATACTCCTACTTAACGACGGTAATAACTGTTGTGTCAGCTGCCTGGCACTATGAACAGATCCAGCAAGTGGGGAAACGGAGCCAAATCCCCCCGTCCAAATTTTCGGTTTGAACGAACGTGAGCTGCCGGCCGCGGCCGGGAGCAGAAGCCACTCTTATTGAATTAACTAATTCATTTTCTCTTTACTTTTGAATTTTTGGATATTTTTTTGGATTTGATTTGGCATTATTCAACAAGAAAAAAAGAAAAATTTCGACAAATTCTTTTTTTTTATAATGTGAAGGGTCACGATCTCGCGAGGGTGAGCTAACTCCAAAAACCTGTCCTCAGTTCGGATTGCAGGCTGCAACTCGCCTGCATGAAAGCTGAAGGAATGGGAAAAGACTGCGAGTGTTGAGCTGCACCAACGTGCGGTGTCGTCCCCGCTGCACGACAGCGAACAGTCCTGCAGCTCCCATGGCGCCGATCCATAGCTGCGAGTAATCTATCTACTGTGCCATGTTATTTCTCCAACCGGCAGGCCGGCCGGCCGGCCGGCCGGTGACAAAGTGTACTGTGCGAGATGTGACTACATACGTATGGCCGACCAGGAACTGTACCACGTGCACGCACACGGCGGCCAGCACGTACCGCCGCCCAGAACGGCAGCCGAAAGGGGATCGCGGCAGCTGACGAGTGATCCTTGCTGCCACCGGAAGTGGTAGTACGGGGATCCCGATGATGATGCGGCATCACGGGGAGGAAGACGACTGCACCTCGCGTGTATAGTCGCATGTCGGAGGCGAGCGAATGGTCGAGCTCGCTGCTCCAAGGACGGAATTAATGGGTGAGCGGCTAGCTAACTACTCCTAGCTCGGTCCAGCTACCTCTCCGGGCGGTTCAACCTCGGACTGGAGTATCTGGGCTAATCTGGCTAGTGGTGTATCTTCGACATGTGATTTTCTTCATCTATCCTTTTGTTTCCGCTTCGTTTCGGTGTCGTGGCCTTTTACATATCCCAAACGTCTGGTACGGGGATGCAATTCCGAAACAAAAGATAATTCGGCAATAGCTAGCGGCCGGTCTGGCTATTCGATCGATCGGCTTTGTATGGATTCATTTAGGCCGATGACGAGAGTTTTGGATCATATGCTTTTTTTAATTAGTGTTTGCAGTATATATATATAGTGCGAAACAGGTGGGAAATATACGGTGTCACTCTCACCGGTCGTCTTGACGTCAATTTGTAGTACTCCTACAAGTTTAGTGATACATACATTTTCTTCTCATGTAAAACAGCACAATGTAGCACAAGAAAAAGCTTCTTTTTGTCAGTTTTAGTTATATTTCGTATATGTGTATGTTATTATGTTTTTTTTTTTTGCGAGGAAAAGAGCTGCTTATATTGACACCATGGTTCTTACAGAAAGATCCAGCAAAGATAGCAAAATTACAACATGGTCCTTCTGGAACCGTCTTCGTCAACGCCGAGCCAAACGTGCCGACGACGCGCCGCCGCACCTGCTTCCTTCAACCATGGATCAGAAGCGTCCCCGTGCAGACGGGAAGTCCTCGAGCCTCGAACTCCGAAGAGCCTCCATCTCGCTCCGCCAACTCGGACGCCATGGCCAACACCTGCAACTCCTCCGATTATTTCGAGCAACCGGCTCCGCCGCTCGTCGGACACCGGAACGGGGACTACACGCAACACAGATCCACGGATCTGCGAGCATGGACAAGGCAGCAGCTCGACCGCAGACCTCTGAGGAAACCTGCAACCGGCTCCGCCGCTCGTCGGACACCGGAACGGGGACTACACGCAACACAGATCCACGGATCTGCGAGCATGGACAAGGCAGCATCTCGACCGCAGACCTCCGAGGAAACCTGCAACCAGAGAGGAAAAGCGCCGCCGCAAAACTCCGACCTGACCGCGCCGCCAGCTCCCCGACGCCGCCAGCAGGAGACCTACTCCGCCCTACACTATGTACACATCGGGATCCGGGGTTCCCCCACCCTCCCGCTGCCGGAGCGGCCGGCGGAGGGGAGGGAACCGGCGGAACGCCGACGGCGAGGTGGGAAGAAAGGAAGGTTTCAGAAATCGCCTCCTTCGACTACTGTAGCGGGAAGGGGATAAGCTCCAAGGTGCATGTTATTATTATGTTATTTGTAAGACCGCATATGATTACAATGTGGTATGTACCTGATATTAGATTAGTAAGCAGAACTGAAGTTCAGACTAAGGTCAGTAGGGCAACCTGTAGTGCATATGGTTATTTATCATTTCGAAATAAATATATGATATTATTCTGATATAGAATGTCATTCTAATGAGGGCATCGTAGGCATCGTGTTGGTTGGTTGACACGCTAGGACATGTTTAAATGATATGTAAAAGTCTAAGTTAGTGTTAACTAGGCCTCGTGCCAAATCTAAGGCTAAACCCGCCATGGGTCGGTTTGTATCAATCAGAATCCAATTAGATTTAGTAGTTCGAGTCGGTTAGGTTTGAGTTCAGCGACTCCTACCCCTTTGTCCTATATAAACAAAGGGGGTGTCACAATATTAGGAGAGTTGAAAATTATGTATAACTAAAAGTTCAAGGTTGCCACCGTCCCTAGGGGATCGGCATATATGACGGCGTCTCAGACGTTCGTCAAGTTATCCAGCAAATAGAGGCATGAGTGTCCTTGAATCTGTCAAGGGTTGTCGAGCTTGGCGTGAGACGTGTTGTTTATCTTCGTGTTGCTTGCCTAAATCTATCTAAGTTCTTCAGGTTGCGTGGATTGCCACGTGGTTGAGATAATAGTTATCATTGGTGGTTCTTGCGGTGAAAGATCGGGCAAACATCTACATCACATACTTAAAAGATTAACAGAATCTCATGGATGATGCTAAGATATAAGTATTCTTCATGAAGTCACTCATATGAGCAAATAAATCTTATTCTCCTTTTAGCGTATAATATCCCATTTGATTGATAAGTAGGTATTAAAATTAATGTGTTAATTAAAAGCACTCGCTTAGTATGAATAATATACTCAGGCTGGTTTTCGAAACTTATTTTGAAGTTCAGTTGTCCTTTGAAAGTGAAGAGCACATGACGATTGACCAATAAGCACATCCACAATATGTTCATTTGCTCAGCAGTTATGATTGTTTAGTCATATAATGTGCAAAACTCGTAACAAATATCATCTAGGCAAAATTGTGTGATTTAATTAACCTGTCAAGGAAAAATGTTTGCAATAAAAGTTTAGCAATTTTTTCTAAGAAAATAGGTTAGACCCTAGTCTCTTCACAAATAAATGATCGTGCATCGAAGTTTAGCACCTCATGGCTGGAGGTCTTCGCTATTGGTGGTATACCAATCAAGTTTTAGTCATGGGTTCTTCATAACCAGAACCGGTAACATGATGGTAAATCCTAGAAGCAATAGGCCACTACATCATCTTCCAATGAGACGCCATGCGGTACGAATTTGGGAAAGCATCAAGTTATGGCTTGGGGCACCGAAAATTTAGACTGACCCTTTGGGCAAGCATCCCACTGTTGGTGACCGGTGGCACCATTTCGCCCTTGAGAATGACCACCGGCATAAGTGAAAGTGCAAAGGATGCCGCCTAGAGGGGGGTGAATAGGCGTTTTGAAATAATTACGGTTTAGGCTTGAATAAATGCGGAATAAAACTAATGTTTAATTTATCAAGCACAAAACCTAACCAAGCTAGGTTCACCTATGTGCACCAACGACTTATGCTAGACAAGAACAACCACTAAGTGATAGCAAGATAGATAACTTCAAGCTCGATGGCTATCACAAAGGTAAATGCATAAGTAAGAGTTCGGGTATAGAGATAACCGCAAAGTGGACTCGAGGAGATGTTTCCCGTAGTTCCTTCCCAAGGGAAGTACGTCTATGTTGGAGGAGTGTGGAGCCACCTAGGCGCTCCAATAGCACGGATGTGCTCACTCTATTCTCCGTGAGCTTTGCCGGTGAAGGCGTAGCTCTTCCACTATGAGGTCACCTTCGAGGCGTTGACCAAGCCGTACACAAAGGTCGGGGAACTCCACAATGAGTTGGAGCCTCCCAACAATGTCTCGGAGCACCTCGCAACAAGTTGAGGCTCCGAAACCCACAAAGGCACCACAAAGGCCTCCTAGGGTTACAAGCAACCCAAGGAGGAAATCCACAAAGATGATAAGCTTCTCAAACTTCACTTCCACGTATGACCGTGGAGAACTCAAACCGATGCACCTAATGCAATGGCAAGAACACAAGAAGTGCTCAAAGCTCTTCACTCTCAAATCCCACCAAAGCAACTAATGCTATGGAGGAAGATGGGAGGAAGAGCAAGGAAACAACCAAATGAATCCCAAGATCTAGATCCAAAGACTACCCCTCACTAAGAGGAGAGATTGATTGGTGGAATAATAGATCTAGATCTCCTCTCTCTTTTCCCTCAAGAAGGAGCAAGAATCATTGGAGGGGTAGAGAGATAGCAAGCTCAAGGAGGGTCAGCAATGGGGGCAAAACACGAGCTCTAGAGTTGGGGAACCGTTGGGGAAGAAGACCCCTTAAATAGGTCCCCCGAAAATCTGACCGTTATGTGCAGTTCTCGTGCCCAGTGGTACTACCGCCGAGCTCAGCGGTACTACCGCTGCGGGTATCCTGGCGGTACCCAGTGCAGCACCGCTTCCCAGCGGATGCGGTACCGCAAGGGCTACCGCTGCCTCCAGGTAGCGGTACTACCGTCGGAGTTGCCAGTACTACCGCTGGACTTAAATGAATAAATCCAGCGGTACTACGAGGCCACTACCGCCGGGGTACCATAAGGATACCCGAGGCTAAATCCCTCCTAGCGGTACCTCTGGCGGTAGCTCCATCGGTAGTACCGCTGCCTGATGGGCAGCGGTACTACCTCCATAGGAAGTCCTACTGGGCACTGCAGCAGTTCCGCTCTAGGAGGAGCGGTACTACCGCTGTGCCTAGCGGTACTACCGTCAGGTGAAAGTTAGCCTGGTACCAGAACTGCAATAACTTTCGCAAGGAAACTCCAAACGAGATGAGATCAACGAGGTTGGAAATATCAATAACTATAAATAGAGTAAAGTCACCACACATAGGAATGTGTGAAACTTTCCTCAAGGATAAACCGATGATATTTCCAACACCGAAAACGCAACAAGTTTTCCATGCGAAATCCGTTTTCGAAGAACATGAGCTTGTCATGAAGATCACGACAAGCACCAAAACCCAACAAAGATAAAGCCCAAAGAAGAACCAAGAAAGATGATGCTAGAGATGCAAAGGTTTGAGCTCTCAACGATGATACGATCAAGTTACTCATTTGAGAGCCCCTCTTGATGGAACGGAAACTATCCTATAACCCGGTCTCCCAACTAACACCATGAGACCGGTAAAATAGAAACCCTATCAAGATCATACCTTTGCCTTGCGCATTCCACTTGAACTAGATGATGACAATCTTGATCTCTTCAAGTGGACCACCTTTCTTGATTGCGCTTTGCTTGATGAAGACTCACATGTCGCTCCCCCATACAACATTATGGGAGAGTCTCTCTAAGGCACGTCTTCACTTCGACCATTATCTTGATGACGCCCACCACTTGACGTCATCCTCCATAGGTTATATGAAATTTTCCTTTTGATGCGAACCCATGGGAAGATACCTAAACCCACATGGATACTCCACACATACACATCATGGGTTAGTTCACAACGCTATATAGACAATTGCTTACCATACCATTGGATCACATGATCCTACATGGTGCAACATTTAGCTTTGTGTGTTGATCACTTGAATCCATATTCTTTTCAACTTCGCCTTGATCAACATTATATCTTTTCTTCTTTCTTGATGATCTCAAATATGTTCATTATATCCAATGACCTTCAAGGCATTCAACCTTGAATCCAACACATGGAGTTCAAGTGTTGCCTATGGACAAACCTACAAGGATATCTCAATATACACATTAGTCCATAAGGATTGTCATTAATTACCAAAACCACACATGGGGCAACCATGTTCTTTCAATAAGGCCATGGCATCCCTCACAATGTTGGTTGCTCGGCATATTTGGAACGAGAGCAATGCCATGTTTTCGGCCACACCTCAACGATGTCGCCTACCATTGTGGCCAAGATAAAGGTAAAAGTGCGCAATGAATACTGGGTGCTAAACATTTGGTTTGTATCTTTCTTCGAGACTATTGTGAACTTCTTACTTGATGAGATGATGCAAATTATTTGCCTTCATTAAAGAAAAAACAGTTCAGATTGTAGTCATTGGCTCCTTCATTAGGTGAACCAGCTGTAGCATCAAACTAAAGCCTAGAAGCAATAGGCCATTATGCATTCTAATTAGTCTCACTCACATAAGAACCCAAAAGCAGAGAAAAACATGATGACTTTCTATGGAAAAGGAGCACAAAGGCAATGATTTAGGTGTACATTTGCACCAAACATGAAAGTTATTTGCTCTCGAGGACATCACGCATTAGAAAAAGAAACAACAACCATTGGAACTTCTAAATTGTTGATAAGTTTGAACAGGATTGCTGCATTGTTCCTAAAGGAAGTTGTTAATCATAAATTCCCAAAATTGTATCACCTACGTCGTATAAAAACACATGCTGGGAACTATAGATATTCATCGGGTAGGGGTAAATTAGGGTATCCTGTGTATGTGCCACCATCTCAGACCGTCCATTCATCCCTGCATTCTACCTAGAACGGAACTTCAAAACTGCATTTCAAAAATGTCCTCACATTTGCATGATTGTTCTGAAACCTGGTCAGTGTAGGCGGAGGAAGCAACCAGGCTAAAAAAAATCTTGCTTATCTATACGTACATGGAAGTTGTACGTATTTATATCTAATGGAGTATATAGTATTTTTAGGCAATGTTTTTCTGTCATTTGAAGCCAAAGTATTTTAGCTTTATTCAGAGAACACAAGGGTGGATGTAGTTGTTTCATTATCACAAAAATTATTGCAATTACAAGTCCTAGATACTTACCTAGCAAATATGACTACATCTCCGATAGGCACATGACATACTTTATACTCTCCTTTTTATATGAAAAAGGCCGTGTGCATCGTTCTCGATGTAGAGGCTGGGGCTTCAATGCTCGAAAAAAAATAGCCACGTAATTGTGCAAGCAAATATGCTAAGCTTAACACAAGAAAAAGTTGCTTATGAAAACGTCAGCCGCCCATATAGTAAGCTATATTGCTAACAACTCTAGGGAGATTATTAGTTAGAGAACTGAACCCTAATATATATCCTGGGCATGCTACGTGGATGGATATTGGATTATCGTTAGGTTAGCTACTAGGGAAAACATTAGGCCATGGTATGATGGGAAAGGGGGTAAAGTGACCTTGATTAAACTAGTGAAGGGAATTCGTAGAGTTCAATGATTGATGTCCTGAACGTATCATTAGGGAAACTTGAGCCCAGAGGCATTACCTAGAAGCAAATCAAACCCAGACAGTTTATTCCCACATGAGATGGGGGCCAAGCAACAAAAGCTATTCTGTGAACAGCCCAACTCCGTACTAATGAGATTAGAATGCTGGTGATATAAATGCAATCAAAGGAAGAGCTAGTGCTTGGAGCTGCGAGCCAGCCGTAAACGAGCCACTGTCCACCTGTTGGTTAGTAGTACTGCCATATATGAAATGCTTAGCTTAATCCTAGCAAAGCTAGGGTTGGTTAATCTGTTCCCTACAATTGTACTACAGTACTACTCTATTCAAGTATGTGCTTGGATTTGTGCGGCGAGCATTAACAAAGCGTCTGCCCATTGCTATCTGAACACGACTGGCCACAGGGCCAAGAAATTATAAGGTTAATCAAATCTATAGCCTGTCAGCTTGGCATCTTTCTTCTTTAATTAGGCCGTTATTTGGATGGTTTCGTTTTGTCAGGGCCTCTTAATTATTTGCCAGTCAGAGGAAGGTTCTTGCGTCAGACACGGGACCGGTTGGAGAGATCTATGGCGGAATGGAGATGCTAGCTCCAACCTGCCATCTTGTGACGACCCCTTGTGCCTTGTGGAGATATTTTTATGCTTTTTTTGTGTGCATGTTTTATACTAGTGCAGATTGCTACGTGAACTTTGGATCTCGATAGTTGGGACCGTAGCAGCCAGAGCATGAGAGCATGAGATGATTTTATTGCGGGTGTGGTATGGAAAATGGCTTGATTTTTTCCAAGGAGGCAAGAGCGGCTGGATATGTCGTCCGAGAAATGTTTGATTACTGTTATCATCTTGATGCATCAACACAATTTTCCATTATAAAAAAACTCATCTATCCATCGGTTTAGCACAAATTCAAAGTTTCAGAAAGAAGTTTGATGCGTATTTTTTTTATTCAGGTTATCCAAACGTACAATTTAAATTTTGAGCGCAATCTACGCTAAACATATAAGGGAAATGAAAAAACGATATTATCCGATTACCATTCAAAATTTCCTTTAGTCATTTAGTCCTTTCTATACTTCTTTGGCAATTTGCGATGACATGGACTAGCTGCAGTAATAGACATATTAACTGCTTCCCAAAGATAAAATTTCAAATTTTATTAGAACAAAATGCTAGCCAAAAGTAAAAGGTGCATTCGTTTCTGCAAGCGCCTTAGTTGAAGTGCAAATTCCTAAAGCAGCGTGCATATAAAAAACGTAATACTCTATTTTGAATTTGAATTGGGAAATACAGACTTTCTCATATAAAATGCAATTTGAATTTAAACTGCATCCAGATCAACCGTGTTCGGTAGCATACTCCGGCTAGGGATGGCAATGGGTACCCTTTACCCGCGTACACTGCGGGTAAAAACCCTATTAGGGTAAGGATTTAGGAAGAAAAAATACCTATGGGTATGTAAATGGGGAAATCTCGTACCCATCGGGCAGAGAGGGTACGGGTATGGGTTCGTATAACCCATACCCGCGTACCCATGTACCCTTCTAATCTGTGACAAGTGGGTCTCCCGATAATAACCTAATGTACCTATTAATTTTTATGACTATGTGGTGTTGTCTATCATTAAAATGTGTTGTTGGTTATACGCGTTGCTTATGCGTAAGTGTTGTTGTTTATAAGTACATGTGTTGTTGTTTACAATGTGTTCTTGTTGACAATGTGTTACTATTTATAAGTATGTGATGCGGTTTTAAATATGTTGTTGATTAAAGTTATATGATTATATGATGTTGCTTATGATTATTTTCTACTAAATCTGCTATGTTGCAAACGCGGGTATTTTTACCCGCGGGTACCCTTTTACCCTGTCGGGTGAAGGGTATAGGAAAAAGTTGTACCCGCACAAGGGTATGGATACGGGTGACGGGCAAAATTGAGAGGGACAGGTAAGGATATGGGGTGGCTCCACCTTACCCATACTCTGCGGGTGCCATCCCTAACTCCGGCGAGGACCAACTACACTCACAACCGAGAGGTTTGCAAGGACACGGAGGGGTATGCTCTGATGCCATTTCGGACCAAACAAAAATGCCAGCGCCACTACGGTAAGCTACAAATAGGAGCGCTAATTAAGCTCGATGCTTAAACTGAAGATGATTTGACCAGGTGATCATTCCTCACATGACGGTCCAGAGCAGCAGCAGATGGCCTTCCTGGTGTTGTCTTCAGAATAACAATAATACATAAACCACGACAAGATGCGATGTTAGGTAGTACTTCCTCCGTTCACAAAAGGATGTCTCAACCTATCTTAAATATGTATGTATCTACACGCTAAATCATGTCTAGATACATGCAAATTTGAGATAGATTGAGACATCCTTTTGTGAACGGAGTGAGTACTAGCTAGCACTAGTATAATACTTACATCAGGAGGTTAATGATTGCAAATTGCAATAGCCTATACTATTAAGCAGCCTTTCTAAATCAGGACCTGTGTTGTGTAGGTACTCCCAATCCCACAGCCATGTCTTCCACATACCCTACAATAACTCTGGTGATAGATGCACATAATTAAGCTGCTGTCTGTACTGCTGCCAATCAACAGCTAGCCGAGCATGCCCATGGCCGCCGGCGAGAGCTAGCCTGAGAACGAGAGGCTCTCAAGGTGATCCACCGTGGTTCTTGCACGCTTACCTTTGGCTTCACGTACATATAATCACGCCACATGAAACCCCCCGCATTAAACTCGGAAAAGGGCAAAAAGGTGGCCGAGAAAGGACAGGTTTCTCTCGGATTTTAAGGCCGGAAACCGACGCGGCGGAAGCAACAGGATTACCCAGCAAAACCTCCGGGTTTTTATTAAGCCACCGGCGCCACGGCCACGGGATCTATACTACTATTAAAAGAGCAAACTTGTTGGGATTGGGATACTTTAAATCTCGACCATTCAATATCCGATCAAACGGATCAGATCGTCCCAATGTTTGACAACTCAACATTGTCCGTTTTGGACCGTTTTGCCCTCCCACCAAACCACATAATACAACCAAATTGCCACCAACTTTTCGTTTTGTGGTTAATTACAAAGGATTGCCACCGATAAAAAGAAAAGAAAACGCTTTCACGCCCAGCTCTCGCAACGGACCAACCCCGCGCCGCCGCCCCCAACGCAAGAACGCCACCGCTGGTCCGCTGCGTCTGTCTCGGGCGACAGGCACGGCCGGCCAGACAGAAGCTGGTCGGATGCGCGGCTTCGGCGACGGAACTTGTTCGTGCGCGTGCTCCTCGAGCTCATCATGGGAGCGACCGAGCGGACGACACCGTGGAGGGCGACCGGTCATCAGGTCGATCATCTCGGATTTGGGAGCAGACCCGCCGGCTCCAGCTCCGTCGCGCAGCGCCGTAGACACCAACCGCGCTGGATCCCCGCCGTGTTGCCTACCTCATCCCCTGTTGCGCGTTCGTGATGGCATCTTAGGAAGCTGCAGCCTGCATGCTTGGTGGCGGCTAAGGCACTCGGCCCGCCCTTGCGGAGGATGCAGCAGCAGCGCGATGCAGAGGTTCACCGATTCATCCTCTTAACTTCTACCCACCCGTGAACGAACACAAAGATCTCGAACGGACCAGCTCCTGACGGAAACCAGCAACCAGCCACCACACCCTGATCTCCGGCCACCGACGACCTTCACCTCATCCAGCCGGTGGAAAGGGATTGCGGCGGCCAAACCTCTCTGCCCCAGAGCTGCAGGCCTGCACCTGCTAGGCCACTGTGCTAGGCAGTTCCTGCCATTAACTCTATCAAACTTCAGTGGCCGCCTCCAAGGGAAAGAGTATATTCATGATGTTCACAATAGGCTATTGATGTTCACAGGGACTGATTGCACGTAATATTAAGGTGTGTGTAGAACTAACGGATGCTAGGATGTAATCTACAAAATGTTCTTATTAATTTGCTTGAGATGGATATTCCTCGGTCGATTGAAAAATATTTGCAATTTGTAGCCCATTTTTTCTTCTCACATATGCAAGTAATTGTGAGGTGAAAACATATTTTGTGCCTGGGGTAGCACCTACATCTATTGATTGATTCCTGATATCAAGGGTCAAGGCACTAAATGAGCTCATAAACGGAAAAGTTACAGGCCGTGCTGTGGTTTCAGGAAATGCCTAATTCAGCAAGGTTGTGTATTTGCTGGAACAAGGTTTGTATCCATATATTCTAAGGTCACTTACCTTCTTTTTTCACCAATTTTATGTAATGCCTGACTACTCATTCTCTAAAGTTGTTTGCTAATGTATGAGTCTAATTTGAAGCTAATTATGCTAACCTGAATGGGTTTATTCTTCTGTTATAGACACATGCTTTATATTTTCTCACGTTTGTTCACAAGGTTGCATATCATTATTAGTTCATAAGTTCATACCCTGGTATGCACTTCCTCCATGAATACAGAGCGCTACCGTGGAAGCATGGACAAGTGCAAGAAGTAAATTGGAGAATAGAAATTGCAAGAAGTAGCGTGCTTAGATCGAATTTGAGAGGACTTACTTGATCAAATTTAAAACATGCTCTCTTGCTGCAAAAAAAACCAATTAATTTGAGGACAACAATTCTGGATGTTCAGGGTGTGCTCTGTTGGCAAAGACTTCAACTTGTTTATTTTGTCACAAACTTGACAATTTCTGAGTTCTGATCTGATGTGTGCTTTTGCAGGCTCGAAGAATTTCAGCAAACTGGGTGTGAACTAATCAAGTGGCTACAGAGAATTTACAACAGTATCTACCCGAGGCAGGGTGGCGCGCAATGTAGGCCGCCAAGTCCCTTAGGTGGTGCGGCAAAATTCGAGATAAGGAAGGGGAGGTCAGGACCTTAGAGTCAAAGGAAGTGGAATCACAAGATGTGTGGTGTAGATACGTGCGTGCACGTGCAAGGCCACTAGTAGAAACAAACTGGACGCGTGTGTACAGCTCCGCACAGAGTTAATTGCTGTTTTGTTGCAACGCGCCGGCGCCGGGCAGGCACCCGTGCCGACGATGACGCCGGCGACAGTGATCGGTTCATATATAGATCACGAAGCGAAGCGCAAGCGGGGGATCAGGTGTCTCAAGCTAGGGCGTACACATGAGCGTCTTCTCACGTAATCTCGCTTGTCAACCAGTGGAGATTTTCTATTTCCTTGCAAGTTCATTATGCTCAATGTGGCCACACGAAACGCCGGGGGGAGCTCGTTGACACGTAATATCCCCCCTCGGCCATTGCCACGACGAGCAAGTGTGGCCACCTTCTACAATCGCCCACCAACAGGTGCACCCTATGTTGGCCATGTAGACGCACATGAGTTTCGGCCGATATGTTGCAGTTGTTGTGAACACCTCACAGTTCCACCATGACAAAACCCTAGCTTTGGGAAGAGTCCAGGGAAGAAGTGAAGGTGGTGGTTCGCTATACATTGGTGGGGTACGTATCTTCGAACTACGCCAATAGACAGATCGCGTGGCATCGACTATTGCTAGAAAAAGTATTAACTCGATGTGCGGGTGTGAAAGTAGAGAAACATATATACATAGTTTAGTTTTCCAAAACAAGACTCTGAGTTCTCGCAATGTTGCCTTGTTCATACAAGAGTATATCCACTAGTAGAAAAAGCACCTATGGTCCCGGTTGGGCTTGGACATCAGTCCCGGTTGACTGGCCAATCGGGACCAATGCTGGTCCCGGTTGGTCCAAGAACCGGGACCAATGCTGGTCCACGTGGCCAGTTCTGGCTGGGCGTGGGGGAGACCCATTGGTCCCGGTTCTTAATACGAACCGGGACCAATGTGTGCCTTTTTTTTTTGGTATTTAGGGTTTAGGGTGCCCCCTCTCCCTCTCGCCGGTTCCCTCTCGCCGGTGCCCCCTCTCCCTTCGCCGGTGCCCCCTCTCGCCGGTGCCCCCTATCCCTCTCGCCGGTGCCCCCTCTCCCTCTCGCCGGTGCCCCCTCTCCCTCTCGTCGGTGCCTCCATCGTCTCCCCCTTCTTCGCATCGCCGACGTGCTCTCCATCGTTTCCGTACGCATATTATACGCTCTACTATATACACAGTACACGTTGATGCATATATAATTAATATTCGATCTCTTGCGAGAATACAAGTATTTAATTACATGGAGATAGATCACATATGTAGTTCATCGTCCGAAGCATAATGTTCTCCCTTTTCATCGATGACCTCCCTAAGCAGAAATCCCGCCAATTCCTCTTGAATTGCTTGTACGCGCCGTTCTGGGTCGATCTTCTCCCGCATTTTGCTGAAAGCAGTTGTTCTCCGCTCAGTGGTCAACTCGCGAATGAACTCGCAAACGTAGAATCCACATAAATTACTCCCCGGTGGCTGCTGCGGACTTTTCACCGTTTTATAAGTTAGCTCATCTTTGAATGGACCTTCTACCTTCTGTTTGAAAATTGTCCAACACCTGCTTTGGCAAAGAAAATGAACAAAGGAGTTATTAATTACTTGACATCAGGGAACGAACGAAAGAGGGCGATATAATGCGATAATGATTGAAATTACTTGTTGAGCATTTCTTTCATGTCGGACCACAACGCTTGGTCCCAACTTAATGAGTCGTGGACTTCAACTATGGACTTGTCAGGTTGAATGCTTAGCAGAATCCAGTGGAACCTGCGGACGTTTACATAAAGCAGACATGCATAGCTCATCAATTACACTTAACATCGAGAAAGCCAAATAAAAATATGTACAAGACAGAAACACTCACCTGAAGTTGTAAGGAAATAGTATTTCCGTACAGAAATGTTGCATGGTTAAAAAGGTGGTCAGGTCATGCTCCACGTCTTTGGGGTGATTGACTAACGTATGTGAATTCACGATATATGGGTCAACGAACCCAACCTCAAAAACTCTAGATCTTTTGCATTCCAGCATCTTCATTCTGCATAATAGCGTACAAAAGGATATATATATAGTCAGGATAATATAATACAGGCAATGAACGAGCTGAGCTAGAGACTTAATTACGAAAATAAATCACTTACAGACAATAGCAAGAGAGGATAGATTTGTCGAGGGCGCGCTTTTGGAATAACTGGAACAGTTCAGTCAGTTGAACATGTATAATGTAACGTTTGAAGAAATGCTCCACTCTAACGTCCAGCGGAAACCACTCTTTCGCGTCCTTCTTTGATGTGTGCACCAGGTACCAGGTATGCAGATTTCGCATATGTGTTGATAGACCCGTCAGCTCCTCATTACTGACCATAGGCTCCCCTTGGACATATTTCCGTGCCATCTCTAACATTGGCGCATATTCATAGCCTAAAAGTTGACCAAGGCTCATACCCAAGGCGGTAGCCTGTTCCTTGGCCTGCGATACAGTGACACCAAGTTCTTTAGCAGCAGCTATGGCTCTGGGGTCCAATAATTCCAGGTCCTTATCCATAGCGGCTCTGAAGTCCTTGTCGACATCGGAACACACTATGAGCGGGGGGACCGATTGATTTTTCTGCTGTCCGAGCTGGGCAATTTGTTTCCCTTGTTCTGCTCAGACTGGGCACGTGCTAGCTTAGTAAGTTCACGACCATAGTCAGATGGCAGATTCATCGATATCTGGGATGGCTGCTCAAGGAAGGACATAGCCCACTTTTTGGTTTTTGCATCATATACCTTCTTTTGCTCGGGCTTTTTTGGTGCAAAAAAAGCCTTATTGTAGGCAGCCACTACCTCGGCGTTTTCCGCTTCAGTCCTGTCATAAGGTCTCTTGGGAGGAACCGTCGGGATGTCGACTATCTTTTGAGTGCGACCTCTCTTCTGAGTGGGGAGCGGGGGAGCGGCGTTGGTCCGTTTCTTCTGCTGAGACGGCTGCGCTGGAGACTGGTCACGCGGCGGCGGAGACGGCTGCGCTGGAGACTTGTGAGGCGGTGAAGAGGACGGCTGCGCTGGAGAATGCTGAGGCGGTGAAGAGGACTGTTGCGCTGGAGACTGGTGAGGAGTCGATGGCCTTGGCTGCCAGTTCGGAAGCACGATGAATTCCTTTGGCCATAGAATTGGCGCTTTCTTGGCTTCTCCAAGTTCAAGCACCTCCCCATCTTCACCTGCAGGGTGGTGCAGCTTCAGCTCCTCAAAATCTTTCATCACTGCATCCACCCCGACAACAGCGTAGCCATTTGGAACCGGAGCAAAATGGTAAGTTGGATTAGGTCCAATTGGTAGGGCATAGCCGACCGCCACCTTCACGGATATGTTATAAACTTTCACATGCAGCTCACAAGGTGTGCTCTCCGTGATATCATCCACTGGGTAGCGACGAAGAGGAGCCACTGCATCATCATTACCATCCTGGAGCTCCGTGGAAGCCACGCTGCTTTTCCGATTCGATGGGCCACCGGTACCATCGCATGCAGCTTCTACCATGTGCCGTTGAGATTGGCCGCTAGTACCTTGCTGGCTAAGCACGGCAATTTGTTCCTTCTGCAGCTTTAATTCTTCTTCTATATTACGCAGCCGGTCTGCAGCAGCGCGTGCTTCCATTGCCTCCCTTTCCTTTCTCCTCTGATGGCTTCTATCAGGAAATTTCTTCCTGTGCTCGGGAATCGCAATTGTCTTGGGCTTGGAGCCAGGTACGCCTCGTAACCGTCCGTCGTGTTCCTTATTCCCAAGGGCGCGTGTGAGCTCGTCATCCTCTCTATCGGGAATGAACCGTCCCTCTGCAACATCCTTTACTGCATTTCTAATTTCTTGGATGGGTAGTAGGGGATTATCTTTGTGTCTTCTGTTATATATGCACTTCCCTTCTGCGTCCAACGTGCCCCCATGCCCGTAAAACCAATTTCTTGCCCGTTCGATCCACTTGAGTGGCTCTGGAGTGATCCCATTAGCCAGCAGGTCCGCCTCAAGTTTCTCCCACTTAGGCATGCTAAAAGCGTAGCCACCAGGCCCCATAGTATGGTGGTACATCTTTAGAGCAGCATTTGCCGCATTTTTTGCAGACTTTTCCAGAGCTTCCTCTGATTTCTTGTACGCCACAAATTCTTCCCAGTAGTCCTTTATCTTCTCATACCCTTTATCGAAGTCTGGAGTCTTATTTTTCTTGACAAACAGGTTGTTCAATCTTTTCTTCCAGTTCTTGAATAGCTCGGCCATCTTCTTAAGTGCCCAGTCCTTGACTTTTTGCTCCATGATTTTCCGGGCAATCTTTTCTGCCTCATCTGGATCCTCCTCATCTGAATCCACCTCTGGCGCCGGCAGGGTGAAATTAACCATGAGCTTTCTCCAAAGTCTTTCTTTGCCCTTAACGCTGACATATAGCTGTCCTTTCTCCTTTGGCCGATGCCATTCTCGAACGGTGATCGGGATGAAGTCCCTAACAAGAACTCCGCATTGCTTTACCATTTTATTTTTAACACCAGGGGGAGCAGTCGGTGTGCCGTCTTCAGCGACTCTTTCGATCGTGTACCTTTCTTGGTCGCCCAACTTTTTGGCTGGGCCTCGTTTTGTCCTTACAGAAGATTTGCTCGATCCGGAGGGCTAAAAGAAGAAAGAGCGTTAATATATGTATATAGACAGCAGAGGCTTAATTAATACAATCTTCGGCTTCATTAATATATGTATATGCACCTCGCCGGAGTTTGCAACATTTAATGTTCCACCGGAGCCTTCGGCTTCTCCCTCGTCGGCTTCTCCCTCGCTGACTTCTCCCTCACCCCGGCCGTCGGGTTCTACCTCACCGGAGCCGTCTCTTCGGTTGAGAGACTCATCTCCCTCACCGGAGTTGTTCAAAAACTCCGTGGTGACATCGACAATATCTTCCGGCCCGCGGATTATATCCTGGAGGATATTTTCCTGATCTTCGTCTCGTTCCATAGTTTCTGCAAATTAAGAACAATGCACAAAACTTTAGTTGGATAACTTGTTCCATATGTCAAGATACATCTACAATATCATCTCATTTGCAAGAACAAATTAGAAACTTCATATGCTGCCTTATAATCTCATTTGCAAGAGCACCTCGGGCGGGGAGCGGCAGAGCACCTCGGGCGGGGATTCTTGGGCGCGACGGCGAACTCGGAGACCCTAAACCCTAAAACATCAAGAAATTAAAGCCATTAAGCTCAAGAACATAAGACTCAAGCTAAAATATACATCAATATAGCTAAAATCATTTGCAAAGCTAAAATTAAAATTAACATCAATATGTAGCAAAACTAAAATTAACATCAATATATAGCAAAACTAAAACTAACACTAACAAAACTAATTCTAGCAAATGGCTAACAGAAAATGGCTAACAAAAAATAGCTAAAACCTAGCAACTAACCTAGCAACTAACACTAACAAATGGCTAACAAAAAACCATCTACAACTAACCTAGCAATTTCTATAACCTAACAATTTCTATATCTAACAAATTTCTAAACATATTAATCATTTTAATCTACAATACAATTTTAATCTAATTACTTCTAACCTTGAGTAGCAAAATTATGTTTAGAAATTTCTATAACAATTATAATCTATATCTAACAAATTTCTATAACAATTATAATCTACAATCTAGCTACAATGCAAAATCTACCCGTAAACTCGTAAACTCGTAAACTCGTAAACCCGTAAACTCGTTAACTCGTATCGTAAACCCGTAAACTCGTATCGTAAACCCGTAAACTCGTTAACTCGTATCGTAAACCCGTAAACTCGTTAACTCTCGTATCGTAAACCCGTAATTTTTTTCCCTAACACAAATTCATACATTTAATTTCTAATTCATACATTTAATTTCATAACACATCTTCATACATTTAATTTCTAATTCATACATTTAATTTCATACACAAATTCATACATTTAATTTCTAATTTCTAATTTCAAATTGTTCTAAACTCTCACCGAGAGGGGCCGGGCGGCGCGAGCGGGGGCGTGGAGGGGCGTGGCCGGCGTGGAGGGTCGGCCTACTTCTTCTTCCTGCCGTACAGGGGCAGAGGTAGGGGAGGTCAGGGGAAGGGAGGCAGGGGAGATGCACCGGCGGCGCCATGGTACCAGGGGAGAGGGAGGAGCTCACCGTGTGGGGGAAAAGGCTGCGGACGTCGATCGACGGCCGGCGTAGGCGGGGCGCGGCGGGGGGCGGCGCGTGGAGGTGGCGCGTGGAGGAGGAGGCTCGGGAGGCTCGGGCGGCGGCGCGGCGTGGCGGCTCGGGCCGGCCGCACGTGGAGGTGCGCGCGGGCTCGGCCTCTTCCTCTCTGCAGCACGGGCGGCGCGGCGTGTGGGCGCGGCGGCGCGGGCGTCGAGGGCACCGGCGTCGAGGGAGGTTGGGCAGCCTGACGGCGTGCGGGCGCGGCGGCACGGGCTCCTCCTTCTTCTCCGGTCCTTAGCGTTTCTGCGAATGAATCGGGGAAGGAGAAGGCAAGCAGTTAAGTAGCAGGGGGTCTTTGGTCCCGGTTGCTGGAAAGAACCGGGACCAATGCCTCTTTGGTCCCGGTTCTTGCCAGCAACCGGGACCAAAGAGTGGGTCATTTAATGCAGATCCCGCGGCGAGATCCATGGACTCTTTAGTCCCGGTTCTTGTTAGAAACCGGGACCAAAGAGTCCTTTTTCAAAAATATTTCGAACTTTTCAGTTCTGAAATTTTGTTCCCGCCTTTTTTTGTGTTTGAATATGAATTTCAAATGGTTTTGAATCTGAAAAGACTTTCAACATGAAAAGTGTTTAAATTTGAATAAATAATCCAAAATCATTTTCTATTTTTTCAAATTACTTATCTAAATATCGTTTTTTGTTTTTCGTTTGTTAAAAATGACATTTTTTGTGAAGCAAGTACAACAAATATGGTGCAAAATGGCACCCATCCAATTATCACACAAAGTAGACCATATTGTATGGATAATCCACAAATATTGTTAATTTTATCGGTTTCTAGCTAATTTCGCCTACTTAAACGACTTTATGCCTATTTTTCGAAAGTAATTCAAATTTGAACTACAAGTGTGTGATAGTTTCCTCTGAAATTTTTTTAAAATGATTTTAAGGTGCACAAGTAGTGGTTATATCACAGAACCGTCGATAGTTTTGGATAATTCGATCCCTTACAATGAATAGTAACGGCGGCCATTTTGACCGTTTTTTAAAAAAAGTCAAAGAAAGTGAAAAAAAATACACAAAAAATAAAATCCTTTGGCATGGAGTACTTTCATGTGTACTAGTTGGTAGGATAAATAATAAACTTGAGTTTTCACATAGTTTACAAAAAACTTTTTCACAAAAAGGTCAATCATCTATAAACATATATAAGTTTCGGGTCAAATGGCCTCGTTATGGTCATCCCCGTGTCATAGTTTGTCAAAATGTGCCCATATTTGACACATAGCTGTATCTTGGTACGACAAACAATGTTGCAGAACTAACTTTTTTCAAATTACTTATCTAAATATCGTTTTTTGTTTTTCGTTTGTCAAAAATGGCATTGGATCACTCTGTGAGCCACCAACCGGGACTAAAGGGAATCCCACCAATAAGGAAGAAGCACACGGATCGTGTGTTTCTTTCGAGCGCTTGTGAGCCGTTGGATCAGGGGTGTGTTTCTTTTGAGCGCTTGTGAGCTGTTGGATTTTTAGAACTAGTCCCGGTTGGTAACACCAACCGGGACTAAAGAATCACACGGA
This sequence comes from Poa pratensis, assembly GCA_947311845.1. NCBI lineage: Eukaryota > Viridiplantae > Streptophyta > Magnoliopsida > Poales > Poaceae > Poa > Poa pratensis. Next base: position 9,803,667 of record CAMZMU010000091.1, read on the forward strand.
TCGTGTGTTTCTTTCGAGCGCTTGTGAGCCGTTGGATCAGGGGTGTGTTTCTTTTGAGGGCTTGTGAGTTGTTGGATCAGCATTCCCACCACCACCACCACTCCCACCTCATCCACAGGTACACTTTCTAATCACCTATAAATAGCGGCGTCCCTGCAGCGAACGGCACACAACGAGCGTCTACCTTCGCCACCGAATCCAATGGCTGGATTTAGCCTACCTGCTGGCATGTTCCCTGGCATTATTGTGTTCGTCCTTGTTCACCGGCCAGCCATTGGAGCCACCTCCTGTAGGACGGTGAACAATGACAACACAACGACGCTGTTGGAAACACAAGCCCTCAGGTAGGTTGAATCCAGCCACTGGATTAGGGTGACGCAATGATTAATTGCCGAGGAGGTGGGAGTGGTGGTGGTGGTGGAAGTGGTAGCCATGCCCCTCAGTCCGATCCAAGCAGCAGCAAGGCGCTCTGATGATCTGCGACATTCCCAACACTTTTTGGGACGGTCGTAGATCATCAGAGACGTCTTGCCGCTGTGGATCGAAGGTCGATTTGCTGCTTGATACGTCTCCAACGTATCCATAATTTCTGCTGTTCCATGCTTACATTATACCATTTGCTACATGTTTTATATACACTTCGTATCACTTTTATGCATTTTCTGGGACTAACCTATTAACAAGATGCCACAGTGACAGTTCCCTGTTTTCTGCTGTTTTTGGTTTCAGAAAGTTCCCTGTACCGGTTTATACTTGTGTTTGCTTCAAACAACCTTGCTAGCCTAAACTCTGTACTGAGAGGGAATGCTTCTCGTGCATCCAAAACTTGAGCCAAAACCCATGCCATTTGTGTCCACCATACCTACCTACTATGTGGTATTTCCTGCCATTCCAAGTAAATATTTCATGTGCTACCTTTAAACTATTCAAAACTTTATTACTCCTTATTTGTGTCAATGTTTTATAGCTCATGAGGAAGTATGTGGTGTTTTATCTTTCAATCTTGTCATTTACTTCTGACAGACTTTCAACCAATGGACTAGTGGCATATACATCCGCTTATCCAATAATTTGCAAAAAGCGCTGGCAACGGGGTGCCCAGCCCCAATTAATTACAACTTTCATTAATAATTCTCTTCACATGTTTTGCCCTGATTTATCAGTAAGCAACTTAATTTTGTAATAGACACTCCTCCATGGTATGTGAATGTTGGAAGGCACCCGAGGATTCGGTTAGCCATGGCTTGTGTAAGCAAAAGGTTGGGAGGAGTGGCATCTATAAAGAAACTAAAATACATGTGTAAACAAAAGAGAAAAGGGATGATCTACCTTGCTGGTAGAAATAACGTCCTTCATGGGAGCCGCTCTTTGAAAGTCTGGTTGACAAGGGGTTAGAGTGCCCACTACCATTCGTTGACAACAACAAACACCTCTCAAATACTTATTTTGTGCTCTCTATATGCTTTCGAAAACTTAAAAAGCTCTAGCACATGATTTAATCCCTGCTTCCCTCTGCGAAGGGCCTATCTTTTACTTTATGTTGAGTCAGTTTACCTACTCCTTTCTATCTTAGAAGCAAACACTTGTGTCAACTTTGTGTGCATTGATTCTTACATATTTACTTATTGCACTTGTTATATTGCTTTATGTTGACAACTATCCATGAGATATACATGTTACAAGTTGAAAGCAATTGCTGAAACTTAATCATCCTTTGTGTTGCTTCAATGCCTTTTACTTTGAATCTATTGCTTTATGAGTTACCTCTTATGCAAAACTCTTTGATACTTGTCTTGAAAGTACTATTCATGAAAAGTTTTTGCTTATATGATTCATTGTTTACTCTTTATCTATTTGTTAGCAAACTATAGATCATTGCTTTGAGTCACTTCATTCATGACATGAGCCTTGCAATATATTGATCAAGATTGTGTGAAAGCATGTCTCCTCAGAAATTATTTGTTGTTATCGTTTTACCTACTCGAGGACGAGTAGAACTAAGCTTGGGGATGCTTGATACGTCTCCAACGTATCCATAATTTCTGCTGTTCCATGCTTATATTATACCATTTGCTACATGTTTTATATACACTTCGTATCACTTTTATGCATTTTCTGGGACTAACCTATTAACAAGATGCCACAGTGCCAGTTCCCTGTTTTCTGCTGTTTTTGGTTTCAGAAAGTTACTTCTGGAAATATTCTCGGAATTGCACGAAACAAAAGGCCAGGTCCCTATTTTTCCAGCACGTACACGAAGTCCGAAGGAGAGACGAAGAAGTGCCACGAGGTGGCCAAACCACATGGTGGCGTGGCTGGGCCCACAGCCGCGCCTGGAGGTGGTTTGGGCCCCTCGGGGGTCCGCCGACATCGCCCCTTCGCCTATTTATTCCCCGAGACGCGAAAACCCTAAAACACCGAGCCTTTCATCCAGAACATATTCGCTGCCGCCGCCGTCGTCAACCCTAACTCGGAGGGTTCCTGAAGCTCTTCCCGGCACCCCGCCGGAGAGGGGAATCATCACCGGAGGGCTCTACATCGCCATGCCCGCCTCCGGAGTGATGCGTGAGTAGTTCATCCTTGGACTATGGGTCCATAGCAGTAGCTAGATGGTTGTCTTCTCCACTTGTGCCATCATGTTTAGATCTTGTGAGCTGCCTATCATGATCAAGATCATCTTATTGTAATGCTACATGTTGTGTTTGCTGGGATCTGACTTATATTGATACCTATGTGGAGCTGAATATTATATTATCATGTCTATGTCATTTGTGATCTTGCATGCTCTCCGTTACTTGTTGAAGCTTTGGCCACGTGAATACTTGTAACTCCAAGAGGGGGTATTTATGCATGATAGTTGGGTTCAACCTCTATTTAACCTGGGATAGTGACAGCAAGTTCTAAGGTTGTAGATGTGTTGTTGCCACTAGGGGTAAAACAGCAATGCTTTATTCAAGGATGAATGTATTGTTTACATTACGCACATTACTTAATGCAATTGTCTGTTGCTTGCAACTTAATACTGGAAGGGGTACGGATGCTAACCGGAAAGTGGACTATTTAGGCATAGATGCATGCTGGATAGCGGTCTATGTACTTTGTCGTAATGCCCAAATGAATCTCATAGTAGACACCACAGCTCACACATGCATGTTATATGCACTTATCAATTGTCAATTGCCCAGCTGTAATTTGTTTACCCAGCATGTTAGTTATCTTATTGGAGAGACACCACTAGTGAACTGTGGACCCCGGTCCATTCTTTTACATCTGAAATACAATCTACTGCAATCATTGTTCTCTACTGTTTTATGCAAACAAACATCATCTTCCATTCGACACGTTTAACCCTTTGTTTTCAGCAAGCCGGTGAGATTGACAACCTCACTGTTAAGTTGGGGCAAAGTAGTTTGATTGTGCTGTGCAGGTTCCACGTTGGCACCGGAATCCCTGGTGTTGCGCCGCACTACACTCCTCCACCAACACCTTCGAAGCAAACCTCGTTTTCCTACTGGTCCGATTAAACCTTGGTTTCATACTGAGGGAAAACTTACTGCTGCACTCATCATACCTTCCTCTTGGGGTTCCCAACTGACGTGTGACGTACAAGCAATTGTTTCTGGCACTATTAACCTAGAGCCACCACTGCTCACGACCACGCGATGATTTGCAGTATACAAAGCATTCGGATTCCCGTCATACAGCCCTACGGTGCTAATACATTACTACACATCACATAAAGGTTTAATACATTACATTGATTTACATAAAAGCCATGAACCCTTCTTCGCGTATGTCCCTGGCCTATGATCGCTTCAGCCGTAACCATGGAGCATCTTCATTATTTAACGGGATGCTTGGGTCAGTTCTCACTGTGAAGGGCGGAATTTCATCAAACTTATCATAATCTGCTGACATGTCTGTCTTGTCCTCGACTCCCACGATGTTTCTTTTCCCTGAAAGAACTACGTGACGCTTTGGCTCATCGTCTGATGTATTCGTTTGCTTGTTTTTTCTTTTTTTCGGTCTGGAGGACATGTCCTTCACATAGAAAACCTGAGCCACATCATTGGCTAGGACGAATGGTTCGTTCTTGTAACAACCAAGATTCTTGAGATCCACTGTTGTCATCCCGTACAGCTGGTCTACCTTTATCCCTTCTCCATTCATGTTGACCCAACTGCACCGAAACAAAGGGACCTTAAAAGTAGGTCCATAGTCAAGTTCCCATATCTCCTCTATGCGACCATAGTATGTGTCCTTTTGCCCATCGTCGTTTGTTGCATCAAAGCGGACACCACTGTTCTGGTTGGTGCTCTTTTTATCTTGGGCGATCGTGTAAAATGTATTCCCATTTATCTCGTACCCTTGGAAATTCAATACAGTCGAAGATGGTGACGCGGCCAACAAGTAGAGCTGATCTCCGACAGTGGTGTCATTCATGAGCTGTAATCGCAACCAACTGCCGAAGGTCTCCATGTGTTTTTCTTTAATCCAGGAGTCATCCTTCCCCGGGTTCTTGGAGCGTACATAATTCTTGTGTTCCTCGATATACGGAGCCACGAAGGTGGAACTTTGTAGAACTGTGTAGTGTGCTTGAGTTAAAGAATGCCCGTCCCTACATATCAGTGCTTTCTTTCCTAGCGTGCCTTTTCCACTCAGTCTCCCCTCATGCCGCGATTCAGGAACACCAATCGGCTTAAGGTCAGGAATAAAGTCAACACAGAACTCAATGACCTCTTCTGTTCCATAGCCCTTGAGATGCTTCCTTCTGGCCTAGCACGGTTATGAACATATTTCTTCAAGACTCCCATGAACCTCTCGAAGGGGAACATATTGTGTAGAAATACAGGACCGAGAATGGCAATCTCGTCGACTAGGTGAACCAGGAGATGCGTCATAATATTGAAGAATGATGGGGGGAACACCAACTCGAAGCTGACAAGACATTGGACCACAGCCTTCTGTAAACTTGGTAGAGTTACTGGATCGATGACCTTCTGAGATATTGCATTGAGGAATGCACATAGCTTCACAATGGGTACTCGAACATTTTCCGGTAGAAGCCCCCTCAATGCAACCGGAAGCAACTGCGTCATAATCACGTGGCAATCATGAGACTTCAGGTTCTGGAATTTTTTCTCTGCCATATTTATTATTCCCTTTATATTTGACGAGAAGCCAGCCGGGACCTTGATACTGCTCAGGCATTCAAAAAAGATTTCCTTCTCTGCTTTGGTAAGAGCGTAGCTGCTTAAGTATTGACGCCCTTTATCCGTCTGCTTGTTGTATGGGTCTTTCATACGTTGCTGGTCTGCCCGTGCTTCCGGTGTATCTTTTGTCTTCCCATACACGCCCAGGAAGCCTAGCAGGTTCACGCAAAGATTCTTCGTCACGTGCATCACGTCGATTGAAGACCGGACCTCTAGGACTTTCCAATAGGGTAGCTCCCAGAATATAGAGCACTTCTTCCATATGGGTACGTGGTTGTCAGCGTCATTCGGAACAGATAGACTGCCAGGACCCTTTCCAAAGATTACTTCTAAATCCTTGACCATGTCATATATAACATCACCATCAGGGAGGTTAGGCTTCTTCCGGCGATCTGCCTCACCGTTGAAATGCTTGCCGGGCTTTCTTACGGCATGACTGTTCGGAAGAAATCGACGATGCCCCAGGTACACATTCTTGTTTCCCAAATGTATACTTTCAGTCTTATCTAAACAGTGCGTGCATGCATTGTATCCCTTGTTTGACTGTCCTGAAATGTTACTAAGAGCAGGCCAATCATTGATGGTTACGAACAGCAACGCTCGTAGGTCAAATTCCTGTTGTTTGTGCTCATCCCACACACGTACACCTGGTTCGGACCACAACTGCAAAAGTTCATCAACTAATGGCCTTAGGTACACATCAATGTCGTTGCCGGGTTGCTTCGGGCCTTGGATGAGCACTGGCATCATAATGAACTTCCGCTTCATGCACAACCAAGGAGGAAGGTTGTAGATACATAGAGTCACGGGCCAAGTGCTATGACTGGAGCTCTGCTCCCCAAAAGGATTAAAGCCATCTGTACTTAGACCAAATCTTAAGTTCCTTGCGTCATCTGAAAATGTCGGGAACTCTCTGTCGATTTTTCTCCACTGGGACCCATCGGCGGGGTGTCTCAACTTCCCGTCTTTCTTACGCTCTTCTTTGTGCCATCGCAACAACCTGGCATGCTCTTTGTTTCTGAACAGACGTTTCAACCGTGGTATTATAGGAGCATACCACATCACCTTAGCAGGAACCCTCTTCCGGGGGGGCTCGTCATCGCCCTCAACATCACCAGGGTCATCTTGTCTTATCTTGTACCGCAGTGCATTGCATACCGGGCATTTATCCATATTCTCGTACTCACCGCGGTACAGGATGCAGTCATTAATGCATGCATGTATCTTCTGCACATCTAATCCTAGAGGGCAGATAGCCTTCTTTGCTTCGTATGTAGTCTCGGGCAATTCGTTATCCTTTGGAAGCTTCGGCTTCATTATTTTCAGTAACTTCTCAAATCCCTTGTCAGAACAACCAGTCTCTGCCTTCCATTTCAGCAGTTCCAGTGTGGTACCGAGCTTTGTGCTGCCATCTTCGCAGTTTGGGTACAGCAACTTTTTGTGATCCTCAAGCATGGCCTCCAACTTTAGCTTCTCCTTTTCTGTATCGCATTCTCGCTTTGCATCAGAAATGACCCCACCAAGACCATCAGCGGGCTCATCTGATGCCCGATGTTCACCTCTTTCTTCTTCAACGTCTTCCATAACAGTATCACCGCATTCCTCAGGGAACATAGGATAGTTGTCATCATCCTCCTCTTCTTCATTGTCTTCCATCCTAACCCCTCTTTCTCCGTGCTTGGTCCAACAATTATAGCTGGGCATGAAACCTTTCCGAATCACGTGGTCTTGAATGGTTCTCGGGTCAGAGTACTCCCTGACGTTCCGACACTTCTCACATGGACAAGGCATAAAATTATTCACTTTGTTTGCCTCAGCCACATCGAGAAATTTATGCAGGCCTGCAATAAACTCGGAACTGCGTCGTTCGCCGTACATCCATCGCATCCGTGCATCCATCTGCATCATATATAATTAAGTTTATCAAATACCATTACAATAACATCTTGAATAGTGAAATGACCACCGTACATCGACACGTGCAATATTTCTGTATCAATTACAGACGAAAAGGATAAAGTTGCTAACCTCGGCCGAGGATATCATTTGTGTGAACTTAAGTGTGGGTCGGGCATTTCATCGAACACATCTTGTGCGTGGCAAAGGAAAAAAAAATAGCACCCACTTCCCACCAATCCAAGAGAAAAAAAAGAGGAGAGAAGGGGGGTGGGGGTTATTTATAGGCAGGGAGGGGTATTGGTCCCGGTTCTTGGCACGAACCGGGACCAAAGCTCCGCGCACGCCACGTGTCTGGCTCTGGAGCTTTGGTCCCGGTTCGTGCCAAGAACCGGGACCAATACCCCAACCGAACCGGGACCAATGGTCCACGGGCCGTGGCAACTCGAACCGGGACCAGTGCCAGGCACTGGTCCCGGTTTTTACCTGAACCGGGGCTAATGGCTGGGGCGGCCCTGGACCAAAGATGGTTTTTCTACTAGTGATCGCTCAAAGATGTGTTTACCTTTCATCCATAATTGTCATTTTGAAAAACAACAACACGAAAACCAATCCAGGTACCATGCACAAAAAATATGAAGAAATAATGCATTACAAAACATGGCAGTTGAATCTAATACTTAAATGGACAAAAGTTCACATTTGACCTATGGTTTGAAGCTTGAAAATAGAAACTGGCGAACTATTATTTTTTATTTCCGCGTCTACTATTATGCTAATACTAAGTCATAAATTAAAACCTGTAAGTATAAAGTTCTTCTTTCCTGAATTTAATGCTAGATTAACAAAGGAAAAACTGGCATTATAAACCCAACGAGATAGAACCAAGTGGAGCACAATGGCGGACAAAATACGGTGGCCCTTTCACTTTCAGTTGACAAAATACCATTATTGGCAAAGTGTATCAGTCAAAACTGACGAATTAAATCAACCATCAATTCAACATGCGGTTTTCTGTTTTTTTGAATTATCAAACTTGCATGCTTGATAATAAAGTAACATGATTTAAGAAGGAAAGCTTCACAACATAGTGTTTCATTCTAATATTTTTTACCAAATTAGTGAAGGAAAACAATGTCATTCTAAATATGACAATATACAAATTGGGATACTACACCCCTCAAATAATGCACGACAAAACATGACTAATCTTTCAGTAGTCGTCCGTACAAATGCACACAATGGACTAACAATGTGGTACTCAAAACGAAGAACAAATAACCGTTGATTAAATGTGTTAGTTTCTGAAATCTGAAATTCAATGATTACTAATAAGGTAGTGTCACAAGATACAGGAAAATATGTAACCATACAGTGTTTTTGTCTGAAATATTTAAGAATGGTCAAGTGAAGGGATAATTGTCATATCAAATATAGTAATAAGAACATAGTAACCAATAGGCCATATACTACAAAACATGACTCTTTCAGTACCTAAGCGGACAAACCCACTCAATTTAATGGTTAATAATACATTAACATCATGTCATAAGTGAAAACACATGAGAACACCAAGTGTGAAATTTAAAAAGGATGAAAACTTAACTCCCATTTTCTCCACCTTGCGTCAAAAAACTCGACAAAACCATGTACGCCAAAACATAGCAACTCTTTTGGTGCCTAGGTGGGAAAAAACATGTAATTCACCAAGTAACGGTCAAACCCTAGAACTCAATCTATTGTCAACTCTAGCTCTCTTCCTCCTTTTTCTTTCCAACCTGCTCCTCATGGCTATTTTTCATTAAAGAAGCAAATAAATGACTAACTTTTAGTTTTTGAATTTATATAATTTATGGTTGCTAATACGCTAGTTTGTGTCATAAGTGAAAACATATAAACACCAAGTGTTGAATTTGAAAGAAAACCATTGACTATAAATTTCCAATCTCTCTCTATCTTGCGTAAAAAATCTTGGTAAAACCATGTATGACAAAACATGTCGTTTCTTTGTCTAGCTAACCGAATAAAACATGTAATTTACAAATAGTGTGAAGCTGAACCGTGAGAACTCAAGCTACTATCAACTCGTGAATGAAATGTTAGTTTTTTATTTTGAATTTTATGGTTACTAATACGGTAATATTGTATCGTAAGTGAAAACTCATAAACACCAAGTGTGAAATAAAAAGAAACCACCTTGCTAACTTCTTTCCCATTTTTCTCCACCTTGCATAAAAAATCTCTACGAAGCTATGTATGAAAAATTACAAGGTTCTTTCGGTACCTAGGTGGACAAAAACATGTAATTGAACAATAGTGTGATGCTCAAACCCGATAACTCAAGCTATGGTCAACTTGAGTGTGAAAAGATAGTTTTTGAATTTAATTTTGTTGGCTAATAATACTGTAATATCGTGCCATAGGCGAAAACACATGAACACAAAGTGTAAAATTTAAAATAAACCCTCTAACTTATGTCTAATTATTTCACTTTACATAAAAAACTTGATAAAATCATGTATGAGAAAACACACGGTTCTTTCATTACAAACAAAAACATGTAATGACGCTCAAACCCAAAAATTCAAGCTACCGGCGACTAGCACGCAAACCGTTAGTTTTTCAATTTTTATGTTGCATCATAAGTTAAAAACATAAACACCAAGTGTGAAATTAAAAGTAAACCCTATGTCTAACTTATGTTCCATTTTCTCAACGAGAATTTCATAAAATCATGTACGACAAAATATGACGGGTTTTCAGTGGGTAGGTGGACAAACACATTTAACTGACCACTAGCATGACACTCAAATCTAGGAACCCAACCTGCCGCTAACTTGTGCACCAACTGCTAGTTTTAAAATTTGCAAAATTTATGGTAACCAATAGTGTAGTATTATTGTGTCATAAGTGAAAACGCATAAACACAAAATGTGAACTTAGAAAGAAAACCCTTGACTAACTTATTTTCCATATTCTCTCTCTTGCACGACAAGCTCGAGAAAATCATGAACGACAAAACACACTTATTCTTTACAGTAGCTAGCTAGGTGGAAAAACACGTAATGATGAGTCTGAAATTCAAAAAAAGGAAAAACATTTGGCTAATTAACTTCTTTTCCTAAAATTTCTATCTAATTAGCAAAGGGCAAAATAGTCATTATGATAGCCAGAAAACTAACCCTAACAGTTTTCTGTAAGATTCCTCTGTCATGTTCTTTTTTTTTTGAATTTTTTCATATATATTAAACCAACAAAGAGTACATGATTATATCGATTACAAAAACAATACTAAAAGAGACGAGCAAATCTATGAGATCTTCAAACCCTTTCTTCTTCCATAACACAATCTTGTATTTTTCTAAAGGCAGCCGTAGAACAACGCCGAATACATCAAACCACAGACCTGTGAATACCATTCTCCCCTTTTAATTTTGAGCCGCAATGCCAAGGCTTTGTGCACGCACGCAGCCATTAAATTAATCAAGCAACATCGGCAAGAACACCACCACTGATATTACAGGGACAAATAACCAAACCACTTTGTCGACGTCGTTGGGAGCCGAGAGAACGAATCACCATTGCCGAAGACGTAGTAGCCGGGATAGATAATGCGAGGACAAACCACCTCGCGGCAACCATGAGAAACAATCCAAGATTGATCTGGCGAAGCAAGATCTGAAGAACCATACCTAAACAAACTTAATCTTCCACATCCACCATTGACGTCGGGAAGGAGATCTCGCCGACGAACGAAGCGCGGAAGATCACTTATTGCATACGATGCCATCTCCATTGACGAAGAAGATAACAACCAAAAACCAAGCTCTAACATTAAGGACCTTTGTGTAGCGCCCTGCGTAGGTCCAAGGTCCCCACCCCTCCCAGTGCCAGCGGCACTTAGAGGTGGTGAGGACCCGTCAATTCTTAGACGAAGACGACGATGAAGATGCAGATGGCGCCGGCGGCGACGGCTAGGATTTAAACCGCCGCCTTCTCTCCCCAGTCCTATGTTTCTTCGTCCGTGGAAGACAGAAAGAACTTACTATTCTTAACCTCTTGCTATCGCTAGTATGTTCTCATATTTCTGTGAGAGTTTCAAATCACCTCCCCTCTCTTAAAACCTCCTCGCGTCGTCCTCCCATTTGCCTCGCCCCCACCCGCATCTCCGTTCCCACCAGCACCTCGCTGCGCCGCAGCCGCCGCTCCCATGGCCGAGCTACCGCATACCCCCTCCCGGCTCCCTCTCCTAACCCTCATCTACCTCTTCCTGCTAGCCGCCACGACGCCCCTCGCGCTCGCCCGGGCGGCCCCCGCCACCGACTCGATACACGAGCTGCTACGGTCGCACGGCCTACCCGGCGGGCTGCTCCCGCGCGGCGTGGAGTCCTACACCCTGGATGAGGCCACCGGGCTGCTCGAGGCGCGGCTTCCGTCGTCGTGCTACGCCAAGTACGACAACGGCGAGCAGGCCTTCTTCGACACCGTGGTGCGCGGGAACCTCAGCTTCGGCGCGCTCCGCGGCTGCGAGGGGCTGGCTCAGGAGGAGCTCTTCGTGTGGCTCCCTGTGAAGGGTATCCTCATCGCCGACCCGGGCTCAGGCGTCATCCTGTTCGACATCGGCTACGCCCACAAGACGCTCTCCAAGTCGCTATTCGAGAAGCCGCCGGAGTGCAAGCCGACGGCAGCAACCGGCGTGGACGCCGACGCCGCCGCCAGGTCCAGGGATAGACGAGGTGAGATTTTTCGCTCCTCTGAGATGTTTCAGATTTGTTTCCTCTCTCTCTATAAAGTTGGTAGGTAGGTAGTTCGCCTTCTCGCCGGGCGTTTATTTCGACGCCCAATCAGAGCAGTTCTCCGTCAAGATTTCACTCGGGTGGAGATATTTTTGGTCGAATTCGTCATGCCCAATCCCTCATCTGAGCTCCGCAGTTCGCCGATTCGATTCCTATGACCCCAAAAGTGGATTCCCCTTGTGGATTAGAAGATGAAGAAAACAGGATTCTTGGGACAAAATCGTTCAGTTCCGGAATTTCTTCGGTTTCGGTTGTCGCGTAATCTTCTTTGGGTCAGTGGAGCCCGGTTACAAGTTGGCAAGTAGGCCGTTCTCAATTGATTCGGTGAGGCGGAGCTGGAAAGTTGGTATTTTAATGGTTTCTTGGAGTTGGAAGCTCTTTCAGGAGTAATTCCTGGAGGGGGTGGATGTTTAATGGCTTCTGTTACAGCTGAATTTTTGGGCAATAAATCAGCAGGAAACTTGCTCTGGTGCTTGAAATCAAAGCCATGATTTCGGCGCTGGATTTCGGAGTCCTTCATGGACATTTATTACCCAAAATCACACAGTTCCATTAACCCCGACTAGTAGCAAATTTAGTCTAATTGGTTGAATGAATTCTTGCATAAGGTAGTTAGCCATGGTTCGGTGTCGGTAGATTCAGTCACAAGAGCTCGTGTTTCTGTTATTGGTTAGATCAATTGGGCCACACAGATTAAATAAGCTGAAATCATTGGGTTAATCCCAACCTAATTTTTGTGATGGTATTAGGCAACTTGCAGTGTTGCAAGTGGCAAGAAGAAGGGCAGCAAGCATTAGATGCTTGCACTCCTGGTCTTGTTTGCTTTTGAAGCAAAGTTTTTTTTGCCTGATACAAGGCTCGAGTCCGTGTATCTATCCTCTCGAGGAATCAAACGCACGCCAAATTTCCTTTTGTCTCGTTAATCCTTTTCTCGTTGCTACTGGGCAGGGCTGTTGCTTTATGATGTGCCCCTCCTTTGCTAGATTGTTATCTTTCCATGTTAGAATGTGTGTCTCATCTCGTCGCCTGTCCTTCTCCGGCCTGTGGCTCGTGACATTTTTTCTTCTTCCATTGGACTGATGAGGTGGAGAAAAGCTGATGCAACAACACACCTTGCAAGAACATGTTCATGGCTAAGCTAGGAAAGGGTAGAATTGAGCCAAGGGTGGGTGTCAAGAGCTCACTTTGTTTTCCCCAATGGCTAAACTTCACACGATCGATGTGAACCTTTATATATACAGTAGGAGTATCATGGAGAACCTCCAAAAGAAGGATAGTAAAGAGCTCCCTTTTTTGGTCCTTTTTGTTCCATTTCATTTCTTGAGGCAGCAGTGGCAGTTGTTTACCTCTGCACAGTCTTATAGTTACCGCTGAAGCCTGAAGTCAATGGCTGCAGCTGGAATAGTCGTAATAAACAAGAAGCGTCTTAAAAAGCTGTTCCTTTTCCTGTGGATTTGCAGGAGTTCCAGGCCTGAGGTTGAGGAGAGAGGAAGAAGAAGGGCACCATGACCAGAGGTGAGGAGGTGCTCTTGAGAGGATGACAAGAAGACCGAGCCAGTTTTCCCCCTGTGTAAAACCAGATCCTGATAAATGAGAAGAAGAGTGCCGCAACAACTGCTACAGATCCTGAACGAGTTTAGTATCTACTTAAGGGAGATCGATGTGGGTACATTTTGCACTTCTTTTCTGTGTTTTGTTTCGATTCTTCTTTTTTGACCTCCTCTCACTTCACTAGTCCATGCAATGCAATGCACCTGTGTGATATTAAGTTTGTCAGTGGTGTGTTACGAGCAAGAAAAGAACAAGGAAAAGGCTGGCATGGAAGCCAATTGGGTTGGGGGGGACTGTTTTCTTGTAAGATTATTCTTCTTGGAATTCTTTGGCTGAGCTGGTGGTGCCATCCATGTATGGTATGCCACTGCCAGCTCAGCGGCGGAGTGAGCTGGTCACAGCGTATCGTAGCCATGTGACCTTGTGTTGGCTAGTGGTTGAGTGCTCCTGCGTTTCTCCTCTTCGCACTACACTACTCGTGCTGTCGCTTGCTGTTTAGGTGGGATGATTAGTCGAGTACATAATACAATCATACAACACATGCTACTGCAATTAATCAACTATGCCGTTGTCATAGGTCCAGTACAGTATTTGGAGTACCGTGTAAGAAATATGCATGTAGTTTGAAAGTGCTTTTCTTCGCTCGCGGCCTGTAGGAAGCCGTGGCGGAGAAGACGCCGTCGAGGTTGGAGTGAGCGGAGGCGAGCGAGGAAGTTATCGGTGGGGGTGGGAGGATTTTGAGGGGATGGACGGTGCGGCGACCCCGGCCCGTCGGAGAAGACGCCGTCGAGATTGGAGCGTGCGAGGAATTTGTCGATGGGGGTGGGGGGATTTCGAGGGGATGGCCGGTGCGGCGGGTCTTCTTGCTCTTCACCGCTCCTGTCGTTTAACCGTCAGAATCCGCGCGAGCGCTTGCTCGAAGATTAGCATCTCCCCCATGTAGTTCCTTTCATGCCACCCTCAGTTGGCGGTGTAGAGGTCTTCATCAGAGAGTATCTTTCGATCTGTCTATCAATCTAATAGCACCGCTGCTTTACCACCAAAAGTAATAAAGCGTAATTCATGGGAGAAGAGAGGTCAGTATCCTGCCAACGAGAAACCAGCTACGATGCGTATGGTATGGAATTGACACCATAATGGGATGGATGGATGGATAGAAAGAGATTTGAGGTTTTTGTATTCTATTTCCTGTCTCCACTGCTGGGTTGCGTCGCGTGATCCTGAGAGCGGAAGAAATATCCGGTTGCGCTCGTGTGGATACGGGAGAAATCAGTCCAAAGGCGTCGCTAGTTTGATAACTTCTGTTGACAGTCTCATATGGAATCTTTTCTTTCTGTGCCTCTGTTTACCGGAGTGTTCGTAGGCATGGATTTTTTTTTCGAAACACAGTACAAACACTCACCCTATAAACGCACGCACACTCTACTCCTATGAGCATCTCCGAAATATCGAGCCAGCGGGTCAAGTCTTGTGATTGACAAAGTCACCGCAGGCGTCTCGCTGTCGACGGGAACGTCGTCCTAATATTCCGACTAAATGAGAAACACCAGCGTCAAATCTGGGGTTTGAACTCTGATGGGTTAGGATACAACCACCCTCCTAACCATCCTGCCACAGGCAGGTTTCGTAGGCATGGAAAATTTTGTGTTGTTCGTTAGCGGTGTGCGCGGTTAAAAAGGTTTGTGTTTCTAACGGAAGAACAGGCGGGCCAGAGGAGTAAATGGTGGAAGAAATCTACTCTGATTTTTGAAAAAAGAATACATATTAATATCACCGCGAAGATACCAATTACACATAGACTCTGCAAAAACACGATACTAAAGGCGTTATGGATGCACACGGCAAAAAAAAAAGCTAAAAAGAAAATCCCACTACAGAGTTCCAGTCCTTACAGCAGAAACACAACGACCTACAAGACAATACCTGATGTCCAAGTTCTCCAAGAAGAAAACAGTGCAGAAGTGCCATCGTCGCCCGATCGTAGATCTTGGGTTTTCAACCTGGAGATAGTTCCCGCTCTCAAAACAATGCCTTCGACAAGGCCATTGCCAGACAGAACCAATTAAGTCTAGAACTTAGATTTTTACCCTGAAACGTAAGACTTTAAATTTCACCCGTGTTGTCGCCCCCACTTATATACCGCTGCTCGAATGCCGAAACTCCAAGCAGGTTCCTCATCGCCACAAAGGCTCCAATCATCATTACTAGCCCTCTAATCTCGGCTTTCATGACATTCTCTGCCTCTAACTTCACCATGGAGCTAAACATATCGCATGATGATGACAACAGATAGTAGAACTTCGCGCCGCTCCCTCATTAACGGAGAACCCAATATGCATGATCGAATCCCACCCGATCTAGCAATCTCCAAGCATAACGGACCATGGAAGTTCGCTAGCGGAACCCGACACTCCGGCCAAATCGAGGAGGACAGGTGTCGGGCACATCTTCGTCTTGGCACAAGAGGAACCCTAGGACCACCTCCTTTATTCGAGCACACCAGCAGGCCCCACGCCGCCGGTCGGAGGAGCAACGGATAAGGCGGCCGCAACACACGACCACAAACCGTCCATGGCAGGAGACGGCCCATATATATCAGGCCCTAGGCCCTGATCTGATCCATCACCGCACCGCCGGAGGTTGATAACGACGTTGTGCGCCGACCGCCGCCAAGGCGCCGCTCCGGCTTTAGGCCCCGGCTCCAAGGCTGCGCCGCCCTTGAACCTTCGCCACTACTCCACTACCGCCCATGGAGCCGCCGCCGCGGTGCACTCTCCTCCCCTCTGTCCTTGACAGAATGGCGCCGCCACTGCCGCCTGCTTTGGCGGCAACGCCGGTCAAGAGCACACCAGTGAAGTAGACTGGATGGGTCGGGGGAGGTTCCTCCAGAGTCAGCCCGAGCGAGGGTGACCCGGGAGGCGGCTAGCAGAAAGCATTCAACTTAGTTGTAATACTTTTTAGAAATTAGAGTTTGTATTACGAATTGATTTAGCAGGCTTATGTGGGACGCCCGCTTGACACCCTAAATAGATGGCGCACGCACTGACCGTATTGTGTGACGTCGGCAAATCTATGCGCAAACCTGGTTGGTCCATGTTTGTTGTGGGTCACCGAGGAACGCAGGGTTTTCTTTCTCCCTCTCCCTGATTTTCTTTCTCCCTCTCATTGATTTCTTTTATGGGGAACCTCTCATCGGTGATAAGTTGCGTTGTTCATGTGAAGTCTCTACAAGGGTCTCTCTCCATTCTTCATAGGTTTACAATGAGTCTTGGTTTAAAGGTTAAATTGTTGCAAAGCAATCTCGTATAACCGCATCGGCTTGGTTTATAGGAGAAGTACAAAATGAGCATAGAAATAGGAATTTGTAAAAAAAATCGAAAAGAGGATAAGCCCGACCTCTGCATTGATTGATGACACAACCATTTATTATTGAAAAGCAGGTAACGTCGTCCCACAACGACTCCACTAGGTTACCCACAAACTATATGGTAAAAGACAGAAACAATCAAGAAGTTCAAAACTTTTAGGCCAAACCTTCAAGAAGAGATAATCGTCATGCGTGCGGTGACGATGACAAGTCTAACCGTAATCCGAGTTTGCGATTATCATCTCTAAAGCCAAACTTCGAGGCAACACATTTAACAAGACACGACACAAAGCGCGCGTCAATATTTTTTGATGCCCTGACCAAGGATCATGTTTTTATACCGGATTGCACATATTCATCGCTGAAATGACATCTACTATGATCACTTGACCAGCTAATTACATCTCACTAACCAGATACCGCTGGATTAGATACTAGAAGTCACGACCTCCCATACCGTCTTACTTCTTAGTTACCGCCACACCACTTTCGACCCAACAGTAACATGAACAGTAACGTGAATGAGTTGACATCTCCATACAAGACATCATGCGTAACACCTATCAACAACATACATGATTTGATCCTCTGTATGAGACGTAGTGCACGACTCAGAGCATCTCCACTCGCGGCGTCCAAATGGCCGCTCAAAGGCCTTCTGGACAGGTCATTTGGGCGTCGTCCGGACTAGTCGTTGGCTTTGGGTGGCGTTGCTCCCCACTCGCGGCGCCCAAATCATTTTTTGTAAAATAAACTTCGGCGATTTTCATTCAAACTTTAGGAAATTTTACATATTTGAATGAAATTTAAATAAACCTAATCTAATGGCGGCGGTTGCGGCGTCTGAAGGCGAAGTAGGGGTCCTCTTCCTCCTCCTCCTTATCCTTCTTGACGCCGCTGCTGGTCCCTGCGCCGACGTCCTCCTCCTTGACGCAGGTAGGGCCTGCGCCGTCGCCGGTGAGGTCGAAGAAGGGCACGCCCTTGGACTTGGCGTGCTCGAACGCCGACCACGCGCATGCAGCAGGCCCGTCGAGCGGCGGTATGTCGTCCATGGACGCGGCGACGACGGCCCGCGTGATGGCGTCGTCGTCCGTGCCCGCCTGCGCCGCCATGAGCTCGGCCATGAGCGGCGACGGCTCCGGCTCCGCCTTGACCTTCATCTGCTTCGGCTTCGGCGGGAGGAGGAGGTCGCCGAGCGCGACGAGGAAGACGCCGCTGCACGCAGTGCCCATAGGTTCGTCGTCGGAGGAGGAGGAACCGGCGCCTGGAGCAGCGATCCGCCGTTGCTGATGTGTTCCATGACGGCGTCGAGCGTCCGCTCGGGCACGCCCAGAACGCCTTGCGCCCGAGCATGTTCTTGTCCCGCGGCACCGGTCCAGGGCCGTCCCAGCGGTTCATCTCCTCGTCGAAGAGGCGCTGGAACGCCGCCTCGTAACGGGCAAAGTTCGCCGGGTTCTCCGGGTCCCAACGCGGGTCCGCGCGCACCTCCGACTTGACCTCTCGCTAGTAGTGGGCGATGACCTCGGCGCGGAAGTCGCGGTTCGACCGCGTCTTTGGGCGCGGCACCGGAATGCCGCCTTCTGAAACTGCCCAGCGGCTTGGGGCGCGCATGTCGGGCGGCATTGGGTAGCCGTTCTCGCGTAGCGCCTCCGCCTGCTCCCTGAGGAGGGTGCGCGGCCCGAAGCCGTTCGCCACCGCACCTCCGGTGCGTCTCCAGTTGCCGGCCATCTCTCCTGGTTCGTGGTGGGGGGCGAGTCTTGGTTCGCGGTGGGGGGCGAGTGGCGAGTGCGAGAAGAAGGCGTGCTGTGAGGGGGTGGCGTACAAGGCCTTTTATGGCGGTGCCATTAACGCCGCTGCCCTTGAAAAGGCGCGCCGCATTGACGCCGCCGAGCAGGGGGACGTGACGGCTCACTGGCGCCGCCGGCTGTGAAAACGAGGCGCGTCCACGCGGCTTTGACCACGACGGCTGAAGTCGCCTGTCACCGTTACGTCCGGGGCCACCCGAGGTCTACCCAAGATGAGGACGTGGGCTGGACGTGTCGGACAGAAAACTGGGCCGCGCCGGACCCAATTTGCGCTTGGGCGGCGCAAAATTCCGTCTGGAATGCCCCGAATGCCTTTGGACGGCCGTTTGGGTGCCCGAGCGGAGATGCTCTCAATGCCTCCTCCTTCGCAAAAAAAAACGCCTCGTGGGTGAACCTGATGAGCCGGATCGAATCTAATGTGAAGGTGCTTTGGTACATTGAGCGAACGACTTATCAATGTAGCACCCTATAACAATAGGTGTCTTGACTTCTTTTTTTCTCGCTTGAACGTGGTTTCCCCTAAATGCACGCGTGAACGCGTATGTAAACCCTAAGGCCCCGCTTGGATTCCAGTAAATTAACGTGGGACGTGTGAGGGTCCGTAATTTAGTAGCTTCGTTTTGGCCTAATATCCAGCGAACCAAGCGAGGCCTAAATAATTCTGTCCGCCGGCAGCGGCGCAGCGAATGATGCTCGCCTGCTCGGGGAGGAGAGTACTCAAAACATTCCATCTTCCGAACATAGGAGGACTACCAAACGCAGCATCGTCGAATGATTCCAACCGCGGCCCTGCGCCGCAACACACAACCCGCTGGAGAGCAAAGAGAAGAGGAGAAAACACAGGCGACAGTCCACGGAGGACGTCCCGGGGGCAAGGCTCAACACCTACTGTAATAAATTACCGGAAAGCGCTATGGCCCGTCCTCCGCCACGCCACTAACCACCGTGCTGTCATCGCTTTTCACGAGAGCCATCGTTTGATGGCAGCCGGGCGATGGGGATATTCCCACGACCGCCAGCTGAAGATGCACGGGGCGATAAGCGACAAGGGCATACTTTGAGATGCATTCTCAATCAAAGAGTCAACTTCACAACATTACTTTAGATGAGGATAAGCTCTATATACAACTGTACAGTCGACTGCAACAAAGCACGGGGTACAGACACAAGTTTGGATCCATGTTTACAGGCAAAGTCGGTTGGCACTATTTGACATGTAACAGTTCAGTTCACTCTCACCAAGCGCGCTCTAGGTAGGTAGGTAGTCATGATAATAAACAAAGCAGGATTATTCAGAAAAGGTTGGCATCACTGCGTCAGGCCTCTCAACACCAGTCTCTCAGAAATCTGGGCCTTGCTGGAAGAACTCGAGGTCTGGGTGGGTGCTCCCACCAGGATGCCTCGAACGCCTGCATCCACGGGGGAAAACATTAGGTCAGCATCAGCTGTTAATCACAGCCCCAGGCAGTGGTTGCCCCGTGAAATGCACGTACTACAGAGTTAACTATGTCAGTGCCATCTTAAAAGCCTCTATTACTATGCGGGGACGCATGGAATTACAGAGTAAGTAACAATGTTCCAATGAATGCGAGCGTAGCAATCAGCACTTTGAGATCCAGGAAACTGAAGTTGAAACCTTTTGAAAACAGTGCCGAATGCAAAAACAGGCCATCCTCAACCTCAGATGCTAGCAAAAGTAAGGAGAATAATTAGCTTACCTCACAAAGCGAGATGGTTCAAATCCTGGAACGTCTGGCGGGCCAATAGGATCGAAACGACCACCAGGTGGAACACTCCTATAAAGAAACACCCGTCTCCGTTTATAACTGAGTAACATGAGAAAACAAATATTGCAATGGCACAAGCGTGAAGAGAAATGAACATACCCAGGGCCACCAGATGGGGCAGGATAAGGATTAGAAGGAAAGAAGCGTGGATCGTTTGGACCTGTAGCATCAAATACGTTGTAAGTTAGACTGCACAGAGGCACAAATATAATGAGATTCCTGGAAGTATTCAATGGACAAAATATTACCAATGAGCATACCACCACCACCCATCCCACCACTGCAAAAAAAACAAGAGACACGGTTAATTATGTGTGAAGCTACTGATTTGTCGATGTTTTTACATGGACATTATGAATAGGAGACAAACCTTTGAGGGTAGAAGCCTGCACCAGGAGCAGGGAAGAGGTCATCATGACCAAACGGAGCTACTGGGGGGTAAACCAGGCTGTATCATAATACATAAATGAAAATATTAACCACGGTAACAATATCCTGTAAGCAACTTGCTAGTCTACAAGTGATAGGGAGTGCAATTTTTTATAAAGAGATTCCTGTATAACAACTTTCTTTGTACTACCTCCGATCCATATTAGTGGGCACAACTTTGTCTAGATACACATGTATCTAGTCTAAATACTTAACTAGATACATATGAATTTAGACAAAGCTATGCCCACTAATATGGATCGGAGGGAGTACTAAATTTGTACTAAGGATGTTATTGTGCAACCACTTGAATTACTTGAACTTCAATACATATTTCTTTATACTTTAGCAGCGAGATTTATAAAACGAGTGTTAAAGAATTGAGACACATTATACATGTCACAAATGCTACCAAGTAACATATGCTATTCTAATGGTATAACCAAAAGTAACAACGATGATCACTCCATGGATTTTCTTCTGTTGATTTTTGACATACATGAGGAGAATTCATTTATTCCAAGTATAAACCAAGAATACATAAAATAAGCTTCAAATATATGCTGTAATAACAGCATTAATAGTTTGTAGTAATATTCATTTCGAGTTGCACTAAAATTAGAGGGGGAAATAGTTTATTAAGTAATGCAAGGACATCCATCATCCATGCCCGTGAAACTGAACGATGCGAGTTGATATCAGGACCCGACAAGCTTCAATCCCATGAAATTTCGAATGTACGGACCAGGACATTCAGCGTGTAACTAAAGGCAGTTGAGGGCTTATTTGAAACAAAGGAATTTCATATGATTGGAATCCTATAAGAACTTTCCTACAAAGCCCTTTGGATTATAGGAACCTTTCATTCTCTTCACATTTGGAAGATCTGAACATGAGCTCCAACCTCGTGTTAAAATTCTTTCGAGAATTCCAAGGCATACTAGCCTGGCTCTCTTCTATCTACAATCAAGAAATATTTTCCTGCAAAATTCCTATATGGTATCCAAATAGCAACCTTGTGAAATTCCCGTGTTTTCCTGTAGGAATCCACGAGACATGATACTTAATTCATGTCTTATCCTATTCCTGTGTTTTATGATTTCTGTGATCAAAGTAGGGCCTAACTCCTATGGCATGAAAAAAAGTTAAAGCAAATATGTTTCCTAGTTGTGAAGCCTCAGTGGGTTGCATCTTCTGTTTCGGTCATGATATTCTACTGCTACTAGAAACCCAAATAGGTAGATACTAATTATATTGGACAGCACCTGGGAAGAAAATATCAACAAAAATTACCAAAATGTAAATAGAGGAGCAATTATTCTGCACCCCCATTCCTGTAGAAGGGGTAAATGATAGAGAATGCCCACACAAAAACAAGGTGAAATAAAATGTCTGAGGTCGTACTCATACCCAGCAGGTTCTGTAGTTGGATCTTCCCGCAGAACATTTTCCGATCTGGAAGAGAAATTCATGCGTTATAGAATTGTTAGCAAATAACAGCTATTTTCTTGTAATAAGACAACTACAGCACAAAAGCTTTGGATGGTACATTCTAGTTAAATAAATAAACAAAATGAGCAGAACATAACAAGAAAATAGCACATATTCCAATATGATTTCATCCAGCACAGTAAAAAGACATATGGAAGTATTTACAGAGGGCAATAAACAACAAAAAAAAGCACGATAAACAGAAAATTGGCCTGAAGTTTAATGACACAGAGGGGAGATTGTAGGTTGTCATGAGAAGTCTAAACCCAGCATAGAAATACCTGTTTATAGATGAAGTGCCCTCAACATCTGGTTTCTGAGCACCAGAGTCCTTACCGTCCAATTTAATCAATAAACTCTTGTTAAGGGTATCAATGAAGCCCGTAAAATTCTTGTACATATCCTTATAATTCTTCGGCTGTTCTTCAGAAAAGAAATCCTTCACACTGGATACGAGGAACGAAAGTCAAAAACTCAACACCATAAAATGGAAGATCCACATGTGGATAGAACTATTCAACAAGCGAACAGAACAAGTATCTAAAATATTCACATAATGTTAAACTACAACATGAACAGCTAGCATTGTTGACTGCACTACGTCTACTTTAACAGATAAGTTAGAAATTGAGCCAGTATTACTTACTGCACCTTGTATCATGCTGTCTATCCATATCCATAGGTTTTGCACAAAATCATATTCAATCCAACATAACTAAATTCTATACTCAGGTATTTGTAGTAACCTAAGTCATCCTTTAATTTAAGTCATACTGTTTGTTCGAGCAAGCACAGTTAAGTTACCAGAACTGTAAGCATGCACTGAAGTTGAG
Organism: Poa pratensis; assembly: GCA_947311845.1. NCBI lineage: Eukaryota > Viridiplantae > Streptophyta > Magnoliopsida > Poales > Poaceae > Poa > Poa pratensis. The sequence goes on from CAMZMU010000091.1 coordinate 9,826,835, forward strand.
TTCGATGTTACTTGCTACACCATTTAGAAACATAATCTCATGTCAGTTAATACAAATTAGATACTTAATACAAGAATGAGTTTGGTACCAACTATTTTTGCTGACTGGCAGAGTATAAGTGCATTACAACAAAGCCCAAAAACCATAGCAGGAGCTCAACCACTGAAGTAATTTCACATGTGCGAATAGTCTCCACGCACACAGAAAACATAAAACGTGTTACACAGCTACAATATTATCTGGAATGGTGGTTGTATTGAGTTGGCAGGGCTTGAAGTTTGTGTTATTAATTTGCCAAACAAAATAGTTAGTCCAAATAGAGCATCACAACAAACTGATTTATGAACAGGACCAAACACAAAGAAAATTCCCAATTAGCCCCACTTGTTAGTACCCAGGTAGTAGATGGAGAGCTTATCATGACCACCAATTGAAATATTTAGGGTAGCTTAAATACATAGTGTACATACATCCTAAAATACAAACTGGATTTTCTAGGTGAAAGCACTGGGTATAGATAACTGTTATAGTCTAAGCCTGAAACTATCTGTTCTGTTCTAGTGAGTTATAGTAGCAATACGAAAATCCCATGGAACCAAAGAGTGAATTAAGACAAAATAATAACATGTAGACTGAAACATACTTTAGCTGAACATTGGAAGGTTCCTTGTGTGCCTCAAGATCCAGCACATCAATGGCGAGGAGGTCATCAATCACTAGACCTTTCATTAAAATGCGCTTCTTCTTGCCCTCCTCCTCCTTAGAGTACAAAAAGGCATAGCAGTTTTCCATACTGTTCCACCCATCTATCCCCACCTCCTCGTCGACTAAATTTAAAAGCACGATAAAAAACATCAGTTATACAAACTACAAAATCATAATTGCAATACAAGTCAAGAATTCGCACAAATCCACGTTCCTCTCTAACCACAAAAAAAAATCTAACAGCCACTAGAGTTGCTCCAGCTATGCAAACATTTTTTTTAGATAAAGAGTACTCCCTCCGTCCAAAAATAAGTGTCTCAAGTTTGCCCCAAAAGTGGATGTATATATACATGAAACATGTCTAGATACATCTATTTTTTGGCAAATTTGAGACACTTATTTTGAGACGGAGGGAGTATATATTAATATCGCGGAGATACCAATTACACCCAGCCTCTGCAACAACGAGCTATGCAAACATATATTCCAGGTGGAGTTATAGTACAATGGTCAACCATGCTAGCAGGGATAAAATGGCATGTCTTCCATTCCAGGCATAATTCAGCTCCACTTAAGCAATCTAACATATGGTGGTAGCAACATGTCGATTATTGCGATTAAGTCACACAGGCAAATTGCTAAGTCAGAAATAGGGATTTCAGTGAACTGCGTGGATTGAACTGCTGAGATCAGAGTATATAAGAAATAACGAACCATATCTACACACACACTCGGGGACTTAACAGCAAAATTCAATACGTGAGCCCTAATCGATGGGGTCAACTACAACACGCTCATACTTTAAATCGGAAACCCTAGGGCCAATAAGGCTGGAGGAGGAGCGCACCTGTGGGCGGGGATCGGTGAGAGCGGCGGGCCCGACGGCACAGAGGGAGTACCCGGCTGCGAGGAAGGCGGCGTTGGCGGCGAACGCGACGCCGTCGTGGGCGCCGCGGAAGGCGGGGCGCGCGGCCTTCACGACCGCCATCGCGGCCGCGTCGGTTACCATCTTGTTGCTGCGGGCGGTGGTCGGCGGCGGCGAGGGGATAGCGGCAGCGGAGGCGTCGGTCGCTGCTCTCGGTCGCGGAAGGAAGCGGCGAAGCGGTGGTCGGGGGTTTCGGGGTTTCTGAAGGAGTATATTGGGGATTGGGGAACACCAGGGCCGTGTTTCGGGAACAGTCCCAAACTCCACCGATTATTATGCTTCCAAATCACGATTGAGATAATTCCTTATCTGAACTACTCCTACTATAATAGTACTCCCTCCGATGTCTACCTAATTTAAATTTGCATGATTTAGTGCATAGATGCATACAAATTTGAGATAGGTTGAGACATCTTTTGTGAATGGAGGGAATACGTCTTTTATATTTGCCTTTCAAAAAAGACTTCCCAATTTGACACTTGGTTAAAAAATTCCTAACATGATACTGTACTGTATCTTGAGCACTAAGGTGTTAAATAGGAACATGACATACTCTTTTACCCTGATAAATTATTTGACAAAAAGTTTTTCTATAAATGTTTGTGACACACAAACCAAATGATAACCGTACGAGTCAGCTCAAATATTTCCGAAAGCAATATTACACGTCGAGTATTTACATTACGATGGAAATTGAGCACGCTTTCTTCTTTCCATGCCCTCCTGCTGGCCAGCCTGCTTCTGGATTATGCCTCCTAGGCTCCTAGCCCAAATAAAACTAGTCCAGATGAAAATGAGAGACAAAAGCTTGGCCGGGCTGCTTGATTTTTTGGGCCGGCCTGTTAGATGGGAAGTTACCAATCCTTTTTTTCTTATCGATTTTGGAGTATGAGGGTAAACATAGAGCACATTTTGATCTATTTGTTTGGGTTGAGGGAACCTTTTTGTTTTTGTTGAACATATATACAAGATAATATCGATGATGAGTAAGGACATTTAAGTGGAATTACCTAGTGGCATAGAACAAAAACATTTGCCAACGATAACAAATCTTGACTTATCATGAGTGGACGTAACAGAAAAGAAGGGCGATCTCAAAGGCAGCAAGGGTTTTCGTCCCCTCTACAGGAATGCCGCCGGTCCTCCTCGCCGGTGGGAGGGTTCTCGTTTTTGTTTTAGTTAGTTTATGTGTCTTCATCGGGATGGTGAGACGGCGGCGACATCCTAAATAAGGTACTCCCCGCTCTGGTGGTAAGCCTTGTGCCGACGGAGGATGTGTGACATCTAAAACATCTTACATTTAGGAACGGAGGGAGTATGTTACCTCGCACTACCGATAATAGATTATGTGTGTTTGGTCTAACTAGTGACAACAAAGATAGCCTCATAACCTCGCTAAGTATAAACTTTACCGCTCGATTCTAGACGTCACCCCTAAACCATAAAACCCTGTAACGATTCTTGTAAACTTTATGGTCAATCAATAAAACTTAACGAGTTTCCCTCAGAAAAAAGTCATAATATCCGACAAGGCGTAGTGTACTTGGACCTAGTCGAAAACACTACTGTGCCGGATTAAATTGAGGCGCTACTCGCCGGCCTAGGCCTTCAACGAACGCCATGACCCACCCTAACTGAAAGAGGCTAATGTTGAATTAATGATGCTTTTTCTTTTGCGTGGGGAAATCAAGATGCTTAATAAGAAGATATAAAAGCAAACGTACTAGCATTTGACTGAATCCATCTCCTCGCAACCAGAAAGCAGAACTAGCTAGATAGGTTGGTTAGTTACGTTGTCTAGAATTATTGCACATGCTGTAGCTCAACAGATCGATGTGTGGTCCTCCATACGGATCATGCAACTGTGTGATGCCACCTTTTTTCCTAATGATAATTAGGTGCTGCTATCAACCTATAATGGAGTGAAGTTAGATAATCGTAGAAGCAAATCCGATTAGCTAGTTTTTTTTCAGAGAGACAAAAAGAAGAGGATTCGTTTGGCTGTGTGTTGTTCCATTATCCATGTGATAGTGGAACCCGACACCATTCGGGTGGTCGTATGTAAAATAAGAGTTATAGGCATGTCTTAAGCCAAAAATGCCGTAATCTTCAAATGAACCACACTCTTATTTAAATTTACCCACATGTTGAGTAGTGGATGTGAAAAGCAAGAGCTCTTCCGGCGGTGCCCTCGAAGGCCAAATGTCACGACTTTTACATAGGTGAGTCCTATTCCGGTGATCATGTGTCAATTACTCTCCTTACATGTGTTCTACGAGACACAAATTAGACGGCCACTACGTTTGTGCTTGAGGTTATGATCATTTTGACAAATGTACTCTCGGTTTTTTAGAGCAACAAGTACTCTCGGTTCGCCACCGGTATCTTACCTTTTTTTTCAGGAATGCACAAGTTGTCCAATTTTATTGGTTAAGGGTAGTCTTTACGAGGTGAATGGCGGTTTCCAGAGCGCTTGGGCACATTTGCAAGTTGGGTGGTGAGGGTGTCGTAAAAAAGACAACTATTCCGATGACCGTATTATGAAGGGCGAGACATGAGAAGAATCTACATTTGGCTTGGCGTTGGCCTTGAAGACCATAGCGGCCGAGCATTTTTTTTCATTTTTTATATGAAACAAGATTTAGATGGAGCTTAGGGGTTTCTAATACGTATCTAATTTTGCAGGAGAAGCTGATAACGGATCACGTGCCTGCATTAACTTCTAGATCAAAAAGGTACATATCTTTTAGGTTCTAGGACAGCAAGCCATCACCGTCCAACTCTAAGCCCTCAAAAGATACGTCTTAACCATCCTATTATAATATGTACCCAACGTTGCATCATTCATGCACTCGGTGCAAGAACAGCATGATTCATTTCAGCCATGATTAGACGAAAGGGAGAAGGATTTCAGCAACAAAATACATAGCACATTTGGACCTGCAAGAAACGAGAAGAATCACCAAAGCCACCAGAAGCAATTAGCTGTTCTTTGCACATGTTCTAACAAACCTAAGTGGACGGTTACACTTGTTATTTTTGTTCAAATATCCTCACTACAAATAAAGATGAAAAAAAGGTATCCAGGACGAGGCATAAAGATTCAAGTCTTGGGCTCGGTGATGATGATCTTCTTCGCCCTGGTGATGCGGATGTAGCAGAAGACGGAGGCGATGATGGCCGCGGCGAGGCCGCCCAGTATGATCTTGCCCCCGGCGAAGTGCCTGTCGAAGGGGTTGTGCGCTGTGTGGTGATGCGACGAGCTCAGCGGCGACCCAGCGAATCTAGACTCTAGAAGAGAATGCCGATAACCAGCCGCGACAGAAGGAGCGTCTGCTGTGACGACGCTCGCTCCACCGTCGTAGAGGAAGACTGGGAACTGCCGCGCCATGACGGCGGTCATGGCGAGCTGGCTAGACAGCAGGCAGAAGAGGAGTAGGCGAGGCATTTTTTGGAGAGATCGGGATTCAGGAGAATGGATGCGTGTATAGGAGATGTGCAGAGTTGAAGCTTGCTGCGAAGGAGAGCCTAGCAAGCTTTCAGAGGTGGACTTGGTGGTGGTGTTTGATGTTGAGAAGATGATGGCCAGGAGGGGCTCTTATATATAGGAGACGGCCTGGTACTGTGTAGTTCGAACTGCGGTTCAGTTTGCTCAATGATCTAAGATAAAAAAAAATTGGGGTACTGGGTTCGTGCATGCGTGCACCCACTCTTTATGGATCTTGATTTGTTGGGGAGTTGTCATTGTCAGTCTCTTGGCTGGTGGCTGTAAATAAAATGATTGGAGGCTGGTGGCTTTCTAGGAATCATTGGGTCATTGCTTAGGTGGATGTGGGCGTGAGGCCGTGAGCAGCTGACACCTGCAAGAGGAGAATCTCTCTGGATGCTGTTAGGGGAGAAGCTTCATCAGCTACCAAAGTCAGCAGTCGGCTTACAACTGTGTCCAGGGAGGACCTTGTGTTCAGCAGCTTGTTGACATGGAGCTTGTGGATTTGGGGGCAGGTTCTTGGAAGGTGAAGTTGAAACCCAAGTTTACAGACTTGCTGGACATGGCTCATAAGTAAGAGGACTTGGTAACATCGGAAAGGGAAAAATGTCGGCTAAAGGTATTTCTTGATTGAATACTACAAAGGTGAAACCAAGGGAACAATGCGTTTGCGCTGCATCTCCGAGAAAGTGTGAAAATGTGTAGCTTCACGGCAGGGGCAGAGGCAGGATTGAAACTTGGAGGGGGACCAAACATGGCAAATCTCAACAAAACTAATTTGTCTAAAATTAGCTTTAAGTTCATAATGTTTTCATGATGTACAATGCATCCCCCCCCCCCCCCCCCCCCCCCAGTGCCGGAGCAAGGATTTCAAGTCTATATACGCAATATGAAGTTGTGTAGTCAATACACATATCTATAATATTCTTATTATTATTTGCATGATTTTTTTTTGCTTGTATTGCCCAAAAAACTGTGTAGTCAGCTGGTTACACAGCCTCTAAGCCCCCTAGCTCCGCCACTGCTTCATGGTGCATAAGTTTTTTCACAGTGGATAATTTTATTCATGTATCAAACCGGCGCAAATAAATAAACTCGGTTTTACAACTGTAAAGTTCATGTTTCGAATATGATCAATGCCCCATTTTGAATGCGGAAATTTTTCTTTGGATTTGGTATATAATTTTGTTTGGATTTCTCCTGCTATCTCTGTAATCGGGACAAGTTGCATGGATTTAGTAACATTGACGATTCTACATGAACGTCATGCTACCATGATGTTTTAACTATTGACGAATATGATACTTTGTTAGCTTTCTCGCCACCTTGCTGGAGACTTTCGATTCCTAAATTTAGCAGCTTCGTGATTGTGAACATGTATGGAAACTCAAGGTGGATTTGTCGATAATCTTCACATATGTGTAGGACCAACTACGCTTTTGCTATGAGTGTTGTTAGCTCGAAAAAAACCAGGGAAGACTAATCTATCTCAAACCAAAATTGTTACTTAGCTAGTCAAGGTTTCTCAGCTTTGGGAGAACTTTGTCTGTGTGGGGTTTGGGGAGGTGGGAAGAGGTAGGCGGGCGTTAGCTGAGTTGCTCAGACAAACTCCGGAAATTTAGTGTTCACTCAATATATGTAGCTTAAGTAGAAAAGTGAAAGTGCTTATAGAATAATTTGGTTCCTAAGGACATTTCTTAAACTCAGAGTCGTTATGTATCTTGCCTTTTAAAAAGCATCCTTACAAAAGAAGTGCTGCTTCACAGGGGCTGGAAGGGGAGTAGTAAATGTACGTTCTATAGTAATAACGACACAATTTATTATTTGAACTAAATGTATCTTACCTACTCCTATTATCAATGATGATTATTTTTTTAGTAAGGATAATGTTGAAAATATGTTTTCCAAATATGTTGGTATCCAAAATGGTTTCACTAAAAGACATTTGGGCTGCCAATTCTAACTTCTTCTTCCAAGCCTTTTGTCCCAAACAAGTTGGGGTAGGATAGATATGAAACCCTTTCACAAGGACTTTCCAGGAGGTCACCCATCCTAGTACCACTCTCGCCCAAATGAGTTTCATACCCATAGGACTGGCTAGTTTTTACGTTTGCTCGCTAAGCCTATCACAACCCTTAGATATGAAACCCTTTCACGAGAACTTCCCAGGACGTTACCCATCCTAGTACTACTCTCGTCCAAATGGGTTTCATACCCATGGGACTGACTAATTTTTACGTTGGCTCGCCAAACCCTATCAAAACCCTCCTCCTTTACCTGGGTTTGGGACCGGCTATGCCTAGAAGACATAGGCGGAGTTTGGGCTGCCAATTCTAACGTGACAAACTTTTAGCACCCAACTTGGTTGGGACCATCAAGTTCATGAATAAAAGGGATCTTCGTCATTTATATTTAATCAAACCAAGCCATGTGCATTATCATCATACTAGCACATATGTAACCTACCTCTTTGTGGTAACTTGTATTTGTATTGCTTACATTGAAAGTTACTATCTCACTTGCATGTTTTGGTTTTATACCTAACATGTGTTGCTATATATGGTACCTCCTACTTTGCTTAATTTGTGTAATCAAGCATGTGTAGGTTGCAATGCACATCATATACTTGTCTTTGTTGATTTGATCATTTTTTGTATCTTAATCATATCTTATTAGCTCTTATGAGAATTAATGGATCATCAGGATTTGAGGGAGTTATGGATTGGGAACTTCACAATCCTAAAATGTGAATATATGAAAATTACCACTTATTGTTGATATTTCAAGATTATCTAGACTCTATGTGGCATGTCAAGCTCATAAGAAATTCAAATTCTAAAAATAACAGTTAATTATCTCGAGTTGGTTTTTATTTGGCTCTTGTGGAAACTATATAGATTACCACATTATGCCTAATACTCTAACATATAAATTACAATTCCATATAAGGTACATGTCAATACAAATGACGAATCCCTGAAAAATAATAATACAAATGGCTGTAACCTGAATACATTTTTCTTGACAACAATTACTTAATCACCAAAATATATTGACTTTTTTTAGAAATAAAAATATATGGATTTAGGAGTGCTGAAAACAGAAAATTGAGTCTTAATATATTCTCTTGTAATTTAACCTTGCAATAGATGTATTTAGGCCTTTTAAGGAAATTGAACTTTAAGTTAAGCATATTTTTTGGCAGAATTGTACCTATACGGAATAGTGGGGCTATTTCTAGCTACAGCAAGACAAAGCTATTTGAAGATATAGTGTCCGTCGCTATTATGGTGGAACATTAGACCGTAACTTAGCGACTGGGGTCCAAGATAATGGAGCTATGGCTAGCTATTTAGAACCTTTAATCGCCAAAATATGTGGATCTTTGAGTGCTAAAAAAACAGGAAAATGAGCCTTCATTTATTCTCTTCCAATCGGTGCAAAGTACAGGGGATACCTCCTTTTCGAGGAAAAATAGATGTATTTAGAAGGAAACTGAATTTTAAGTTTAGCATGTTGTTTTGGCAAAATGTACCTATACATAATAGTGGAGCTATTTCTAACTATGACAAGTAGAAAGCTATTTGAAAAATTCCGTCACTATTATAACGGAGCATTAGACCGTCACCTAGCGACCGGGGTCCAAAAAAGCTATACTAGAGCTATGGCCAGCTATTTAGAACCTTGACTCCAACAAATGAATCACGGCTGTCATTGGCCATTGGAAATACAGCTTGGATTTTCTCATTATGAGGAAAGAATTATGAAGCAACAGCATGAGTTGCTTAGCAAGAGAATATATATGATGGAAGAGCACTCATGATGGAAGCACCAACTAAATGATTTTCAGGGAGAAAATTTGCCACATTAATTTTCCTTGTCCTATAGTGTTCATCAGGATCCGCGGTTAGCCTTGCCCATGTGATCGGTTCAGATGGCTCTCAACATGCCACTACATGTGCAGAGGAATCACCGGACAGAGCTCAGACAAGAACTCGATTTTAATACGTCTTTCAGAGTACCTCGCGTTCGTGTCCTGCAGGAGGCGAACAATGGACACCCCAGCTGTTGCATTCGTCGGCTCATCTGTTCTCAAATGATGCCATTTTGCTCGATGTAGGGAACATAGGATAGGAGGTAGAAGCTTCTGAGTTCCGAACTTCTGACTGCTGTGTCTCAGGAACGCAAGTCAAAACAAGCACAGATCGCTCTCCGCCTCTTCCGGCAGACATACATATTCGCCTAGTAATCTTAAATACAGTGATCCAAAGTGTGTAGTAAATTTTATCGCATAATTTACGGCCAGATAATTCATCCACCCAAGATTTTATTAAGAAAAAAAAATCATCAGCCCAATAATACCAGCATGTAAACTACCGTCCTGAATGCCTGAATATGCGAAAACAGGCCAGGACTTGGAATTGGGTGATGTTACATGTTACCCGTTGTTCCTGAAAGAACCAAACAAACTGAAAGATGTCCGAACACAATCTGATTGTCTAAGCACTGACTGAACCACGCATGTTATGCAGGTTTCTGGTGTTCCGGATGTTCCCTTGGTTAGATTCAAGCAAGAATCTAAGGAGCAGGTACGTGCCCCCTTCCAGTTTATGTACCAAATCATGGAGCCAATGTCTGCAAGATTTTAGCTGTGAGACACACGAATGCGTGGCGAAACCAAATGATACGCCGAAAGAATTATTAAGGCATGATGAACCTTCGCTTCACCACGCTCTGGAGTTTGGACCGACCAGCAGCTCGCCGACAGCCAGCCCCCTCGTGCAACAAAAACTAAACGCTGCAGAAATCTTCGGATCGTGGTCTTCGTCGTCCAGCTCAGATGTTCCGATTGTTTTTCTGAACCGGACAGTGAGAGTGAGCTATCATTTGGTTCAATACCAATGATCTTTGTTGGGCATGATGAACCTCCTTATCAAGACAAAACCTACATATTTTAGGGCAGACGAGGGTGTCTGTTAAGATCGCCCTTAGAAGCAGATCTTCTTGGCTTGTCTTAGACTAACTCTTGTCTTGGTGAGCTGACAAGAGATTCCTCGGCAAAGTGCAGACGTACCAGTTAGATTTTACACATGGGGTGGATGTACTCTCACAGTCTCACTGTACTGCCCTGTCATGTGATCAACTTGGGCTTGCCAGTGGTTGTAAATTGCAGAAATATAAGTTAGATTTGACACAGGTGGATGTACTCTCACTGTAATGCGGTGTCATACTGTCATCTGATCAACTTGGGCTTGCCCATTGCCACTGGCATGTCCGGCTACGGTATCCATGTGGGAGTTCCATTGTCAACTGTAGGGAACTCAACGTATCTCGAGATGGCTGGTTTAGTATCAGCCTATCACGGTTAAATGCTGTTGCTGTTTGCAGATCGGCAAGAACCTTCCTCGCGGTTAAACGTGAATGTTACTGCCAACGATCACAGAAAAACGCCGGGAAGAGGCTAGCTTTGACCAAAGAATTTCACAAAAGGAAATAACGTGCTGAAAACTTATTGGATCCATAGAGAATTTCTCTTCTTCATTAAAATGAAAACTATTTTTTTAAAAACAAAAATGAAAACTATTTACTAGTAGTAAACATGTGAATGTTTTGATATCTTTTTTGTGAATGTTTAATATAATATGGGAAAAAACAAGGGGTTTCACCAAAACTAGATTTGACACAGGTGACAGGTGGATGCACTCACTGTACTTCTGTGTATCATGTGATCAACTTGGGCTTGCCAGTTGCAACTGGCATGTCCGCTTATATTACCCATGTGATGGTTTCATTGTCAACGGTACGGAATTGAACGTATATGATTATCGAGGGGTCTGGTTCAGTATCAGCCTATCAGGTGAAACGATAGTACTTGGCTATTAGCAGATCGGCAGAATCCCTCGCAGCACACTACTGGTCATTGAACGGGAATGATACTGCCAATGGTCACACGCAGAAAGTCAGAACTACAGAAGAACGCCGGGAAAAGACAAACTCTGAGCATACAATTTCATTTCCAAAACTTACAGCATCCACCATCCATTGACTAATTGTCTGTTTTAATTATAACATAAACTATTTACTATTTCTCAGAAATATGTGGATGTTTCAAACTTTCGATAATATATATAAAAAGGTTTTTCCACCAAAATTTAGTCTAGGCTAATCACTTGACTCTCAGGTTCTCTTCACCAAGAAGACTATAACACACCCTTTCGGTGAAATTTGTTCAGCGCTAACACAACTCTGAATTGTGAAAAATAGGTGTGAGCTTCGCAAGTAATAAAAAGATTACCAATAATAATAATTACTCAGTGGTGGCTAGGCATAACTATTAGAGCATGAAGGTAGTACTACCGCAAAAAAAACCTAGCAATAGACATGTATTTGCTCATTACAATACCTGACAGAAATAAGCTGTAACACAAAGAAAGCTTTAATTTTCAAATCTGTATGTTCTGAAGAACCACATACAGTAGAAACACATAGTATTAAAAGTGGTTTTTTTTTGCGGGTAGTATTAAAAGTGGTTAGGGGAGGAAACATCACGAAAAGTGTCAAGTGTACTATTCTAACAACCTACTCATACAAGTGTACCCCCAAAAGGTCATTGTTGAATGTTACATTCTCAAGTCACAAGAACCTGGATTACAGGGACGCCCAGTGGCAGTAGTTAAATGACCTGATATTTAAAGAGATAGGCTGAACACTCAATTTGTGTAACCGTGGACACAACTAATCTAGCTAACAGAACGACCTTTTTGTTTTTGTTTGCAATATGACCATCCATAACTTCTCTTCATATCACCCGACAAATTTCACTCCAAACATGAAATTCTTGTTTCTTGTGATATTGGTAATCCAAGAATCAGTGGAGCAATGGGTTGATCTGATTAAATCTTAAGCTCAGAAGGTTCATGCAGCTATAAAATGTCAACATTAGTGACTTCCAAATATTTCTTCTGGAGGATCATAGATATGCCTCTTTGGGAACAGCTCTTCAAAATCTTGCTTCACTCTGTTCCTTAATAGTGGGTGAAGTAAAAGACCCTTCAGTCATACCCTGAAAGACAATTCTTCCGGTGGGTCGGGTAATCTTTTCATGTCCTCGTAAATATTCATCGCATCTGATGGGGAACCATATCTCAAGAATCCTCTGATGACTTCAGCATAAGTCTATGAGTCAGGAAACAGTTTCTCATCTCTCGTGTTAGCCCAGATTTTAATACGTCTTTGAGACTACCTGCCGTTCGTGTCATGCAGGAGGCGAACAATGGACATCCCAGCTGTTGCATTCGTCGGATCATCTGTTCTCAAATGATGCCATTTTGCCCGATGTAGGGAACATAGGATAGGAGGTAGAAGCTTCTGAGTTCTGAACTTCTGACTGCTGTGTCTGAAGAACGCAAGTCAAAACAAGCACAGATCACTCTCTCCTCCTCTTCCAGCAGACATATATATTCGCCTAGTAAGCTTAAATATAGTGATCCAAAGTGTAGTAAATTTTATCGCGTAATTTATGGCCAGATAATTCAGCCACCCAAGAATTTATTAAGAAAAAAAAAGCATCAGCCCAATCCTACTAGCATGTAAACCGCCGTGCTGAATATGCGAAAACAGGCCAGGACTTGGAATTGGGTGATGTTACATGTTACCCGTTGTTCCTGAAAGAACCAAACAAACTAAAAGATGTCCGAACACAATCTGATTGCCTAAGCACTGACTGAACCACGCATGTTATGCAGGTTTTTGGTATCCAGATGTTCCATTGGTTAGATTCGAGCAATAATCTAAGGAGCAGGTACGTGTCCCCTTCCAGTTTATGTACCAAATCATGGAGCCAATGTCTGCAAGATTTTAGCTGTGAGACACACGAATGCGCGGCGAAATCAAATGATACGCCAAAATAATTATTAAGGCATGACGAACCTTCGCTTCACCACGCTCTGGAGTCTGGACCGAGCAGCTCGCCGACAGCCAGCCCCCTCATGCAACCAAAATTAAAAGCTGTAGAAATCTTCAGATCGTCGTCGTCGTCCAGCTCAGATGTCCCGACTGTTTTTATATATGAACCTGACAGTGAGAGTGAGCTGTCATTTGGTTCAATACCAATGATCTTTGTTGGGCATGATTAACCTCCTTATCAGGACAAAACCGACATATTTTAGGGCAGACGAGGGTGTCTGTTACGATCTCCATTAGAAGCAGATCTTCTTGGCTTGTCCTCGATGAACTGCTATCTTGGTAATCTTAGAAGAGAAATATAACTTGGACTCGCTGCACTGCCGTGTCGTGTCATGTGATTTGACCCTTCAAAAACTTGGGCTTGCCAGTTGGCACTGTCATGTCCGCTTGTATTATCCATGTGAGAGTTTCAATGTCAACGGTGGGGAACTCGACGTATCTCGAGATGGCTGGTTAAGTATCAGGTAAAATGTTGTAGCTGTTAGCAGATTGGTAAGAATCTTCCTCATGGTTAAACGCAAATTTTACTGCCAACGCTCACAGAAAAACGCCGGGAAGAGGCAAGCTTCAACTATAAATTTTCAACAAGAGACATAATATGCTGAAAACTTATTGGATCCACAGAGCATTTCTCTGCTTCATTACAATGAAAACTACTTACTAGTATTTATCAGAAACATGTGAATGTTTTGATATAATATGGAGAAGAAGGGGGGTTTCACCCAAATTAAATTTAAGGCAGGTGGATGCACTCACTGTACTTCTATTTATCATATGATCAACTTGGCTTGCCAGTTGCAACTGGCAATTCCGGTTATATAACCCATGTGATAGTTTCATTCTCAACGGTACGGAACTGGACGTAATCGACAGGGCTGGTTCAGTATCAGCCTATCAGGTGAAATGTTAGTACTGGATCGGAAGAATCTTCCTCGCAGCACACTACAGAGAACGGGAATGATACTGCCGATGGTCACGGACAGAAAGTCCGAACTAGAAGGAACGTCAGAAAAAGACAAACTTTGAGCATGAAATTTCACCAGGAGGCTGCGCAAAACTTAAAGCGTCAATAGAATAATTGTCTGCTTTATTATAACATAAACTATTTACTATATATGAATAAACAGGTTTTCCAGAAAATTCTGGTCTAGGCTAGTCACTTCTCTCTCGGGTTCTCTTCACCATGAAGACTATAACACACCCTTGTGGTGAGGACAGTAGAAATTTGTACAGCGCTAACACAACTCTGAATTGTACATCTAAAAAAACTCTGAATTGTGAAAAATAGCCCTGAGCTTCTCAAGTATATATAAAAAAGGACACAATAATAATTTGTCAGTGGTGGCTAGGCATAACTAGTAGAGCACGCAGATAGTACAAATGCCAAAAAAAAACTAGCAATAGACATGTATTACAAAGCTTTAATTTCAAATCTGTAAGTTCCGAAGAGTACTATGTCAATAAAAGAAAACATAGCTACGCTGCTTAGGCTAGGGTTAGCCTGGTCTAACTTGTAATCCATTAGTATAACTTTCTTCTGTTAGCTGGTTAGCCTATAGTCATTCAGAGCTCACCTGACCACAATCAGAAGTTCTTGACCAAGAAAAAAAACGTAGGTTCATGTTCATCAAAAGTAGATTTCTAAAGTGGTTAGGGGAGAAACATCATGAAAAGTGGGAAAGTGTACTATTATAACAACCTAATCATACAAGTGGACCCCCAAAAAGGTCATTGTTGAATGTCACTACTTCTCACAAGTCACAAGAACCTGATTACAGGTACACAGTGGTGGCAGTAGGTGAGGTAAATAAACGACCTGATCTTTAAAGAGATCTCCTGAACAATGGAATTTGTATAACCATGGACAAAATTAATCTGGCCAACATAATACCCTTTTTGTTTTCTATACAATATGAACATCCATAACTTCCCTGTATATCACCTGAAAAATTTCACTCCAAACATGAAATTCTGGTTGTGATGTTGGTAATCTAAGAATCAGTGGAGCAACCGGCTGATCTGATTATATCTTAAGCTCAGAAGGTACATGCAGCCATAAAATTTCAACCTTAGTGCATTCCAAATATTTCTTCTGGAGGATCATAATTCATAGATATGCCTCTCTTCAAAATCTTGCTTCAATCTGTTCCTTAATAGTGGGTTGGGTAAAAGAAAAATGCTTAGAAAGTGGTCAATACATCAACGGAAAGCATTAGAAACCATTATATTCAAATATGAATACGAAAGAACAAGGTTAAGTGGACTAAATTGGCTATCTTTAGGTATACATTCATTTTCAGTGTTGTGAGTTCTGACAACAATTTTTCTGTTTAGCTCTGATTATTTAACATTTTCCATGCAACAGTTGCAGAGGTGATGAACATAGTGCCGCTAAATATTACTCCCTCCGTATCAAAATATAAGACTTTCTAGCCTTTTTCTGCACACATATTTTGATACGGAGGGAACTAGTTTTCACATGACCGTAGTGGGTCCAAAACTCATGGCTTGGAATTGACCTTTTTGGTCGGACTGCCACTATCACTCTTAGCCAGGAGGCAGACGTGTTCGTTAGAAGCTACCTCATCTAGAGGTTTCTCGGTAAAGTCTATGTACACAGGTTTTTTTTTACCGAAAGTCCACAGAGCAGCATTTCATTGATATTACAAGGAAGGAGAGAGTTACAATTACAAACTAGCAAGGGGCAGAAAAGACATCGGCACGAAGAGTGCACAAAGAAAAACAACGGGAGTAGGCATCAGCCTTTGGCTGACAGTTTTGATAAACACGCAATGTCAAGACGATTCGACATTTTTCTTCTCGTACAAATTTCCCCGGTTGGTTTGGCGGGTCATTTTTGCGTCTTTTAACCACCCTCCGCCTCTGATTATTTCTAATTTGTTGGAAAATGGCTATCATGGTTAACTAAATCAACCGCGGGCATAGATTTTAGTGGGTGTGCAATTTGTTGGTCTATTTGGAATTGCCAGAACAATATTGCTTTAACAAAAAGATAGCTTCCAATATTTTGCAGGTCCATTCATTTGGCAGTCCATTGGATCCATATTTGGTCCATACTACCACATGCGGAGGTGCGGGACTCTTTGGCTACTATACCGCAGCCAGTTGGAGATGGTCGTTTGGGATTTGTTCAGCCAGTACAGATGGCGTGTCAGTAATATAAGCTATGTGATGCTTGAGTTGTATTGACCAGGCAGTCAATTTCTTGTGTATGGCTGAGACTCTTTTGAATGAAACTAAGAACTTATTTATTTTAATAAATGGTTGTGTGCATCACTATATACATCATTTTTTAAAAGAAAGTATATTATAAGTAGCACAATAGAATCACACAAATCTCTGGAGTTTGCAGGCTTGATTTACTATCATGATGTTAGTGTATGGTTTATCAGTGCATATACTCTACACTAGTCACCTTACATAATAAAACTGACACACACATTCAAACAGACAGCATGCACAGACAGAGAACGATACAGATCAAATGATATGAGAGTTTACCAGACTTACAAACTTATCTTGCAGCATGCTTTTCCTTTCCACGGAAACAAAAGTGCAATTGATGAGACATAATTTACTTTTGAGAATCTGTACACAGCAATTATCTCATCATGGACCAAGATAGCCTCTTTCCACTTCTTGAACCATAAGATGCATAAATTTTAGTTTATCTTTGTTCCCTTTCTTTTCTCGAGGCAGGAGGGAATAAAAGGCGAATTAAAACTTCAATATGACCTGGAAAAAGAGACTAACAGCTGCTGAAGGTGATATTTTAGGATCGACTCATCAGGAAAATCGTCCACCCATAGAGGGCTAACTTCACAACTCTTGGAGCAAATCTAATTCCACCTTGGCCCTTTTAAAAGATAGCTCGGAGCATTTATTAATTCTTATAGAGCAATTCCAACCTAAATCTTCTATAAATTCACTAAACACAAACGGTGTACCCACGGTCCCACCTACTAAACAAAAGTGCCAGAACAGCATGATGTAATGTAACCCCTCTCATGGCTCAATTCATTCATCACATTTCTCTGTCTATCCATCCATTCAAGCAATATCAAACATTTCTGTATAACCAATAAGTTCAATTTAAGGGCAAGAAAAGTTCCTCTAGTTCACCTACGCCGAACAAACATCTGGATACGGTTCTAGGACATAAACACAAATCATCTATTAGTATGTTGATTTTCACTTCACTCTTTCCAACACGATGATATTTTGACGTTCATATTGGGAGGGATTGAGATGTTAACCGATTATGTGTTTCGTAGATGGGATTTTTTTCCAAAATACCGAAATATTTACTAGGAACCTTTGTTAGACATTTAAATTACCATATAGATACGCTAGTACCTCTGTTGTTGTTTCTATATCCCTGCGACATATTTACTAGGAACCTTGTTAGACATTTAAATTACCATATATAGATACGCTAGTATCTCTGTTGTTGTTTTCAAAATACTACCGAAATATTTACTAGGAATATTTTCTTAGCTATTTCTGTATAGGCTGTGGTAATATAGTTTATGTACACGTGCAATGCATGGTCCATGAAGGACATCTGGGAGCGAATAAAAAACTCTATTTGAGTGTCTAACTTCACATACGCTTATTCCATGATAATTTTTATTTTTAGTGTCCTAATTCTTATTTCATAACCCACTAAAAGTTAATGAATCTGTACAACAATGGTACAATCAAACAAAAATTACACCGGCACCAAGTAGACGCTTTCTTTTTACCTATTTTTTTTTAGATTCACACCATATTGACTGATTTATTTCTGTTGTTGTGTTCCAAAGGGTGATGTTGTTGTCATCTGTGGCGGTCCACCGTGCCAAGGAATAAGTAGGCACAATCAACAGTGAGAAGCCATTAATGGACGTTGTGTCCTATCTGAAGCCAAAATATGTTGTCATGGAAAATGTAGTTGACCTTCTAAAGTTTGCTAAAGGTTGTGTTATTAGGTATGCATTGATCCACGTCTCTGGGCTAACAATCACGACTCGGATCACAGGCATTCGGAATTGTGATAGACATAGAAGCCAGCTACCATGGTATGTGATGACTTGATCATGGTAGGTGTCTTTAATGGTATACCAAAATTCTGAAGCGTGTGCTTGTGGTCGTGATTGGTAGCCCAAAGTCGGGGTGCATACCTACCAAGATAACGTTTCACAAACTTAAAAATACCAACTACATTCTCCATAAGAACGAATTTTGGCTTTGGATAGGGCACAATGTCCATGAAAATGAAAAATTGTTGATTTTTCTCATCTTTTACTAGTTTTCACGTTCAGCATGCCCACTGATTCCTTGGTAAGATGGGCGACCACAGATGACAACAATGTCACTTCTGGAATACAAGGGCAGAAGTAAATGCCATCAACCAATCTAGTATTGAGCTAAGAAATTGGGAAAATAATGCCATCAACAGTGGTAATTTATTTCGTTTGTGCACTTGATATAGTTTTTAAAATTGTGTGGACTATGGAACACGAATTAGGGTATGAGAAATAAAATTATCATGAAAGGAACATATGTGAAATTAGATATTAACTATATGCTTTCGCTGTGCCTATACAGAAAGAGCTTCAAAGAAACAACATATACATAAACAATAGAGGTACTAACACTAAAAATGGATTACTAGCATGCAGAGGTGCGGGACTGTAGCTACTGTGCCGTAGCCACTTGGAGATGGTCGATTGTGATTTGTTCAGCCAGTACAGATGGCGTGTCAGTAATAAGCTATGTGACGCTTGAGTTGTATCCACCAGGCACTCAATTCTTGTGTATGGCTGAGACTCCTTTGTATGAAACTAAGAAATTATTTATTTTAATAATTGGTTATGTGCATCACTGTATACATCCTTTTCGAAGAGAAAGGATATTATAAGTAGCACAACGGAACCACACAATTCTCAGGAGTTTGGCTTGATTTACTACCAGGATATTTTAATTTATCTCTAGTCATCAGGAAAATCGTCCACCCATACAGAGGTTAACTTCACACCTGTTGAAGTAAAACTAATTCAACCTTGGCCCTTTGAAAATATACTATGTGGGGTACACATTCCTCAGAGCATAGATTAATCTTTATAGAACAATTTCAACCTAAATATTCTATAAATTCACTAAACACAAATGTATCCCCATGGCCCCACCTACTAAACAAGTGTGATGGAACAGCCCGATTATACCCCCTCTCTATCCATCCATTAATTCAAGCAATAACAAACATGTCAGTATAACCAATAAGTTCAATTTAAGCGCAAGAAGCTTCCTTTAGTCCACCTATGCCAAACAAACATCTATATATGGCTCTAGGACATCAACACAAATCATCTAGTATGTTGATTTTCACTTCAGTCTTCCAACAAGATGATATTTATTATATTCATATTGGGAGGGATTGAGCTGTTAACCGATGGGATTTGTTTCCAAAATACAACCGACATATTTACTAGAAACCAAGGAACCTTTGTCAGACATTTAAATTACCATATAGATACTCTAGTACCTCTGCTGTTATTTCTATATTTGTTTTAGCTATTGCTGTATAGGTTGTGTTATATAGTTTATGCAGTGGTAATATAGCTATTCCATGATTGTTTTTATTTTTAGTTTCTAATTCTTAATTTCATAACCCACTAAAAGTTAATGAATATGTACAACAGTGGTACAAAAAAATTAATACCGGCTCCAAGTACACTCCTTATTTTTACCTAATTTTTTAGATCCACACCATATTGGCTGATCATTTATTTCTATTTTTTTCCAAAGGGTGATGTTGCTGTCATATGCGGCAGGCCACCGTGCGAAGGAATAAATAGGCACAATCAACAGTGAGAAGCCGTTAACGGACATTGTGTCCTATCTAAACCAAAAATACATTTTATGGAAAATGTCGTGGACATTGTAAGTTTGCTAACGGTTATCTTGGTAGGGTATGCACTGAGCCATGACTCTGAGCTAACAATCACAACCCGTATCATGACATTCGGAAGTGTGATAGCCCATAGAAGCCAGCTACCATGGTATCTCATGACTTTAATCACGGTAGGTGTTTCTATGGTCTACCACGATTCCCAATGTTTGTGCTACTAGTTATGATTGGTAGCCTAGAGTCAAGGCTTAATGCATACCTACGAAGATAATGTTTCCAAACTTAAAATACAAACACATTCTCGATAAAAAAAGATTTTGATTTTGGATAGAGCACAATTTCCATGAAATTGAAACTTCGCTTATTTTCTAATCTTTCACTAGCTTTTCACGTTCTGCATGTCAACTGATTCCTTGGTAAGGTGGCCGACCACAGATGACAACAATGCCACTTTTAGAATACAGAAGTAAATGGAATCAATCAATCTAGTATTGAGCTAAGAAATTGGGAAAATAACACATGTAACTTACAGTGGTATCATGTTTTTCTTTTGTGCATTTGTTATAACTAGCAAACGTGCCCGTGCGTTGCAACGGAAGTAAAAAATCCATATCCTGAGAGCATTGTGAGTACTGTATCTGTCCAAAGCAAGAAGATGCTCCTTTCGATCAGGATGCCACTGCTTCTAAGCTCATAGATGACAGAGTTAAATACTTAATCTTCAAGTACTAAAACTCTTGACGTCTTCTATGATAGATTGTCATATTTAGAAATTTTAAGATGAAATAAATAAATATATTATCTCCATTGTAAAAAAAAATAAGATCCGCTAATATCAACAGATTATGAATCAACGAAATTAATCATTTGTATCATGCGCACTGGAATTCTAATTTTCTCATATGTATACATATTTTCACACATGTATCAACGTGCATTTCCGCTCATTTTGCTGGTAATTTGGGAAACCTCTACATAGTATTCTATGTCCCCATGATCTAGAGGTGTTCATCCTCTCGATTCGACAGTAGCAAGGCTTGGACCGACCGCGGATCTGATGGTGGAGGCATGTGGCTGTGTTGCCCAGCGACGGTGATCATAGCCGGGCATCTCAACTGGCGGCGGCAACCACACTGACACACATAGGGGGCCGACAACTTCATAACATAATTTACTTCACCTTCTAAGCCTTAATTTGTAGCCTTCTACATGTGGCAAACAAAATAAAGATATGCGTTGTAATTGGTAAACCTATATCTACCTTCTCTTTAGCTCTCAAGAAATATCCAGAATTATCTAACTAACAACTAAAGAATAACATGCATGTTATAGCAAACATCACCTGAAGCGAGGCATGTATAGGCACATAATCAATGACCCATCATTTGCACTTGGACAATTTGTGATCAAGATAAAGAATAAAAGAAGAGGATCTACATTGTCATCCTCAATAAAAAATGTTCTTGAAGAAAGTATTTGACATAGGATGCATCTCCTCAATCTAATTAGTCTTTTCCCCATTAAAAAAAATTTCCGTTAGCATCTGAGTTTTATTCTTCTTTTTCTTCCGGGTAGCCTTCCTATGAAAGTAGCTCCTATTTCTGTATCCATAAGTTAGCTGTCACCCTTGATCTTTGCTGCCCACAAGAGCTACGGTTCATCCATTCCATCCACGGATCCACTCCACCCAACATTTTTTCCTTTCATTAACTGAAACAGCCCAAATGCACATCCATCTTCATGTTTTCTTTCCTCTGCTCTGAATTGCCCTGCACCTCGAGAGCTGCACAAGGAGGCAAAAAGCTCTTTGCAGAGCAGAGCGAACAGGGGACACATGCACGTTTTTGCCCACTAATCACTATTATCTCGTCGGTGGCCAGAGGAGGCATCCAGATGTCTGCGACGAAGCTCTTGCCTCTTGAGTCTTGACGACGGAGAAGAGGACAATTTGAAACTCTTCAAGCTTGTGGCAGCTCCACGCCTTCAGCAGGCTCGTGGCTCCTGATCGCTGCATATGTACGTGAGGCGACAACCTGAAGATGCAACACACTGGCCGTGGTCCTTAGTCGCTGCCACCAAATGCGTCGCTGGAGCTAGATTGTTCGCCGTCTCCTCCACATCACGGCGATCAAAGACCCAACCATCTTCTTTTAAGCAGTTGCGCCAACACATCACGGCGATCAAAGACCCAACCACCGGTGTCGTCGAGGGATCCCGACGCAGGCTCTGGAAGTTCCAACCGGCGACCGGAGAGGAGGCCGCGCCGCCGTAGAGTCGAGACCGAGCGTCGTCCGCAGGCTCTCCACGTTGAGGAAACCGAACCGAGCACAACCTGACCGACGAATCGATTAGCAGCCGGAGGCACAACTCGCACGAAGGCAGTATCAAAATAATCGAAACTTTTTTCCACTTAATGGTGGCATGGTGGGTAATTTGTATCAATTTCGGGGGCAGTTTTATTGACCTACCAAACCAAACCAAACGGCGGAAGCCGTAGCGCTTTTATTATTAGGTATGGATATAGATTTTTAAAAATTTGTGGACTATGGAACAAGAATTAGGGCAAGAGAAATAAAATTATCATGAAAGGAACATATGTGAAATTAGATATTAACTAGATGTCTTCTATGTGGTATGTGCCCTATGTTAGTATATAGAAAGAGCTTAAAAGAAACATCATATACATAAACAGTAGAGGTACTAACACTAAAAATGGATCACTGCCCGGAACCAGGGTGGAGGGGGAGAAAACAACCCTCACCAAACAGTCATCGGGCGACGGCAACAAGTGCACAGGCAATTGTCCAGCTGCAACCTAGACTAACGGCGGTTACGAACCTGGCGAAAGAAAAGAAAAATGGCGCCTTACAGATCTATGCTGCCCGGCGAGGGACTCACCAGATCTAGCCGATCGAGAGAGAGAGAGAGACGCGGGCCGGACGATGTTACCTCCTCCCCTTGGTGGGCGCGGCCGGGGAACTGGCAGCGCTGTTATTCGTCAGGCTCGTCGGCGCACACCTCAGCCTCCACCGGCGTGATGATCTTCCTTAGGCGCAGGCGAGATCTGGTTTTCTGGTCCCATGCGCCGCTGCCTTCTGGTCGAGCTCGTGCTCGCTTGTCTTCCGCCTGCGAGACGACACCGAAGCCCTAAGCTAAGCGCCATGGCATGTTTTGATTTGTAGATTGATTGGGGAGAGGCAGGCTGCTCCGCAGCTCGTGGTTTTATAGCGATCTGATCGGGCGGAAAGGAAAACATCTGATCTAATCTTTTGAATAAAGGATAGCATCCCGATCTCACGACCGGAATTTTCTGAAGAAGCAGTTTGCAAGTTCTTGAGGTTTAAACTTCCGGTCGATGGCAGGTGGGTCCGCAAGCTCTTGGGCCCACGTGCAGTGGGTGCTAGGGATCTGGGATCGCTTCAGATCCTGTATTTATTTAGTATAAGATCGTTCCAACTAGTATAATTTTGGACCTGCTGGCTCTAGAAAGCTCCGCGTAGCAAAAAAAAAACTTTCCATTAGCAAAAAAACAAACTTTCCATTACCGTAGTCGTTCCGCAGAAATATGTTGTCCCTTTTCAATTTCCGTTTCCGCATAAACTTTCTGTTTCATTCCGCAAAATTCAGTTTCGTTTCGGCTTTTTCGTGGAAAAATCGGAAAGTTGCCGTTCCGTGTTCATCCCTACTTGCGGTGATGACATTAGAAATCTGTTCGAAGCTAACACAACTCCGAATTGTGAAAAATAGCCGATGAGCTTCTCAAGCAACAAAAAGAATCAACAACAACAACAAAGCCTTTTTTCCCAAACAAGTTGGGGTAGGCTAGAGTTGAAACCCATAAGATCTCGAAACTAGGTCATGGTTCTGGCACATGGATAGCTAACTTCCACGCAGCCCTATCCATGGCTAGTTCTTTGGTGATATTCCAATCCTTCAGATCTCTCTTAACAGACTCCTCCCATGTCAAGTTTGGCCTACCACGACCCCTCTTAACATTCTCATCCCGCTTTATCCGTCCGGTATGCAATGGCGCTTCCGGAGGCCTACGTTCTATATGACCAAACCATCTTAGACGGTGTTGGACAACCTTCTCTTCAATTGGTGCTACCCCAACTCTCTCACGTATATCATCATTCCTAACCCGGTCCTTTCTTGTGTGGCCACATATCCATCTCAACATGCGCATCTCCGCTACACCTAACTGTTGGATATGTCGTCTCTTGGTCGGCCAACATTCTGCGCCATACAACATCGCAGGTCGAATCGCCGTCCTATAGAACTTGCCTTTTAGCTTTTGTGGCACTTTCCTATCACAGAGGACGCCAGAAGCTTGGCGCCACTTCATCCAACCAGCTTTGATTCGATGACTCACATCTTCATCGATATCACCATCCTTCTGGAGCATAGACCCCAAATATCGGAAGGTGTCTTTCTCAGGTACCACCTGTCTATCAAGCCTAACCTCTTCCTCCTCGTGCCTAGTAGTACTGAAACTGCACCTCATGTACTCAGTTTTGGTTCTACTAAGCCTAAAACCTTTCGATTCTAGAGTCCGCCTCCACAGCTCTAACTTTCTATTAACCCCCGCCCGACTATCATCAATTAGCACCACATCATCCGCAAAGAGCATACACCATGGGATATCTCCTTGTATATCCCCTGTGACCTCATCCATCACCAAAGTAAAGAGATAAGGGCTCAAAGCTGACCCCTGGTGCAGTCCTATTTTAATTGGAAAGTCATCGGTGTCGCCATCACTTGTTCGAACACTTGTCACAACATTATCATACATATCCTTAATGAGGGTAATGTACTTTGTTGGGACTTTGTGTTTCTCCAAGGCCCACCACATGACATTCCGTGGTATCTTATCATACGCCTTCTCCAAGTCAATGAACACCATATGAAGATCCTTCTTCTTCTCCCTGTATCTCTCCATAAGTTGTCGTACCAAGAAGATGGCTTCCATGGTAGACCTCCCAGGCATGAAACCAAATTGATTTTTGGTCACGCTTGTCAATCTTCTTAAACGGTGCTCAATGACTCTCTCCCATAGCTTCATTGTATGGCTCATCAACTTGATTCCACGGTAATTAGTGCAACTTTGAACATCCCCCTTGTTCTTGAAGATTGGCACTAATGTACTCCGCCTCCATTCTTCGGGCATCTTGTTTGACCGAAAAATGAGGTTGAAAAGTTTAGTTAGCCATACTATCGCTATGTCTCCAAGGCCTCTCCACACCTCGATGGGGATACCATCAGGGCCCATTGCCTTGCCTCCTTTCATCCTCTTCAAAGTCTCCCTAACCTCAGCCTCCTGGATACGCCGCACAAAGCGTCGGCTGGTATCATCGGAGGAATCGTCTAGCTCAATGGTAGAGCTCTCATTCTCTCCATTGAACAGGTCGTCGAAGTACTCTCGCCATCTACGCTTGATATCTTCATCCTTCACGAGGAGTTGATCCGCTCCGTCCTTTATGCATTTCTTTTGGGTTTCATCTCCATAAGAGTGGCTGGGTTTTTTTTTCCGTTGGCTTGCCAAGCCTATCACAACCCTCCTCCTTTATCCGGGCTTGGGCAACAAAAAGAATGAACAATTATAATAATTAGGTCGATGGTGGCTAGGCATAACTAATAGATCATGCAGATAGCACAAGTGCAAACAAAATACTAGCAAAACACCTGTATTTGCTCAATAGAATACCCGACAGAGAAATAAGTTGTAGCACAAATAAAGCTTTAATGTTCAAATCTGCAAGTTATGAAGAACTGCCACAAATTAAAAACACGAAGCTACTATGTCAAAACACATAGCACGCTGCTTCGGCCAGTGTTAAACCTGTTGTAGCTTGTAACCATTAGATTCTGTTAGCTGGTTAGCCTATAGTCATTCAGAGCTCACCTGACCACAATCAGAACTTCAGAAGTTCGTGACCAAGAAAAAAGATACGTTTCATGTTCATCAAAAGTAGATTTCTAAAGTGGTTAGGGGAGAAACATCATGAAAAGTGGCAAGTGTACTATTCTAACAACCTAATCATACAAGTGGAACCGCAAAAAGGTCATTGTTGAATGTTACTACTTCTCACAAGCCACAAGAACCTGGATTACAGGGACACACATTGGCAGTAGTTGAGGTAAATACATGACCTGATATTTAAAGAGATCGCCTGAGCAATGTAATTTGTGTAACCATGGACAGTTGGACACAACTAATCTGGCCAACAGAACGACCTTTTTTTGTATGCAATATGACCATCCACAACTTCTCTGTATATCACCTGACAAACATGAAATTCTGGTTTCTTGTGACATTGCTAATCCAGGAATGGGTAGAGCAACCGGCTGATCTCATAAATATTAAACTCAGCAGGTTCATGCAGCCATAAAATTTCAACCTTAGTGCATTTCAAATATTTCTTCTGGAGGATCATAGATATGCCTCTCCGGGAACAGCTCTTCAAAATCTTGCTTCACTCTGTTCCTTAATAGTGGGTGAGGTAAAAGGCCCTTTAGTAATACCCTGAAAGGCAATTCTTCCGGTGGGTCAGGTGACCTTTTCATGTCCTCGTAAATATTCATCGCATCTGATGGGGAACCATATCTCAAGAATCCTCTTATGACTTCAGCATAAGTCTGTGAGTCAGGAAACAGCTTCTCATCTCTCATGTTATTCCAGATTTCCATTGCTACATCCATCTTCTTACACTTGGCTAGAGCAATAATTAAATCTTGTACATGTAAACATCTGGCTTATACCAATCTTCCTTCTGTATGGTCCTAAACATCTGCAAGATAAGTGTTTAGAAAACGGTCAATAAATCAACAGCAAGCATTAGAAAACATCATCTTCAAATATGAATACAAAGGAACAAGGTTAGTGGATTGAACTCGCTATCTTTACTATTACAGGTATACATTATTTCAAGTGTTGTGAGTTATGAAAACAATTTTTTTATTTAGTTTTGATTATTTAACATTTGCCATGCAACAGTTGCAGAGGTGATGAACATAGCCCCAGTGAATATTAGATTTCACATGGCCATACTGGGTGCAAAACTCGTGGATTGGAATGACATTGTTGGTCAGGTTACCTCATCTAGCCAGGGGTAGACATGTTCCGTTGGAAGCTACCTCACCTAGACGAATTCTTAGTAAAGTCTATGTACACAGTTTTGATAAACACACACTGTCAATTCCGCAAAGGAAGTGCTTCGAAACTAAAAATACAGCTAAGAATAAAAATATTTCTGTCATACCTCTGTCGGGGTGGGGGTGTATGGGAGTAATTCTAAGCAAAGACGATTTGTCAAAGCAGAAAAGAGAGGAAAATGAGGACAACACAATTCAAAAAAATTCTTCTTGTGCAAGTTTACCCGGTTGGTTTGGTGGATCATTTTTGTTGCTTTTAACCTTCCTCCACCTCTTAGTATTTCTAATTTGTTTGGAAAATGGCTATTGTGGTTAAATACATCACCGTGGGCACAGATTCTAGTGGGAGGGTGTGTTATTTGTTGGTCTATTTGGAATTGCCAGAACAATATTGCTTTCAAAAAGATAGCTTCCAATATTTGGCAGGTTTATTCATTTGCAGACCATTAGATCCGTATTTTGGTCCATACTACAGCGTGCGAGGAGCAGGACTCTTTGGCTACTGTACCACAGCCACTTGGAGATCCGGAATTGTTCAGCTAGAACAGATGGCGTGTCAGTAAAAAGCTATGTAATGCTTGAGTTGTATCGGCCAGGCAGTCATTTCTAGTGTATGGCTGAGACTCCTTTAAATGAAACTAAGAACTTATTTATTTTAATAAATGGATATGTGTTGTATACATCCTTTTCGAAGAGAAAGGATATTATAAGTAGCACAATGGAATCACACAATTATCTGGAATCTGCAGACTTGATTTACTACCATGATACTAGTGTATGGTATTATCGGTGCATATACATATCTCTCAGATAGTGCAGATAAGTGGATAACTATGACATCTGCACTAGTCACCTTACATAATCCAACTGACACATACATTCAAACAGACAGACATGCACAAACAGAGAAATTTATATAGATCAAACGATATGGGAGTTTACCAGACTTACAAATTAATCTTGCAGCATGATTTTCTATATTCCTTGGAAACAAAAGTGCAATTGATATGACAGATTTTTTTAGAGTCTCTACACAGCAATTTTCACATCATGGACCAACATAGCCTCTTTTCACTTCGTGAACCATAAGATGCATAAATTTTAATTTATCTCTAGTCATCGGGAAAATCGTCCACTCATACGCTAATTTCACACCTGTTGGAGCAAAACTAATTCCACCTTGGCCCTTTGGAAAGATATACCATGTGGGACACACATTCCTCAAAGCATAGATCCTTATAGAGCAAATTTCAACCTAAATCTTCTATAAATTAAGTATTTTTTACTAATAAACACAATAGCCGCAGTAGCCTGGTGTCAAAATGTACCCCCTCTACGGCTCAATTCGTTTATCACATTTCTCTCTTTATCCATCCATTCAAGCAAGTAATAAACATTTCAGTATAACCAATAAGTTCAATTTAAGGGCAAGAAAGTCCTCTAGTTCAACTACGCCAAACAAACATCTGGGCGAAATTAATCACCACAGGCGTGCTTTCAGCTGCCATTCATCGCCGAAATCAAAGAGAGAGGGGAGCAGCAAAAAAATGGCTCCTTACCTTGACGGAAAGGTCGACCTCCTCCTGGCGCTCTAGCTCGCCTAGCACGGCGAGCTTGTCTGCCTTGAGCAGCCGCGCGACGTGCCGCTTGACGAACTCCCGGAGCTTCTCCTCGTCCCCCTTGAACCGCTTCAGCCCCTGGATCGCGAATAGGGCCTCCTTCCCGATCAGCTTCTTGCTCCGCCACAGCGGCCCGCGCGGCCGCCCGTCGTGGAACGCCCGACGCCACTCGCCGAAGGGGCGGGGCGGCGGCGGCAGGGGCGAAGGGCCTCCTCCCCGGAGAAGGTCGTGGGCAGAGGAAAGGGGTGAGTCGAGAGGCGAGATCTTGAGACGGAGGAGGAGGATGCGGGAAAGGAGGGCTCGAGAGGCCGCCATGGAGTGGGCTGTGGGGTGGGGGGAATGGGGACCAAAACCCTGGCTCGGCTCAGCTTGGGCTGGCTGGGTTTAGGAGGAGGTGCGGCCGTGGAGACGACGGCGTGGCTGCTGCCTGCTGGTTGGGTCCGTCTCGCCACGAGGCGTGACCGTGTGGGTTCGGTTCGGGTTGGGACGAATCTTGGAACCGAGGCTCCATGGAGCAGGAATTTTAGAAGACTTGAAAATGCTTTTTAAAAGTTCCAGAAAAATCTATATTTTTATGTGTGGATACGTACTTATATGATCTACCTATCTGCAAAGTTTCGTCAGAAAATATGTTGTATTTCGCGTTACAGAAACATCACAAAATGGTGATCTAAAAAACTAGCTTGGTTTGGCGCGGTGGATCGTGCTGCGTACGGTGATCCTGCTCCCGGTCGGATGTCGATGGAGCATAGGGTGGTGCAGAGAGCTTGCTTAGTTTTGCTTGGTGGATTGCGGCAGAGAAGTTGAAGGAATTGTGGTGCTCCGGTGGTCTTGCGATTCAGTTTGCAGATCATCGGGTGTTTCCCTTTGATCGAGTGGTGAGGAGTTCCGAGCGAAAGCATGTAGTGACTGTTGGTCTGTGCCGATGACGGCGACGTCTTTGACATCGTGTCCCTCCTTGGAGGCGTCATCGTGGAACTCGAGTTCCTCTCCCTCGTGAGGGTGTTTTGGCTCTCCGGGTGAAAGCCCTTGTGATGTTGGCGTTCGCTGTATGGTTTTCGTCCGGTTTCTCCCGTAAAAAACCGACAAGTTTTTCTTAATTAATGGATAAGGCAAAGATTTTCCTTCGTTAAAAAAACTAGGTTTTGATCACATTTGTCTTTTTAGATCATATATGAATTTTTTTATGAAACTTGTATCGAACATAATAAATATGTAGATTGCCCGTGTGCTTTAAAAAAAGAAATTACGATTTAAAAATGTGCTTTACCTTTCTCATTCCACCACGACCCTAGTGAAAAGGCTAAATAAGACTAAATATACAAGATATGCTAACACTAAAGGTTCTGAAATGTTGTACGATAACCGAGAAACAAGGAAAATGTATCGTGGTAATGACACACCCAATGCAAGGTAAGATGTTGTCTAATCACTCCCTCCTCACTTTACCGACATAAAGAATATCGAAAGGATAAAAGAACAAAAACAAGTGAACTTCAAACCATACACAATTATCGTCGTCGCAGTCGCTGTACAAGATTAGCAGTCATCCGCCGGGGATAAAACATCGTAGGTTCCCATTATCCGTCATATGTCCATGATAACCACACTTCAAAGACAATGGAGTCGTAAGACTTTGCCTAGTGCGTTGACATCTACACAACAATATAATACAACACATACTAAAGTTGCAACGATCCCTATGTTGATGCAATTTCTATCTCCGGGTACCAAAGGGACACAATAGACAAGAGGAGCTGACCCAGGCAAGGGCGAGAAATTGAGGTTTTCTCTAGTGGCTAGGTCTTACTTCCATTAGAAACTAGCCATATAAAGATTTTTGGGTGGTTCTTTTGTGCGAGGAGAAATGCTTTTGGTTACTGAAAACATTGATGTTTGGATTTGAACTCCATAGATTTGATTACCAAGTGACACCAAATACACCACCGAGCTTTCAGCGATGTTGGTATCATTGTGACGGATATGCAACTACATACCAATTAGAGCGTGTGATTTCACATAATACAAATCGATTTTGCATGATCCGAGAAGATTTATGCCTTTCGAACACGATCTATTAGAAAATTACACCAATAGAGGGAGCAATACCTCCTCCAAATTGGACCGAGGTAAAATGACTAGTAATGATCATTACTAGTAAATACACACATTAGGCGTATCATTTGTAACTCAGAACGGAGCCCTTCCGTGGTCCGTACAGAGACGAACATACAACAAGTAGATGCTCCTGGACCGTTTATATTTTCTCAGAAAAAATACCGACTGAAGGACCACTCCCCCCCTACATAGTTCATTCACGTCTTTGTGAATGTTAGTTGTAAGCGGTGTTGGAGGGTCATGTCTGAAGCTTGAGTGCCACATGTGATGTTCCAATATCCTTTTGATAGTGGAACCTAGCCCCACTAGTATGGAAACAAATATAGTCCATTCACTTCATCACTTGTGCTTTCGGCTCTAGATTTAATCAAGTTGAAAACGGTCCACCATAGTCCATTTTATTGAAAAATGGGAGTATAACCCCGCCTCTACATCAATCAATGCACACAACCTTTTTCATTAAAATCTCATCGTCAAATCATTACAATTGAATGAATATATAAATTGATATATGAATCAACCAACGGAAAGGATCACAAGCATAAAAGAACTATGCATTTTGTAGTCTACTAGTATTCCCGGAGTCAGTATAATTGTAAAAGAGTTGCATCTAATAGCCATAACCTCTTGCTGGTCCTATGAGAGTAGGAAGCAAAAGCTGGATCCAGATGGATAACCTGCAAAAAATTGGACGCTCTAGTCTTGTTAAAAACATCGTTGTTTCCATAATTAATACCGACGAACATAAAGCTGACCCACCTATGTGTATCCTAGGATAAGTTTTGTTGTCGGTTTTATTTAATCATTTCTCAAAATATTTATAATATTGGTTGGTGGAGAAAGATTGCAAGTAATATAAACAATACACCAAACAATACACGTTGAATGAGAGAAAACAAATTCTCAGTGGTATTCTATAAGTCACAAAAGCAATATTTTTACACACATTCTAATTATTTTCCAGATTATTCTTGAAAAATTAACTATTTTTATTAGGAACCACATAAATATCCGTATGTTCAGTGGGATTTTAATTTACATAGGTTTTCGCGAAAAACTAGTATGACAAATCATGAGGTTATCATGTTTGTTTGGAAGCTCACCGAAAAGACACTTGAGATCGTGAGCTTCCAAACAAACATGGCTGGCTCGTCAAATAAATGTACCATTATCAACCTTTGGCAAAGTATAACTACACAATCCACTTATTACCGGTTAAGATCCTTCCAAAACCGATGTTCAGTGAAAACTGTGATGAAACATTAGAAGAAAAAAAGGAACATATTTCTGTTGCATTATCTTATACAATGTTGGGTACTCTCGTCTGGCTAAATATCCTTCCAAAATCTGGTGTTCATACCATCTCCCATTAAAAAAAACTATACTAAAGAAATCCTGTTTGACTCCCATGAGATTTTGAGAATGGACAATCTGTAGACTGTAACTGCTCTCTTTTATTTCCATAGAGAAATTGTTTGGAACCAACCGGTGTCCCAAACAATTTCCACCGTAGGTCCATAGCTGGTATGAACATCTTTGCCGACGAAGAGCAGTAGATGGTGAAAGATCTTCATGGATTCTTCCGGACCACATATGGCCGTAGCATGCACTGCACTGACGCAACACAATAACGAAGAACAAAATCATATGCAGAGAAGAAAACGTTCAGATAGCATACGAACTCCAACCAAGCATCATCTGCGCACAGTGTTCAGTGTACTCACTTAGATGCACCTACTGTAGGAGAACAAAAATCGGGGCAAGATGGAAGATAAAGTTTCAGAGATTTCATTGTATCATTTGCGTGGTACAAGATAGATATATGTGCTTGTACCTCTCTACCTTTTTAGAATTCCCATGACACACAACGGTACATCCATCGATCCAGCCACACCTCCAGCGTAACATTACGTCTATTCAGTTACCAGACTTCCCAAAAGAAGAAGAGAGAGACCGGAGAGTCCGTCCGATCAAATAACGCACTGCTCAATCTTGCGCCGAATACTATCACCGCAGTATCTTGTACCAGCAAGCACGAAATCATAGGAGGTGCTTCAGAGATCTTGCTGTACCATCCTTCGTGCTGTGCAAATCTCCGTATGCTTCATGACCTCTCCCACGATCAATATTTCGAGTCGCCATTTTCTGAATAGTAACAATGGAATCTGAATAGTAATAATGGAAGCTGCACCGGAATCCCGGGATTTGCTTTCGTTGCAGATAGTGTTAGATGATTCGACCAAGGTTTACAGTTTGCACCATTCGTACAATCTGACCCTTGCCTTGACAAGCATCTGAATTCAAAACCCAAAATTTCGAACGAGAAGTGCAATTTACTCGAAGTGGTTTTGAAACTTTCTTCCATTTTTTGTCTTGGAATTCTCAGCAGAGCAGAGCATGATCCTCAGCTGCCTGGATCCAAAATGACACAATCACACCTGAAACTTTAGCACCTTTTTTCAGTTACCAATGGTGAAACCATGGAGGGGATGCAAAGATGCTCTCACTCCGGCTTCCTCGGTGTGTAGTCAACAGCGCAACCAACCGGGGCCAGCCCCTCAGGTGCCGCTGCAACCAACACGAGGAGAGAGAGAGGGAGAATGGAGAAGCATCTCACTTGCGTTCGAGCCCTTCCTTGGCGGTTGCTTTCTCCGCGAGCCTCCTCCCCGCCCTTATAAGCCACCGCCTGAGGCGCAAGATGCCCACAAGGCACCGCACCAGTACCAGCACCATCAGAGGGAGAGTGGGAGAGAGAGTGAGCGACACTGCACGGCGCTGCCACTGAACGCCCCCTCTCGTTCGGTGGGAGACCGGGAGACAGCCGGCGAGGCTTCCTCCATCGACCCCTCCTCCCTCCGCCCCCACGTAGCATTAGCAATGCCGCGCCGTCCGAGGGCTGCCCATGGCGGCGGCGGCTCCGAGGACGTGAAGATGGAGGACTTCGTGGAGTCGATGCTCAACTTCGGCGACGGCGACGGCGGCGGCGATGAGAGCGAGGACGGGGAGCAGCCGCCGGCGGGGGAGGCCAAGGGGTTCAAGTCCAAGAACCTGGTCGCCGAGAGGCGGAGGAGGAACAGGCTCAACGGCAACATCCTCGCACTCAGGGCCGTCGTACCCACCATCACCAAGGTGCGGCTTCTCCATGCTTCCTCCTTCCTGACCCAGAAGCGATTTTAATTAAGTGCACTGATAACGCCACCGAAATTGTTTGTGTTTCTCATGGCATGTCTCTCATGTATGCAAACACACACACACATAAAGAAACTAATCTGAACTGCTTCCTCATGGGAGAAAATTCAGTTGTCACTATCTGAACATGCCCCAACTGGGTTTGCCTGCCTGCTGTTTTCAGATGAGCAAGGAAGCCACCCTGTCGGACGCAATCGATCTCATCAAGAAGCTCCAGAACGAGGTCCTTGAGCTGCAGACCCAGCTCGCAGACTCGCCCGGCGAGGCCCGGGAGAAGCAAGGCAGCGCGTCGTGTTCCGAAACCTTCACCCCCACCGAAAACATCCATTATCAGGTAGTACCTGCTGCTATGTACTGTACGAGGCATGCATGGACACCACCAGAGTTATTAGCAGAACTAGTAGCTAAAAAACTGAAAGAGGACATTTGGAGAGCATCTGCCTTAACCTGATCTTTTATGATCAACTATTGCACATCTCTGGAACCTAAGATTCAACCAAATGCCACAATCTGTAGAATATAATTGTTCAACTTCACCACACTGACCAACTACTTTTCACCAATTGATGGCCACTTGCATTTCCTTGAAGTTACCTAACTTATTTTGTTCGAACATATTTCTAAACACAGCTAAACGAAATTCACACTTTTATTTTGTCTTGTAAGTAGTCATATAATTTTTTTCCCGGCCTTATATCACCCATGTAATTTCAGACTGCCAAGATCATATAAAAGGAACATAAGTTTAGAATGAATAAAGAAGAAAGCATCGTATATCTAATTATCGATTTACCGCTAACTTTAGTTGTGATATCCTGCTGATGTCTCATATTCACTGAGCTATACATTTTCATTTCTCATACTCACCAAGCTGTGGAATGTTCACAGGGTCAGGTGGAGCTGATACCTCTGGGTCATGCAAGTACAACCTCAAGATCTTTTGGACCAAAAAAGCAGGCTCTTCACCAAGGTGCTGGAGGCACTCTGCAGCTACAATGTGCAAGTGCTTAGCCTGAACACCATCACCTTCTATGGTTATGCAGAGAGTTTCTTCTCCATCGAGGTAAATTATCCTCACAATTTTTGGCTACAGCACAAGATGGCATATTCTACTGAACTTGTAACCTGTTCTTGTTATTAGTTTTCTGATAAGGCGGCCGGCTTCTTCTCAATGTCTGACCAGGTGAAGGGTGAGCAGGATGTTGTGATGGTGGAGCTAAGGAACCTCCTTGCCAATATTGTGGAGGTCCCAAGCATTTGACCCATTGAGGCTCTTGTAAACAATAACTCACAGAAGTCATATTAGAGAACGCATATATGATTCTGTGCAAACACCTCCTCTTTTTAGAAAGAAAGAAGGAACTCTAGTGTGGCATAGTCTTTGTGTAGGGAGCATACGGCAGGGATACTTGTTGAGCTGACAAAACTGACGATGAAATGTCTGAATTTTATGTTGGAGTTGAACGCAGAGGCTCAATGGACCTGTGAGTTGCGAATTCATGGCATGATTCACCACTATCTTTATTTTATTTTCTCTACTGATGGCCTGGGTGGTAATAATTCATTGCATGCCAGTCGAACTGAAACTTAAAAAATGACAAATCCCCTGAATTGCACCCCTGAAATTGCAATGTGTGTGGCGACTGGATGCAAATCATGTTCGAAACTTTGAGCCCAATGTCTTGTTAGTTGAGTGATTCTAGTGTTCTGTATATCCCAGCGGAGCCAAAAACGTGCTCTTGGATAAAAAAAACATTGCAAGATTTGGACAGAACCGTCGAACTCAATTTCAGGCGAAAACAGATTGAAGAGAAACAACAGCGGTACCTGCCGGAACCAGATGCTCCTGACCGCAACAGCAGTCACACCTCCCACTTCCTGGCGGCCGGCGGCGACAGCGCTGCTCGAGATCGGAAAGAAACAAGAATCAAAGGGAGGGCGGAACCGCGGAAGGAAGTTACTGTTACCGCTCGAAGAGAGAAGAAGATGGAGCAGCGCTGTAAGATTCGCGCGAAGGGATATGAAGTTATAGCCGAGCACGACGCCTCTTCCACGTGGCAACGTGGGGGTGGGCCCCACTGCCATAAGGACACGGCCACTCGTCCTCTAATCAATCTTCTTCCCCTTCCCTCCCGTCTCTCTCAGATCTCTTCCCCGACATCGCCTCCAACCTACCTCCTCCTGGTCCTCTCCTTCGCCCATCGCGCCAGGTGAGCCTCCGAATCCGCCATCTTCTCCCTTCTCCTCGCTGCAATCGCTCGCGCCAGCCGGTTCCGCCGTGCTCCGGCGCTTCGATCCTCGCGCTCTCTCGCGGGATTCCTTCTATTTTCGTGTCTGCGGGGCGTTTCGTCGCTTCGATCCGATCTTCTGGTCGTGAGGGGATTCCGATCTGATGCAGGGACTCGGACCGTTTTGATTGTGCAGGTGTGGGCGCTCAGGGTGGCGGAGTTTGACCTGCTGCGATGGATCGCGCGGAGCTCACCACCGACCAGGTCAGTCCACGCTTCGGATGTGCCTTCCAGTAGATTTAGCTGTGATTGCATTGACACATTGTTGTAGTGTGCATTGAGACTTGTCATTAAACAGGAGTACCCCTTTGTGATTGGACAGTGCAAACGGCTCCCGAATTCGATCGAGAGTAGATGCTTATGTAATTGGTTTCTGCGATCATGATTGAACAGAGCCGATTGGTTTTTTTTGTTAGTTAGAAGAAAACGTGTGTGCTGTCTCTGTAGGATAATTTGAGGTAGAATCATTTATTTTTGTGTCGAAGGGATGGCTACTGAAAGTATCCAGAGCGTCAAATAATTGTGGGAGAGCTTAGGTGGTTACATTTTAATGTCTCTTGATACTTGCCGCCAGCTCCTTATTAGCTAGGTTTTTTTTCCATGAAATGTTTGCAAGCGTTACTGATCTTTTGAGTTTGATCACATATGTTAAGGGTACATGAGGGTGGTCAACCTGATTGTATGAGGGTGTCAACCGAATGTGGAAGGGTGTGAGTTTAGCTACCAAAAAGTAGAGGGTAGTACCCAAATAGTGTGTGTGCACGTGCGCGAGATTTGTTTCTCTCTGAACTTGAAAACGTTGAGGGGAGATTTTTATGCTGTATTAATTATCTGATCCTTGTTCTGTATTTCAAGGTTCTCAAGCGGGACATTCCATGGGAGACATATATGTCAACTAAGCTGATCACTTCGACATCCCTTCAGCTTTTAAAGCGTTATGACCACAAACCAGAAGCTCAGAGAGGTCCTTTGCTTGATGAGGTGAGTAGCTTTTTTTGTCTAAGGTTTATTTTTCTTGCGGTAAAAATCTCAGAAAAACACCACTGTATAACTGCTTTTTGTTGCCATATTTTATTGTTAAAGTTCTACCGTTGAACGCTGATACCTACTGCCGTAGCTGGTGCATTCTGCATCTGAAATCACCATTGTTCTCCTTCCGTTACTTATTTCTATTAGGAATTTAGCTTTAATTCACTTGTCATGAAACTATATGATTAGTCTATGTTATTTGTTTTAGCATTTAAGAGGTTAACTTTTAAACAATAGTATTTTTTTCTCCTTGAAATGATTCCCAAGTCAGAACTGCCTATAGTACCTTCTATCTGTGGTTGCACTGATCGTTGCCAATATTTCACTTCTATTTGACCCATAAATTAGATTTTTAATTAACTTTGTGATGAAACGGTTTATGGAATTTTCTACGTTTTATAGGATGGACCGTCCTATATTCAAGTTTTTTTGAATATCTTGCGGAGCGTCTCTAAGGAAGAGACCGTGGAATATGTGCTTGCCCTCATTGATGAGATGCTTGCAGGTGCTCAGCTAGTCATCCACTTGATTAAACTATTTGTAAGTGTTATACTGCTAACCTTTTGTATTTGTTATACTGTTAATTTATTGTCTTCGTTTCAGCAAATCCTAAGCGAGCAGCACTGTTCTATGACAAATCTCTTGCTGGTGAAGACATTTATGATCCTTTTCTAAGGCAAGTATTATAGAATTTTGGAGTGACATACTGTGCCTTATTATCTTAAAAGCTGGACATCTCATTTACTGTACATATAAGTCAATATAGGCTACAACATGTTGATTGTGCACTAGTTCCTGTTGAGAAGGCAGTTGGTGGATGACCAACCCATGGGAACAGAACACCTGTTGCATTGGTTTGCCTGCTAACTGAATGCGGTTATGAAGCATATTTTGTGGATAGCATCTCCACGTAGTGTACTATTAATGTCATCCAATTTTGGAATGAATTGGTCTTAGGATGGGGTCAATCCATTCCACTCTAACCAAACAAAACCCTGTACTATTAAAAGGGTTGTGTTCCACTCACCAAACGAAATCTTATTGGATTGAATTATAATTGTACTCCGTAAACCAAAGGTACCTTTAGTTGATTGCAATGCATTATCAACATTTGACATATACTGGCAGCCTAGCACTTTATTTGCTCGGATATTTTCTAGGGTGCCATCCAAAATGGTGTGACTTGATGATAATTTTTTTACCATACTGTTTCCCCTCTTCAACTAAACTTGGATATCAAGCCAACCCATGAGCCAACTACTTTTACCTTGCAGCATATCAACTGTTGATATGCTACTTTTTATCGCCAGCTTTTTCCCTGTTTTAGTTTGTTCTCTGGTTATCATATTAAGCTCACAAAATTAACATTTTCCAGATTGCTCTGGAAAGGTAACTGGTTCGTTCAAGAAAAAAGCTGCAAGATATTGACCCAGTTAATAAGGTACTCTCTAAGTTATGTATGCAAATGATTGTATTGTGGTTTTCCTTATCCTGGACAATCTAACTTTATATGCGTATAGTGCGAGACCTAAGCTTCAGAATGGCATGGTTCCAAACGGAGAGGCTTCAAACTCAAAGAGCAAGCTTACATCAATTCATGATGTGTTGAAGGGTTTGGTTGATTGGCTCTGTTCTCAGGTCAGAACTTGAAATGTCCTTTTCGTTTATTGCTTTGCATCTATTGTACTATGAAATAGTGTTCAGGAGCTCTAAACTTGGAGAATGGTGTGCTTTGCAGCTGAGGAGCCCGACCCACCCAAACTGTTCTATTCCTACTGCTACCCATTGTCTCGCCACTTTGCTAAAGGAGACATATGTTAGAACTTTATTTGTCCAGGCAGATGGTGCAAAATTGCTCATCCCTTTAATATCTCCAGCTTCAACACAACAGTCAATTCAGGTGATTGCTGTGGCCCTTAATTATATGTAATTGATTTATGTATGTTTGTTCTGTGTCAAGAACACAAATTAAACTTCTACCCTCAATTTGCCCATGCTGTACCTTTTAGATTTTTTGGATGCATGCATGTACCTATTTCGCATCTTAATTCTGTTAGGCTAATTTAAATAAGAGGGACGCGATCATCTTCAGGTGACATGTACATTTATCAGTACACTAAGCATCCAATTGTAGATAACAAGCATAACATTTTTTTAGAAACGAGACAAGCATAATGTTTTCTTCTTTTTTACATCGTACACTCACCCCTTATTGTATCTTGTGCAGCTCCTCTATGAAACTTGCCTTTGTATCTGGCTTTTATCCTTCTATGATGCAGCTGTTGATTATTTGTCCACTACAAGGGTTATTCCAAAACTTGTAGACGTTGTCAAAGGCTCTACTAAAGAGAAGGTGAGTCTCCGAAGTTTTCTTGTTTTATTTTGTTATCACATGTCCTTTAAATCAGAAATAGCAAGATAATATTATTCATTTTCTATTTTTTAAAGGTTGTCAGAGTTGTTGTGATGTCCTTCCGTAATTTGTTGGCAAAGGGCGCATTTGCTGCCCAAATGATTGATCTTGGGTTGCCACATTTAGTACAGAATTTGAAAGCTCAAGCATGGAGTGATGAGGTGAGGATCTTGCGGAACCTTTTGAATTTCAAGCATTCAGTGGAAGACTGTCAACAGCTGAAACATTGTTTAAACCTTTTTTGGGTGGAAATTGTGGGTAGAAGCGTGCCTAAGAATTAACCATCTGAAATATATTCCCTTCTAGGAGTCCTGTGAAGTAAAATGATATATGTTTTTAATTTCCCTTTTATTACTGTTTACTCTAAATGAGGACACTCTTTAGTTTATTTTCTTGTTTGCTGAAGGTTTCTGTGTTCTAGTCTTAAACTACTCATGCCAACCTTGGTAATTTGATGGAAATATTTGCTTGTTAACTCTACAAAGAGCTGCTGGCACATTGACATTCATACACATTCACCTTATCTGTAATGTAATGCTAGTATGATATGATGCCTGTGATTGCAGCATCAGAGATATTTAGGGGCATCTTGAAAAGAATGTATGGAACTTGGGAACCAATTCAAACATAAGTTTGTGTGGAATTATTTAGTTTGTCGTGCTTTCAGTTGAGCCTGGTTATTACCTCTTTGAACTGACATTTTATTACCTGTGCACCCAGGATTTATTGGATGCACTGAATCA
Organism: Poa pratensis; assembly: GCA_947311845.1. Lineage (NCBI taxonomy): Eukaryota > Viridiplantae > Streptophyta > Magnoliopsida > Poales > Poaceae > Poa > Poa pratensis. Next base: position 9,867,381 of record CAMZMU010000091.1, read on the forward strand.
ACTAGAAATAGGCCTCAAGGAGAACCTTAAGATTTTGAGCTCATTTGATAAGTACAAACAGCAAGTTCTTCTTGGCCATCTCGATTGGTCTCCAATGCACAAAGACCCAAATTTCTGGCGAGAGAATATCACTAATTTTGAGGAAAATGATTTCCAGGTATGTTCTGTCCTTTCTTGAACGAAATGTGAATAATAAATTAATAATTAAGAATACATTGTGGAACTGCCTGCAAAACTGTCCCCTTGCATATCATTTCAGGAGCTAAATCCTTGTATAATCCAAAGTGACCTACCAATCCAATTTAAATTTGTCCAGTTCTCCTATGCTAAACTTTTTCCACTTATGTACACTTCCAGTGCATCAAGTCAAGACACCAGTGCACGAAACACCCTAGATAGCACTTGTGTACCCTTCTTCTAGTGTTCTTCCATATGGTTAAGTAGTTTTATGGACCTTTTCTGCCATGCATAGACAAGTATACACATGCTAGTTACTATTTGGCTCCAACCCAGCTCGGTTTATGACATCCAATATTACGCTGTTTTCGATGTTTGCAGTTAGTCTAAATTTTCTGTGTTGTGGAGTGACACCTTCAGTTTTGCAGATCCTACGTGTCCTTATGACAGTCATCGACACCTCAACCGACACTACTGCTCTTGCAGTCGCCTGCTACGATCTCTCGCAGTTCCTTCAATACCACCCTTCTGGCCGCTTAGTTGTGGCAGACCTCAAGGCGAAGGACCGTGTTATGAAACTCATGGGCCATGACAATGCCGAAGTGAGGAAGAACTCCCTACTCTGCGTGCAGAGGCTCTTCCTCGGCGCCAAGTATGCTAGCTTCCTGCAGGCTTAAGACCAAGAAGTTTTGTATTTATATGAAGCCTTAGATCCCACACAACCCCATGCTGTTTTTCAGAATGGCGAAACTATGATTGAGAATGTAAGACCTCGAAATTTTTCTGTCCAGTATATCCTGTTGCTATTTGATTTATGGAACTGGTGTATAATAAATAATCTCAGCTATTCCTTGCTCGATGTAATAAAATGTCCCCGGGCAGTGTTACTTTCCTCTGAACATTGTTGTTGTCTGAGGAAAGAAGTAAGAAACTGATTTATGTAAATTGTATTCATTTTTTGGGAATTGATTGTTGTAGTTTGTCTTTGGATTTTTTATCTTATGAATTTCCTGCCGTTGTCACACTTCATTCTTTTATGAGAAGCTAACTTGATCATGCCATGTGATTCGCTGACACCTGATTTAGTAAAATTTGCATGGTCCTTGTAGTGTCCAAGAGGTAAAACATCGTTTCAACTCTTGACTGTAGCTCGCATAAGAGCCCAAATGGATTTTCGTTCTGGATTTGCCATCTTATGCAGTTCAGGATATGCCACCTTATGCCTTGCCTCCGAGCTTTTGTCGGCACTGGCGAGGCAAGGGAGGCAAGCGGAAGGACGGGGCTGGGGGCGGCCAGCTGCAATCGGTATCTGTTCTGTCTGCGTTCGCGGCTCAGTGTGAGAAACAGGACTTGGTGAGACGCAGAACTATTTTTTCGGACCTCATCTGGGAAAAAAACTCTTCTTTTCCTATGTTTATATAATTTACTAGTATATCTTTAACAGTAGCATTGTTGCTAAACTGAATTAGCTGCACTAGATACACCTTCATATGTCACCGGTAAAGGCCATCCAAGTATTTCAATCTCAACAATTTCCAAAACACAAGCGGTAAAATCAAATTTCGACCGTTCAAAGCCCGACTCACGGCGTTCTTTTGCATGGTGTTCTGTTTTATTCACTAGATTCCCAGGATACATATTGCTCGATATTGTTTCGAGTCCTTCGAACCGACTTACACACCCTTACACAAAAGAGGAGGCCTCTTCTGTTCCGTCGAAGTACGCTCCTGTTGGTCCTTCCCTCGGCGCAAGTGCCACACTCACAGGGCCTCTCGCGCCTTCCGCGGTGGTCAGATCCCCGGTGTGGAAGTTGCCGTCGGTGTTGACATGGCCAGGATTCACACAGTTGATGCGCAGCGAGGTGTGCTTCTTGGCGAGAACCCTTGTGTAGGCATTCATCAGGGCCTTGGACACTGTAGGCTGAGGGCCCTTTCTCCACTGGCCATCCACGTTGATCCAGTTGGCCGTTCTTGAAGTCCTTGAGGAAGAGTTCCGACAGTTCGTCCACCCTCTCCAAAGATAGCTTGTCGATGTCGTTAAACTCCTGTTTCAGTTCTTCTCCACTGAAAAGCTAGTTTCGAAAAATGAATATTATTACTCTATGAAATATCCTCAGTAAATTGTACTATATGGCATTCTTTTTCAGATTGAAGAGAGTACCCGTAGTAATCCGATAAAAGACGAGAGGTTAACAACTCTTGCATCGGAGGAAGCTAGAAGCAGAGGCAGCAGTGCTTCTGTGACATTCTTGGTGCCGCGGTAGTTTGTTCTTAGACATTCTTCTGCTTCCGCGTAACTCTCTGTCGACCGCTGGTCCACCCACTCGAGCCTCTCTATTGCGCTCATGCTTGTAAACTTCTCTGATGCAACCTAGGATTCCATGGTAGGTTTCAGATGCACATTTAATCTACACTTGCATTTGCAATGTGATTTTTTTTCTACAGTTTTCTAAATTAGGATGTCCACAATAATCCTAGTAAGTTTGTATCTACAGATATATATATAGACCCATATGATTCTTATGCTTTATCTCGTGCACCAAATTTTAAGGTATGGTAAGTTGGATTTCCGTGCTCACCTTACTAGGTATCATGCTCAAAATATTGTTAATCCGAGCATTCTCTTTACATGTCATATCGATATTGCTATGGTCTTCATCTAACACACATATGTGACACCTACTTTCTATAAGTGTGTCAATTAATTTAGTAGTAAATGATATGGAAGTGCCTTTAATCATATAAATCTACTTTGTTTTGAGAGAAACCATAAATCTACTGATATCATACCTATGCGACAAATCCAAATACTTCTGTGTGTATTACTTAGCATCAATCTACATTTCATGAATCAGGGAAGTGTTAAGTTATCTCTAGTCTTTTCTACTACTCCCTCCAGTCCCTTTTAAGTGTCGTGGCAAAATAACTAATCGTGTACAACTCATTAGCTCAACTGGCGACATTTAATTCGGATCAGAGGGAGTATTTGAAATTAGCGACGTCTAAGAAACAGAAGGAAGTAAGCCAACCACTTCCTGAATGGCTGCCGGGTCTGGGCCTCCGATGTCTACTGTCACCCCGAGAATTGCTGCGTTATTGACCTGCAAAACACGAAGAATTCGTTATCACAGCGTAAATCATGCATCTGCACACTGTAAAATAGACCTAACTAAACAACTTTTGCCGCATATAACTCCATATTAGAGCACCACACACAGTTACGAACAAACATGATATTGTGATGAAAACCACTCGGATAACACTTTTTGAAGATAATGATTCTGACAATAATTAAGACGATGGAAAGGAGAACCAAACCGTACCAATATGTCTAGCTTGCCAAACTTATCCTTGACGAAATCTGCCAAGCGAGCAGCGCTCGCCGGCTCGCGCACGTCCAGCTGATGAAACATGACATCCGACAGCCCGAGCTCTCGGAGCTCGTCGACTGCCGCGGCACCCCGCTTTTCATCCCTGGCCGTCAGGACGACGGTGACCCCGTTGGACGCCAGCTGCCTGCATATCTCCAGCCCAATCCCTTTGTTCCCACTAGTCACCACGGCAACCCTGAATCAAGAGATCAAACAAAAAAAAGTTAGCCATTCAAGAGGTTGAGAGCCTGAGACGAAATTTGGGGTTGACATCCTTCGAGGAAATGGGAGATCGAAGCTTTACTACCTTTGTTCAGATGAGCTTCCTTCCATTGGGGGTTGATTCTGGCGGAAGGGAATGAGGAGTCGATCAGCTGAGTTGGACGTGAAAGAGACAGCCAAACAAAAATAAAACTACTGTTGAACTGAAAGAACAAATAGAAAAAACATAGAGCACGCATGTACTACACAGTGCCCCACAAAAAAAATAGTAATATCTGAAATCACATGCTAGTTTTTTCGTACTCCCTCCATTCGCTTTTAGTCTACATTCTAGAAAAATTCAAACAAATTAGGCTGCATTTATTAGTACTACTTTTGCACACCCCCACAATGCATCATAATTATGATAAGCATCTCATTGGTTAAATCCATCTTAATTAATGCAATCCCTGCATGGGAAAAGCAAATCGAGGTGGGACCCACTTAGGATGTAGACTAATTCCGAACAAATTTTAGAGATAGAATGTAGACTAAATCCGAACGGAGGGAGTATGTTGTAACCAGCTATTTTAGAAATAACTAGAACGGAATCAAACCAACTACAGGTCCCATGAACCATTTCATTCCTTCCTCCAACTACAAGCAACTACAACGTATCTATGCTCCCAATTCAGACGAACATGCTAACAGTTCCACGCTAAATAACCTAGATTAATTAGCAGCACGCTATGCATGATCACACCACACACGCTCTGCGCCTCCTTACCCCAAGAGGCGCTCCAAACTAAAATTTAACACTAGACGAACACCTACTCCATAAACACACACAGACCTGAGCGAGAAATCAACGGAAGAAGAAGAAAACAACAGAATCTCGCTAGGACGCGCACGAGCCTGATCGGATCGGAGGCGGCTAGGGGAGGGGAGGGAGGGAAGGGTGTGAGGGGAGAAGAGAGCCGAGAGCATATAAATAGCGGGCACTGACGACGAGCACTGTTCTCCGGTGTTGCAAAGTAGCCTGAAGATTTCGGGAGGAAGGTGGCTGTGTCGGAAAGGGGGAGACGGGGTCAGATTTTGGACGTTTCGCTCCAGACTTGGTACTGCAGTTTTTCTCCGGTTGGTTGGTGAGTGCCAGTCTCTGTAAGCGTCCGTCAAAGCAAAGTCACGAGGATGAACATAAAAAACCATAGTATGATCGGAAATTTGTTTAAAGATGCTTTCCGCGGGTACTTTTATAGCTTTTCCATTCAGGTTGTTCCAGCACACTTTTTGACGGTGACATGGACGATGGCCTAGGTGACGTCCATGATGATGCTCCCGAGAGGTTTCACCATCTTGCCGGGTACTATCACATAGAAAGGCTCAGTGGAGGGCTTGAGGTCCGAGTGGGGGATCTTCATATAGCCAAGGGGTGTCTGGGCGTAGAGGATGTTTAGCCCACTTCGCTGTTCATATGGATCTTGGTCAGCCGGATACAGAACCAAACTATCGTTGGGGTTCTGAAACTGATATCACTTTCGGTCGGGCGAAACTGCGTCCTAACTATGCCCCCCATGCATAGGCCCTACTCATTTATCGGTGAGTGGAAGTTCGGTCTCGCTTGTAAAATTTTAGATGGGTACATGGATATAGGTTATACGGTCCCATACTCAACCTGCACCCTCTCTATCTGATGTGTACGATTATTTATCATTTACATATCCATGGGTAATTTTTTGTCCCATGCTCTTATACCAAGGGTTTTTACCCGCATGATAAGCGGGTAATGGGTATGCATTGCCATTCCTATCCACAACTTTTCTCATATGCTCCATGGCTTATTATTTGGGGATTAACTACTAGTTTATAAAAGTAATAAGCTGGACTATTTTTTTTAGAAATACTGACACACTTTATTAATCAACAGAGTTCGAAATCGACATAGGGATCAGTACAGAACCTGAGGGTTTTAGAAGCCACACAAGGCGCCCCGAATCTAAAGAGGTTGTAGATTCAACATGCTACCTTTCTGACAGATTGTGCAACATTGGTGACTTCCGCAACGTCGCAAAACATGTTACTTTTCTCCTGGACATTGGTCCATCAGGCCACAACTCGCTCAAATAGCAGTCTCGACAACCTTTGATGCTTACAGGATATATCATATCAACAGAGGTTATAATTTCAGAGCTCATCATCATGCCAAGTTGGCACTGAAGATTCAGAGTACATCTCTTAGCTACAAGTGTTTAAATTCAGGCGTAGATAGATGCCTAAATGCTGATCTAGCTGCAGGTTCATGCATCATGCAATGCAAGATTGTACATGTACGTTGTTGTTAAATCAATCAAAATTTCTGTGTTAAAAAAAAACGTTGAAGAGGAGGAGTCGGCTTATATTTAAGCCATCAACAAAACTGGGCCGAATTGTACGTGTGGATGGACGGAAATGGCTTTGCTGGGCCAGGAACCCGCCGAGGGCTTATATTTAAGCCATCAACAAAACTGGGCCGAATTGTACGTGTGGATGGACGGAAATGGCTTTGCTGGGCCAGGAACCCGCCAAATTCTCGGCCTACTCAAATTGGCCTTAAAGCTAGTACCTTGGACCAAGTGCAAACCCTTCCGTCGCAAACAAGTGAAGCCTCCACCCGCAGCGCCGCTCTCGCCACCGACTCATTGATACATGGCGGCGGCGGTTGCTGCTCGCGCTGGTGCTGCTCGCGCCGGGCTCCGGCGGATGTTCTCCGTCTCTGCCTTCGCTCCCCCGCCTCCCCCAGCCGCCCGCCCCGCAGCGGAGCCCTGCAACAACCTCTTCGTCTCAGGCAACTCCTCTTCCCAGTCTCTCCATTCCCCCCTTGTTCTTCCGCCGTAAAATTCGTGTTTATTTCTTTGTGTTCTGGATTCGAGGCTTGTGCGGATACTAACTACGTGTGGTCGGATGTGTGGAAAGTTATTACCTGCTTGATTAAAAGCCGTTTGTCACTATTTTTTCTGTAATGTTTAGAGAGTTTGGGCAAATTGAATCATACAACTTTGATGATTACTCAGCAGCTAGCTGATTTTCATGTCGGCATCGTTCAGATTGTTCGCCTGTCCGATCTGCTCAATCTCGCACACGTCACAATGATTTTGTGTTTGCCTGGCCTTACACTATAATAAGGATGAAAATCTGACTGCTAATGAATCAGATAGATGCTAATTAGACAAATTTACCATCTTAGTTCCAGATTACATTTAAAATTAATTCACAAGCAAATTTAATCATCTGCTATTTATAAACTAGTTAGCATTTGGCCAATTAATGGCATGCACCTCAACTAACAGAATCGTTTTACATGATCATAGCACGTAGGTTGAATCGCTGTTGTATCAGATGTGGCTGAGTCTGGTGCATGCCTAGCGGCGTGTTCTCTTGTATTTCCTCTTATTCTTCTCATGTACTATTGTATAAATACCCGTACACTTGAATGAATGTAAATTATTAGAGTTACATTATCTTTTTGAAACGGGAAAAAGTTTTGCCTTATATATTGATATAGTAGGAGCAACAGGGGTGGCCTAGGCCAAAAGAAAAAAGGCCCTTCAGGCCATTAAAAGCAGCTTAAGATAAAATCTCCGCCAAATGCCTAGCGCCTGCTAGGATCCAGTCTTTTCCCTCATCTTTGATCTTCTGAAAAAGGGCCAGCGGAGCGGTGAATTTGTTGCTGAAAACCCTAGCGTTGCGCTCCTTCCAAATCTCCCAAGTGAGAAGCACCATGGTGGTTCTAAGACCTTTGGGGTGGTTCGAAGAAGTTTTTACCACCGCCTGCCAATAGTGAGGAACCGTGGGCCTCCCGGAGCCCAAAACGTGGAGCAGGTCCAGACAGGAGAGCCAGGATGCAGCCGCCTGCCAGATGCGCCTAGAGTAACGACACTAAAAAAGAATGTGCCTAGATTTACATTATCTATTATGGTATGCTGTATAATAGGAAACCGATCCTCGCCTTAGCCACATCTCGAATCCCCAGCCAACATGAGTGATACCTTGACTGCTTCCGCCACCTAATGGCAAAGGAGTCTCCTAGTCTTCTTGAGTTGCCTTTCTCTGCGCTACCAGTCCTTGCAAATGGCAGTGGCACCAATGGTGCAATAGCTTACTGCTCATCCCTTCAGCGAAACACCACTACAAGTCTACAACCTACCCATGAACATCAATTTCTCATTCATGTGTGCTCTAGACTAGTACTGTTGTATCATATCACCGAGTGAGCATGTAGTACACCCAAGGCACAGATAGATCAATGGTCCTTCTATGAAAGTTCATGTCAATTCAGCACTACAAGAATTAGAGCTTCAAGGAGCTGTGACCTTTCACTTTCCACAACCTTGGTTGAATCTTGACATATATTGGATGTGTACACTTTTTTTTAATTTACAGTTGGATTGAATACTTTTGTACTGTCCAAAAGACATGATTCTGCTTTCTTCTTCTCTTTGGAAATACTTTTTGGGGGTAAAAATAAAAAATGATATAGTTGTAAGTATCTAATTTGATCACCTAGCAGGTAGTTTAGTTCCGTTCTTTTCCTCTGCGTTCTTTTTATAACAAAATAAAACCAGAAACATACATATATTTTCTCAAATATATTCATTGACTTGTTAATTGATATCACAAATAGACAGAATCTTTCAAAATAGCAAGCCTTAAGTTAAAGTTTTGGCAGTATGTTTGATTCTGTTCACTGCAACTTCCTATGCTGTGTACTAGACTACTAGTGTAACTACTGAACATCTGTTGTGGAAAAGCAAAAGGTGGTATCTTAAGGGTTGTTGTATTTCATATAGTTCAACTTCTAGAATGCCAATAATTCATCCGGTCTGACTGTCAATAATTCATCCTTCTATTTGCAAAACGTAAGTCAATGCCAGATTGCCAGTGATATATGAATTTCCTCTGGAGTTTGGTGGTGTTTGTTTTGAAATTTGTTTTTCTCCATGTAGTTGACGGGATGAAAATATCACTACAACGAGCATGAATTGTGTTCTATACATACATTTGTACATTGTATCAAAAATATTTAGATGCAAAGATTCATTGATTTCTTTTAATATCAAACAAGTGCACCTGTGCAGGTTTGAATAAACGCACGACAACTTACGGGCTCAGGAAGCCTTCTCGAAATTTGGTCAGGTTACTGAAGGTAAGTAGTTCTAGCCTCTGTAACTTATTCCTTTTTGTAGTAGTACTGAATCCATTTGTCCCTATGTTTGCAGCAAGAGTCATCACTGATAGATTATCAGGATACTCTAGAGGGTTTGGCTTTGTTAAATATGCAACTGTAGAAGAAGCTGGCGAGGGCATCAAAGGCATGGATGGAAAGGTTAGTGCTTCTCTTAATCGGGGTAATGCACTACCTGGATGGTTCATGATAATCCATGGTGTAGTAGGGAACATTCTTCTTTGAAAGATGTAACATATGGATAATTGTTCCCTGATGGAATCATTAAAAGATGTACCAGTGTTCTCATGGTACCTTGGAAACAGTAGATCAGTTATTAGTTGATATGTTTTAGGCATCTCGTTCTAGGTGATACTGAACATTGTCTACTCTATAGCTTAGTAGCTGACTTAGTTTTTATCTGCTCTTGAGTCTTGACACAAGTCCATTTTTTGTGTAGTTCCTCGATGGTTGGGTGATATTTGCAGAGTACGCCAAGGAGAGACAAGCCCAGCAGCCGCCCCAATCAGCTGGGACACCGTCATCTGGCTATCAATACTCTAGCTAGTTCTCTCGGTCACAAATCGCTTGTCCTCAATTTATGCTACCAATTGGAAGTGACTTTCCAATAAATTGTCGAGGAAGGGATAAAATTATAATATAGTATGTGTCGCTTGAACTATTCCACTACGGTTACAGAATTGTAGTCACTTCTGTACTTGGCTGTTGACCGCTGGGTGCTGCTACTTCGTGTACTTGTGTGCCTGTAACATACGGCGCTAACTATAATTTAAACTTCGTGTTACAGATATGATCAGTGCGTATTGAGAAGCTAAGTACTTGTCGTGTATGCAGTCTTGTGCTGCCGGCATTTATGGACTAGCAGAAAATAACTCTTGATTAAGCCACTTGTAAATATAAACTGCCTACAATGTATGGGTTGTGGGTTTGGTATGCGATCTTCTATTTACCAGCAAAGTGCTCCTGTGCTGCTAGTAAATTACACTTTTTCCATATCGTAGCCATCATAGTCCATAATGTTTTGTGTAAAATGAACATGTTATCTCAAAGGTGCATCACTTTTTTCGGGCATAAAATGTACATCACTTGAATCAACCTTAACAACTATGGTAATTTCGTGATAAATTGGGTAATCTTGGCCTGGTGAACGGATTATGGAAACTATTTAACAGTGATGGCTTATGGTAAACAGTTTTAAAGGAAAAATATTTTGGAAACTCAACTTTAAGGCATCAGGAAACGGGATTCTCATTTCTGGTGAGGATTGCTGGAAGTTAAGTCTCTCTTCCTAATCTGCTGTAAATTTCAGATTGATAATGGTTGCATGGCAAGTTTATGGAAAGACAATTGGCTGGGAGATTTTAATCTTGCAGCTAATTTTCCTAGACTTCATGCAATCAGTTTGGACCTAAACATTACAATGAGAAAAGCTTTTATGATAGTTTAGATAACATGTGGTTTAGAAGAGTTCTAGTTGGAGCCAAATTCAATATGTGGAGAGATCGTAAGAGGATTTGTGGGACTGTCCACTTTTCAGATACACAAGACAAACTTCATTGGCGCGCCACAAAATCCGTCTACTTAGCTCTACAGAATTTTGGCACCGTACCCCTACAATTTTTTGTGGAAAATTAAAACCTTCTTAAGCACTAAGACATTTATTTGGCTTGTGCTTAAAAAAAAGCATATTGTCAAAGGATGTTCTTAGCCATAGAGGAGGTCACTGACTTGAAATGCATGTTTTGTGGGAAAAAAAACAAGTCCATTGATCATTTGCTCTGTTTATGTCCATTAGCTAGATATATGTGGAATGTTGTCAGTCATGCATTAGGAGTGAAATGACATGTCTCTCCTAAGTTGTTTTGTGTGTTTGTTAACAACATAAGTTTGATCTTACCGTGTGCTAAAGTATTTTATGTACAATTGTTGAAATGCACGAGACGGTGAGTGACCCCTCAAAAAGGAGAAAAGTTCGAAGTCGGAGTCCCGAAGATTTAATTTATTGAGTCATAGGGAAGCCGTACTATTAAGGGGGGTTTACTCGATGGAACGTTTGGGGAAATCACATTCACACATACACAGTTTTTGCACCCAGATATTCCACAAAAACAATGGTGAAAAAGTGTCTCAGGAATCTCTAGTAGTTGTTGGAAGTCAGCCTGGAAATTCTGGCGCTGCCAAGGCCGGAGACTTTGAAAGTTTCTGGCTCACGGCAGCCGGAGACTCCGGCCTCAGGATTTCTGGACTGGGCGAAATTCGCCAGCGCCGGGCGTAAGCCTCGGGTGCCTAGTCCGGAGACTTTGAAAGTCTCCGGTCTGTGCATAGACTCCGGCCCCCTCGTGGGGCAGAGATTCCACCCAGGCCGAAGATTCCGGTCCTCCAGGCCGGAGACTCCGGGGTAAATTTTCCTGCAATGGCTAGAATTCGTGGGGCACTATATAAGGGTCTTCTCCTACCTTGAGAAGGGTACCACGACCAGAAATATCTCACCCACCATTGTTGCAATCTTGAAAGCACTAGATCTCTCTCTCTACCCACACAAACATCTTGTCCTTCTAGGACTTGAGCGAGTTGACCTAGATCTACACTTTCACCAAAGCGATTTGATTTCCCCATCCATTTCATTGAGGAACTTGTTACTCTTGGGTTCGTTGGAACCCTAAACGGTCGTTGGTCGTTCTTGTGGCTTTGGGAGCCGTGGGGACTAGCCGGGAGTCTCCAATTGAGTTGTGGAGTCGTGCCCTGGCCTTGTGATTCTTGTGGCTTTGGGAGCCGCAAGAATTTGGTGAGAGCCTTCAATTCGGTTGTGGTGTGTGCCTCATCCTTGTAAAGGTTTGTTGCCGACCTCGAGGGCATCATATAGTGGCTCATGGATCTCCTCATTGGAGGATAACACGAGGGAGATACAGTGTGCCATATCAAGGCTATTTGGAGTTCACTTTGTGACTCCGCACCGCTCCAACGGAGACGTAGCTTCCATTGAGAAGTGAACTCTGGTGAAACATCTCCGCGTCACCGTGTGGTTATCTCTTAACCTTCATTTACTTGTTTTGCTAGCTTGTATCTTGCTCATCATATAAAATTCTTCACCTAGTTGCATATCTAGAGAACTTATATTTAAGCAAACCTTAATTTGATTAAAGAAAAAGAAAATTTGTAGTTGCCTATTCACCCCCCCCCCCCCCCCCCCCCAAGCAAGCTGCCAATTCACAAACGCTGATGACTGTTTGCTTGTCTGGCTTAATATTTTTACTGGAAATAGGAAAAGAATTATGACAGTTGGGTTGCTGCAATCACGTGTAGTACATGGAAATCTAGAAACATGGCTTGTTTTCAAAAAATCTAGCCGAGTGATCCACCTGTTGTTCTTGCTATTGGATTGACTTTTTGAGTAACTTGCAGGTGAGGGAATGCGTAAAGCTGGAGCTATAGCGGGACGCAAAGCTACCAGAACAACTCGCGGCATCAACAACTATTTTCTCAAAAGGTATATTATCCCGTGTCATCTAGTTACCAACTAAGGGAACATTTGGGTCGAAAACATTTCATGTAAATTCTGGATGAACTTGTTTGGTTTTTTGGACTACAACCCACATATTTTTTTTTAATGATTTAGATTTACATTTCTATGGAAAAAATTTCATCCGAATCTAATCTATGGAATTTTTCTTTGTTTCTATGCAAACTATGACATGTACCCATGCATTTTTTCATATAGTGCAACCGAATAATTTCTATTATATTCATCTGTTGTTAGTTAGTTTGCTTTGTTCACGGAAAGTGCTATTTGCTCTCGGACACCAGTGCTCCCTCCTATTTAAACAATCAAGAATCATATTTGTGAGTTTTCAAAAATTCTGAAAAAAACAATAATGTAACTAGTGATATATCCCGAGAACGTGCAAATTTTCAATTAGAGATACTTTATATTTTGGGCTACACAAAAATAACAAATCTGATAAAACTTAGAGATTTGAAAATATGCATACTTAGATCTACACTTTTGTAATTTTTTTGTATATCAAATACAACGTATTTGAAGTTGATATTTTGTACGTTCGTAGGATATATCATTGGCTGCCTCCGGAATTTTGTTCAGAATTTTTTGAATCTTATAAATATGATTTTCGAATTTTTTAAATAGGATGGAGCACTGGAGCTCGGAGCCAAAAATCGTCACTCGCCTTGTTCGTCACTAATTTGTTGTCCTTTGTGTTATACTCCTATGTTTTTATTAATTACATTATCTGCTTACTCGTGCTCTTGAGATTGAGTTGTTATAGAAGCCAAGTGTACGCAATATCATCTCGATAATGTATCTCATTCCTCTTTATTCTAAAACACTATGTCTAAATGCACTTTTTAAAATCTCTCCTACTCCTACTTGAGAGTCACTGATGACGTGGATCACACGTTCGTTGGGAGACCCCAAGAGGAAGGTATGAAGCAGTGTAGCAGCAGTTTTCCTCAGTATGAAACCAAGGTTTAATCGAACAAGTAGGAGTAAGAAATCACTTCTGAAGGTTGTCAGTGGCGCGCTGACGTGGAACCTGCACACAACACAATCAAACTATTTTGCCCCAACGAAACAGTGAGGTTGTCAATCTCACCTGCTTGCTGAAAACAAAGGATTAAACGTATGGTGTGGAAAACAGTAGTAAATTGCAGAGAATGAAAAGGAACAATGATTGCAGTAGGTTGTATTATCAGTGTAAAAGAATGGACCGGGGTCCACAGTTCACTAGTGGTGTCTCTCCATAAAAGATAACTAACATGCTGGATGAACAAATTACAGCTGGGCAATTGATAAAATATTGAGCGCATAACAATGCATATATATAACAAGATGACTACTATGATATTCAATTGGGCATCACGACATAATACATAGACCGTTATCCAACTGCATCTATGACTAATAATATACCGCCAGGTTAACATCCGTGTCCCCTGTTGGTATTAAGTTGCAAGCAACAGATTATTGCATTAAGTAAAGTGCGTAATGTAAACAACACAATTATCCTTAGACAAAGCATTGCTGTTTTACCCCAAGTGGCAACAGCACATCCACAACCTTAGAAGTTGCTGTCACTCTCCCAGATTACTGGAGACTGAACCCACTATGTAGCATAAATACTCCCTCTTGGAGTTAAAAGCATCTACTTGGCCAAAACATCTACTAGTAACGGAGAGCATGCAAGATCATAAATAACATATAAGATAGATTGATAATCAACTTGACATAGTATTCAATATTCATCGGATCCCAGCAAACACAACATGTAGCATTACAAATAGATGATCTTGATCATGTTAGGCAGCTCACAAGATCTAAACATGATAGCACAAGGAGGAGAGACAACCATCTAGCTACTGCTATGGACCCGTAGTCCAAGGATACAAAAGCTTAAACATGAACTACTTGATAACTCAAAACAATTGACAAGTATCAAATTTTCCAAGACAGTGATCTACAAGAATATGTAAGCTTTTTTCATTATACCATCTACCACATGCAGCATTTTCTGTTCCAACCAAACACCAATCAACTTATTTCAACACAAACTCTCCAAATAATTATAAATGAAACAAAAGAGTACTTTATAAAAGAACTAACAGCTCTGAACCAGAGATGCATGAAAAACAGGAACTAAAAGCATAGCAGTAGCTGACAAGAATACTCAACAAGTATAAGTGAAGAATATGAGTATTCACATGAAAAAGCGGAGCGTGTCTCTCTCCCAAACAAGATTGCTAGGATCCAACAAGTTGATCTCAGAAAATAAAATAACAATGCGAAAATAAAAGCACACAGACGCTCCAAGTAAAGCACATATGATGTGAAAGAATTAAAATATAGTTTCACTAGAGATGACCTGATAAGTTGCTGATGAATAAGGGGATGACTTGGGCATCCCCAAGCTTAGACGCTTGATCTTCTTGAAATATGCTGGGGTGATCCAAGGGAGCATCCCCAAGCTTAAGCTCTTCACTCTTCTTGATCACATTATATCATCCTCCTCTCTTGACCCTTGAAAACTTCCGTCACACCAAACTCAGAATAATTCTCATTAGAGGGTTAGTGCACAATCAAAAACTCACATGTTCTATAAGGACACAAACATGACAATTACTTTTAAACATTAGCTACTGCCACTGATGTTATGTGAAGCTCTTCCACCCAAAAAAGAATTCCACTCAACACTAGTAAATGGAGAATGCAAAATAAAAGGCAGAATCTGTCTAAAACAGAACAGTCCGTAAAGACGAATTTTTTCGAGGCACTTACGTTGCTCAAATCGAAAAACTCAAAACTAATGAAAGATGCTTACATATCTGAGGATCACGCACAAAACATTTCAGATTTAAATAATTTTTCTGTGATTTTACAGAAGCAATACGGTGAACAGCAGAAATCTGTTCCTGCGCAGAAATCCAAATCTGCATAATCTTTCTATTAGAGGCCTTATTTGGCACAACAATGCAAGAAAATAAAGATACAAAGGCATTGCTACAAAAGTAAACAGCACCTTGACTCAATTTTTTTTTGCAGAAATAAACAATGGGTTGTCTCCCATAAGCGCTTTTTTAGTGCCTTTTAGCTAGGCTAGAAGATTTAATGATGCTCTCATAAGAATAAGAGTTGAAAAATAAAAGAGAGCATCAAGAGGCAAATATCAAACACATTTAAGTCTAACCCACTTCCTATGCAAGGAATCTTGTAATAAAAGAAATTATTGAAGCATAAAGCAACTAGCATAGAAAGACGAAACAAATGCAACTTCAAAACTTTCAACATAAAGAGAGGTGTTTTAGTAACTTGAACACTTTTACAACCATATTTTAATCTCTCATAATAAATTTCAGTAGCATCATGAACAAAAATAATATAACTATCACATAAAGCATGCTTTTCATGATCTACAAACACATAATTTTTATTAAGCTAAAAAACAGTGGGGTCATTAAACCCACTTTTGACAATAGTAGTATAATAAATATCATTAGGAAATATAGGACCATCATCAAGAGCATTATCATATATAACATTAGGGAGCACATTTTTATTTTCTGCAATTTCCTCTTTTACTTGAGTCAAGGAGTTTGTTACTTCAAATTTATCAAAAGGAGATATTTCAATAGAATCATGACATTCAACAATATACATTCTTCCTCCTTAGGTAGGCATGGAGGGTAATCATATAATGTAAGAGTTAAAGAGTTACTATCTTTAGGAGGTAGATCCTCCTTTTGTTCATCAATCTCTTCCTCTTTTCATCCAATGAGTTTTCAGTTTCACAATTCTTCTCCCACAGGTTCCTGAAAGGTAGCAAGTTGTTCTGGAGAATAAGTTTTCTCAAGAAATTCAGTGATATAAGGATTATCATTGTAATATTCAAGGCAATAACCAAGTATAGCAAAATTTTCAGATTTATAAGGAGAATCATCATCGCGAATATAACCAGCAATTTCATAGGCACCCTTAAAAACAAAAATTCTTCAGTTTGTTCGAGATTACCAAAGTCATAGTTTCCTTTAGCATAAGCAGCCAAGGTTTCATTATCATTATAATCACATTGGAAAGGGAGGTGTTTATGCCTTCTACAACATAAAGATTCATTAAAGCATTAGGATTCATTATAAGTAGAGCACAAGTTTTTAGAAAAATTCAATCTACTTATTTGTTCCCATAAATATTTCCCTTTTTGAGACAAGCGATATTCCTTATAATAATTTTGTTATTCCTCGTGAAGCCACTTAGACAATAAGATTTTGTTTCAAAGAGAAAACCATTGATAGCGAATAAATAACTAGACATAATAACAAACCGAAATAAACTAAATGCAAGAAACTAATTTTTTTGTGTTTTTGATAAATGAAGCAGACAAGACAAGATAAAAATAAACTAAGCAAGACAATAACAAAGTAAAGATATTGGAAGCGAGAGACTCCCATTTCAGAAATCCTCTTACTCCCCGGCAACGGTGCCAGAAAAAGTTGCTTGATGACGTGGATCACACGTTCGTTGGAGACCCCAAGAGTAAGGTATGAAGCTGTGTAGCAGCAGTTTCCCTCAGTATGAAACCAAGGTTTAATCGAACCAGTAGGAGTAAGAAATCACTTCTGAAGGTTGTCAGTGGCGCGCTGACGTGGAACCTGCACACAACACAATCATACTACTTTGCCCCAACGAAACAGTGAGGTTGTCAATCTCACCGGCTTGCTGAAAACAAAGGATTAAACGTATGGTGTGGAAAACAGTAGTAAATTGCAGAGAATGAAAAGGAACAATGATTGCAGTAGGTTGTATTATCAGTGTAAAAGAATGGACCGGGGTCCACAGTTCACTAGTGGTGTCTCTCCATAAAAGATAACTAACATGTTGGGTGAACAAATTACAGCTGGGCAATTGACAAAATATTGAGCGCGTAACAATGCATATATAACAAGATGACTACTATGATATTCAATTGGGCATCACGACATAATACATAGACCGTTATCCAACTGCATCTATGACTAATAGTCCACCGCCAGGTTAACATCCGTGTCCCCCGTTGGTATTAAGTTGCAAGCAACAGATTATTGCATTAAGTAAAGTGCGTAATGTAAACAACACAATTATCCTTAGACAAAGCATTGCTGTTTTACCCCTAGTGGCAACATCACATCCACAACCTTAGAAGTTGCTGTCACTCTCCCAGATTACTGGAGACTGAACCCACTATCTAGCATAAATACTCCCTCTTGGAGTTAAAAGAATCTACTTGGCCAAAGCATCTACTAGTAACGGAGAGCATGCAAGATATAAATAACATATAAGATAGATTGATAATCAACTCGACATAGTATTCAATATTCATCGGATCCCAGCAAACACAACATGTAGCTTTACAAATAGATGATCTTGATCATGTTAGGCAGCTCACAAGATCTAAACATGATAGCACAAGGAGGAGAGACAACCATCTAGCTACTGCTATGTACCCGTAGTCCAAGGACGACTACTCACGCATCACTCCGGAGGCAGGCATGGCGATGTAGAGCCCTCCGGTGATGATTCCCCTCTCCGGCAGGGTGCCGGGAAGAGCTTCTGAACCCTCCCGAGCTAGGGTTGACGGTGGTGGCGTCTCTGGAACTTTTCGTGGATAATGGCTCCAGTCTTTAGGGTTTACGCGTCGGGAAGATTATTTAGGCGAAAGGGCGGCGGCTGGAGACGCCTGTGGGGTCCACACCACCCCATGGTGCGGCAGAGGGTGGGGCCGCGCCGCCCCATGGTGTGGCTGGCTCGCGGCCCCCTCCGTCTCTCCTTTGGACTCCGTGTACGTGTTGGAAAAATAGGAGGTCCTATCCAAGTTTCGTCCAATTCCGAGAATATTTCCAGACTAGCTTTTCTAGAATACAAAAACAGCAGAAAACAGGAACTGGCACTGTGGCATCTTGTTAATAGGTTAGTCCCAGAAAATGCATAAAAATGCTATGAAGTGTATATAAAACATGTAGCAATTGGCATAATATAAGCATGGAACATCAGAAATTATAGATACATTTGAGACGTATCAGTAACCATCTTCACCTGTCTCTTAATCCCCTCTCCTCCAGTGGCCTCAGAGGCTAGAGTGGAAGGTTGGGGGTGGCCGACCTCCTCTTGTCCATAGTTCTAACACTAGGTCTAGTTTTAGGTTGGTGTTTGCCCTAGTGGCCATTGTCTTTATGTCGTTTTCTCAAATCTTCTCGATGTCGATCGTGTGCGAGCCGCGGTATTGAGTCGCCGGCAACCTCCTCTGGTCATCCTTGAGGGGAGCGGATCCGGCACGAGCTTCTTCAATAATCTCAGGAGAGCTTCTGCACTAGGTGATGTGGAGATTACATTCCCTAGTAAGCGGTGACAGGAAGGTTATTTCCGGATGAATCGACCCTGACCTGTCTGGATCTAGAGCTCCTTAGGGAAACTTTCAAGTTGCACCGGCTCATCGGAGCTCTCCCCAGTGACACTGGTATGGCTATCACTATCAAGAAGCTGCAACTTGTGGCCAAATAGGCAGTCGCTCCGGACTCTCGCGCCCTCTTCCGTACTTCCTTATGTCATCAAGTGCAATGGCTACTTCAACCTCCAGGCTCGCTGGCCAAATCAGATGCCTCTCGTCTTCATCCGGTGTCCTTTACCTGCTCCACCCCAAGTGGGGACGTGTCCCCGACCGTGGTGTGGGTGGCCGTGCACTGGAGATCCTAAGCAAGATCAATGGAGAAGTCAATTGAGATGTTCATCTTCAATTCACGGTCCTTTTGTAAACTTAAGGATTGTATGGTATTTTCAATTTTTCCTAAGGCCATCCGTATAATTTGTAAACTCACCGCTTCAGTTTAATGTAGCTTTCGGGTCCTTCGAAGCCCTTCCACGCTCAAAAAGTCAATACACCTGTTAAGAACCACAAATTAGATAGGCCATTGTTTGTGTTTGCTTGTTGTGTTGAAAGTTGTAACGTGTTTATATGTGGTCCAAGTTGGGTAAACGTTCGGGTAACATGTGTTCTCAATTCGTATGTCCTACTCCATATGTTACATAAATCACCACTTCGGACGAATTTTGTGCAGTTTCCACCGGACAGTGGTCTATTCTGTTGTAGTTTTCATCACTTGGTTATCTTTTCAACTATTTAGCCCCATTGAAAGAAAAACTGACTGATAGTCCCACTTGTCAATGTTTCAATTGATGTAAACAATTGTAGAACCTTTGAATACATAAACATGATTATTCATCCAAAAATGATGAGTTTTTGTGTGGATGCATGCTAGGATATGTAATGTACCAATTTTATATGAAGCATCAATTGTTACTCACAAAAATAAGTCTACATAGTTTACAAACCAAATATTCATGACACACTAAACAAATCACAGGAAAATAATTGTCCGTCCAAAAAATCATAAGGTATAATAAACCTACTCTGAACATTAATTGTCCATCCAAAAGTTTGCACAAATACTTTTGGATAGACAATTTATGAACCCATTGTTATGTGATTTTTGTACTTATAATTATTTTCCTATGATATGTTCAGTGCGTCATGAGTATTTGTTTTAAAATATAAGCATAAAGTTTTAAATTAACAATTGGTGCTACATACAGAACTGAGTCTATTACATTCTAGAGTGCATCAATTTTTTTCATAAATTTTATGAATAATTAATTTTTATGGATTTTTTAATTTTGAAACTTTTTGTACATTAATTGGATCATTGACACCGGGGGGGGGGGGGGGGGGGGGGGGGGGGGGGGGGGCTGCTGTCGGTTTTGTTATCAATAGGGCTAAATAGTTAACTAAGTGACCAAGTGGTGAAATTTGCACCAGATTAAATCATCACCGACAGCAATGATGGTTTGTGCAACACATAGAGTAAAACGAGTCCTTGGTTGATGTCTTCACGGAGGCCTCCTTCCACGTGAAGGGTAATCTCAATCTAGCAACGCATTGTTTAGTGAAGTCTTGTCGTAATTTTCCATCTAGTGAGGTTTTTAACTATGTTCCAGATTGCATTCGGGGAACTTTTTGTATTAATGTTATTTGATCAATAAAGTGATGTGACCTGTCAAAAAGAGTAGAACGTGGTTGGAAGCTGTATTTTTTTTTTTCACTTTTTCATGTCCTTGTTAACATTGTAATTGTATACAATAAATGGAAAGCGCAATATTTGATGATTTTGATCATAACCGGATCCGCTTCAAGCCTATGTGGCTAAGGACATGTACAGTGGTTGATATGACAATCTTATCTTAATATGCCAAGTTAATTTAGATATGATAATAAAAACATGATGTACAACGGTTGATAAGATGGTCTTATCTTTGGTAATTAGATATCCTAAAAAAGTGGTGAGACATATTGTTGCTGAGAGATCATCTCTTAGTTAAAATAAGACAAACCTCTTTTTCTTGTTTCTCTCCACCAACTCAGCAATTATCTTACGTGACAATGCTAAGATAAGAAGTCATGCCCACGTATGTCAAATCCCATTGCGAGAAAACGATTAGGCTGCGTTTGATTAGGGAGGGAAACAAGAAAAAAGAGGTTTGTCCCGGACATCCTCGCGTACCTCTTTTTAGTATTGTTTTTGTAATCGATTTAATCGTGTACTATTTTCTGGTTTAATATATATATGGTTAAAATTTTAAAAAAAAGGGACACGACGTGCTCTCCTTCCGCCTCTACGACTGAGTACCAACACCTGCGCCTTCTCTCCTTCCGCCGCCACAAACCCTAGCCAGATGAAGTCGGCGCGCGTGGGCGAGGCCCAGGGCTGCCGTGACGCGGAGGACCACATCAGCGGCCTCTCCGACGACCTCCTCCACCACATCCTCGCGTACCTGCACTCCGCGGCCGCCGCGGCACGGACCAGCGTCCTGTCCCGTCGATGGCGCCGCGTCTGGAGGCAGATCCCGGACCTTATCTTCTTGGA
This sequence comes from Poa pratensis, assembly GCA_947311845.1. NCBI lineage: Eukaryota > Viridiplantae > Streptophyta > Magnoliopsida > Poales > Poaceae > Poa > Poa pratensis. Next base: position 9,888,809 of record CAMZMU010000091.1, read on the forward strand.
GGAGTCCTCCCCAGACGCCGTCGACGCCGCCCTCGCCGCGCACACCGCCCACGCTGGACAAGCTCGCCGTTGCCGTGCCCGCCGCTCGGGACACGTCCCCGCAGCTCGCGTCGCAGCGTGGCTGCGCTTCGCCTCGCGACGCGACGCGCAGGAGGCCCACCTCGTGCTCTTGTGCAAGCAGCCGACGCCACGGGAGACAGATGAGGAGGAGGAGGAGGAAGAGGAGCTCGAGGTTCGCTCTTGGGGAGTGCCCGGATGTTCACCGCCAACCTCGTGATCACCTTCCGCCTCCGTCTCCCCCGGCCGGCTCGTTCGCCGAGCTGCGCGTCCTGATCCTAACGCTAGCCGGCGTGAGCGGCGACGACCTCAGCCGCGTCGTGTCGATGCAGTGCCCGTGCCTGTGCGTGCTCCAGCTGGCCATGCTGAACTTGGTCGGCGACCTCTCTATCCGCTCCGACACGATCAGGGCGATCTCGCTCCGTGTCGTCGGCAAAGAGACCCAGCTTGACGTTACCACCCCGAGCCTCGAGTCGTTCGTCGTGCACGGCTGCTCTCATAGACAGGTCCGCATAACAGCGCCGAAGCTGATGGAGGTTGAGTGGGACGACGCTTATGACCCGGACCTGCACCGCCTCGTAGGCACCGGCCGTCATCTCCACAGGCTGGTGGTCACCCAGTGGTCCGAGATGCCGCCTCTGCTGGAGCGGTTTGATACCGCCGATGAGCTGAGTCTACATCTCGCCATTCCTCCCGTAAGTTTTTTCTGATTGTTACATCTCAAATTATCATCCCTAAAATACAAATTATACCCCTTATTATGTTTATGTCTCGGCAGTCGGCACTACACTGTTCCGAGATTCATGCTACAGTTTTTCAGTTTAAACCTTCCTATCAGATCTAACATTTTTGCATTGCATTCTATAGAAATAACTCATGCTGGGAAGGTTTCATAAATGTTCGGTTGAGGTTTCACATATATTTCAACTGAAGTAGCATTAGAAATTCACAAAAGCCTTTGAGATATATACATAAATTAGTTCAATTTCATAGAGGTATCAAGATTCAACATAGTGACATAGAGCTTCTATATATGAAGGTCTCTTATGAAAAAATTCTTGTCTTACGAAAAAAACACAAAATGTTTTTTTTTTTAATGTATAAAGATTTCAAGGATCGGGTCGTCGCATCCTTAGTGGCGCGCTGCATCGACGCCCGGGTGTAGTGAAAAATGAGCAAGGGTCTTCGCATTTGACTCGACGATGTGCGGAGGGTAAGGAAGTTAGCCGAGCCTAGGAGGATCCGCTTAGGTAGCTGGAACGTAGGGTCCCTGACGGGCAAGTTACGGGAGTTAGTTGATACGGCGATAAGGAGGCGTGTTGATGTCCTATGTGTCCAAGAGACCAAATGGAAGGGACAGAAGGCGAAGGAGGTGGAGGATACCGGCTTTAAGCTGTGGTACACGGGGATAACCTCAAACAAAAATGGGGTAGGCATCTTGATCAACAAGAGCCTCAAGGATGGAGTAGTGGACGTCAAGAGGCAAGGAGACGGATTATCCTAGTCAAGCTGGTTGTTGGGGACTTGGTTCTCAATGTTATCAGCGCGTATGCCCCGCAAGTAGGCCACAACGAGAGCACCAAGAGAGAGTTCTGGGAAGGTCTCGAGGACTTGGTTAGGAGAGTACTACTGGTGAGAAGCTCTTCATAGGGGAGACCTCAATGGCCATGTGGGTACATCTAACACAGGTTTTGAAGGGGTGCGTGGGGCTTTGGCTATGGCATCAGGAACCAAGAAGGGGAGGATGTCTTAAGCTTCGCCCTAGCCTACGACATGGTCGTAGCTAACACCCTCTTTAGAAAGAGAGAATCCACCTAGTGACTTTCAGTAGTGGACAACACTCTAGCCAGATCGATTTTGTCCTCTCTCGAAGAGAAGATAGACGCGCTTGCCTTGATTGTAAGGCGATACCTGGAGAGAGATGTTGTCCATCAACATAAGCTGGTGGTGGCTGACTTCCGTTTTTGGATTCGTGTCCAGCGGGATAAGCGCCCAAAAGTTGCTAGAACAAAGTGGTGGAAGTTAAAGGGAGAGGCAGCTCAAGCTTTTAAGGAGAGGGTTTTTAAGGAGGGCCCTTGGGAGGAAGGAGGCGATGCAAACAGTATGTGGATGAGGATGGCGACTTGCATTCGGAAGATTGCATCAGAGGAGTTTGGGGTGACCAGGGGAAGTAGAAGGGATGCTAAGGATACCTGGTGGTGGAACGTTGAGGTCCAGAAGGCTATTAAGGAGAAGAAGGATTGTTTCAGACGCCTACACCTGGACAGGAGCGCAACCAACATGGAGATATACAAGGGGGCAAAGAAGGCCGCAAAGCGAGCGGTGAGCGAGGCAAGGGGTCGGGCGTATGAGGACCTCTACCAGCGTCTAAACACGAAGGAAGGCGAAAGAGACATCTATAAGATGGCGAAGACGAGAGAAAGGAAGACGAGGGATGTCAACCAAGTCAAATGCATAAAGGACGGAGCGGATCAACTCCTCGTGAAGGACGAAGATATCAAGCGTAGATGGCGAGAGTACTTCGACGACCTGTTCAATGGAGAGAATGAGAGCTCTACCATTGAGCTAGTCGATTCCTCCGATGATACCAGCCGACGCTTTGTGCGGCGTATCCAGGAGGCTGAGGTTAGGGAGACTTTGAAGAGGATGAAAGGGGCAAGGCAATGGGCCCTGATGGTATCCCCATCGAGGGTGTGGAGAGGCCTTGGAGACATAGCGATAGTATGGCTAACTAAACTTTTCAACCTCATTTTTCGGTCAAACAAGATGCCCGAAGAATGGAGGCGGAGTACATTAGTGCCAATCTTCAAGAACAAGGGGGATGTTCAAAGTTGCACTAATTACCGTGGAATCAAGTTGATGAGCCATACAATCAAGCTATGGGAGAGAGTCATTGAGCACCGTTTAAGAAGATTGACAAGCGAGACCAAAAATCAATTTGGTTTCATGCCTGGGAGGTCTACCATGGAAGCCATCTTCTTGGTACGACAACTTATGAAGAGATACAGGGAGAAGAAGAAGGATCTTCATATGGTGTTCATTGACTTGGAGAAGGCGTATGATTAAGATACCACGGAATGTCATGTGGTGGGCCTTGGAGAAACACAAAGTCCCAACAAAGTACATTACCCTCATTAGGATATGTATGATAATGTTGTGACAAGTGTTCGAACAAGTGATGGCGACACCGATGACTTTCCAATTAAAATAGGACTGCACCAGGGGTCAGCTTTGAGCCCTTATCTCTTTACTTTGGTGATGGATGAGGTCACAGGGGATATACAAGGAGATATCCCATGGTGTATGCTCTTTGCGGATGATGTGGTGCTAATTGACGATAGTCGGGCGGGGGTTAATAGAAAGTTAGATCTGTGGAGGCGGACTCTAGAATCGAAAGGTTTTAGGCTTAGTAAAACCAAAACTGAGTACATGAGGTGCAGTTTCAGTACTACTAGGCACGAGGAGGAAGAGGTTAGGCTTGATGGACAGGTGGTACTTGAGAAAGACACCTTCCGATATTTGGGGTCTATGCTCCAGAAGGATGGTGATATCGATGAAGATGTGAGTCATCGAATCAAAGCTGGTTGGATGAAGTGGCGCCAAGCTTCTGGCGTCCTCTGTGATAGGAAAGTGCCACAAAAGCTAAAAGGCAAGTTCTATAGGACGGCGATTCGACCTGCGATGTTGTATGGCGCAGAATGTTGGCCGACCAAGAGACGACATATCCAACAGTTAGGTGTAGCGGAGATGCGCATGTTGAGATGGATATGTGGCCACACAAGAAAGGACCGGGTTAGGAATGATGATATACGTGAGAGAGTTGGGGTAGCACCAATTGAAGAGAAGGTTGTCCAACACCGTCTAAGATGGTTTGGTCATATAGAACGTAGGCCTTCGGAAGCGCCATTGCATACCGGACGGATAAAGCGGGATGAGAATGTTAAGAGGGGTCGTGGTAAGCCAAACTTGACATGGGAGGAGTCTGTTAAGAGAGATCTGAAGGATTGGAATATCACCAAAGAACTAGCCATGGATAGGGCTGCGTGGAAGTTAGCTATCCATGTGCCAGACCATGACCTAGTTTCGAGATCTTATGGGTTTCAACTCTAGCCTACCCCAACTTGTTTGGGAAAAAAAGGCTTTGTTGTTGTTGTTGTAATGTATAAAGATTTCAGCACAAATTCATAGATGTTGTATACATATTTTGATGAAGGAACACACATGCATGTGTGTTTTGTGAAATGTTTATCTGAATACGGGTGAAAGTTCAATAAAACATAATGAAACCTTCCTCGCGGGTTGATTTTCTGTAGAATTAAAGGGTCTATATAAAAAAAATACCCAATCACACATGTGAGCCACGGGTAATTCTGGGACGTTAACATACCCGTTAAAAATCCACTTTGGTCCTGTGGATACCTATTATTGTGGAATTATTATGACATATTGTTCAGAAGGACTTGTCTCAACCGTAATGTTGTTGGTAAAATTTTCTGTCTATCTGGAAAAGGGGACATATTTAAATGAAAACCAAGAGCAATTTCAAATTATTCCTACATTAGTCATGAATCTTGAGGTAGATATTGATAACAATAATTTTATTTATTAGCCCACTGATCCTAAGATAAGCCTCCCAAGGAGTAATGATGGTGTCGCGCCTCTGCTCCGAGGGCGAAGAGGGTTTTGGGTTTTCGGCTGCGAGCCTAGGAGAAGGCGCGAACCAAGTTCAAGATATGGCAGGGTAGGACAAGCATCATAGGGTGGAGGGTGACAACCTTTAGATTTGGCATTTGAGGTTAGCGAGGCAATTCACACATCATGACTAGCGCCCATCAGTCACCTCGCCACCGCACGGATGAAGAAACTGATCAACTCCTTCGCATGCCACTCGCCACAGAATCTACGTAAAAATCCCAACCCCAAGCCTTGCACCGATGTTTGAAGCAGGGTGGCGAACAGGGAGAGGAATGAATTTTGCTTTTCTCTGAAGCATGTGTATTTGTTAACTTGTATGCAATGCCTTACTCCGTGAAAGCTAAGGTTGAGCCAAATTATAGTAGTGGTCCGCATGAAGGTAATTATGTATTCACAGTCTTTTATGTCATTTTCTTGTGTATTGTGGACAGTTCGCATGGGCATACAACGTATTCTTACAGAACACAAGCAAGATTCCTAAGAGCAAGGTTTTAACAGTGGGGATAAAACTAATGACACACGCCACTGAGCCAAGCATATTGCATCTTCTGAGGGGATGTGGTTGCATGACCAAGCTGGTTGTTGAGTTGATCCACATTGATACACCCCCAGTAAGTTCTTGCTTTACTACTTAGTAGTTAATACTTTTGATATGTTTGATCGATTACACGATCTTAATCTGTATGTGCTGTTGTAGTTCTACTTATTTGTTTGATTGACTAACTATTGTATCATTCTTTTCTTTTGAAATCAGGACTACACATGCCCAACTCTCTTCTGTCCATGCCGTCAGCCAGAGAGGCTGAGGACCGACAACGTCGCTCTAGATTCACTTGAGGAGGTAGAGATCCATTTCTTCACCGGAGCCGACGACGAAGTCAACCTGGTGAAGCTGCTGTTTCAGTGCACGAAGGCTCTTGAAAAGATGACTGTTAATGTGTCTGACGATTTTTCTCTGAGCGAAGAAGTGCTTGAAAACATCCACGCATTCGCGCACCCTGGTACCAAGCTTGATATCGGCGGCTCATCGTCGCACAAGAGGGATATCTGCATGTGCAAAGAACATGATTGGTACTAATTTCGTTTTTAAAATTTCAACGGAGTGACTGGTACTATAATGCCCTCCTACTGAGTCCGTCGGTTTTTATATGGCACGCTACTGAAACTGAGTTTTTTTGCTGAACAGTTTTTATGTCTCGCCGCTTGTTTGTGCGTCTGTGCCCTGAGAGTAGGAACTCTCTACGTATTTTTTTTTAAACAAGGCAAAAAGAATTACCAGTTCAATGTTAAAGAGGAAAAGAGTTGATAAGTTTTTTTAAAACCAGGCAAAAATTTACCAGTTCAATGCCATCCTTGCCCGTTGGCTTGTCCATGCCGCTCACCTGAGAGTTGCAGGGCAGAATGGCAGATAACATTACCCTTTGATCACTACAGGAAAGCCACAAGACGCCAACGGCCTGATTATACGTCGACGGCCAAATGTCGGGGCCGTCGGCGTATAAGGCGAGATCGGGGAGCCACGAATGCGGCCGTCGGCGTAGCGAACCCCGTCGGCGTAGCCCGACATAGGCCGACGGCCGCCGTGGGCGTACAAAGGGTCGTCGGCGTATAACGCCATCCTTGACAGTGCTCACACGGGAGGCCTTTTGCTGCCCTGAGACGCCGACGGCTACCGTCGGCGTATAAAAGGCCGTCGGCGTATAATTTTTTTTCCAACTAATTATAAATTAATTTAGATTTATTTATTTCTCTATGTAATATTTAATGTAGGTATATTTATATATAAATTGGATCTATAATATTTAATGTAGGTATAATTTATATATATTGGATCTAGCATTTCCCTCCCAATTACAGTATCCCACCCGCATAAAATAATGGTTTGAGTCTTCCGGAACCCGACCCTATAACATATACATGTAAAATAAATAAAAACAACACATGTAATATACACCTACAACATAAATATTAAATGTATGGCTCAATTTATCCTGCCCGTGGTGTGACCGGCTTCACGAGCATCACTGTTTCCTTAGCGAGTTTTTGGGCATATAGTTGGAAACTCCCACATCGAGCGAACGGGGGGAATTTTCGCAAGAGTTGGGGTATATGTGTGTTTTTATTTCAACTATGGCCTAACCTAACACAACCAAGCAAAAAGTCCACTGGCCTACCCCCTTTCGACGCACGTCTATGGGGGTAGACGAAAACGTTAGGGTTTTCCAGCAGATTCAGGGTTTCGCCGAAGCGGGGCCCCGGAGCGTCGGAACCCCACCCAAACCTAGGTTGTGCCATACCATATATATACAAGTGTGTTGTGTGTTGTAAATGTCCGGTATCCTACTCCGGGGTGTGACCGGCTTCACCGGCTTCACTTTCTCTCTAGTGAGTTCCTGCACTTAGAGGTGAAAACTCCCCTTTCAGGCGAACCGGAAGGAATCTTGTGTTGATTTGGGGTAGATTTTGGTTTCTCATGTTCCTATGGCCTAACCTAACACAACCAAGCAAAAAAGTCCACTGGCCTACCCCCTTTCGACGCACGTCTATGGGGGTAGACGAAAACGTTAGGGTTTTTCCAGCGGATTCAGGGTTTCGCCGAAGCGGGGCCCCGGAGCGTCGGAACCCCACCCAAACCTAGGTTGTGCCATAACATATGTATACAAGTGTGTTGTGTGTTGTAAATGTGCAATATCCTACTCCTAGGTGTGACCGGCTTCACCGGCCTCACTTTTTCTATAGTGAGTTTCTGCACTTAGATCCCGACTTGGGCAGCTCAGATCACATGTCGGAGCCGGAGCGAAAGTTTCGTGGTGTTCACCGGAGACCCACGAAGATCCGACTTGGGCAACTCAGATCACAGTGGATCACAGGAAGATCCAGCTTGGTACTTTCAGGTGCCCGTGGCAGCCGGTCCGCGCCTACGACTGCGCGGCGGTCCAGCACTTTGGGGCGAGAGCGATCCTCAACTTTGAGGATGACCGGAGCGTGGCACATATGTTAGCGCCAGATGGCATGAGGATCACGACGATGGCCGAGGAGAGGGAGCACCGGCAGGCAGAGAGGCTGCTCAGGGCGCGCCACCAGCGCGAGGAGGATGACCCCTTGGTCAAGGATCTCCTCCTTGATCCCCAGGTGATGGCGGTCCAGTACCAGGTCCTCGCGAGAGCCGGCAGCAGCGCGGGCAGGGCGAGGCCGGCCCCTCCGGCACGCAGCAGCAGGGCGAGGTCGGCCCCTCCGGCACGCAGCAGGAGGAGGACTCTAGCAGCGCCCTTTCCTCTTGTTGGGACCGCTTGGACGACGTCACTGACACCGGCGCGAGTCGAGTTTAGGATGTCTATCATCCTACCTGTCGTACTACTATACTTATCTTGCTACCTGTCGTACTGCTAGACTTATCATGCATGCTACCTATGTATTATCTTGCTACCTGTCATACTGCTAGACTTATCATGCATGCTACCTATGTATTATTGTGCTACTTGTCTATATGTGTTATGTTTAGTATGCATCGACGGCCAGACCGAGAGTAGTTTACATTGGTTGCATCCAACCTCTATAAAAGTACTTGCATATGTTCCTCCATCGTATCAAGGAGAGACGGAGAGAGATAGCAGAAAAACGCAAAGCAAGTTCCAATAGATAGCTAAGGGTAAATAAAATTGACATATTCAGTTAACCATATTCAGCTTTAAGGCCCATATGTCGATTGTGTGCTTTTTCAGATGACGTAGCTTCCCGCCAGCCAGCATCGTCGGTCCCGCGCGTCGTTGCGGGGCTTCTTCACCAGCTGAGGAGGGGCCGCCTCGGTGCCCCTGTTTCATCGCCCTGCTTCCGGAGCACGTCCTCGACCTTCTCCGGCCACCGATCACGCATCGAGGGTATAAATCTTTCGCCTCTCTTGCTGCATAGGTTTATTTTTGTCTAGATCACCAAGTCAGTCGCGTAACCCGAGTCAGATCCCGTCCGGAAGGGTTACAAATTTATAAATATGCAGGATTGTCCATCTTTGCATATTTATAACCGTAACTCTTCCGGATTGTCCTGTTGGACAGCGCGAGTATGTGTAGATCGAGTCGTGTTCCATGTTCTACCCCTTCCCGAGACGGAATTTCGGCAGCACCTCCCCGTTGTTCTTCGGATGCACACCCTCTCGGCTTGACAAGCTCGAGACGTGTATTCTGAAGAACAGCGGGGAGGTGCTGCCGAAATTCCGTCTCGGGTCGGGGTAGAACATGGAACACGACTCGATCTACACATACTCGGGTGGGATAGGCCCTTCCTATTAGAAGTTTAGGTGAACCCTTGCATGCTGTAAAAGATAAAATTTGGCCGTAATAAATTGGTGACATTGAATAAATTTACGGTGACATTGCATGCATTTAATTTCATATTATTATTATTTGGCTCATAGGAAAGCAGAGGATGGCTGATAATGGGTGGATGTACAGTGGCCGAACTAGTCAGGTTGACAGAACAGACGAGTGGGTATGGAAGACCAGTTTGTTAGTGAAGGAGTTTGCGCGTGGTTCAAAAAAGTCAGGCATGCGTCCAAACTGCCCTTGCGTTCGTTGCAAGATGCGTAAACGTCAGGGAAAGGATGAGATGACTAAACACCTCTGGTCTCATGGGTATATGCCGAACTTCGTCACGACAGTCGACTTTGATGACTACGAACGCGAGAATGGTAGGGTGATGCGGCAGCGGATCAATGGCAATGAAGATGATGGGATTAGAAACTGGCTAGATGATCTCCGTGATGGCGACGTGCCAGATTCGCCACCCTCACAGGAGGAACCGCCAGAACCGGAGGAGCCTCCAGAACCGGAGGAACCGCGTGAACCAGAGGACCCGGAGCCAACCGCGAAGGCCTTCTTTGATATGATGGCCTCGGCTCAGAGGCCTCTGTTCGAGGGTGCAAAAATTTCTCAGCTCGATGCCATCTCGCAAGCACTAGCCATAAAGCTCGAGTACGGCAACACCCGTTCATGCTTTGAAGCGCATCTGCAAACATATGGTAACATGTTGCCCGAAGGGCATTGTCTGCCTAAAAGCATGTACGAAACGAAGAAAATCCTGCGAGATCTCAGCATGGATTATAAAAAGATAGATTGTTGTCCAAAAGGATGCCTTTTGTTTTGGAAACAGTTTGCGGATGACAAGTACTGTAGCCTGTGTGGGGCCTCTAGGTATCATGAGGTAAACGAAGCCGATGGTCAGAAGACGCAGACAAAAGTCGCCATTAAGATTCTTCGTTACCTCCCATTCATAAACAGAATCAAGCGGCTTTACATGAACAAAGAGTCTGCCACACAGATGCAGTGGCACAAGACGGGGAAGAGATACAAGGATGAGCACGGACGGGTAAAGATGGGACATCCATCTGATGGTACGGCATGGAAGAACTTTGATATGAAACACCCCGATGAGGCAGCAGAGGCTCGAAACGTCAGAATCGCGATAGCAACCGATGGATTCAATCCATATGGTATGTCGACTGCCTCGTACAGCTGCTGGCCCGTGTTTGTTATTCCGCTCAATCTCCCTCCCGGAGCCCTAATGCAAAAGAAGACCATATTCCTGTCGCTGATCATTCCAGGTCCTGAATACCCGGGGAAGAATTTAAGTGTCTACATGCAGCCGATTGTGGATGATCTGAACCACTCTTGGCACCACGGGACGTTGACATATGATCGTGCATCGAAGACAAACTTCTTGATGAAAGTTTGGTTCCACAATTCCATGCACGACATGCCCGGGTACGCCCTAGTCTGCGGATGGTGTACAGCTGGTAAGTGGCCATGCCCAGTGTGCAGGAACCGACTTGAGTTCATGTGGCTAAGCGCGGGTAAGAAGTATTCCGCGTTTGACACACATCGAAAGTTCCTCAAAAGAGGGCATCGGTTTAGAGAAGACAAAAAGAACTTCAAGAAGGGCAGAGTTGAGCATGAAGAAAAAGAGATACCAACTTTCGATGGTGCAGCTGTTGATGCCGAGCTAAGTGCTCTCGTGCCTGCTGGGGGAAATGGCCCACGATATGTGGGATATGGTGTGACGCACAACTGGACTCACGTGGCAGGCTTGACGCAGCTCGAATATTACAAGGACCTCGAACTTCCCCATAGCATCGATGTGATGCACACCGAAAAGAATGTTGGAGAGTCCCTCTTTCACACAGTCCTGAACATTCCTGAGAAGTCGAAGGATAATGTTAAGGCTAGAGTCGATGTCAAGAAGCTCTGTGATAGGAAGAGATTACACATGAAGCCTCCTGAAGGCCGTCGAAAGAACTGGTTCAAGCCGCATGCCGACTTCTGCCTTAATAGTATGCAAAAGGCTGAGGCATTCTTTTGGCTCAAATTCGTCGTGATGTTCCCTGATGGCTATTGTTCGAATATAAGTAAGGGAGTCAATATAAAATCAGGAAAAGTCACCGGGCTCAAGAGTCACGACTATCATATATGGATTGAGCGGCTGCTGCCGGTGATGGTTCGAGGGTATCTCCCCGACCGTGTCTGGCGAGTGCTCGCGGAGTTGAGCCATTTCTTTCGCACGCTCTGTGCTAAGCAGATATGTCCCCTGATTATTCAGAAGCTGCATGATCTAGTGCCGGAGTTGCTATGCAACTTAGAGACGATATTTCCGCCAGGCTTCTTTACTCCGATGGCACATCTTGTTGTGCATCTCGCGAACGAGGCACTCTTGGGTGGACCGGTGCAGTTTCGTTGGCAGTTTTGTATTGAGAGAGAGTTTAAGTATATTCGAACCAAATGTGGAAACAAAAATAAGATTGAAGCATGCATAGCTGAGGCAACTATCCTCCAGGAGATGACAGACGCCAGGCTAACGTACTATCCCGATGATGTTCCCACTATGCATAACCAGGCCTCTCGGTACAATGTCGACGAGCCCAAGCAAGACCCCGCCCTCTTCCAGTTTCCCGGTGGCAAGGCCGGTGGCGGAAAAAGGTATACCTTGACCAATGAAGAGCTGGAGTGCATAATGCTCTATGTGCTTATGAACATGAAGGAAGTGGTCCGCGACGGGGAGGATGAAGAGGGCAGTTTCCTTAGGTAAAATGGTGAACAAATTACTTTGCAACTACTAACTCGGTTTTGGTCTAATACGTATTTTCTCCTTTTAGCCAATTCAAGGATGAAATGTGGTCGGGAACATCAGAGGGACCCGATGAAGCCGAGCTGGACACTCTTTTGAAAGATGGTGCCCCCGGAAAGAAAAAATTCACGGCTTGGTTCAGGGAAAAGGTAATTTCTAACCTGTCCCTTCTACCTTGCAATCCGTGTCTTGTCCCTCCTACTAATGCACAAACAATTTGTACTTGTAGGGAGCTGATCCCAACGTTGTGATGTCGGATGAGTTGAGATGTGTCTCCCAAGGTTGTAACCGTAGAGTCGAGATGTATGAGAAGTATGATGTGAATGGGTACCGCTTCCATACAGAGTTTCACCAGAACAGTCGGCCTAATGCAAAGACTATAAATACCGGGGTCTTCACCAAAGGAGCCGGTGAATTTGATTACTACGGAAGGTTACAGAACGTATACGAGCTGACGTTCAATAACACGAACATAGAACTCAAGCTCGTTGTGTTCAAATGCCACTGGTTCGACCCTGTGGATGGACTTAAAAGTACCCCTTCCATTGGGTTAGTTGAAGTTAAGCCTTCAACCACCTACCATGGATCCGATGTCTTTGTTGTGGCTCACCAAGCTAGGCAAGTTTATTATTTGCCCTACCCATGCAAGAAAGAGGGACTCATTGGCTGGGAAGTCGTGTTCCATGTATCGCCACATGGTAAGCTACCCATGCCCTCGGAAGACGATTACAACAACATTGACCCTAAAACATACGAGGGGATTTTCTATCAAGAGGAACAAACCTTTGGGGACTTTGGCATACAAGGTCTTGAGGACCGCGAGGACAATGCACAGACAGGTGGTGACTTAGTGGTGGATGTAAAGGACATAGATATGCTCAACAAGTTACATTGTGATGACGATGATGAGCCTCCACCGTGCGATGAGGTTCCAACTTACACACGTGATAGTGATGTTGATAGTGATGATGAGAACCCAAGACTTAATTATGAGACTGATGATTGGGTGAGGGTCTTTTATGTCCTTATGCGTAGTATTTACTTTTCAACATGCTTAGTCTTTCAACATGCTTCTTCTTAATTGCATTACATCTTTATTCTTATTTTCTACATTTTATTATGTCTTTATTATGCTTAGTATTTATTTTTCAACATGCTTATTAATTGTTTACCCTTTCTCAATGCAGGTGATTGACCAAGATGAGCCAAGGCAAGAATCATCGGCCTCAGATATCGGTACCTCGAGCTCTCAGGAGATGTAGGATGTGTCCGGGTGTGTTTGTATGAATGTTTGGATGAATTCGAACTATGTTTGTGTCATTTGGAGTTTGTATGAATGTTTGTATGAATTTGAATTGTGTTTGAGTCATTTGGAATTTGTATGATGGTTTGGATTATATATGTGATGTTTTAAAATTTGTGCAATTTTAATTGTATTTAAAATGTGCTAGAAACCAGCAGAACCAATTTGCAGAAACTAACAAATTATGGTCACCCATACGCCGACGGCACCGTCGGCGTAGGATCCCGGCCGGACGCACAGGATGCTGCCACGTCGCCCGAAGCGGACCATATGGTCACCCATACGCCGACGGCCGTCGGCGTAGGTAATCTCCTAGGCGCCCAGGAAGCGGCCACGTGGCGCTCAGAGGCCGACGGCAATGCCGTCGGCGTATGTTGAGCTAACGGAAACGTGGGGATGCCTTCTACGCCGTCGGCGTCTTGGTCGATTCCCGTAGTGGATTCACTTAGATTGAAATCGAATCATTCATTGGAGCAGATGATGAGGTAGAATGAAAAAATTAAGTGTTGCTCTTGTTTACGTCAATACGCCTATTAATGTTCTTTGAGGATGGTTAAATGGTTGCACTGTGTTATTTAATTACAAGGCTCATGTCTTCATCTATTTCTTCCTTTTCCCATTTTGTGTCTTCTTGCTCGCCCTGTAATCTCTGTAGTGGGAATGTGGGATGATGACACACATGCTAAAAATGGTGCGCCTTGCCGTACATAACGATTCAAAGTTTTGTGCTATGGAACATCCTACAAATTACAAACTCTATAATCGAGTTAGACACACCATGTTTATCTATATTTTACCTCCGGTTTGTGTTTACATGCTTTTGCGGCGCTTTTTGTTTACTTGTATACATGTTCGTGGTACTACATCACTAGCCAGAGCAGCAGAACATCCATCGTCAGTCATTAACGCCACGCGGCGTCACCGGCCCTCGACGACGGTGACAGTGACGTCGTTGACGGTGCATGTGGACGAGGAGCACTCGCCGTCCGTGGAGGCGGATCCCCGGTCGCTGCAGTATCCCGGGTGCCTCGGCTGCGGCATCACCACGCTCAGGTTGCCTAGCATCAGGAACACCGTCGCCATGTGCGGCCGCTCCTCCGGACGCTCCTGCACGCACAGCAGCCCGACCTGGACGCATCGCAGCACCTCCGCCGAGTCGCTGCAGGCGCCGGCCACTGCTTCGTCTAGAAGAGCCAGCGCGTTGCCCTCCCTCCACAGCTTCCATGCCTGCTCAAGCTCAATCATCAGTTACCATTCTCTTGTGATCTAAAGTGCATACTAGATCGAAAGTACAAGAGCGGAGGATCTCAGCTATGAGTTGTGGCGTACGTGGCTGAGGAGGCTCGTCTGCTCGCCGCTGCTGTACATTCCCCGGTTCTTCCTGCCACTGACGATCTCCAGGACCAGCACGCCGAAGCTGAACACGTCAGACTTGACCGAGAAGATGCCGTCCATGGCGTACTCCGGGGACATGTACCCACTGCGCGTAAGCACGTCGTCGATGAGTTCATGTCCAAGCCAACAAACTGAAGCATAAACCCAGAGCCGCGCTTACTATGTCCCGACCACCCTTCTGGTGTGCGAGTCGGCGCCGTCAGCACCGAAGATCCTCGCCACGCCGAAGTCCGAGATCTTGGGGTTCATGTCCGCGTCGAGGAGAATGTTGCCGGCCTTGAGGTCCCTGTGGATGACCTTGAACCTCGAGTCCTGGTGCAGGTACAGGAGCCCGCGTGCAACGCCCAGTATGATGTCAAACCGCTTCGACCAGTTCAGTTGCGCCGATCGAGCCCTGTCTGCTCAAGCACATAATCCGATCGAGCCAGCAAGATTAAACCTGGCTACAAACTTGCAAATGCATAACTGCATGTAATTGATGATTGACAGGTTTAATGTACCGAAGATGAACATGTCGAGGCTCTTGTTCTCCATGTACTCGTACACCAGGATCCGCTCCTCCCCATGGACGCAGCAGCCCAAGAGCCTGACGAGGTTCACGTGCTGGAGCTTCGCGATGAGCACCACCTCGTTCTTGAACTCGTCCAACCCCTGCGTCGAGTACTTCGAAAGCCGTTTCACCGCCACTGTCTGCCCTCCTTCAAGTTCACCCTGCATCCGACCATTTGTTTCCCGGCACTTGTTATCATTCTCTGACCTCAAATCAACATGTGAAAATGTCACAATGTTTACCTTGTAGACCGCGCCGAAGCCGCCCTCGCCGAGCTTCGCCGATGTTGCGAAGTTGTCGGTGGACAAGGCAATTGTGGCCATGTCAAAGAGAGTGACGTCCACCAGTCCTTTGCTCTCACTGGATTCTTCTTCCATGTTTCTGTCTTGGACTGGATAAAGTGGGTTGCTCGAGTCAAGTGTGGCGAGCCTGCGCGTGCTCTGAAACCTCCCTGGATTGCAGATGGTAAAATTTTCACACATACATTAGACTAGATGGACTTACAGGGGAAAAACAGAATGAGAGAATAAAATTAGGGGCACCTTTGTTTCTGAAGAACTTGGTCCATATGAAGAACCCACCAAACCCCAAAAGGAGAAGACCGGATAAGCTTAGGACAATAGCAAGTGCTGTGTTTTTCCTCCTGGGATCATCTTTACTGGAAGCTGTCAGGGTCACAGTGGAAACGTTAAGCGAGCCACTTAGTCGTATCCTGTGTGCTAGTAGATGAAATTGTTGCATCGAAACTAGAAGACTGACTCAAGAAACCCCTTAAACATTCAGTCAGGCACAGTAATGATCATGACTGACTGGAAACTCTTTCCCTGTGAACATAACAGAAAATGACGGTGTACATGTTTGTCTTTGTCTACATATATTATTTATATTTTTTCTTGATTGCTAGTTTACGACTAACATAAACGTGAAGGGGATAATCCATGTGAAACACGAAGACATAAAATGGAAGTCTAGCCAATTTGGGGCTCTATCAATCCTAGTTACTTGTCAATGAATGCACAACAAGTCAACAACTACCAACGAAAAAGTTTAGACGTGTTTCAGTTTTGCAAAGGACTAGTCACTTCACTTCAGTCTTGACGAATGCAATCTCTCTGATAAGCACATAGCAGCCAGACAATAGCAATCTTCCGAGTGATCCTTTTCTACAATAAGTCTAAAGCTGATCCTTGAAAATATTAATCAACAGACTAATTTGTCTGGATGTTTCTATCCTCTGGAAGACTGCACATTCGATGTCTGCATCTGAGACCAGTGTGGTTTTTATGATGCAGAAGCCAAAGGCAATATATTTTCTACTTCCTCCGTCCCATAATATAAAATGCTATTACAACCAACATCCTACTATACTGGTTGAAATAAAAAATTATATTATATAGGACGGATAGAGTACTCTGATGCCTGAACTTTACGGAATTTCAGATTCGAACATCTAGAGACATGACGGAATTACTCTGAAGCCTGAACTTTACGATGTTGCAGACATTAAGCAAATGAATTATACGGATTAAAACTGAACAGGAGAGGAAAGGAGAATGATTCATACGTAAATCGGATGCCGCGAGACGAATAAACAGATTCTGCCCACCGGATTCGAACTGCCTGATGTCTACCAGCGGCGAGGTCCAGACGATGCAGCCGCTCTCGCCCCCCTTGATGCTCGAAGCAGAATACGCCAGGCAAGAACAGTTGGCCAGGCACCTCTGCCTGCACTGGTCGAGGCTGACGCTGGCGTCGGCCGTCGCGTTCGTCGCGTCCGGCAGCTTCACGCCGCGCAGCGGCAGGAAGCCGTCCCCAGTGCAGCTGAGTCGCGTCCTGCGCGCGCACCCCGCCGAGCCGTCCCTCAGCGCCCACTCCCGCGGCGAGGCCGGCGTGAACCCGGCGACGCAGCCGCACATCGGCGAGGCGCTCGCGTCGCAGACGCCGTAGGCGCCGCACTGCGCGTAGCGGTCGCACTGGTCCCTGGGCAGCGACCAGTAGAGGCTCCACGCCCGCTGCTGCTGCAGCCACACGTACCGCTGCAGGCTCGACTGGTTCAGCACGAACCTCGAGATGACGTCGCCGGCGCCGCCGTCTACCAGGAACGTGTAGTAGGCGTCCGTGCGGTTGGCCACGAACTCGAACCGGAAGTTGCCGTTGTCGGGCTCCATCTCCGGCTCGCCGCTGAACCGCAGGCCGTTCCACGGCCCATTCCGGTACACCGGCGCCGTGCCGTTGTACCAGATGAACCCCTCCGGCACGCCGCGGATGTCGATCTCGAACGTGTAGTAGCCAGGCGACGGGTCGCCGGGGCTTGCCCACGTCGTCAGGTACCGGTCGAGGCCGGTGGTCAGGTCCCAGCCAAGCTTCATGCCGGGGAGCAGAGTATCGGACGGGTAGTCGAAGCTCTGCCACAAAACCTCCCCGGTGTCATTGGCGTCTTGAAGCAAGAAGTTGCCGCTGTCCAGGAGCTGGGCCACCGGATTGCTGCTCGTTACATTAGACGGCGCGGATGACCAGAACGCGCGTCCTGACCTGTCGGCGAGTACCAGGCTTCCGGTGCCATTGATGGCCAAGCTCGCGGCGGTGCCGGAGATCGGAACTTGCCTATTGGCGACCCAGACGACGGTAAGAGGAGCGATGTCCTTGTACCAGATGCCCAAGAACCTCGCCGTCGAGGTCGGCGGGTGAAGAATCCGAGCTCGAAGACTCCACCGGCTGAAACAAGCGTCTGTCCGTCGACGATGGAAGAGTTGGCAGTGATACTACCAACTGCGGAGGCAGGGGAGAAGTGAAGGAGCAGGGCAAGAAGAGCTAATGTAAGCACGCTGGTCGCCATGGCCGTTGTAGTTGCGGCGCACCTGAAAGCACTCACTAGTTCGATTTACATGCGTTTAATAATTAGTAAGATGAACTTGACCGTAACATCAGTTCATTAACAGTGAGTCGAGTCCACCGATGTGTGGCCCTTGCGGTCTTTACTTTGAAAAGTCATTGTAGTTTTATTTTTGACTGGACTATGGGGCGGCGCCGCTCCAGGAGCCTTACGAGCGGCCGTCAACGCGACCAATTTCCTCAGCGCGAGTGCGAGCGCGAGACTAGACTCGCTCGTGGGCTGTGCGTAGCTACTGGGCCGTAACTCTCTCCTGGGCTCAATCCATGACCAGTTTCAGACACGCAAGGCCCAATGCAAAATCTAGACCTAGTTATAGCTAGTGTTTCCGTAAAACAATTTCCGTAAATCAGACAGCCGCTGCAGATCACAGGCTCTGCTTGCGATCCGTAAAACACGAAACAAGAGCAAAATCAAAGTTCGTACTTCCAATTTCAACAATTACTTCATCTATTGCTGCTTCTCCTCCTCAAGATCAAGACAAATTCAAGTACAAATCAAGATCAAACAAGAATCAGAAACATAAAAAGGACACCACCATGAATAACTTTCTCCATGAAACAGAGCTCCACAATTAGAGTACAACTAGAATTAGAGTACCACTACTTCTATACATAGCTAGCTACGTGATCACATTTAGATCCAAACTAGCTGAATGCCCGTGCGTTGCAACGGCCTCTCGAATAGTTTTTAGTCTCTCTAGCGCTCAATCGACTAAGAATTCTGAGTCAAATGACGTCAGCCCTTCTTCTCCAACTCCGGCGAGTGCGCCTCCCCCGTAGTCACCGCCGGCCGAACCGCTGATCTCCCCGCCCACGGCCGACGCGCTGCCGCGAGGCATTTCCACCCCACCCTGCCCCGAGCTCCTCCTCTGTCGGTCCCCCGCCGCCCTGGCCCTCCCTCTAACCCCGCCCCTTATTCTCCGGCGCCGGCGAACCCGCCCCCTCGCACCCCCCAAGTTAAGTTGCTCCTTGCCTCCGCCGTGGCCAGCCGCGGCTACGGCGGCTCCGGCTCAACTTGGCGCCGCCGTCGTTGCGAGGAAAAAGTCAACCTAGTTTTGCACGAATCGCGACACATGAGTTAATTGAGCGCTAAGGTAATTCTCATTCGATTGAGAATTAGTAAAACCATATAGTTTTACTCTCTAGTCATAAGGTATTGTCTTCGCTGTATTCAGAAGAGAGAACAAAAATTGCAATATTTCTACCATACAAGGAACCACAAACAGCTCCATCATAGACTTCTCTTGCTCAGCACAAGATTTACCTTCCACTTTTTTTTGTGTGAATATGATTTACCTTCCACTTGATCGTTTGAACTACTAAAGCACAACTCCCAATGCCATCTCGCTGGTACTCCAACCTTATTTCTTGCTACCAGCAATCTGCATAGCAAAATATAACAAATGATGCTACTACCGAAACCTGCATATTGCAAAATAACAACTGATGTTTGTGTAAAAAAAACCAATACTATCAACAATAATGTATTAATTTGCTAGATTAACCTGCCAACGGAAATTGGCAATCCAGGCGGCAGGAGGGGTGTAATTCCACCTGATGATTCTCACATCATAGTGTCCTGTTCACACATAACATCAAAACGGGAAAAAAGCTTCTCCTGCTCACCACCCAGTACACAGTACAAACGGCGTGTGCCGAATTGACAGAGAAGGTGCTAGACAAAGGATGTGATGCACGCGTGAGAGATGATTTGTGCAGAGGTCCGGAGTGGTGCGCACGGTAGTCTAGATGTTCGACTTCCGATCGAAC
The DNA here is from genome assembly GCA_947311845.1 of Poa pratensis. NCBI lineage: Eukaryota > Viridiplantae > Streptophyta > Magnoliopsida > Poales > Poaceae > Poa > Poa pratensis. The sequence continues at coordinate 9,908,584 of CAMZMU010000091.1, forward strand.
ATGCTGCCTACGAGAGGCAGGCCGGCCCTCCCGATCCAAGACGTTGCCGGCTGTAGCAGCAGGGTAGCAGGGAGCCAGGGAGGAAGGCGCGGGTTCCAGGGGTTTCCACGGCGACGGTGGTGACCGGAGAGGAGGTGTTACCGGGGGCGGCGCCGTGCCGTGGGTCGCCGGGAGGAAGCCATGGTTCCTTGATGCATCGTGCGTGCGAGATAATGTTCGTGATGACTGGGGACGATTTCTTCCTTTTTTTTTAATCGTCGCCGTACCGATCCGGTTTTTTACCGATACCTTTGGTCTCCGGTTTTTCTAGCGATTGTACGTACGTACGGTCACGGACGTACCACCACACGTGAACGTACCATCACGGCAGCTACGAATATTAGTAGTAGAGATGTAGAGCACAACGACTTCCAGGATTCACACATTGTGCAAAGGGTCAAGGTTTCCCTTACAGAATTGTATAATTATATACATGCAGAGACATAGACATAAAACCCATAGACTTCGTTTTTCGATGACAGCCAAAAAACACCAGGATATCAATTCTTCCTTGACAAAAGAATCCAACAATCTCCATTCAAATCCTGTGACAGAAATGAAGAAGAAAATGGTTGTGTTAGCAACACTAACATGTCTCCACTATGTATATATTTTTACAGGTAAACAAAGATGGACAGTGCAAACAATGGATCTAACATTCTGGTTTCGGACAATATTATCCCAAACAACCAAGGTATCATATTCACCACTGGTTACCATGTTGTTATATACTAGCTATTAGTATAGTTCATGGTAGCTACCAGATTCATCTCAAGTTAATTCATGATATGTAGCCGTTTTAAATCATTGCAAGATATGCATGCTAGCTACCATGATCTTTGAACAAACATGCCAATTTCGTTGATGCTAGCTATCACATTAAATCTTGACTGGTCCATCTGAAAAACATAGCCACCAGGTTTTTTTTTTTTTTTTGAAACTGAGGCAAAAGCTTTGCCTCACCTTTATTAAGCAGAAGGTGCCCGGTTTATTAATGGAAGAAACCGGGCGAAAACCAAACAACAAACACCAACGCCAACAACAGCGAACACCACGGGGCAAAGCCCACACAACACCCACTCCACGGCCAGCCGGCCAGCATGGAGCCGCTGCCCCGACAACCAACCCTCCGTCACGCCCACCTTCCGGGGCCGCCGCCCCGACATGCCACCGCCCACACCCGGGCCACAACGCCGCACGACGCGGCCACCCACAGCCCACGCTGCACCAGGTAAGCCGCTCGCAGACCACGGCCGTCGTATCCGCATCCGGGGCCGCCGCCCCGGCCTAAAAGGCAACCGCTGCTGCCGCTGCCCAAGCAGCCCCGACAGCCTCGCCGCCAGCACCCCCTTCCGGGACCGCCGTCCCGACGTAGCACCGCTCGCAACCGAGCCACGACGCCGCACGAACCAGCCACCCGCAGCCCAAGCTGCCCAGGGAAAGCTGCTCGCAGACCACGGCCGTCGTACCAACATCCGGGGCCGCTGCCCCGGCCTAAAAGACAGCCGCTGCTGCCGCCGCCACACCAGCCTCGCCACCCTCGCCGCCACCCTCCCGCAACCACTGGTCCCTCCGACCATAGCACAACTCCAAGAATGATGCCCCAAAGAGGGAAGCGACGCGGAAACGCCGCCATCATCCGATCCAAGGATCTAGGGTTTCCCCCGGAGGTAGCAGGAGGAGATGGGAGCTTCACCTCAGTGATGCCTTCAGGAAGGAAAACGGCGCACGAGGCATCGTCATCACCGGCTCCGGCCAGAAGCCGAAGGCGAGGTTTTCACCCGGATCCGCGCCCACAACTCCATCCTTCGCATCAGGTCCACACCAGCAAACCACAGACCAGCCCTCCTGCCGAGCCTCTCCGCCACTTCCAGGAGCTGCCCCGACGCCACAGCCACGCCGCCAACCCGACGAGCCGCCCATCCACGCCACACAGCACCGAATTCCATGCCCGGAGCACCATGGCCATGGCCACGACGCTCCCCCCGCTCCACACCGCGCCCTCCAGCCCCAACACCGCGCCCTCCAGCCGGCGCCCGCACCGCCGGCCACCTCTCCACGCGGACGCGCACGGGCCCGGCGAGCCCAGATCGGGCCCGCCCAAGCCCATCGGGCGCGCAGACGACCACACGGCAGGCGACGGCGCCTCCGCCGCCCGCACCGCCGCCGGCACCCGCCGCGCCGCCCACGACCATCTCCCGGGCCCGCCGGCCCGGCTTCCTCCGCCCCAGACCGCCGCCGCCCCCCACGGGCCGGTCTCCACCAGCGCCAAGACGAAGACCACCCCCCGGCCACCATGTTGGCAGCGGGGGGTGCCGCCACCGCCGCGGCCGAAGCCGGCGACGGCAGCGGCAGGAGGTTTTAAACATGCTATACATCAGATTAATCCAAAAACTGCTGCTAAGCTAAACACATGCTAAATATCAGATTTATCAAACACAGCTGCCATGTTAATTCATGTTATCTATCAGTTTAGTTCATTTCGGCTACCAGTTTAGTTCAAGCTAACTATCAGGTTAAATCATTGCTAGTGGATTTTAACAAAGGCTAGCAACCAGGTTAATTCATGATAGATATCAGGTAAAACTGAATACAGATGCCATGTTGATTCATGCTAGCTATCATGTAAAAAATAAAACAAGGATTTAAAATACAAAAGCGAACACTGGAGAAAAAATAATGCAGATGCCATGATTTGAGTACACAGCTACCAGGTTATGAATACACAGTTATTAGGATTTGAAATACAAAAGTAACATTGGAGGAAAATAACGCAGCTGCCATAATTTGAACATACTCCTACCAAGTTATGAATACACAGCTATCCGAATTTTTATACACAACTACCAAGATTTGAAATACAAAAAGGTGAACATAAGAGGAATAACGCGGCTACCATGATTTAAGTACACAACTACAATATTTTCCACACACAGCTACCATATTAAAAAAAAACATAACACAAAAGCAAAACAGCGAGGAGACGACCAACTCCCATATCAGGTTGCTCGGTCCAAAAAACACAAGCCACAACGGTCAAATTGTAACGCATATCGGGCACACAAAAAACTCATCGATGGTGTCGAACATGTTGTGCTGCTCTCAGTTGACAGATTACTTCTTGGTGGTTGCCAGATTTGTTCTCTAGTAATCAACATGTTCTCTACTTTCACTTCCAAGTTGACAGATTACTTCCTGATAGTTGCCAGGTTCTTTTTCTAGTAATAACCATGGTCTATGTTTATGCCGTGTTCTTTCCCTATCAGTTGCCATGGACATATCCTGACAACTTGGCACTATCAGTTTGTTTATGAATACTTACCATGTTTTTTGTATATGGCTACCAAATTATTTCGGGAATAGCTGCCCCAACCTAAAAGCAAGGTTGTAGCATGTGATACCAAGTTGTTTAGAAACACTAACCAAAATTATTATGTTAGAACTGCCAAGTTCTTCGGAATTAGCTATCAGTTTGTTTGTGAACACTTACCATGTTTTTCGTACACAGCTACCAAATTAGAAACACTAACCAAAATTATTCTGATATAGAACTACCAAGTTCTTCGGAATTAGCTATCTGTTTGTTTATGAACACTTACCATGTTTTTTGTATACGGCTACCAATTAATAAACACTAACCAAAATTATTCTGATAGAACTGCCAAGTTCTTCGGAATTAGCTATCAGTTGGTTTATAAACACTAACCTTCTTTTTTTGTATATGACCCCCAAATTATAAGGGTGGTCGCTGCCCCAACCTAAATTGTTTATAAAAGCAATTCTAGCTTATTCCAGTATCAGTAAGTAGAATAATTAGGCACAACAACAAATGAGACGCGAGAAGAGAAAAGTTACGGAGATGAGAGGCGGAGGGTGGGGGTGAACCTTGAGCAGGAGAGGACGACGACGACCTCGCTGATGAGGCCCGCGGCATGGCGCGGTTAGCCCCAACGGCGAGAGCGGTAGTCAGCTGCAAGACCAAACAGCAGGACCAATCAGTAGTAAATCAACGACACATAATCTCTGAACTGACACTGTAAATAAAGAGCTAGCGAACAGATTACAAGTACAATACAGTTTCGTTTTCGATCCTTGCAAATCTAATGCGACACACATGAAGCATCTTAGATTAGACTATGTACGATACGATTCGCGGGGATTCGATTCGATTCGATCCAGAGATGGCTAGGGTGCTGGGGCGTACCAGCTCAGTTGAAGTAGCAGCACCGGTGCGGACGGCGGAGTGGACTAGGCCGCGGATGGCGGGGGAAGTCCATCTGCCAGGCGCTGAGCCCAACGTCGGCATCTAGTGCCTGCTGTTCAGCGCCAGCGCCGTCGCAGTCATCGCTCCCTCGCCCGCCGCGGACTGCTGCTTCCATTGAGTTTTAGGCTCGTCGAATTCGGAGATAAGATGAGGACGAAGACCTCGCGTCCGACGGCGGCAGCCTCCTCCTCGAGCTCGACGGCGGTGATCTCCCGCTGCGTGCTCGGCTGTCGGCGGCGGACCGGCGGGGACCTCAATGCGTCGCGCCTCCTCCTCGCGCTCGCCGGCGGTGGCCTGGTGGAGCCCTCCCTACGTCACGCCTTCTCCCGTGCTCAAGGGCGATGTGACGCTGCTCCCCCATGGCGATTTGAGAGAAAGAGAATGAGTGGACAGGAGAAACCCGTGAGGGGATGAGAGAGAAGGGATAAAAATTAGGAGCGTGCGATGCCCTTTCGCGAATCGCGACACACCGCCGCACACGCGAGAGGACTGGCGGCGCCTATATGTAGATTTTCCCTTTATTTTTTGCAAATTGTAAATAGCCACTCGGAAATATCTTCCGGTTCCGTGTGCGGTTATCTCTATTGCTTACACTTATACTAAAGCCGAGTGTAAGGATTGGAATGGTGTAAAGGTACACATATCGCTTTTATTCTGTGTGCTATATATCGCACACGGTTCGAAAACGAAACCGTGTAGTATCACAGACGATGCATAGTGCATGTCACTTTGATCGTGTCGTGTGTAATCTGAATTGCCGTATCGGTTTCCGTTTAACGTGTGTACATACTTCTTGTCTCCTCCCGGCTGCCACGCTTTAGCGACGAGCCAGTTTTCTCGTCCTATAAAACGCTACTCGCCACCGTACGTCCTAGTGAATACAATTGCACCACTGTAACATCACATTACGTACAAATGGTTCGGCAGAAGAAGACCGCTGCATGTCGTGTGTGCCTCAGTGGAGTATTGCCGCGCCCGCCGCAGCTTCCGCGAACTCCTCCCCGTTTACGGATTCCGGGAACTACTTCCCGCCCACGACGTCGCTGCGTGGAGCGCGCGTGCTCGGAGGAGGAGAAGGAGATGGTGAATTTGGAGATGGACGAGAACGCGACGATGGCGGCGGCGGAGGATTCCTCGCCGTGTCTTGAGCCGTGCGCGAGGCCGAGGAGGCCATACCGGCTATGCGCTGGGCCGAGGAGGCCGAGGAGGACGACGAGTACATACTACAAGAGAATCGCGTGGAAATGATGCCAAGGCCTCAGACTCCGGCAAGGGAAATGTGGAGATAGTCTACATCTCCGATTACAACGAGGAGTAGTACAGGATTATTTTAGATGTTAGATTGATCGGTTTTTTCATATGTGTATAACGATTTCTCGCATTCCTTTTGTTCGGAGATATTAATATATTATCTATAAATATAGTTAAGAACCTAATCGAGCTCATGGGCTTCCACAGGGATGGTCATGTGGACCTTCATCTCCGGCTGCCAATCGAGCTTGAGTACGTCATCCACCAACTTCCTCGGCACGACGAAGGGCCAGCCCTGTGGCTGGTAGTACCTGACAGTGAACAGGTCGCCCGCCTCCCTCTCCGCCACTTTAGGGACGTTGTTCATCATCTCCATCGCACAGTCGACGCTTGGACCGTCACGCTGTGAACCAATGAGGAGCCCGTCCTCCGCAAGCCGCATGAAAACCACTACGGGCTCTCCGATCTTCAATTTTTAGCTTGGGATCGAGTACTTGTTCCAACCAACACTCACTCTATGCATGCCCTTCTCGTGATGAGGTGCCTGATGTTGTAGGCCTTGGCGTGCAGATCTTGGCTCGCGTTGTCTCCGAGCGGCACTTGAACAACGATTCGGCCTGAGGCATGGGAATGGGAAACAGAGCACGATCACACTACAACAAAATCAGCACGTAGAGACCATGTGACGTATATATTTTCGTCTCTAGAATATTGGAGCACCTCGTTGTAGTGATGCTTTCTGAGACGTTTCACATGGCGTCGCAATTTTTGTGGCTGAAAGAAAACAAGATAAATATTTTTTCAAATCAATAGATACCTCGAGACGAATTCTGGGACGACTTGGAGTACGTCTCTAGCGGTAGACTTATACGCGCGCTTGGATTACAAAACTCGACCCAAAAAATTGGTCTTGCCGCTAAGAGCATCTCTAGCAGAGCCCGCAAAACGTGAACCCGCAAAACAGTTTTAAGGGTCGGGGAACGCGCGTTTTTTGGTCCGAAACGAGACGCGGCAGAACAGAAACCGTAAACGTGAACCGTAGAATGGAATATTCCCGAATATTCGTTTAACATTTTTCATCCCCCGTCGTCTTCTTCCACGAAGCACATCGATGGAATCGATCGATTCATCCAACATGGATCCCCCGCGAGGTGATGGGCTGGACGTCGCGTCGGTCAGCCAGCGCGGACGGAGCGTCCCCGGCCGGCCGGCTGGTGGATGGCTAAGCGTCCCCGGCCGGAGCGCGGACGGAGCGTCCCGGCAGCGAGCGATCCGATCGATCCATCCAACAAGCAGGTAGGCAGGCTGGTGGAGGCCTGTGCTGCGGCTGCTCCAGTGCTCGCTTGCGGCTGGAATCAACGCGGAATCAACGGCGGGTTGACCGGCGGCCGGAATCGAAGCCCTCGGACGCCGCCGCGGCCAGCTTGACGAAGCGCCCCCGGGGCCGGCGACCAGTTCCTGCCCAGCATCGTTCAGATTTCTCGCGGTTCCGGCGGTGATTCGGGCGAGTACGGCGGAACTTTGGTGTATTCCGGCGAGTTCCACGGCGGAAGGTCACCGGCGGGTGCTGAATGTTCAGCCCGCCAACGCCTCACGCGGTTTACAGGCCACCTTCGGTTCGGCCACGAAATCTGTGAATTCACGGTTTGGAGGGGGAAATTCACGGGCCCCCGCAAAATGGTTTACGGGTCGGGGAGTTTTGAGGGTTCTGTTATTTGCGTTTTTGCGGTTTTGAATCCGCATCCGACGGTTATTTTGCGGGTTTGCGCGTTTTGCAGGCTCTGCTAGAGATGCTCTAACCATTTTAGTTTTACCGCTTCAGGCTTTTTGTTTCGCGAAAAAAATACCCAGATATATAAAGTCGTCCGCCTTTTACCCTCCCCTCCACTTTAGCCGCCACAACACATATATGAATCAGATCGAATCCGCTATCCCTCCGCCCAGGTTCGTGCTCCTCAAATCAATCTACTGCAGATGTTATTCCTTTATTTCTAGGCCTGCCTACTTCAATGCACAAACCCAAATGATCTCTTTTTTTCTTTCAAATTCAGATTTAGGTTCATCTCGATTTCCCTTTCGCCCTGCCGTCGGAGAGTCGGGTCACCGTTGTAGATCATCGCCATGAACGAATACTGGAGCAAGCCGCCAGAAGTGCGACAAGAGCTGCCCCGTCGTCAAAACCGGTAGACCTCAATCGAACTTCTCTTCCTCTTTCCTCCTCGAACCGATCAGCCACGGTCGTCGCCCGCCCGAAGGCTCTAATCGATCCATTCCGGGATCGCGTGTTCAGCGGAATTGGGCGGCCCCTCGATTGACTTCTGGTTTGCGGCTTTGGGAACTTTTTGATGCTGCACTGAATGCAAAACCATATTTTAGGAGTTTTCAGGCCATCTGTTTTTCTTACAGTAAGCTGTTGTTCGCCTTGCAATTCTGACTGTCCGTCAACTCCTGATGCAGTGATGCTCTATGACCAATATATGTATTTGGTGGCTCGGAGTCCAGCAGCTTGGAATCTCATTGAACCGCCCAATTATCTCGGTATGCATCTACCATTACGCATTAACTACAATACACTATGTTGGTGCTACGGCTCCTTTTCCTGCTAGGGATCTTGTATTCTTGCCATCAGTAAATTTAGACGTGAAACTACTCCATTTTGGGCATCTAATTATTATAGGTGGCCGGGTGACAACTGGGCCCTCTACAATCGCAGAAACGTAGTGATTCCATCTATTATTTCTTTTGATTAGTTAGTTCTATTTCTAGTATATCTGTGGTACAATGCGCCCATGTCTGAAACCAAAATTTCTGCTTGTGGGTGTTCACGCAGAATTGGAGTGCAGAGTATAGCGTCGCTGAATTTCCGCATATCCATGTAGCCAGAATGCCGGGCTGCTAATAATTTGTCAGGCAAGTACATCTTCACATCCCTTTCATTGCATTGTTTCTTATTTATGTAAAGTTTAGCTCAACTGATCGTTGTCTTGGGCAAAAGCATTTTGAATACTTCACCGAGACCAATCAGGCTTGTGCTGGATCGTCTTTGCCATGCTACTTCATTCAAGTGACTGCCATTTTTTTCTTGTATGTTCACCTGCCAACAGAAGTAATCACCTCCTTGACTTTTACAGAAAGGGGACTCAACTGTACATGTGCCTATCTGCGTCTTGTCATTTTGAACAAAATACCCGAACAAATTTTCCACAAACTTTTTAAATTTGCCCATATTCAGGGTACATGCATGTTTTTGTTTTTTAATAGGGATGGAACGAGAAGGGTCCAAGCTAAATTAATCAGTGGGTTTACAATTTACAAAAAGAACCTCAAAATAAAATTCAAATACAATCAAATCCTTGACTTTAACAATAAAGGTCCCAACTATACATGTGCATATGTGTGTCTCGTTAAATAAAGACCCGACCAAATTTTCCATAAACTTTTTAAAAAAATTCCCATATTCGGGATACATGTTTTTGGTTTTTAATTAGGGAAGGACCCATAAGGGCCCAGACTGAATTAATCGATGGGGTTACAGTTTACAAAAGGACCTCAAAATAAAAATAATATTACAATAAAGTCCTTCATTTTAATAAAAGGTTTCCCAACCACACATGTGCCTATGTTTGTCGTGTCATGACAAACAAAAGACACGACAAATTGTTCCATCCTCAACATACATGTATATAATTAGCTTGCTGGCCTAGGTGGGCATCCACGTGTGCTACTCTACATGTTTGTGTGGTCCACTTTACTTGTTGGCTTGGGTGGACATCCACGTGTGCTCATTTGCCTGTTTGGGTGGTTCACTCTACATTGAATGCCTTGAATGCGAGACAGTGTAATTCTTTTTTAGGGAACATGAGTGTAAATATTGGCGAGTGCCTTTCCACATAGCCTAGGCTTCCTGAAGAAGGGAGAGAGGAAGTTTTGAATTATTCTTTATTTTGACCTCGCGAGAAAAGGGCTGGGCCACGCTCAAGTCAGCTTAATTACCACGTGGCGACTAGGGGATTGCAGCCGTGCAAGGTCTTGTGTAGAGTACTCACACGACAGGGTTGTTGGATGTTATCCGACCGTGCTAGTCTATAGGCTGTGTACTACATGAAAAATAGAAAATATGCATATATATGTATTACTAAAAATCTATAAAAACAATAAAATATGGAAAACTTGTACTGCTTGACCGTCTCACGATGTCAACTTTGTATGAAAATATTGCTGGCGCCATTTTGTCCCATATTACTGATCTGGTACGTGCAACTTGCACGTGGCTACTACTGATCGGTGGGTTTACAATTTTAAAAAGGACCTCAAAATAAACATCAAATACAATCAAGTCCATGACTTTAACAAAAAAAAGTGACCCCAAACATACATGTGCCTATGCGCATCTCCTCACTAAAGCAAAGAGAGACATGACCAAAATTTCCACAATTTTTTTTAAAATGGGAGAGTACCCAGAAGGGTCCATACAAAATTATTCGTGTGGGTTTACAATTTACAAAAAGGTCCTCAAAATAAAAAGTAAATACAATCAAGTCCGTGACTTTCACAACAATGGACCCCAACTATACATATACGTGTGCCTCTATGCATCTCGTACGTTATTACTCACAAAGACCCGACCAAATTTCCCACAATTTTTTAAAAAATTTGCCCATATTCGGGATATATGTTTTTGTTTTTGAATAGGGGGAGGACCCAGAAGGGCCAAACTGAATTTATCAATGAGGTTACAATTTACAAAAAGAGCCTCAACTAAAAAGAAAATAAAACCAAATCCTTGAATTTACCAAAACGTCCCAAACTACACATGTGCCTATGTGCCTATTCATTGCTCATTACAAACAAAATACATGATACATTTTTCCATCCTCGACATATATTGAACTTGGCAGGCCGTATTTCCTCCCCGGAATACACTACCTTTGGGTGGTCCACCGTGCATTAATGCCTCGAGTGCGAGAGTGTGAATCTTGGCCAGAGCCTTTCCACAATGCCAAGGCTTCCTGGAGAAGGAAGATGGAGTTTGGAAAAACCTGGCGAGGAAGGGGGTGGCGAGCAGGGGGGCGAGCACGTGGGGACCAGGGGAAAGTGCCTTATACTCTGGTTTGAATATTGTTCTGCCGTCAACCTGCACGTGACTACTACTGCAATTTCCAGCATGGACCAGTAGTTCATACGCGCGCACGGGGTGTTAGCATTTTTAGTCCCACCTCGCTAGTTTGGAGCGTGTAGCAGCGGTTTATAAGTCCGTTTGTGGCAACCTATCCCAACATCAGTCTATCAGCAATATTGGTGTCCACAGTATGAATTGAGCCCTAAATATGTACTGAAGTCTTTTTTTTTTGCACTGATATGTACTGAAGTCTTTTTTTTTTGCACTGATATGTACTGAAGTCTTATGAGGTCCATTTGTACACACTAAAGACCTCAATACATGATGATGACATTAATATTGGCTGACAACCAAGGATGTTAAAAGTGGGATGGTGGGATAAGTGGGATAGCACAAATCATGTGGGGGACCCTACTTTTAACATCCCTACTGACAACTATTTCCGAGGGCCGCCTCGCCCCCCCCCCCCCCGCCCCCACCCCCCGTCTTTCACGGTAGCAGTGATAACATGCTTTATAACCTCATGTCACTCTTCTTCCTGCCATAGTGCCCAAAGCTGGATAATCATTGATACTCCACAGAAGAGCATCAGCCCTGGCAAGCACATCTTGAGAAACGACACCTTTCGACCGCAGTTCTTGGCAAGCTCTAGCAATCCCCGTGAATTCTGCAATGACACATCTTCTGTCCATCTGATGAGGATATAGATGCATGGTCAGAAGCTTTATGGTTTGAACGAACATGTAGGTGTATAATATTGAGTGCAAACAAATTAATGGTTGCATAAAAGAGAGAACAGATCGATCTACCACAATCTACTTACAATGCCCAATTAGAACAAACAGATCGAGTGCGTGCATAACAATGTCTGAACCGAATGATCAGAGCAAACTATCGAAATTATAACTGTTGGGTGACTAGACTTGAAGCAATAATTAGTACTTCTTGCCTGATTAATTACTCGAATAAACATATAGATCAGAGAAGGCAAAAACAGATGAGAGTCCAAAACTCTTCCAAGGCATTCCAGCAAACAGTTTGAGTGCATAATTAACTATGGGTAGGCATTCGAGCAATGAGATCGAGGAATAAACTGTGGTAATTTTTTAGAAGACAGATCGAGCGCAAAACATTATTAGCATCCAGATCCAAATCGAGCATGAAATTAGCATAATCAAACAACTACACATAGCGTTATCCGACTGGCCAGTGCATGGCTGAGCTTACCGCCGGTGGGATGAGCTTACGGCCGGTGCCTCTAGAGAAGAACGACCGGGGAGGGGGGACTGGGAAGACGAGCTTCTTAACGCTCAAGAGAAGAACGACAGGGGCGGGTGTGGAGCTGGGGGCCAGTGGCGGCTGCCATTTTCGGCTAAGTACGTCTGGTGGTGAGAGATTTTGAGTCACTGACATGGGGGAGCCAACGGCAAGAACGGAGCAACAAAATAAAAGAGTGGGCAAGAATCGATCAACAGTTTAATGAGTCACTGACATGGTGGAACCAGCGGAAAGAACAGTAGCACAAGAACGGAGCAACGGGATGAAAAAATTGTCAAGAATCGACCAACAGTATAATGTCACTGACATGGTGGAGCCAGCGGCAAGAACAGTAGCGCAAGAACGTAGAAACGGGATAAAAAAAGTAGGCAAGAATTGATCAGGAGCATTATTAGTCACTGACATGGTGGAGCCCGCGGCAAGAACAGTAGCGCAAGAACGCAGCAACGGGATAAAAAAGTGGGCAAGAATCGATCAGTAGCATTATTAGTCACTGACATGGTGGCTCCCACGGCAAGAACAGTAGCGCAAGAACGGAGCAACATGATGAAAAAGTTGGCAAGAATCGATTAGAAGTATTATGATTCACTGACATGGTGGAGCCCTCTGCAAGAACAGTAGCGCAAGAACGGAGCAAGAGGATGATAAAGTTGGCAAGAATCGATCAACAGTATAATGATTCACTGACATGGTGGAGCCCGCGGCAAGAACAGTAGATCAAGAATGGAGCAACGGGATGAAAACGTTTGCAAGACTCGATCGGGGGTATAATGAGACACTGACATGGTGGAGCCAGCGGCAAGAACAATAGCGCAAGAATGGAGCAACGAGATGGAAAAGTTGGCAAGAATCGATCAATAGTATAATGAGTCCCTAACATGGTGTGATGTAGCTTGACCTACGTCTTCTACAACAAGTGGCCCAATGACAAGAGCACGAGTCAAAACTCTACATGATAAGGTGAATTCACTCCTATCTTTGTGTGATCTTGACACTCTTTTGAATGGGTTGCTACTTCATTCGGATACGTTGTGTATCCTCAGGAACGACCATCATGGAGATCCCCAAGCGAGTGTGGAAGATAGCCAGGAAACGAGCCAAGAGGATGATGAAGAAGAGGAGCAGATTGGGAAGAAGTCCCTGGCGGCGGTACTACCGCCGGTGGCAGCGGTACTACCGCCCCGGCGGGAACCTGACGGGTTGAGGGCCCGTGTTCCCTCACTTATCCACCCCTATCTTACCTAGACTATAAATAGAACTCCTTGGCTTCTTTCTAGGGTTAGACTATGATTTGGGATTAGAGTAGAGCCTTGCTCCTTCTTCTCAAAGTGTCTCTTTCCTCCTATGGAGATGAATCAAGGCCTCCCCTTGTGGAGATGAACCAAGGCCTCCCCTTGTGGAGAAGATCCCTTCGTGGATACCAAGGCTTTCTCTTGTAGTTGCGATTACTTGCTAATCTTCCCTCTTGTAGTGGCTAGATTGGATTGGTTGGATTGACCAATTGGACAAACAATCCTAAGAGTAAGGTGTGCTTGGGAGAGGAGAATTCGGGGCTGCCCTAAGGGATTTGTTACCAATTGAATCTTGCTGAGTTGCTACTTGCTAGTTATCTTTGATTTGAGAGTTTTCCCCTCTTTGTGTTCTTGAGTTCATCCCTTATTATTCGTGTTCATCGCTCCCTCCGCCCAAATCCGTGAAAATCGGGACCAACCTACATCATGGTGGAGCCAGCGGTAAGAACAGTAGCTCAAGAACGGAGCAACGTGATGAAAAACTGGGCAAGAATCGTTCAGCATGACCCTGAGTCACTGATATGGTGGAGCCTGCGTGATGAACAGCATGGGAAGAAACGGAACAACGTGATGAAAAACTGGGGAAGAATCGTTCAGCATGATCCCGAGTCACTGACATGGTGGAGCCCGCGTGATGAACAACACGGGAAGAAACGGAGCAACGTGATGAAAAACTGGGCAAGAATCGTTCAGCATGATTCCGAGTCACTGACATGGTGGAACCCGCGTGATGAACATCACGGGAAGAAACGGAGCAACGTGATGAAAAAGTGGGCAAAATCGTTCAACATGATACTGAGTCACTGACATAGTGGGGCCAGCGCCAAGAATATCATCGAACCCAGCCATCGAGTAACAGAGCAATCGAAAAAAGAGGCGCCTCGATCTTGATATGTGAGCGGGGTGTGTGGTTCGAGGTTTTTAGAGCGCAAATGGCCTCGTTCGACGTTATACGAGCGCCGGGGTTGATACGTCTCAAACGTATCTATAATTTTTGGTTGTTCCATGCATATTATATATCATTGCCACATGCTTTTATAATGCCTTTATATCATTTTGGCACATTTTTATGGAACTAACCTATTAACAAGATGCCCAGTGTCAGTTCCTATTTTTACTGTCTTTTTGTTTCAGAAAAACTAGTCGAGGAATTTTCTCGGAATAAGCTGCCAATTTACATGAATTATTTTTACGAAGAAACAAAGACTGCGCCAGGAGGACGCCTGCAGGGGGGGCCCACAGCCCCCAGGCGCGGCCCAGGGTGGACCACGCCTGGGCACCACTTGGTCGACTCCGAGACCTCCTCGAGTCGCCCTTTCGCCTATAAATTGCCTTCGTCCCGGAAGCCCTCGATACCCGATCATATTTTCCAGAAAAGTTCTGAGGCCGCCACCGTCGCCAACCCTAGATCGGGAGGGTTTTGAATCTCTTCCCGGCACCCTGCCGGAGGGGGAGATCGTCACCGGAGGCATCTACACCACCATGCCTGCCTCCGGAGTGATGCGTGAGTAGTCCACCACGGGACTACGGGTCCATGGCAGTAGCTAGATGGTTGTCTCTTCTCTTTTGTGCTCCATTGTTTAGATCTTATGAGTTGCCTACATGATTAAGTTCATCTTTATGTAATACCATGTGTTGTGTTTGCGGGGATCCGATGAATTACGGAGTCTTGACAATATGGTTCAGTTTATCTATGATATGTTTTATTTATGATCTTGCATGCTCTTCGATGCTTGTGTATGTTTTGGCCGAAGTAATTACTTGTGTCAGTAGAGGGAGTATTTATGCTAGATAGTGGGTTCATGCCTCTCTTGTTCGAGCTCGAGTAGACAGAAACGATTAGAACTTGAGATGTGCTGTTGCTACTAGGGATAAAACAACGGTGTTTATTACTTTATGTTGTACTCATTGATTACATTACGGACCTTGCTTATTGCAATTATATGTTGCTTGCAACTTAATACTTTCGGGTGACATGCTGGATAGCAATCCCGGGGTGGATTATTAGTCATAGATGCAGCTGGATAACGGTCTATGTATTTTGACGTAATGCCCATATTAAATGAAACGGTGAACCATGTGTCATGATAGTATTGTGTTGCGCCCATGTTTGTCAATTACCCCGCTGTAATTTGTTCACCCAACACGTTTATCTTTTGGAGAGACACCACTAGTGAACTGTGGACCCCGGTCCTATTTTCCTACATTGCTTACAACCGTTTTAATAGCTTTTACTAGTCATTTGCTCGCTGGTCATTTTTGTTCTCATAATATTTTCCACCATACGTTTAATCATTTGTATTCAGCAAGCCGGAGAGATTGACACCCTCTTTATTTCGTTGGGGCAAAGTAGTTTGTTCGTGTGTGCGCAGGTCCACGTCAACAGCTCTTTTCGGTGCCATTGCCATTGTCACCTAGACGAAGCCTTCTCCAAGTCCTACTGGTTCGATAACCTTGGTTTTATAATCAAGGGAAAACTGCTGCTACGCTACATCATACCTTCATCTTGGGGTTCCCAGAGAACGTGTGATCCACGCCATCAGGGGTATCGATCCCAGTCAAAAATCGAACGCGCAACCGAGAAACGTAGCTTCCAAGTCGACACCTCCTACACATTCTGCTTATAATTCCACTACTGAAGCGCCGAAGTCAAGCGCTTCCAAAGCTGCATCTACTCATACCACAGCCGGTATTGAGTGTTTCACTTGTGGAGGATGAGGACACATGAGGCGTGAATGCCCTAATGCAAAGAGGGTTATGCTCACAAAAGATGGCTATGTGACGGATGAGGAGAACCTTAATGAGTCATCTAGTGACAAATCTGACGACGACAAGTACGATGTGTACCCGGAGGACGCTGCTCCTAATTGCAAAAGTTTGATGGTGCAACATGTGCCTCAAGACCGCATAGAGGGACAAGGGCAGCGCTGGAATATATTTCACACCCAATGCACCGTCAAGAACACCACTTGCAAGCTGATTATTGATAATGGCAGCTACAACAAATTTGTTAGCAAGAGTTTGGTGGATTCTCTTGCACCCGCAGCCACATTGCGTTGAGTAGTTATACAACTCTGGGAAACTGAAAGTCACACATAAGGTGCGCCTGAAATTTTCTGTAGGTAATTATGAGGACACGGTGGTCTGTGACGTTTTGCCTATGGATGCATGTCATTTGCTGCTAGGCCGACCGTGGCAGTTTGATAAGCGTTCCACTCATGAGGGGCGTACCAATGTCCATTCCTTGTGGCATTTGGGGAAGCGTCATGTGCTGCAGCCAATGCTTGTCAAGGATATCAAAGTGGATGCAATTGTTGTGAAGAAGAAGGTCCAAATCATTAAGGCGAAACTGAGGACGGTTTTTGTCGTGGTGGTAACACGGCAGATGCCATAGGATGGCTAAAGTGTGGGGCCGATGGACGCTGGTGGATCCAGGGGAGGGTTAGCGCACTAAGAAGCACACACAAAGAACACACAAGCACCAGAACACACCACGATCTACCCAGGTTCGGGGCCCTCGTGAGGAGGTAAAACCCCTACTCCTGCCTGTCTCTCTCTGTATACCTCGGTACCAAATGTACAAGCTGCTCCTTGAGCTGTATATCTCAACAATGGGGAAGAACACAAGGTAGAAGATGGAGTTACGGGGGGAAGTATATCTCAGTGCCTTGTCTTTGGCTATCTCTCGTTGTCTTTTCGCCGTCCCTCACGCAGGAGGGGGTGAGGCCATATATGTAGGCTAAACCGAGTTACCGAAGTGCCCCTCCCGAAGCACTGTAGCCACGCCGAGGATATGTCATGATGTTACTCTTGTCAGAGACAGGACGTGACAAGCCCATCTCCTGCAGCTCTATGGTGCAGCTAGAAGGTACCCTCTGGCAGAGACAAGACATGGCCTGCCCATGCCTCTGCCTCGCAGTCTGTTCCCGGATAACCCGGAGTCAGCGGTGGAATGATGGCCTGCCATCTCGGTCTCCTGCACGCTCCCGTGTCAGGCGCTTCCGTGTCAGGCGCTCTCGTGCCAGACGGGATGTGACAGGAGCATTGACCTCTGTCCGACACAAGGATAACCCGGCATGGGTATGCCGGATTCCCCCTCCCGAATGACCTTCCCTGCACACAAGAAAACATACAAGTTACCGACATACATACGTCGGTCAGCATAACTCGGTTGGTATATGTCGGTTAAGATGACTCAGCTAACACAACCCGGCCTACGTGACCCGGTTGCCATAAGCCGGTTTGCAGTTACACCATGCCTCGGTCCCTCCGGGACTTGGTTGACCCGGTTTGACCTTGACCCGGTCCAGTCTTTAGAGCTCTTTATACCACAACCTTACCCTACCCGGGGGTAGCCCCCCGACATTAGTCCCCGAAGCTGGTGCGGTCCCACAGCCTCGGATGGAGGGCCACACCAGGTTTAACAAAACAAACCAAACCAACTGCCTTTCCGACTCAAACATGCCTTGGTCTGGCCGAGTTTCTCCGAGTCAAACTAGTAACTTTGTCCGACTTTCCTCCTCCAATTGTTCTAACCGACACAAAAAGATTCACACAATCTCTCAAAGATCTCTCCACGCACGTGGCAGAGAGACGCTGTGCGCTGCCTCGGTTCCTGCGCGCGGACAAACATGTCTCTGCACACACGCTGCCTACGTCACAAGCTGTCACGTCTCAAAGGCACTCGAGTGCGTTTGACCGTGGCGTGACTCCTCGATTCCCGCGCCAGTAACCGCACGCGATCACGCCGCGGGCAGTTACCACCTTGCGGCCCACGATGCGGCTGATCGTGCGGCCGCAAACGTTGCAACCGCGTAGATCGTGCGCGGACAATCCGCGCAGGCGTTACGGAAACGTGCGCGGGGAAATCGCTAACCGCACACGCCCCGTGCCCATAAATAGGGGAGCGGGCACCTCTCCTCGTCCTCTTCGCATCCATCTTCCTCTTTCTCTCCTTCCTGCGACATCGCCGCCGCCGCGCAGCGAGCTCCGCCACCGCGACGCCGGGAACGCTTCACGGCCGTCGACGACCGAAATCGACCGCGCCGCCGCCGCCAAACTCCTTCCCGCGGGATCTGCATTCCGGTATGGATCCCCAATCTCTAACTTCTTCATGAATCCTCTCAGGTGTTCTTCATAGCATGTTCTTCATTGTTCATCCTTAGGGTGTTCTAGATCTCCAATCGCTAGACTTGCTAGGATTAACTTTGTTTGCTCATAGGCGAAACTGCTTAGGTCCCTTTCTAGATCTTTCTCGCACTGATATCCTGACATTGCTCCTGATAGTTTCAACTTTCTCTGCCTTATGCTCATGTTTTACTTTCTTTTTTACTTGCTCGGTAGATCTTGCTTGCTCACAGATTCAGGCAAAGTCAAGTTTATAACTTTTACCCGAATCACCTTTCCGAGATAAACAGACAACCTAAACCGAGATACTTATTTCGGTTTCCGAGTCACTTAACTCGGTTTCCGCGCTCTATTCCTGAGTCAGTTGCACGGCTCTTCCGGGTCACTTTTTCCGATTCTAGATTCATAACTCCGGGTTACTTATCTCGGTTGTGTTTGTACTCTTTGCAGGTTTTGATCCTGAGATGTCAGGTCGTAGCACCCCTGACCCGGCCGAGTCATCGGCGGCACCCAGCAACCGAGGCGGATGGGAGGGGTCCGACATAGAACAAGATGACCTCGACTGGTTGCTCAAGACCCGGCGCATCACGGCCGAGGTTATATGCCGGCGTCCTGGATCAGAACTCGAACCGGTTCTAGAATCGGGTGAACGGGTGGTCTTCCTTGCGCACTTTCAGCGCGGGTTTGGACTCCCAGCTAGCCCCTTCTACCGAGAATTTCTTGACTTCTTCGGTCTACAACCTCACCATCTCCCTGCCAACGCCATTACATCTCTCTCAGCTTTTACCTCCTTCATGGAGGGGTATCTCGGCCTCTGGCCCACTGTTGCCGCCTGGGCCAAGTACTTCCGCCTCCGGAAGCAAACCATTCCGAATAAGGAGGAGGTCGTGAAGGATATGACCGCATGCGGAGCAGCTAGCATTACTCCGAGGAAACACTCCCCCTTTCCTCGGATTACCGGCTTAGAATCTTGCCGGAAGTGGCAAAGGTCCTTTTTCTATGTGAAGAGCCCAGAAGGGCGGGATGTTCTCAACCTGCCGGAGTTCAACATTGCTCCCCCCACAGCCGAGTTAAACTGGAACTATGACCCGCAGGACACCATTCCTGAGGTCCAACTGATCCACCAAACCCTTGAGGGTCTGCTGGCAAAGAAGTTCGGTGCAGACGATCTCTTGAGGACTTTCGTCATGCGCCGAGTCAACCCCCTCCAGTATCGTGTGCACAAGATTTGCCACATGAGTGGCTGCTGGACCCTACCCGGGTCAGCACCCATGATCTTACTCGTCCCCAAGTTAGGAGACGTGTCAAGGCCATCGCTCAGACCGAGATGGAGGATGACTGGCAATGGGGCGTAGAGCCATTTGAGCGATCCCGGCTTCCGCCTCCGGTTAGTTTGTCACCTTTGAACTGACATAGCTCTGCCTTCCGAGGTTACTTTTATCTCGGTGAAGCACCATCTGACTAATCCGAATCTACTTTGCTCCTCATGCAGCTGTTTACTCGACAAGCCATCGAAGATGGGGACCTGAAGACCCGGAAATGGACAAAAGATCGCCATGCGCGACCCGAGGAGACTGAAGATCCGGACAACGAGGATTATATGCCGGTTCCTCGTGCCAAGGCTTCTACCTCGGGTAAGCCATCCGCCCGTGTCTTCGTTCAAGACTTGTCAGACGACGAAGATGACGATTGTCAAATCCTAGATCCCATTGACGCTATTCCTATTTCATGGTATGCACCTCGTGCTGCAGCCAATCCGGGTGCCCAAGGCACATCCCGGAAACGCTCCGTGCGTCCGGGTCAGCGGCTCCTCCGGCTAAGAAAGCCAAGAAGGTCGTTTCCAAGCGTAAGGCTAAGGCCCTACCAACCAGCAAGGGGTAAGATAAACTTCGCATAACTTTTCTTGCTCTCACTCTTTCCTTCTTTACTTTCACCGAAGTTATCCTCACCCGAGTTAACACTTTACCTCGGTTTATGCAGCGATCCCATCGCCGCAAAACAGACCCACAGTTCCATTTTGTCTCCTATCCCTTCATCGCCACCCCTGGCGGCCAACACCGGGATTAGCAGCCCCGGAGGGGCAATCCCTTCCCCGGTGCGCGCTACCTCAGCCGACATTCCGCCGCCGAATCTTGATTCGGACCTGGGAGGAGACCAAGGCCTCGAGCAAACCTCGGCTCCGGGTCAAGACCAATCTCCCTCCCGCCTCTTAAAGACTCGGAGACGGAGCGGGTGAAGACCCGACTAAGACCTCGTCTAAGCCGGATCCCCGCCTCTCACCTCGTGCCCAGCACAAGCACAACAAGCAACAGCAACAGTTGAAGCAACAGCAGCAACAACAGAAGCAGCAGCAGCAACAGCAGAAGCAGCAGAAGCAGCAGGAGAACAGCAGCAGCAACAGCAAGAGAAACAGCAGAGGCAGCACAGGAGCCCCCAGTACCAGTCCATACTCCGGCTCCACCGCCTCCAACTGTGCCAACTCAGCAAGCCTCTGGCCAACCTTCAACCGTCCAGAGCAAGCAAATTACCGTGACTCCAACAGCAAACCGGGCGTACCAAAATCTCTCCGAGATGATTTCCCGCCCCCGGGTCAACAGCCATGTTCTTCCGAGTCTTCGCACCCCGAGTGACAACAGCCTCGGCTCGGTTGGACAGTGCGTGATGGACTGGAACGCCGCGGATCCCAGCGAAGTTTCCTCTACTCCGGCAAATCCACACCCGGTTGGCCCTGGCCTTGTTGCGCAATCCCTGCACTCTTTGCAGGTCTCGGCCCTTCAGGCTAGCAGGGTTGTCGAGGTAACTTTCTTAGAACTTAGCACTTACTTTTCAATGATCAAAAGTCACACTATCCACAGTCCCCGAGATTCGGGTTGAGTAACTGATACTCGTCCGAGTAATAGGTAACTCGGCGCGAATCTTCAACAACTTGATCATTAAATTTAACTTGTTAACAACACTGGAATGCCCAGTCCCGAGTCTCATGTCGAGTTTATCCGGCATGAGCTTACATTAAACTCGGACAACCAGTCCCCGAGTTTCATGTCTAGCTGACTCGGTATGATCTTTCATTAATCTCGGGCTCACAGTCCCCGAGACTCTTTTTGACTTAACTCTGTCAGTACTTTTCAATCTCGGGCTCCAGTCCCCGAGATTCTTTTTACCCTCACTAACTCTTTCCTTCTGGCAGGATTGCACCAACACTCGCAGCCGGATCTTCAAGAATCTAGCCCTGGAGCACCGGGCGCTCAAGCTCTCCTTCCAGAACCAGCAGGAGGAAATGAAGAAGAAGGAAACTGAGCACAAGCGTGCTCTTAAAGAAGAACAGTCCGAGGTGACTCGGCTCAAGCGGATCTTGACCGGGTCGAAAAAGAGAAGACCGAGCTGAAGAAGGAGAGGAACACACTGAAGGCAGCTCTGGAGAAGCGTGCTGCAGGTGACCAGAAGATCCAAGCGCACATTTCTGCATGCGAGGCTAAAGCTACCAAAGCTGAAGAAGAATTGGATGCCCTCAAGGCAAATGCTGCCAAGTGGCTGGCTGAGCTCACCAAACTTAATGCCGAAATGGACAGTAAGTTTCCTGAATCATATCTTTTTTCTTTATATCTTCCTGACACGGAATTTTGTGTCGGTATCTCATTTGATTCGGCGTCAGCCTACTTGCTCTCAGAACACTTTGAGCACTGCCAAGCTGCTGCAGCCAACACTGTGAAGAAGGCCCGAGCTGCGAAAGCCGAGGCATCCGGGGCTCCGCTATCCGAAGCTTGGGACATCGACGACCACTTGATTGCACTCCAAGCTCGTATTTCCCCCTTGAGGAGCATCGGCGTCGAGCTTCTTAATGCCGGTATCCGAGCCTACCACGTCTTGTGGCCCGACTCTCCCAGTGTCAAGACTATTGCCGAGTTATCCACATGCTTGCAGCAAACCGAGACTCGGCTAAGGGAATGGAGGTCTTCTTCTGCTCGTGCCGGGGCCGACGCAGCCTTGCTCTTTCTGATGTCCTGGTATGAGGATATCAACCTCGATGGCCTGCGTACTCTACGCGATGGCTCCCCATGGGCTACTGACCCGGCATTGATTGCGAGGCGCGGGGAAGCTGCTACCTTCATGGCCAGGTTTGCCAACACTCGGTCTGTTGAACCTGGTGTGGTTTACTCTGATGATGAAGACGAAGAAGAAGAAGAGGTCAATGTTGATGATGGCTCCGAGCAAGAGTATGTTGCGTCTGATTCCGAGTCTACTAACTCCGAGTCAATTCCTGATGCCTCGGCTAAGACTGCGAAACAGTCTGCCGCCGAGATCTCCACTGAACCAGCGCCTGACTCGGCTAAGCAAAGTGCTACCGACGCTTCAGCAAGCAGCAAGATCACTCCGACTGCCCCCGAGTCTGCTACTCTGCTGACCAAAGCTACTCCTGCAACCGAGGCTCCTCCTTCAACCGAGGTTCCTCCGTCATCCGGGTCTGTCCCTGCAACCGGAGCTGCTCCTTCCTCCGAAGCTGCTGCTTAACTTTGATGAATTTAAACCGTTAAATCCCCGGAATGCCGGGTGCAGATGTAATATACATTTTAAGTTCCTCCGAGACTACTTTATTTTGCTTAACTCGAACAAGACGAGGTTATGTCGGATCAATTTAAACCGAGTCCCCGAGTTTATTTTCTTGTTCACTATACTTGTCGATCTTTGCTCTTGTCTACCATACAGGCGTTCGACAGTCGAGTCACAAGATAGAAAATATAGCATACAATACTTGTAAATTTTGAGGTAAGGTTTAGAGTCATCCGACACAAGAAAAGAAAAAACCGGGTTAGTAAACGACATATGTCGGATCTTTCTAGGACCGAGTCCCCGAGTTCACTTTCATGTTTACCATATACCATAACCTCTGCTCTTGACTGCCATTTCGGCGTTCGTCAGTCGAGTCACAAGATCACAACAAAATAGCATACATTACTTGAACTTTGAAACGAGGTCTCAAAATCATCCGACATATGAACAACACAGATAAAAACCGAGACAAAACACATGCATATGACAAGGAAGTCCCCGAGTTTCTTTTCGGAGTGCCGGCATTTTATTCAAAGGAAAACCGAGATACATACATTGCGCCCTTATGAGTAAAAGGGTCGAAGTAGGCTACATTCCAGGGTCTTTTGGTCTCCTCTCCGGATTTGTCCATCACATTTTTCCTCGGTGCCTGCGCATCTATAAGATAGTATGAATCATTGTGCAGAGCCTTGCTCACAATGAATGGTCCCTCCCATGGAGGTGACAACTTGTGTCGGCCTGCTTTGCGTTGCACTAGCCTCAACACCAAATCTCCCTCTCGGAAAACCCGAGGGCTGATCTTCCGGCTATGATAGCGTCGGAGATTTTGCTGATATATAGCTGACCGAGATAAGGTCAGTTCTCGTGCTTCTTCGAGCAAATCAACATCATTTTCCCGAGCTTCTTTTGCCTCGGTTTCAGTGTACAGCGCCACTCTCGGCGAGTCATATTCCATGTCGGTCGGCAAGACCGCTTCTGCCCCATAACCAGAAAAAATGGCGTATAGCCAGTTGATCGATTTGGTGTGGTCCTTAGACCCCACAGCACTGCTGGTATCTCCTCTATCCAACATCCCGGAGTTCGCAACAGTGGTTCAATCAACCGGGCTTTGATACCGGCTAACACCAATGCATTTGCTCTTTCCACTTGCCCATTTGCCTCAGGGTGTGCCACCGAGGCTATGTCCAACCGAATTCTCTTATCCGCACAAAACCGAGCAAATTCTCCCACAGCAAAGTTTGTGTCATTATCCGAGATAATGCTATGGGGTAACCATATCTCAAAATGATATCCTTCAAAAAGGTCACCGCCGTGTGACCATCACACTTCCGGATTGGCTTTACCTCGATCCACTTGGTGAACTTGTCCACCATTACCACCATATGAGTCATGTTACCTCGGGCTGGCCTGAACTCTCCCACCATATCCAGGCACCAAACTGCAAAGGGCCAAGTGATTGGAATTGTCTTGAGTGCCGAGGCTGGCAGGTGGATCTTTTTAGCAAACCTCTGACATCCCTCACACTTTCTGACGATATCTTCTGCCTGGTTCAAAGCACTGGGCCTATAAAACCCATGCCGGAATACCTTAGCCACCAAAGCTCTTGATGAAGCATGATGACCACATTCTCCCTGATGAATCTCCAAGAGCAGCTCTAAGAGTCTTAGCAGGGGAACTATACTTCAGTTTTTCGACCGATAAGTTGCTAGGAGTCTTACTGGAGCTAGATCTACCATCTCTAGCCAACTCGGCATTGAGGTTTTTACCTTTCTTGCGCACATCCTCTACTCGACTAGGGCGAGCAGCTACCGAGGTAAAACCATGTGCTAGGTTATACTCACGGACAGTTATCCCAAATTCTCTTCTCACCTCGGCCATCTCCAGAGCCTCCTGAAGCAAGCTCTGACGCCGTGCCTCCAACTCTGCCTCTGATTGGGCAGCATCTGTACCGGCAACTACCGGCACACCCAGTTTCTCTATTATCTCCTCGAGATGAGCTGGCTTAACCGGCGCATGGGATGTACCGGCCTGGCCGGGGAGGTTTTCCCTCCTCTCCAGCGGCACTTTCGCCGATCTGGTAACCTTTGGTGCGGGATTACCGGCATCTCTTTTGCCGGGGTCTCCTTTACCGGCATCAGCCGCAGTGCCGGTCATCATGACCTCTGCGCAGCTCCCGGGGCGAGCGCTACGCCGGCCGCGAGCCGCACAGACAGCAGGGGGATCTTCTGCCACAAGCACCTGCTCGGGGAACTTGCAGACAACCTCGGTGGCGACGTAGATCTCGAACGTCCCGAAGAGGGCGAGGCAGCCGTTCCTCGGCATCGGCCTGCTACCGAAGCAGCCGGCGTTGTCGTCGATGAAGTTCAGCGAGCCGAGTCTGTGGACAAGGCCACTGACCACGCGCTCGCCCGAGGCGATGATGGAACCCGTCCGGATGAACACACCAGCCAGCGCCGCTGTCAGCCCCACGGTGGGCGCCAACTGTCGTGGTGGTAACACGGCAGATGCCATAGGATGGCTAAAGTGTGGGGCCGATGGACGCTGGTGGATCCGGGGGAGGGTTAGCGCGCTAAGAAGCACACACAAAGAACACACAAGCACCAGAACACACCACGATCTACCCAGGTCCGGGGCCCTCGTGAGGAGGTAAAACCCCTACTCCTGCCTGTCTCTCTGTATACCTCGGTACCAAATGTACAAGCTGCTCCTTGAGCTGTATATCTCAACAATGGGGAAGAACACAAGGTAGAAGATGGAGTTACGGGGGGAAGTATATCTCAGTGCCTTGTCTTTGGCTATCTCTCGTTGTCTTTTTCGCCGTCCCTCACGCAGGAGGGGGTGAGGCCATATATGTAGGCTAAACCGAGTTACCGAAGTGCCCCTCCCGGAGCACTGTAGCCACGCCGAGGATATGTCATGATGTTACTCTTTGTCAGAGACAGGACGTGACAAGCCCATCTCCTGCAGCTCTATGGTGCAGCTAGAAGGTACCCTCTGGCAGAGACAAGACATGGCCTGCCCATGCCTCTGCCTCGCAGTCTGTTCCCGGATAACCCGGAGTCAGCGGTGGAATGATGGCCTGCCATCTCGGTCTCCTGCACGCTCCCGTGTCAGGCGCTTCCGTGTCAGGCGCTCCCGTGCCAGACGGGATGTGACAGGAGCATCGACCTCTGTCCGACACAAGGATAACCCGGCATGGGTATGCCGGATTCCCCCTCCCGAATGACCTTCCCTGCACACAAGAAAACATACAAGTTACCGACATTCATACGTCGGTCAGCATAACTCGGTTGGTATATGTTGGTTAAGATGACTCAGCTAACACAACCCGGCCTACGTGACCCGGTTGCCATAAGCCGGTTTGCAGTTACACCATGCCTCGGTCCCTCCGGGACTTGGTTGACCCGGTTTGACCTTGACCCGGTCCAGTCTTTTAGAGCTCTTCATATCACAACCTTACCCTACCCGGGGGTAGCCCCCCGATAGTTTCCACTCAAGTTGGGGGATGATGAGGGGAGGATGCCTATTATTCCTGCCATCGCACCACCTCCATATATTTTGAAGATTGGACGATTCTGTTTTGAGGTTCCTCTCGAGGATGAGGTGGAGCCCAACTTTCGGACTCCACCGAGCTAGAGGCGCATGGAGATTGAGGCACTCCACGTAGCCTTTTTGTTTTTATTCCGTGTGTTTTATTTTAGTTGTTTCGAACCATGTTTGGGTTCAGCCGGTTTGAGTTTGTGTTAGGTTCGGTTTGGGCCTGTCCAACCGAGTTAGGTTTGAGTCACCCTATATAAGGGTCACGGCAGCTGCCATGTATCAGAGACTTGTTATTTTCGAGATATGAAAGACACCAGAAAAGTCCCAATGATCGGGGGCACAAATCGTTGTGTTTGCTTGCTGATCTTGATGATCTGATGTTGTGCTATGCGTGGGAGTTGATTTTGATCAGTTCCAACATGAGGAATTGAAGAGGGATCAGTTTGATCTATTTCAGATTGAGTTCTCTTGTTTGCCGTCTTGATGTTTGTGTTGATCGCCGTGAAAGATTAGGGCAAAATCCTTTTGGATCATGTTGATCCTTATCACATGTTCATGCTGGCTCCAGGAACTGGCGGGGATCAGACGGTGCGGAGGCACGGAGCGGGGAGGATCGGACGGCCAGAAAGCACAAATCGCTGACGAGCTTTCAATGGGTCTCACCGTTTATATCTTTAGATTATGACAGGCAAAGAACATGTGATTATTGGGTACAAAGTTGTCACTAAAATCAGAAAGGGCCGAACAGAAGGCTGCCAATCGGTAAGCAGGATGCGGTGTCATTGCTACATAAAAAAAGAAATATCCATTGTTCCTACTACATGCTTGGCAGATGGTTCTGTCAAGCAGCTGAATGCTACTTCTGAATGTATGTCTGTGAGTGCAGATAGTGGAGTGACTTCAAACAATGGATACCAAGAAATAACACAAGCTTACCTCAAAATGATATTTTACTAGGTGCGGATTTAATATTACTGTGAAGTTCTGTGTACGTAGTCATGATCAAGGTTTTGGTTACCGGTAGAAAAACAATTCCGGGGGGGGGGGGGGGGGGGGGGGGGGGGTCAGGATTACCGGTTACCACGGTAACCAGAACATCCCGACCGGTTACCCGGATGAATTTGAAAACAAAAAATCAAAAAAATTGGTTCCTGATTTGGCCATTTGCTGAGGGATTTTGTTAAAATTTAATTTTTTCAAAAATTTCGGGATTTTTTACCCGGGATGACCATTTCCCGGGGATGGTCGGGATATCCGGTTACCGGGCGGTAACCAGATTTCCCGACCCGTAACCAAAACCATGGTCATGATAGCCTGACTGAAAATGGAAAATTTCCACTTGGATTTGCTTTCCTTAGAAGCTTCATTAAGTTATATCATTTTGTTTGAGGTATATTATCTTATCTATTTGCGTGAAGTTGCAATTTAGATAAAAAGAATCTCAGCATATATATACTTACCAAAAGATTATTTCAGTGACATTTATACAAATTTGAGTGCAGTGAACAACTGCATATATTTTACAAATGTTTTCTATCATGTTCAAAAAATAACAATCTCATCTAGATTTCTTGGCAACATTTTTATATATGACACGTATGCTTTTGGTCGGATTGATTTGAAGATATCGGAAGATTTATCTTTTTCAGGCCGTGATGTCTTCTGCACCTAGCATTGTGCTCTGCTGGCTGCACCCCCTCTGCCACTTGCCACTCCCCAGGACTACGAGAGATCAGGCCATGCTTTTTTTACACAAGAATTTACCAATGTCGAATATAATATAGATATTGGTAAATTTGGATCATTTCTTGACCACATATGTCAATGTAACTGAGAAACTTGCCATTGTTGTCGAATAATTCAGGCCCTTAAGGTAATGCTATCATGTTTAAAACTGATGTGAGTTTCCAATTTGATAAAGGTGTATTTTAAAATATCATTATAGTAGTGACGAAACCAATTTATAATTATGTTTTTTCGCAAGCAACTACGTCTATTTATAAATTTACTAAGAACAACTATACAACCATTGTTCTTACAAACATTTCCTATATAGTTTGGTTAACCAAAAATTTAACTAGGTCATCAAAAACATTTCAAATACAAGTAAACAACTAGCCCACGCAAGTGTACCTACAGCTTGCACCACCTGGTGTTGTCCACGATGTCGACTAGGCCGTTGTCGAAAGCAGGAGTTTCGGCGAGGAGCCTGCTCCCCTGCAACTCATGGGCGTCCACGGGGATAGTCATGCGAACCTTCGTCCCCGGTTGCCAATGGAGCTCGAGGGCGTCATCCACCAAATTCTTCGGCACGACAAAGGGCTAGCCCTACGGTGGATACTACCTGACGGTGAACGGGTCACCCGCGTCTTCTCGGCCACTTCACGGACGTTGTCGATCATCTCCTTCGCGCGGTCAACGCTTGGGCCAGCGTGCCAAAAACCGATGAGGAGCCCGCCATTGCAGGCCGCATGAAAACGACGTCATGCTCTCATTCTTCAACTTATTAGCTTGGGAGTACCCTCTCCAACCAGCACTCAGTATGTGCCTACCCTTATCGTCGATGAGGTGCTTGATGTTGTAGGCCTTGCCATGCACATCGAGCAGCTGCAGCTATTGGCTCGCGTTGTCTTGGTGATGGGAAACGGACCGCGATCATCATGGGCTTTGTCGCCCATTTCTTTGAGAAAGTACATTGCGGCGGTGGAAATTGGGGTTGCCGCGTCTAGCTGCGCTTGCCCTTGCTCATCCGATGCGGGGTGTAACCCAAGTTGTACATAGGATATGGTGCAGGGTATGGAAGCGTCGGTTGGCGGATTGGGAAGGTTGGCGTCGTGGCATACTTAGTTAAATAAATATAAATACACTGAACTTTTATACTTTTGTAGTTTTTTTACCATTTAACAAATAGATGTTGTGTACTTAGTTAGCACTCTTAACTATACAATGTATTTTTAATTGTTTTCCATTACATAGTTGTAATGTATATCATTAAAAAAAATCTGAGATATGCAAAACTTTTTTTCCTTCATCAGATATTGTTCTTAACAAGATACAAATTCATCTTAAATGTGAAAACAAACAAAAATAGAAAAACGTGTGGCTCCTTGATGTTCTTACAACTGTTGCATTGCATGTGTAAATTATTGTGTGGATGTTCTTCTCTATTATGCTATTAAATAATTTTGTTCAGATTTCAATTCATACAACCTAGGAAATATCTTACAGATGTGTGTAGTGTCTGATTAAGTAAGAAATATATAGAAACTTCCCGACTACAAATTGAATAGTTGTTATGATGTTTTTTCACTTCGTCAAATGTGTCTTACAACTTACCGTTAGTTTAGTAACGATTACTAATATGTTCGTAAAATAACATTGCTGACAATAATCACCAAATATTATAGGTTCTACGCCGCGTTGCGCCGCCAGGAGAAGCACCGTAGGAGGAGAACGTGCCGCCGATCCAATCCGCTGCCGAGCGCTGCCCCTCCCGGCCGCGGACATGCACGAGACAACAGTGCCCCGCCGTCCCCTTCACCAGTGGCGTGGGAATTTCCCACGGCCGCCTCTGGGTACGACGAGGGGAGAGAGAGGGAGGTGGGAGTGGCGGCGGGTAGGGCTTCTCCCCCGGCCGCCTTCGTGGAGGCGGCGGGTGAGGACTGACAACATAACCTGATATATGTACACTTGGCCGTAAACGGTTTACTAGACAACTTTTTGGCCTGCTACGTAATGAAGACATTACAAAAAGTGCGGCATGTACAGAGCAAGGGTAAACAATCTCAAGAAGCAGCTAAATCAGCCCACATATGTCATCCCTGTTTAGCTACCTCCCTTGAAGCATTGTGACGGTGAGGTCGCATGCGGAGTAGGACTCGTCACCAGGTCTCTCCCTGAGCGTGTCCCTGTCCGACGACGTGCACTGCAAGGTGAATGTGGGCGGTCTGGGCATCGGCAGCACGGCGCTGTCACTTCCCAGCGCCATCACCACGTACGGGATGTCCGGCCGGTCTCCGGCGTGGTCCTGCACGCACAGAAGCGCCATGTGGATGCACCGGAGCGCCTCACGCGACGCTGCCGCCGAGCTCGACGCCCGGATCGACGGGTCGATCAGCTCCTCCCCCTTGTCGGCGTTCCACAGCTGCCACGCCTGCGCAGAGCACGCTTTTATGTCAGCGATAAGTTCAGAGATGAAGAACAGAGCAGCGTCCATGGCGCATGTGCGCGCTTACATAGCCTACGATATTGAGTAAGCCCTCCATGTGGTGGAAGCTGCTGTTCTTCTGGCCGGTGATGATCTCCAGGATGAGGATGCCGAAGCTGTACATGTCGGACCTCACCGAGAACAGGCCCTCCATCGCGTACTCCGGCGACATGTAGCCTCTGAAGACACACACACAAGAAGTTCAGCGATCTGTGCACCGTGCACGGTGATGCATTCGCTACCGTTGTTTCTGCAAGTGAGTGATAATGTACTTACAGCGTGCCGACAACGCGGTTGGTGTTCTGTTGGTTCTGGTCACCGCCGAAGATCCTGGCCATGCCGAAGTCCGATATCTTGGGGTTCATGTCGTGATCCAGGAGGATGTTGCTGGCCTTGAGATCACGGTGCACGACGCGGAGCCTCGAGTCCCGGTGGAGGTACAGGAGGCCCCGTGCGATCCCTTCGATGATGTGGAGCCTCGTCTTCCAGTCCAGGAGCCCTCGCCTCGCCGGATCTGAAAGAACACAAGCACGTCGTCCTCTGAATTCAGGCAACTTCTTCGTGCCACACACACACACACACAACCCCAAGATGGTGTCGAGATGGATTAAGCGTACCGAAGAGGAAGGCGTCGAGGCTCTTATTGGGCATGTACTCGTACACCAGCATCTTCTCCTCCCCCTGGATGCAGCACCCCAGGATCCTGACCAGGTTGCGGTGCTGCAGCTTGGAGATGAGTATCACCTCGTTCTTGAACTCCTCGCACCCCTGCCCGGAGCTCTTGGACAGCCTCTTCACCGCCACCTCTTCGCCGCCGGGAAGACTCCCCTTGTAGACGAGGCCAAACCCTCCCTCCCGAGCTTGTTGGAGTCGCTGAAGCCGCCGGTGCAGCCGCCAGGGTCTCCAGGGCGAACAGTGGCAACTCACTGTTCTCCGCTTCCTCATGGTCGGGCTGTTTGGGCCCTGAGAATTCCTTCTTGCCTTCCCTGGCAGGATGCAGCATCAACGAGGCTCTCGTCTTCTTTTCAATGCCACCAACGCCGAGTTTCTCTGCACAAGAGTAGCATGTTATAAAGCTTGCTCGCAAATCGATCTTGTACATGTCGAGTTCAGAATTTCTTTTTAATTCAGGTACCAGATCCTCACCTCTGATTCTTCTTCTGCATTTCCACAGAAGAAAGCCGCATGCCGCCGATACGAACGCCACGACAATCACTACGCTAACAATGACGCTTGTCCGTCGCCTCCGTTTGGAGCCTAAATCTGGTCAGGTAAAAAATGAGTAAAAACTATCAGCCATGTTCAGTAGTCACTTTCTACCGAAGAACACTTCAAGAATTGACCAAAGTTTCAACGGTCAGCTTCGTGCAAATCGCAAACCATGTGCGCCCGTGTAATCATCCGAAGCCGCACATGCATTCCCGATTAAGTAAGTATAAAAATCACCACTAGTACACGTTCCATTTGTGCTACACGCAATAGATACTAGTAATACTCCATGTCACGGCCGGATTCATCCAAATCTCGAAGATAATGAAAGTAGAAGCCATGTCATGTCTTTTTCATGAAGCGCAAATGTTTTCCTCTTTGTTTCCCTTTTTTTACCCTTTTCAAATGTTCTAGTTGATGAAAATCCTAGTGTAGGTCGTTGTCGGAACAATCTTGAACGCTTCCTCAAAAGTCAGCATCTGGCATAAACGGCTTGCATATATTCACAAGTCGGTATCATTTTGTCCTTCTTTTGCAGGCTTTCGAATATGAAATTATTTTAACTCTTCTAGTTGCCTTAATGCGTTAAAGAATAAAAACCACTGATAAAGCATGAGGGAATAATGGACGTGGATGTCACAATTTAACAAAGCTTTCCGTTTTTTTTCACCCTTCACGATAGTAAGAGCATCTCCACCGGGGGCCTCCAAATGACCCCCCAAAAGCCCATTGGGGGTCCGGACAGCCAAAAACGCCACCAGCGGCACCCCCCAAAGGGTCGCCCCGAGCAAAAACATGTCCGGCACCCCCGAGAGGGCCTCCAAACTTGGAGGCCCTCTCGGGGGTGCCGGACATGGGGGCGGACATGCGTCTGACAGGGCTGGCCCTCCCGTCATAGACACAGCCCCGGCGTGACCTGAATCATTCGCTCCCCACCCTCCTTCTCTTTTCCTCTCCGGCGATTCGCACCATCGCCGCCTGCTTGCTTCGCACCTCGGGCACCTAGCCGGAGCGGCAACGCGGACACACGTGCCGCCGTTCCCCGCCTGTCTGCGACCAGTCCAGCACCGACGTAGCTAGGGTACGCCTCTTCTTTCCTCCCACCCCGCCCGCAACCTGTTCGACCATTCGTTCGTAGGCTCATATGGTTGATTCTTCATTTGTGGCTTTGTTCCATTGCTTTCTTTCGTCCAATAGGCCATGGACAGCGACGACGAGGTCATGTTTTTTGAAATGATGAATGAGGATGCCGCCCTTGCGGCCGACATCGAGGAGAATGAGATGGTCATGGCCGCACTTGTACAGACCGCGATCGAGGAAGACGCGGCGCCGAAGTTTGGAGGATCAGAGAAGGGGCGGAGGGCCAACAAGGAACGCAACAGAGCAACTGGGCACATGCTCTTGTACCAAGATTACTTTGCCGACAATCCGACGAACTTGCCTCATGAATTTCGCCGGCGCTTTAGGATGAGCAGGTCATTGTTCAGGACGATTGTGCATGGCGTTCGGGAATACGGCAAGTACTTCGAGCTGAAGAGAGACTGCACCGGCCTCCTTGGGTTTTCATCACTTCAGAAATGCATGGCGGCCATACGGTGCCTTGCTTACGGGCTTCCCGCCGATGCGTTGAATGACTATCTCCGCATGTCTGAGTCCACCGCCGTCGAAGCCACCTACACTGTAAGGCAGTTGTGAAGGTGTTCGGAGAGCGATATCTGAGGACACCAAATGAGGCAGACACGGCTCGTCTCTTGGCACAAGGCGAAGCAAGAGGATTTCCAGGGATGCTTGGAAGTATCGATTGCATGCATTGGAACTGGAAAAACTGTCCGTTTTCTTGGCAAGGGATGTACAAGTCAGGGCACCACGGAAAGTGCAGTGTTATACTTGAGGCCGTGGCAGATTATGATCTTTGGATATGGCATGCATATTTCGGCACCGCCGGTGCCGCCAATGACATCAACGTGCTCCACAAATCCAATGTGTTCAAAAAAATTGTGATGGCCTAACTCCACCATGCAACTATGTGATCAATGGCCATGAGTACGATAAGGGGTACTATCTTGCTGACGGCATCTATCCCACTTGGTCTACATTTGTGAAGACCATCCGCAACCCTCACGGCGAGGCAGATTGTCATTTTGCAAAGAGACAAGAGTCAGTTCGCAAAGATGTGGAGCGGGCTTTTGGTGTGCTCCAGGGAAGGTTTGTCGTTGTTCGCTACCCTTGTCTTTCATGGTCGCTAGATGAAATGTGTGAGATCATGAATGCTTGTGTTATCATGCACAACATGATCATTGAAGACGAGCGTGATACGAGGAAGCAACTGGTCGGCGAAGTGTTTGATTTCCAGGGGCCTATGGCCCATCCACATCCGGGCGTGCCGACGCAGTATGCAGAATTCCTTGCCATACATCGGGAAATTCGTGATGGAACAATGCATAAGCAGCTGCACGATGATCTCATGCACCACCTGTGGACCATCAAAGCAACTCAGCCGCCGGCTGTTTGATAGGTCATGGTTTAAACTTGAATTCGTATTTAAACTTTGTATTTTGAATTTGAACTTGTGTTGTAATCTCGAGGGGCATCCATTCCCATCTCCGCAAATCAAAACGCGGGTGCTCTGCCGTCGTAGCTGATGCTCATAAGGTGTTTGTCTAAATGCAAAAAATTTAGGGGGTCAATTTTGGAGGGTGTCGCTGTTGGCGGCCTCCAAATTTCGAGCGGACATGTGTCCGGCACCCCTCAAAGGGAGGACAATTGGAGTGTGCCGGACACATATTTGGGGGTGCCGGTGGAGATGCTCTAACTGTTTACTAGTCCAAGTTGATAACCATCTACATCTTCTACTTGTCTACCCATTGCGGAGAATTTTATTCCGTTTGACTACAGAAGGCATCGCACAAGATAACACCCCAACAACTCTGCATGCATTTACACTGGGTAGCTACTAAGCTGCTACCTTTTCAATTCTAGTTTCGGTTTAATTTTGCGAAGTTGTTGTACTAATCAAAGCTTCCAATGTTTCGTTCATTTTGTCGATTTCTCAACAGTTGCAAAAGTCGTATTGACAAAGGGACAAAATGTCATTGTTTTGTTTTAGGCCAAGTATCGAGTGGTTTGGATTTTTGGCTTGTAGCCAAGTCAATCAGGCATGTCTTCAGTAAGCATATTTCTGAAGAACCAAAGCAAATCCAGAAGATGAAGAACTGGATTAACAAAACGTACCTAATACAGAGGCAGGGACCTTGATGTACAGGTCATACCCTTCTCCGGTGGGGAACTGGTAGATGTCCACCAGCTCCCCGGCCCAGGTCAAGCACCCGGTGCCGCTGCTGTAGCTGTACGCTTCGCACGTGCAGTTGGCCAAGCACCACTGCCTGCACGAGTCCGCGCCGGTGACCAGGAATTCCCACGCGGCGAAGTTGGGCAGCTTCACGCCCGGGAGCACGGCGAAGCCGTCGCCGCCGCTCATGCTGACGTTCCTCTCGCTGCACGTCAGCTGGCTGCTCCTCACGCACCCCTGCGTCCAGTCCCCGCTGCCGTACTCTGCTCCGGATTTCGGCTCAAAACCTGAAAATTAATTCGCGCGATGATTAAGTCACAACCAAGCAAGAGTAATGTGCAATTTGATTGCAATGCCGTTGGTGGTTTTGTGAGGATGAAGTTCTGTAGTACCTTTAAGGCAGGTGCAGACGTCCTGGCCATGGTCGCCGGCGGAGCAGTCGGCGTTCTGGCCGCATGTGTTGTAATCGTGGCACGGGATGGTGGGCTGCGACCAGACGACCTCCCAGTCGCCGGTGGCGTCGAGGAGCATGTAGCAGGTCTCGGTGCCGTTGGGCTGGAGCACGAACCTGTAGAGCGAGGAGTTGAACGTGTTGAACGTGTAGGACATGAGGCCGTTGCTCTTCGACGGGTCGCCGGAGAGCTGGAAGCCGTACAGGTTGAGCGACCGCCACGGGATGCCGACGAAGTTGTTGTTCGCCCACTGCCCGGACCTCCAGTACGTGGTGTTCTTGCCGTCCTGGCCGTCGCGCCAGATGTAGAGCTGCGCCGAGCCGAGCGGGTCCTGCCCGAGCGTGAAGTTGCCGGGGGCCGGGTCGTCGGGGCTCCTCCACGACGTGAACAACGTCTGGCCGACGACGGTGCCGTTGCGCCGGTCCAGTATGATGCTCATCCCGGGGACGAAGGTGTCCGTCGGGTGGTCGAAGCTCTTCCACAGCTCTACTGCCTCCGCGCCCCCGCCGCCGGTCAGCACGAGGTTCCCGTTGTCTTCGATGGTGAGCGTGAAGTTCCCCGCCGATGAATAGGAGGAGGTGTTCGTCCCCCACACGACGCGGTCACCCTCTAGCACCTGAAACTCCCCGGATTCGGTCACGGCGGCGGAGTACGAAGAGGCCGCGGCGCTCACTGGAGCGTAGCGGTTGGCCACCCACGGCACGGTCTGCTCCCTGGCTTTGGCGTATTGGACCCCGAGGTACACCCGCGATTCGTCGCCGCCGCGCGGCGTGAAGAAGGACAGGAGGAATGCGCCGTTGGACGACAAGAGCGTCGCGTTGCCCGCCAGCGACTGACCTTGTGACAGCGTCGCCGTGGCCGCGTCGACGTGGACGTCCAAGTAGAGGAAGAAGATCAGCAACGCGAGAGATGTACAAGTAGCACGAGCCATGGATCAACGGCGGAGCTTCTGTCCTGGCTTGCTTGTGTTCAAGACATCAAAGGGAGGTCAGAGGAGAAGGAGGAGGTCGTAATGGCTAAAGACGTGATACTGCAAAAGAGATGTTTCTTCCTCCTCGGACGGGGATATATCAAGTGTGTGTGCGCGCGAGCCGCGTGAGGAAAGCAATTATGCGGCATGGTTTGAAATGTGATTTAATTAGGTTAATCATCTCTAACTGTAAGGTTAATTAGGCCTGGTTCGAGTGCGACTAGACTTAAAAGTGGTGTAGAATTATGGAAAGGAAGAGGCTGCAAAGCTCGGGGTTCACATTGTTTGGGACTGAAGACTGCGCCAGCGACAAACCAGATACCCGTTGACATACCGACCTGCAGTTGAACTAATGATGGCAAAATGATTCACGCCGATGAGGCAAAGGATAATCTGCGGAAAGGTTGCGCTTCTGACTAATTATAGCAAAGTGATGTCGATGTGTATCTTAGTTCAGTTTTTCTATTATAATTACAAGATTGTACCCTTATCCCGAATGATACACCAAGTGAGTCTATTACACTCGGTTGGCCAAGTGATGTACAAACTCAACACTTTGGTTTCAACTCCTAACAGCATCTTCAACTGGACCCCACCCCCCCACCCCCCCCCCCCCCCCAATACTGGTTTTCTTCGTCTGGACATAAAAGGTAGAAAAGTTGTTATTTTGATGTGATCTAAGTTCATATAAAGATAAAGCCTAATTTCAGATGGAGCGGAGCGAGGCGCCGAGTCAGACTGCAGCCGACTTAGGGCTTTGCACCATCATATATAACTTTTGTAAGTCGCCGGTTCGGATAAGTTCATTGTTGTAAATCCCGGCGCTTGTAACCTCACCCGATCATAGTGAAGATTTGCTGGCTGGCGCCCGTGGTTTTTCTCTTCCTCCTTAGAAGCATTTTCCGCGTTAAAAATCTCGTGTCCTCGTTGGTTTGATCTCTTTTGTTCATCGTTTATTTGCCTATCGTTTATAACAAAAATAGCTACCCAACCGGTCCCCCAAACTAGTTTTATTTGTCTGGACAGTCCGACATTTTCCAAACTCACCCCACATATGGGATGAGTTTTGAGTGTGTCTAAGCGTGTCCGGACTGTTCGCCTACTTTTTCTTTCTTTTGTCCTTCTTTTAGTCGTCTCGCTTCTCCACCAATCACATGCAAATGACCGGACAATTTTGGGGGACATGGTTGGAGACACACATTTTTAGGTTACAAAGCGGACACGTCTGGACGGACAATTTAGGGGTGAAATTTGCCCATCGTGGTTGGAGATGCTCCAACGGTTGTGAATTTAGTTTCCTATTCATTCTTAAGGAGTTTGATGTGTAACCGAGATTAAAATCCTGGTTGTGAATATATTAATATCGAAAATATACTAATTACATTCAGTCTCTACACCAACACATAATGTCAAAATTTAGTCAGGACTTAAACTTGGGGGGGGGGGGGGGGGGGGGTAGAATTGCACTTCATGGCCTCTGCACCAACTAGGGATGCACATAGCCTTTTAAATAAAGTATTATGAATTTTTTATCTTGGTTACAAACCAAGTCTGATTCTCAGATAAATTGCATGAGTATCAGAAAGGTCTGATCCTCAAGTATAAATAGGAAGCTAAATTTGCGTTTGTGAGGACTTAAATTTTGGTTTCCATTTAATTCCACTAAAAGCAAGTCTTATCTAAAGATTTACAACACACTTCACTATGTGCCAATCGGAAACAACAACAACCAGAAGAGACAAGTTAACAACAAAACCAAGATCAACCAGAATAAGCAACAAACACAAGAGATAAGATAACAGCAAAATATACATATCACAGTTTGTGTCTCTTTCGGTAAATATGGAATGCCTCTCAGACCACTGATCCAAAAAAAAACACCAAATTTGGTAGACATTTTTACAAACATGCTCACCAAATTGAGTTCAATCCGACGTTGTTTGTCTTTCCAAACTGTCACCTACCAAAACTGGTTTGTGCTAAAATTGCAGTAATCCGAACTAGTAAGGCTCTAAAATCTGACCCTCCATCGACCCAGATCGAAATACTCAAAGTAGGCAACAATGCCAATCCAAACACGTTTGAGCTCTCTGTATTCAGTTTGACGACAGACCGGTCAGAAATCAACAATGTGGACAGAAAATCAGCTATGCGTTCTTCCTCTCTTCTCGCAAGGTTGTGGTATTCTTTTATGTTTAGTCACCTCTCATAAAAGTACGCATATTCTGCCCTGACTTGGACCAGCAAGAGTGGTGGCTTGGGTTTTTCTTTTACACTCTTTTTTAAGGAGAACTGGGCCGATGGATATAAATTGCGATCAACAATTCACGCATGTTGCACTTTATGAGATGAAATTGTGATGCCTCCGTGTGGAGGACCATAGCCAAACAATCAATATTTTTCAGGGAAAGCCAAACATTCCTTTTTTTTAGGGAAAGCCAGACATTCATTTAAAAAATTAGAGATGGAGAATCTGTTAGAATGGATTTTGTCTATCTTGACAGTATGTTTAAGGTCGGGGTTTTTCTAAAATCTGCTAGACCTGCTCTAAAACTATGGCAGATGGCGATCCGAAGCAGCATTTCCACCTAGAATAGCATACCATCCACGATAGGATGCACATATTTTTGTACAAGTGTCCCTTCCGCGGAGGCACAGAGC
The DNA here is from genome assembly GCA_947311845.1 of Poa pratensis. Lineage (NCBI taxonomy): Eukaryota > Viridiplantae > Streptophyta > Magnoliopsida > Poales > Poaceae > Poa > Poa pratensis. Next base: position 9,947,830 of record CAMZMU010000091.1, read on the forward strand.
ACCCCATGCAGACTGCAGTGTCACGAAGCGCTGGCAGAAAAGACCGTTAGAGCAGACCAGGCCGTGGACGCGGTCCGCCGGTCGCCGAGGATAAGAAGGAGAGCACGCGCTTCGATCGGGAAACGGCCGGCGACGGGTCTCAACGAAGCACCGTCCGGTAGTTTGACTGACGGACGGGCGCCACTTGGCATGTGTGCTGGCTGGAAAGTGGAAACGTCGGCGCGACGCGCAGAGGCCCCTGTCCGGACTTTTCTGACGCAAACCCGACTTAAATTTAAACCAAAAATAGATCCGTGCGGAAAAAAAAAAAGGGAGATCAGTCTATTTACATCGCCGCGTTGGGTCGTGCTCTTTCCCTGTGCACAAAGAAACGGAAGCGGGCGGACCAAATGGGTTGGTGCGTGCTTTTCCCCCCTTCAGTTTTGCCAAGGGTCAGTCAACTGAAATTACGAGTTATTTTCGATATTGCTAATTCGCAGTTCACTTGTTTTTTATTTGTAAACCTAAGTCACTTATTACTAGACGTCACCTTTCTTATCTAGCAAAACGTGTTTCTTGTTTTGCTTATGGCTAAGTTCAGTTACTCCTGGTTCATGTTCAGCCAATGACAATTAGATATATTCTGCCTCTGTTCCAAAATATAAAAATGTTTCGGAACGGAGGTAGTACATCAGTACAGCCGAGCCATCACCGTCAAGTTAAACATTCCGTCGCTTTCTGTCAAGTTCGTAGTCGGTCCTAATTAAACTTGCATTTTGAAGATCAACTATCATTGTGACTTTACAGACGTCAGAAACGCATTTTTTTTTCATACAAATTTGGCTCCATCAAACCGCCCAAATCCTAGTCTACAGAAAACACCAGAGTATCGCACCACATTTGAAAAAGGAAAAAACACGATATTTTCAGTATACTGTTCCCGCTACGCTATCTTCCATGCAACTGTGTCATCGATACGGTGCCTATGGAGTGGCTCCTCTCGTTCTCGCTCGATTTGCTCGACTCGACAGCCCGGCCTCGAAGCATCAGGGTTGGCGGCCTCGGCATGGGAAGGCTGGAGCTGTCGCTGCTCAACATGACGATGACCGCGGGGATGTCGGGGCGCTCTTGGGCATGATCTTGCACGCATAGCAGTGCAATGTGGATGCACCTCAAGACTTGTGGAATCGAGCACGATGGCCTTATCAGCGGGTCAATCATTTCCTCGCCCTTGTCTTCATTCCATTGTTGCCACGCCTGAAATAGGATTTTGAACTCAATGCCGCCAAGAAACAGAACAGAAATCAGGACAAGTGTAGCATATGGGATATTGTATGTGCTTACATATCCCGCGATGTTGAGGGAGTCCTGCTGACCATGAAAGCTGACAGCCCTCTTCCCTGTGATGATCTCCAAGATCAGAACTCCAAAGCTATAAACATCGGACTTGACTGAGAAAATGCCTTCCATCGCATATTCAGGAGACATGTAGCCACTGCAAAAAATAATAAATGAAAATATAAGTTAACGTAATGCAGTGGCGATATTCCAGTCATCGTAAGGTCTATATGAATTGTACTTACAATGTTCCAACGACACGGTTCGTATTGAACTGGTTTTCATCCCCTCCGAACATCCTTGCCATTCCGAAATCGGATATTTTGGGGATCATGTCCGTGTCTAGAAGAATGTTGCTAGCCTTGAGATCACGATGAACAATACGTAGCCTTGAGTCCCGGTGGAGATATAGCAGCCCTCGAGCAATACCTTCAATGATATCAAACCGTGTCTTCCAGTCTAGGAGACCTCGCTTTTCCGCATCTATTCACCCATAGTAATTACAATTCGATCAGTATATTATTTGTTCATCTAGAGGAGAAATGAGGGTGAATGGAAATGAGACTTACTAAAGATAAATGCATCGAGGCTCTTGTTGGGCATGTACTCATACACCAAGATCTTCTCTTCTCCCTGTATACAGCATGCTAATAGTCTGACAAGATTGCGGTGCTGCAACTTTGCAATCAGTATGACCTCATTCTTGAACTCCTCATGGCCTTGACCTGAATTCTTACAAAGCCTCTTCACAGCTACTTCTTCTCCACCAGGTAATGTTCCCTGAAGTGATTGATGGCACGAATTATCATCAAGCCAAGTATAATACAAAGATTACTTAGTCACTTATAACATGACTCATACCATATAAACAGGGCCAAATCCACCTTCCCCAAGCTTGTTGGACGCACTGAAATTACTAGTAGCAGATTTAACGCGGTCGAGGGAGAGTACTTTGAGTTCATGACTTTTTCCGTCCTCCGTTTCATCATCGAAAGGAATCGAATGTGACATATCCAGCATGCCAGTACTCGGCTGAGATCTAGTAGATGAAAATCTTGACCTCCAACTTTTGTGCACTCCATCTGCCCAGCATAGTAGTTAGCGCTATACTTGCCTCCAAGAGTTCATTTGAAACTAAGACTAATAACTACAGCTACCAGTTCACAACTAGATCCATTTAGCAAAGAGTTAGCAACAGCTTGACAACAAAGTTTATGGTTTCTCCAAGGTACCAAGTTCTTAAAAATTAAAACCCCTCAAATCCTGCAAAAGTTTGGATTTCATCCTTGACTCTACAGATGAACAAATTACAAATCACGCCCTTGACCACTAATATTGGATAAACAACCCTCCAAAGCCAGTCAAATGTCTGTCATCGGTTTTGGCATGGCAAGATCCCACATGGATCCTGATCACCCCCACACGTTTACCACACAAGAAACATCAATAACTAACTAAAAAAAAAACCACGTAACATATCATTAGGCAGTAAGGTAAAAACAATGCCATGCCTTTCCAAAACAAGTTTTTCCTGGTCTCATGGCGTTATCTTTTTTTTTTTGCAGATGGCGTTATCTGGTATTCACAGTTAAGGGCGCAATATGTAAGTTTTAGAGTGGAGGGGTGAAATCTAGGCCATGGCAACAGTTGAGGGGTGCAAACTGGACCTTTTTCCTCTCTATAATCTCTAAGGCAAACATGGAACTAACTAGGAACACTTGAGCATAGTGACTAATAACCACCGCAAAGAATAAAGTTTCACATATACAATCTTCAGACGGCAACAGAAGCAACATAGTGAGCTTTTATTAGACTTGAATCATTAAACAGAAATTCACAGAACCTTACTTTTGATATTCCTTCGACGCTTCCACCATAAAAATAGGCAAGCTACCAAAACAAATAGCACCACGGAAGATACTATAGTGGCTATTTTCCAAATTGCATGATGTGAGCCTGCTCATATAACCCAACACAAACATTTGAAGTTCAAGGTGAGAAAATATGGAAGTGTGCATAACTGCATATATTAAGTTTATTTTTCAGATGATCATAATCACTTACGCAACTCGGAAGCAGGAAGCTTGAGGTTTAGGGAATAACCCCCAGTCGGCAACTGGACAACATCAATCAGGTCACTACCCCAGTGTAGACACCCCGTCAGCATAGTATTATAAACATAGGCACCACATGAACAGTTTTGCTGGCAAGAATTCATGCACCCATTCTCATCGGTCACACCAGATGCCCAATATGAGAAATCCGGCCACTTGACATTCGTGATAGAGACAAATCCATCTCCAGTTTGATTCACCTGACAATCCAAAGGTGGGTTCCTAACACAACCTTGGCTCCGATTTCCTGCATTCCACTCATCCAGCAACTTTGGCTGAAAACCTATCGAAGCAATGGAAAGAAAGGAAAAAGTTACCATTCTGTCTTGCATTTATTTTTATAAGCATGTACGGCGGGCATTAAGATGTCAAAAGAAGCAGAGAAAACATCCATGTACTCCTATTTTAGGGTCGTAATTGCGGCTTATGGACAGTTGTTGTGTGAACCGGAAGGAACTTCACCCAGTTGTTTAAGAAATACTCCGTAAGATGGATCCTCTTTTACTGGCAACTCGTAAGAGCAATGCCTGAACTTGTAAGAAAATGCATAAAAAATCGAGGACATACCTCTAAGGCATGTACATTTTGCCTTCCCATCTTGCACCACCGTACATATCGCATTTGAACCGCATGTGCCATAATACTCGCACTCATTTGACGGTTGCATCCAGACAGTTTCCCAATGCTGTGTAGACTGCTTAACCATATAGCAGATGTCCTTGCCATCTGGCGCAACAACAAACCTCTGCAGAGATGTATTTGTTGCAGTGTAAGTGAAGTACATTCCCAGAATTGGGTCATTTCCTTGTTTGTACCCATACACGTACAGTGGCCTATATGGAATGCCTACAAAATTCAGCCCAGTCCATTGGCCTGACCTGTAAAGGATTAAATACAAGTTATGATATCTTGAATTAAGAGTTTAAGACATTCAGTCGTCTGTATAATTTATGTTGGGAAAGGTGACTCATATTTCATTAGGACTCGAATCCTACTCCCTCTGCTTATTTCCCTCGCGTTCTAGATTTTTTCAAAGTCAAACATTTGAGAGTTGACCAAGTATATATGAAAAATATCAACATTTATAATATCATGTTGATATTTTTCCTATATATTTGGTCAAATTTTACAAAGTTTGACTTTTGACTAAACCTAGAATGCAAGGTAATTGTGAACGGAGGGTGTATTAGGACTTGGAGAGGTGTGAGACTATTCAATTCTCATAATAATTCTTATGTTATCAACTTATCATGCTTACCACTTTCGAGGTTGGGGACCAGTATCAAATCTATGAGAACTGGCCATCGAAAACATAACCTAAGGAGCCAGATCTCATCCAAACCAAGCTAGAAATATTGCGTGCACAATTGATAAAAATCTAGGTTATTCAACACTATATTCTTGTGTTGGACTGGGATATGAGGGTTCAAAAGGTTCGAGAGGGTTCGAAAAGTGCGTGCACCGAGTGACAATATCTTGTACTCTTTTGGTGGTCCTCAGAAATTTTCGGTCACATTTTGGTTTGTGAAACTTGGATTACTTGCTCATTTATATTCTGACTTTGGTGGTGGGTGTGGGTTTGGACGCCTGAACTATTTTTGTTATCTCATCTTAGTGGAACCAGAACAGGTTGTTTCGTATGAAAAATAAAACAAGCACAAGTGAACTGGTTGACAATTGAAAACACAAAACGACTGAAATCCCATTTCAAACACACAAAAAACCTTCCAGTATACATGTGTCCGATTTTTCAAAAGATGAATCGACCAAGTTCATAAATGTCTACCCTCCAAAACGTTCATAAATGTCAGTGCAGATTGGATGGGTATGTAGAGGATTAAAAGGTAAGTGGTGCTGGCTACATTCCACAATATAGCGGGTATATTTAATTCGGAAACACCAATTATATAGAAGAGTAGCACATGTGCAATATGGGTTCCAAGTTGCAGCTCCTAACTAAAACAATATTGTAGCACATCAGTTACAGGCTTACAGTCGAGTCTTGACTCTTGCTGAGCTTCATCATAAACTAACATTTTCTTAAAATGTCTGTACAATAAGCAAATGGCAGACATCCTAATTATAGTTCAACACTTCGCCTTACATCTAGAGATTGATCAGCTCTAAACATGGATATATATATAAATGGGTGCATCTGCATTCTGCAATGACACAAGCTTGAGGATAGTGACGCCACAATCCAGTGTAGCGACAATCCGATAAAATGCAGACTAGTATACCAACATATCACCAAGTCAAAATCTTACTCGTAAGAAATTGCAGTGAGATCTTAGGTTGTTGAAAAAACTCATGCACCGTATAGTTGACTTCATGCACCAACCAACTAGAAAACATATGTATTTCTACTTTTCAGCAAAGTCAATAACCAAAAGTTGATAGCACGTGTTAACAAGCACTGTGCTAAGACTGTTGGTCAAACACAAACCCACCAGATACAGAATTTTATCTTTCAGAGATGTGTTCAAACGGTTCTCTAGCATGCAAGTTTGAAGACTTTAAGAATATCTTTTGCAGGCGAAAGAGATGCTCCAACCATTCTACAATGAAATATGAACGATGTAATTATCGACTGAAAAAAGCGATGGCCGCAACTTGCAATTCAGATTAGCTAAGCCGAAACCTGATGCTGACTAGTTGCTGAGTGAAGAAACTAGGAGAGGATGATCGTGCAGCAAAAGCCAAACCAAACCAAACCTCCTAACCAGCAATATTTTTGCTGAATTCGAGAATTGTTCTTTTATTGTAAAACTGAACACATACCCTGATTATTCTAAATCACGCTACTGCCCAATTATTCTAAAACTGAACTAATACTAACATCCTTTGCCCCAGAGTTTAGTATGATAAAATTTGTAATGATTTACCAATGAAATTGAAGCAAATGATACAACTCCAGAATGTTAAGGATGAGGGCGTGAAGAGGAGACTGACCTCCAGATGGGAACATTGCCATCTTTCCAGATGTAAGCTTGGCTGGGGTTAGCCGGGTCGAGCCCTAGCGCGTATCGCCCCGGCGAGGGGTCCGTCTCGCTAGCCCAGGACGTGAAGAGCATCCGCTCGGAGGGCCCCCTCCCCTGCGCGTTGACGGTGATGCGCATCCCAGAGAGCATGGTGTCCGACGGGTGCCAGAAGCTGTCCCAAATCTCGGTGCCGTCCTCGTCGCGCACCTGGAGGCTGCCGGAGTCGAGGAGGACGGCGGAGTAGCCCCCGCGCGGCTCGACCCGCGTGGTGGTGTTGGAGGACCACAGCAGGGTGGCGGCGCCGTCGAGGACGCGGAGCTCGCCGCTGGACGTGAGCGTGAGCGACGGCGAGGCCCCCGTGGCGGCGGCCGCACGGTTGGCCACCCAGGCGACGGTTCGGGGCTGGATGCCGCGGTACCAGATGCAGAGGTAGAGGCGGGCCGGCCGGGTCGGGTCCGGCGCGTGGAAGCCCAGCTCGAAGACCCCCGACGGCGAGGAGACCAGCGTGGAGTTCACGGTCAGGGACTCCCCCTGCTTCAGCGTGTCGTTCGCCGCCGTCGCCACGCGCCAGCGCGCCGCAGAGGCAAGCGAGGTAGAGAGAGGAAGCCGCCATCGCCATGGATGCAGCCCTCCTCCTCCTGTTCGGCTCCACCCCTACCCCTCTGTCCGCTTTTGGCCACCACCAAGCGTCCCAGCTACCAACTACCACCACACTCACTGGCGGCCAACAGAGAAGGAGAGAGGCAATGGCGTCGTGGCTTTGTTTAGTGCGGCGTAGTATATTATTTAGCGTGGCTAAGCAAAGCACGGAGCTTTGCTTTCGGTTAGTTGAAAAGCAGGAGTCGCCGGAGCCGACCGACCGGTCACCCAGACGGCTCGGGGGCATTATTCTACCACGCGGCCCGTGCGCAGGTGCCGGGCCCGGCCGGCCAGGCAGGATGGCGAGCGGTGGATGCCGGCCGGGGCTACAAAACGGAGAATATCTGCTGTTCCCGACCTCCACCACCGCGCGCACGGTACAGTGCGACACGGGCATCATGGTGGAAGGAAGACCTGGCGCGTCGCACGACAGTGCGCGTTTCAATGGCGGACAAAGGGAGCGAGGTGATAGGGGAAGCCCTGGACGGTGACACCAGTCAGTGGCGCGCCACGAGGACCGCAGTTTTGGAACCTCTCCTCCTTTTTGCGCTGTAGACATTGTAGTGGAACGGCATGTCCCTTCCGCTGTAGACATGGACACGCACTAGCTCGTATGATGTGATCCAGGTGGACGAGGTGATTTGCGTGGTCATCGTCCACCTCAAGTCTGTGCGCCATGGCCGTCGGAACAGAATCGTAGCGCCGTACAGTGCAACACGGGCCTCCTGGCGGAAGATCTGCCGCCTTGTTCGTACGTGCGCGTTTAATGCAGGGGAAAAGGAGGGGTGACACGGGAGGGGGGAAGCGCCGGCAGCAGCGACGGTGACACACACACCATTAGCATTTAGCATAGCACACCACCACTATAGTTTTGGAATCTCCTTGCTTTGTGTTGTAAGTAGTGGAATGGCTTGTTCCTTGTGGTTTATATTTGGACAGGCGGTAGCTCATCCTTATCGCTGATGCGATGACGAGATGCTTTTGCTGGTTATCTTTCGGAACAAGCCCCTCTTGCTTCCAACGCTCCTCACTGTCACTAGAGATGCTCGAGTCCTACATCTTTTTTTTTTCAAAAGGAAGTAAATAAACTTCGGCATCTGCATAAATCGATGCATACAGCCATATTTATTGCGGAGTTCATCATTCAGAACTATTACATCTCAATGATCACACAAGCTTGAAACATGAATTAACCATCTGGAAAACCAGACATGAAGAAAGTAGACACCCCGAGATCCTCTAGTATGCCGCTAACCAGTCTCGTTGAAGGTATCCTTAGCGGCCTCCATCGACCATGTGCAGCAGCCATAAGTTCTCGTTGATCCGGCGGGAGCGGGCAAGCTCATAGCACCATATGGAAAATCTGCAAAAAAAATTGAAACTCTTGTCTTATGACATGAGATAAACAAATGCTCAATAGTCTCCTCTGAGTGAGAAATCATCTTCAGCGATTCACCCGCTGTCCAAAAATGCAATTTTAAAATGTCAAAAAATTCTAAACAATTTTTTTTGGATATACACCGTATATTCTATGTTTGTAAAAAAAGTGAGAAAATGACATTTTTTGTGGCCTGGGTAAAAAGGACAAATTCCTTTTTAACGAAACTTTTTGTGCGAACATAAAATATGCGGGTGTATATCCGAATTTTTTGTTTGGAATCTTTTGAAAATTTTAAAAAAAAATACAAGAAGGGTGCCTCTAGACCTACGACCCGAAACACCGTGTCCCCTTTGAGTCACAAAAGCAAAAAATTACACCCGTGCGTTGTCGCTTAGCTAAATCATCTTTATTTAATAAAACTTTCTTACGAAGAAACCACATTTTTTCTTTATTTTGAGCAGGATATTTAATTTCCATAGAATCTCTATGACCGTTCATAAGGTCAGCGTACATTGATTTCACCCCCAAAAAATCTCAGAAATAGTTAGCCTCCAAACAAAGTTGCTTGGCTGATCAGATAGGTGGACCATCATTAAACGTTGAGGCAAGCACCATATGATTGGTACTGCTGAGAAAGGGGTACATCACAAGTCAGACGCACTCCGAAAACTCGTGAAACACAGTACAACACAGACGCTCACATACACGCGCATACATTCACCCCTATGAACGCACGCACGCACATTCTACCCGCACCTCCGAGAGACTGAGCCGGCGGATTAGGTCTTGAGATTGACGAAGTCACCATGGGCGCCTCGCTATCGACGGGAACGTCGCCTCCACTGAAGAATATTCCGCTAAATGAGAAACACCACGTCCAACCTGGATTTGAACTCTGGTGGGCTGGGGGTACAACCATCCTCCTAACCATCCTACCACAGGCAGGTTCTCGCACTCCGAAAACTTTGTACTCAAACTGTTTCTAATTTTGATAAAACCTCTATCAAAGAACTAATCCTTAACATGCTTTAGACCTTTCTAAAAAAGGGGAACCCATAGGCTTTGCCTGCATCCGAGCTAGTGTTTTATTATGAAGATATTTATTACGTAGCAAGTCTTAACACACCCCTTTTTTGTTAGATAGTTTAAATGGTCATTTGTTGAGTAAACACTTTTTTTTAATTCGAGTACTTCAATAGCTAGACCACCCTGATATTTGGGTTTACACACAATATTCCACTTTGTCAACCTATAAATACATTTATTATCGTCACTTTGCCAAAAAACATGGTCTATAAAACTCTAGACGCTTTCGGACTCCTTTGGGTACCTGAAAAAGATAATGTGCGTAGACTTGTGAGAACATAATTGATATAGACAAGTCGATCTCCGTACGATAGTAACTTGACCTTCCGGCAAACAAGTTAAGCCTCAAAGCGGCTTTCGACCCATTCCGAGTTCCGTAATTTTTTGTAATGAATAAGAACCCCCAAGGTATCTAAAGTGCAAGCAACCCGACTCACAACTGAATATTTGTTTTGTACTATTTATCTCACCCATGTGAAAATTAATTTCCAGGCAAAAGAGTTGTTTGTTAAATACATAAAATTAACTTCATATTGACGGTCTTCTCTAAATCATGTTCATGAATTGATCTTTAGTGTTACATGTAGTAATAGAAAGAAGGCTAAATCTTTGTTGATCAAGTGTAGGTCTACTAGCACTAGACGCGTCATCAAACAAGTCGATGAACTGTTGTTCTTCCCTTCATTCTTGACGGATGATAACTCACAATTAGAAAGAAAAAATCGAGCAAGAAAACATTGTACAAACGATGACAAGCGAGACCTATTAGAGTCTCGTGTTTCTCTGCAATGCATCATCTGTGGCAGAAACAGGGGCAGAACTGCACCCCGGGCAACCCGGGCTACAGCCCCGGTCGTGGCCCTCGTAGTATAGGTATACCTTGCTAATTTTTCACCGAAAATAGTGGAACCAGACAGCCCGCCCGTGTCATTGGGTCAGAACGACCAGGGCTAATCATAGCAGCCCACCACCGCAGTGACCTGGCCAGCAGCGATCCATCAGGCACGTCGCGTCGACTGGCTGTGCGTGGACTGCACATCTGCCTGTTTGAGTGTTTGGTACTCCTTTTCGATCGCCGCCTCTAGGCTCCAGTCCTCGACAAAATCTCGCCAGCGAACGCCTTGTCGATCTGATCGCGTTGCCGCCGCCGCCGCCGCCGCGCCGGCGTAGACGCTCTCGTCTGAACCTCGCGATTCGCGAGCACGTCGCCGACTCGCCGTCGCGCTGTTTGTCCCAGCAGAACCGCGCCGTCTTCTTGCTCGCTGTGCATCTCATCACGTTCAACCAGGCATCTTCTTGCACACTCTGAATCTTCTCATAGGTAAGTTGGGTTCCAGTGCAGTCTGAATTTTAATAAAGTGAACAACCAATTTCATACTTTCAGTCATTAAGAGAAAAGTCAATTTTAATCAGGTTTAGCGAATTGAAAATTTTAACTTTAATTGATCTGATTATATAGAAAATGAAGGGAACAAAGAGATCAAGGCCGTACTCCTCAAGACCGGTGTCATCTTATTTTACATCAACGTCACAACCATGAAAAGAGCATTCTTGGCAATGAAGATTATCAAGACTAATTTAAGGACAAGATGAATGATGATTGGATAAATCATAAGTACTGTTAAAATATAAAGCCTAGCCCTTTCCATCAGTTCGGACTTTTAGGATAATTGGTTAGTGCATCAATTCAATATGGTATCAGAGCCAGGAGGTCTCAAGTTCAAGCCCCGGATAACGCACTATTTAATATAAAAATAGTTGCACCCTCCCTGCTACTCCACGTCTAATGTCTTACCGATTGTCCAGCCTAGACGTGAGGGGGAATGTTAAAATATAAAGTCTAGCCCTTTCCATCAGTTCGGATTTTTAGGATAATTGGTTAGTGCATCAATTCAATAAGTACGTGTCACACTCTGTTACTATGCCACCCCACTATTTTTGTGCTTGTCTTATTGTCATTTGGTTAAATATTAAACTTATTCTTCACTTCAAAATTCCAGTGATACATATTTAGTGTGCTTTCTCTCATATATTATGCTGTCGGGAGGGGATTTTTTCCATAGTTTTTAGGCATTAGAAATTAGCCCCGGTCTCCCCAAATCCTGGGTCCGCCACTAGGCAGAAATATATGGCGATGCAATGCAAGAGAAATGCGCACGTGGGATCATCGAGTTCCCGTAACACGCATGGCGTGACGACAACATGGTCTGCTGAGTCGGTGGGTCGTATCGTATAGGTCCCATGACCATGAGCGTAAAGTGCTCTCAACTACTTGCTTGGACCGGCAACACCCATATTTAACTGTACCAACAGAAGACAGAAGGTTCAGGTAATGATCAGACTCTGTTCCTAAAGCCTACACCTCTGTTGACATCGAAAGGTGAAGTGATTTGGTAGGGGAGAGATTGGAAGGTCCAGCATAGCCTCGGATTATTTCCCCTTTTCCTGTCCTAGGAAAGAAGTGGTTCGATTCGACCGAGCAGCTACTTTCTTATTTTGACTGAGCAGGAACAGATTTTCGCTCTGAATTTTCTCAGCCACGACGTCAGAACAGATCAAACTCTACTTCCCTGTGTGTGGCGTTCTCGTCACGATAATCATCAGGTCGCTGTACATAATCTACTGGAGTCCCACGCTATGCTCTACCTATCCGGGAGACAAGGACTCTATATCCAATGACTTCTCTACACGGACTAACCCCAAACATAGCAGCTACTACCATAATCTCCTCCTGGCCAACAACTCCACATCTAGAACAGGTTGCTCAGCAACTGCACCTCGAGACTAGCAAACCGCCGAATTAGATAAACAAAGAGAGCTATCCTAACACAAGGACCCCATGCTGACAACGTGCTGCGAATTTGTTAAATACGTACAGAGCAGGTTGGTGACATAAAGTACTAATTCGCTCCTAGAAAGGGGAGGCAAGTGGCACCCAGAATGTGAGATGTCAATTATCATGTCACACAAAGTGCAAGTTGAGCTGGAAAATGAGCAGCTTGGAATAGATGCATGAACACAGAACCGGAAAAAAGAATCTAAGAAAGTATTTTTGGACAAACCAAAACAACAAAAGATAATGACAAGTTGCTCCCTGAAAATCTCACAAAATTCTCTGTAAGAGCAGCATTATTTTTCCTCATCCGTGCCATTGGTGGTTAGGGTTAGATGGATATGTATGGACCAACTACTGACCAATTCCTAATACAGAGTAAGAAAATCATCTTGTTCACAGTTTACAGCGCACAAATGTCTAAAACTAGAACTCCTAAATCTGCCAGGCATGATAGAAATTACACATTACACATCGCAATACTTTACTAGTACAAAAACGTTAGAAACTAGTCCTTAAGAGGTTACTAATCTAGTAATCTTACAATGTATCGAGTCTCTTCGGATTGAGCCGAACCCTCAGATGCCATAAAAATATGGTCACAAGCTATTTCGTAAAACGGACATTCAGATCTTAAAACATGGTGTGGTGACTGGTGACAGGGTCCCACACATAATGCGACGACAACACATCAATACCTCAGAAGTTTGGATCATTGCTTACTAGTATAAAAAAAACTTTAAACCGGACAACCAAGTAATGTCATTTTAGACTTCAAAAAATAAACTAATCCAGTCTTGTCATCATTGTGGACAACACCACTAACAAACGACACCAGACGAGTTATTTCCATAGTTTACATGTGCCCAAAAGGTCATCTGAATAAGAGAAGATACCAGAACCCATTTCCAAGTTCTGATTCAAAATATAATACACTTCTAGTGATAAAACTAAAGGAACCAAGTCAGGGACCACATTGCATAATAAAACTAACCGAACTCTAAGAATGAGACATCTAGCAGAGTATCATAAAATTAACCAGACTCTCAGAAACATCTAACTTTTCTTAATGCCACGAAGTCAGGAAAAGAAAGAGTTCCCATGGATAGGATATTGACAATGATGAAATGAGAAGACCCACGATATCTACCACAAAGTTACTTTAAAGTAAGATACATCATAGCTAGAAAAATCACGGAGACAACTACTGGTTCTCTAAGTAGTCAAACTGTAACTTTTGTCAGAAACAGACAGTGGGATGTCCACAAAGCACAAAGGTTCTGGAGAACAAATATTCACCAGGCACAACAGAAAATACAACAAAGTAAAAGCACAGATAGACAAGAGCAGTAAAAGCCCAACAAACAGCTAATGTGCTCAGCAGAAACCGGAGGTAGCACCCAGCCAACAGTTGACTGCTAGAACCTTCACATGCTGTGGAACAAAAAAAGAGTTAAGACTGAACAGAAACATAAAGGAATAAATTCAACAACTATATGGCAAACAAGATTTTTTGGTCTTTGTCCGTTAGATTGTAAAATCCTGCTTGAAAAGGATATTTCCTTAAAGTTCCAACAGATTGGAGGTGGGGATAGTCAGTATCAGACCGCAGTGCTAGTCAGAAGTAAATAAATAAATTAAATGGATAGTCCAAGGGAGCTAAGGTGGAGATATGATCTTGTTCACCCACATTGAATATACTATGTTACACACCCACACTCATGCTAGTCAGAAGTCGGAATACTTTAAATGAAAAATCCAAGGGAGCTAAGGTGGAGATATGATCTTGTTTAACCACACTGGACATATGACCTTACACACCCACTCATGAGTGTGGGTGTAGCACATCCACGCACTGAGGTCATGATTCTTTAGAGGCAGCATCAGAGGCTGAGTCCACTGGGCTCTTCAACCAGTGTCATCCTCATGGGAATATGAGTATATAACCATGTCCAGGCCCATCTGGATTCCCCGGTGTAGCCTTGGAGCATGAAATAATGTATGTGGCTCAAAGTCACAATTTCATGTATGCTAGACTCCACATGACAGGCCTGATCAGTCCAAACTGGTCCCAGTTGGGGTATAGGATCCCCTTAATCTACTTAGTTAGGCTAGGATCCTCGTGATATTATTAGCTAGGAAATTTCTAAACTACAGAGGTATCACTTCCCTTATCTTGGGCCTTAAGCCAATTAAGGATAGCACATCAGTTTGTTACTTAGATTGGATATCCTAAGCTCACCAACACCCTTCCAAAAATAACAATCAAAACAAGCATCTGCAAATTCAGAAAAGAAAGAACATGTGTAATATTGCTCTTGCAATTTTTGGTACAAAAGAATGCATTTTGAAGACAAGGATGACAGGTCATAAAAAAAACTACACCAAATTTGCTTTTTGCTCCGAAAGCAACCAGGCGAACACACAAACTAAAGGGAGACATTTTAATTTTATACTCACCTAGATCAAAGAGGACATCAAATGCATGGATCCGATCAAGTATCTGCATAAATAACACAAGCAGGTATCAGCTCAATTAGTAACTAAATTTCGAACCTTGACAAGATAAACACGAATGAAACTTGTAATTCAACCCATGAGAAGCATCTACTATGAGGAAGGAAGCTCGAGACTAACAAATATCGAAGTACAGTTGCCTCATAATTCATAAGGAAACTGACGTTAATTCACAGCTCGTTACAGCTTAATAGTAGCAGAAATTAAATAGGTGAGGAACTTCAAATTAGTGAGTCCCATTACTAATCAGTAACAAGAAGTTAGGCATACACTTGCTGACTTTGAACAGTAATAAGAGCTCTTAGTCGTCGATATGGCAACCAGTGCCTTTGCACAGATGGACGTTAGTAACAGTAAATAAGGTACATGCGATGGAACATAGCATACAAAAATAAGCTTGTGATTTGTCTTAGTATATAATAAATGGTAAGTAATAGTCACAATGGCATGATCCACAGTTCCTCTACAAATAAAAGAACACAGGTGGAAGCACACAAATTGAACACTACTGAGATCAAAGAGTCCAGATATGGTCAACTTTTAAGCATACTTTTCCCAAACAGTGCCCTCGGTTCATAATAATTTCAGAAGTACAACCCCATGTCTAGTAGGGTGAAATCAGAGGAAGTACATGAATACGCTCAGGGTCACTCAAACAATATCCAATATCTTTTATAAAAAATTGGGGTGGAGTGGATTATGCCTGGATACGAAGATGGTAGCGGAATCTATTGGTCACAGGTAAGGAGTGAATATACTATGGTAACAAATATTCTGCCACATGCCATGCAAAAACAAAAGGTATACAACATGTAAACTTAACAAGCCAATTAAAGTGATGTCACAATGGCACAATAACGGCCAGACATGACTACATGAGGCGACTGCCTGTCGACAGCCGGATCTCTAGAAGCAACAACAGGAGATCAAAGGGAGGAAGGACAGAGATATACATGGGAGGGATCAGGGATTAATCGGAGATGTCGGGTCTGAGCAGTGAGCATGCATAGATGAATGTTGATGGCATTGGACCTGTTTGGTTCGAGACCTTAGCAATGTGCTTTAGTAAAATAAGTGCTTGGGAATAGGCTTTGAATGGTCTAGTCTAATATGAACCCACAAAAATCTACAGACCAGCCCGTCACTTTCTTAGCCCTAGTTTAACAACCAGCAGGCAAAGCCCACACATCCACAACACACAGAAAGCTCCATAATCCTAGTCGGCGGGTGAGATCCAGAGATAATCCTTCATCTGCCGCCGCCAGTTGCACTCCATGGTGATGTTGCATTGTCCAGTGGCTCTCCACCTCCTCGTTCGTCCCTTTCCAGCCACCACTAACAGCATCGCCTCACTAAGTTACCACCGTCACAGCAAGGAAGGCAATAACCTCACAGCAGCTGGTCACATCACTGAGCATACATGCTTGGTGGCTGCTACATCAGGCTATCTTTACCTCTCGAGTGTCGCTCAGAGTGCTGCGACACGGGTGGTTGGGTGGCTTCTGGTTATCGGCGTCATGGGCGGCACTGGCCGTGCGAACAGCGCTTCAGCCATGAGTTTATTCCATTTCAAATAACATCTTGGATAATCACTGGATACGGCTGGAAGAAAATTGTAAACTCAAATTTGACGGATAGTAGCTGAACCAGATTCATATCTGATACTGGCACTGCTATCAAAATTTGAAACCACAACCGAGATTATTCGATTGCCCTACTGTATACCATCAGAAAGCATCGGTCAAGGCTATCTATACCATTTTCATCCAATGTATCCAGTTTCCACAGTCCAGATACTTTAAGAACAAATGTAAGTAGTCAAGTGAAACTGTACAATTAACGAAAAACTGCGATCGATCAATCCAGATCAACTTCTAACTTTATACTTTTCCGAAAAGTGCCCTTGGTTAACAATAGATTCAAAACGAAAACAATGTGTATGGTAGTTGACCTACCGTTTATTTCCTAAGAACTAAAGAAGGCCGTTGCTTCGTATTCTTCAACAGCACGAGTCAAATTAGTACAATCACAACCTACTTGTTAATGTCACAGCGTTTACCCATTTTCTCCTCTCCTGTTTATTTGCTGGTAAATTTTGGAATGAGATGAAAGCAGTCCTGATGGATCACTGACCCATAGACATAGTGCCAAGCGGGAGATATTATTTGGACATAAACTGCAGCCAATAAGAATGATAACAGCTGACTTGGTACAGCTTTATGGTAGCTTGAGAGTGTAGTGGGCTTACCTAAATATCTAATGGCAAAGGGGAAGATGAGTTTCTACTCAAGACATCTTTCAGTTTAGTGATTGACTTGCCACAAAGGGAAACTAACCATGCCATGATGTCGTCCAGAATATTTGGGGTCTGTTCACATCCATACCCGACCAACGCAACATTGTATATGTGGCATAGATAGTCACGTAGAAGCTGATCATTAGATAGTGCACTACATGTGAACGCGTGACAACCATACGTTGGCAAATCTCCGCATGGCTTGACCCTATCCTCCATTTTCACTGTGATAGTTAAGACGCCAGCCATGGCTTTCTTCCAGGTCAGTTGGCGTAGCAGACAGCAGGGAGGAAGACGAACGGTGCTATTGGACACAAACGGGTGATGATAATGACCAATTGGGCCAAACCAGAAATAAAAGCTTATTAACAAGAATTATTTTCCCATATCTCACCAGAGTACCCTCAATTCCATGGGTCTAAATCAAAAAATAAATTACTACATTGGACGATGTTACAGTGTTACACGGAGACAAGCATTAAACCATAGCATATGGACACAGAAAATGTCAGATTTCCTGGATTCATTAAAATATTTACAAAATTTAGAGAAGCAAATAGAAGTGAAGCTATCCAAAAAAGTTGCAAGTACCCCAACATATCATACAATGCTCATGACCTATCTCCTTGTCTACAGGAAAGGTGAATCAAAACCAGCAGCCATGAAACAACCTTACCTAGCTAAATCTTTCTTTCATATAACATGTTCCCGCTTGCTTCAACAAACAGCCAAGTCACAAAATTGATGATATGTAAGGCCGGCATAGGCATATAGCAATAAACTAACACTAGCGGAGCACAATGCACATAACCCACATTCTCTAGTAAGCTCAATGTAACTACTAGCATTTATCTAGATACAGAATAACAACCTACAGTTCACAGGTATCATGATTAACTGTGATGAAAATAATCCAGTTTAGACTTCATTTTTGGTGGCTTGTCAAAGCAGGCTTAAAAATAGAGAGGCAATTACCCTTGTGCTCCTCGGTGGCATCATGGTACTCAGCATCCTCCTCGGGCACAGGATGCAGCATGTCTTCTGCACCAACCGCCGCCTGCAATGGACTGGCGGCCTCCCCACCCTCTGCAACAGCATCATCAGGGGAGCGCACCACCACCACGGGGCAAATGCAGTGGTGGACACAGTAATCGCTGACACTCCCGAGCCGGCCCTTGCTGGCCCTCCGCGCCGCACCAAACCCCTTGCTCCCCATGATCACCGCACTGAGCCCTAGCCTCTCCACCTCGAGGCAGAGCCTCTCCTTCATGTCGTGATCTTTCACGATGTGGATCTTGTAGGGGATCTTCGCCTCCTGGAGGGGCTTAGCCAGGTCCTCCGCCTTGGAGGCCGTGAGGGCGTCGAAGTCCTCCTCCATCTTGCGCTCGGCGACCTCGGCGTCGTCCTCGGGGGACGTGGGGGGACGGAGCCCCAGTCGGCGCCGTAGAGGACGTTGGTGGAGCGGACGTGGAGGAGGATGACGGCGTCCCCGGGGCGGAGGTAGTTGGCGACGGCCCAGCTCACGGCGAGCGCGGACTCGTCGGAGAGGTCGACGGCGATGGCGATTCGGCGGTGGGCGGATCCGAGTGGGGCGGAGGCGGCGGCGTTGGTGAAGAAGACGCCTGGGGAGTCGGGCTGGAGGGAGGCCGGCGGAGGGGGCCGGGGGTCGGCGCCTTCACCCGCGGCGGCGGCGCCACCAGCGGCGGCAGGTCAACGATGGGGTTCGCCGGGGCCTGCATCGCGGCGACGCTGGTCGGGATCTCTCGCGGCGGGGTGCTCGTGGGGAAGGCTAGGGTTCTCGCTTGCGACGGTTTGCTTGGGAAGAGGGAGAAACTGTTGGAAGAAATGGTGGAGTTGAAGATGCGAGGAACAGAAGGCGTCAAGTGGAAATCGGAGGGGATAAACATGTCAGAGCGACGACACGCCCACAACTAGGACGGTTTGGTTTGGACCGGGCAGGGCTAGATCGCAGTCACCCGCGGCAAGATGTGTCGTTTGGTATCAAAATATTTTTGAATTATTTCAATAATACTATAGTTTCTCCGAATATCATAGTTTCAAATACTTTGATGTGTTTGAGTGTGACTAAATAATGTATTATTAATAATTTATTATTATCTCTCAAAAGATGCTATTTTTTAAGTATTGGAAAAAACAACCCTGAAGCTCTTTTTCTGAAACTAAAGTATTACTATCCCAGGCATGTAAATGTAGTGTTAGAATATTTCGGTTTAGAAAATATTTACGCTAAACTAGGCCTTAAATGAAAGGCTCCGGTCAGTTTTAGCTTTTTGACTGACCGGTGCATATTTCGTATATCCGTCAAAATCGGAAAAATTAAAATGAGACCCCAACGGTCTCATATGTTCAGTTTTCACGGTTTTTTTTTCCAGTTTCGCCGCCTCATAGATTCATTTTGCGTGTACTGTTTTAATCTGACCCTCTTGCTAATTCTAACTTGATCAGTTTTCGTGGCCTTCTTTTCACGTTTACTCTCGTTCCGTCGTAATTTCGTTAAACACATATTCACCCCATTCTAGTCATCATATTTTGATCTTTCAATACTTGTACTTCACCCGATCCAAAATAAGTGTCACTGTTTTAAAATGGGGTTAGTTCAAAACTGCCACACTTATTATGAATCAGAGTTAGTATGCTCTTAATCTTTTCTCAAATACCGATTCGTTGCAGATCCAAATAAAATTATGTTCGGCTTGATGAATAGAGTTGGAACCAAATATATATATATGAAGTTTGGATTATGAAGGAGAGCAGGTGTGAAAAGGGATAAAATTTCACTAAATAGTGTGGAGAAATTGATTTGGGAGATCAAAACCATCAAAATGGGTACATTTATAGTTCTTCGGTTTTGGGTATAAGTTTCGGGTCCAGCTACTGTTCACGCCGGCTGGGTTAGTGAACAGCACATTTTTTTAGTGGGCACAGTACTTTTTTTTTTTGCGAATCAACAATTTTCAATACTCAAACATCGGGCTTACAATCGTTTTCAAGACAAGCATGTAAAAAAACAGGAATGAAATTAACCCATAGACATCTACGTCTATCAGCTGAAGCTTGCTTAGCACATAGGTGTGCACCTTCGTTGGCATCCCTCCCGATGTAATTCAAATGGAATACTTCCATATTACTTGTAAGCTCTTCAATTTCCAGCAGAATATTGGCTATTTCAGATCTACCTTGGCCACGATGATTCCAGAGATTAACAACATTACTTGCATCCGATTCCACCACGACCCGTGTGAAGCCAAGATCACATGCAAGCTGTATGCCGTCTCTCACTGCTAAGGCCTCCATCGTCAGAACACTAGCAGCGTGTTCATACCATAAGGCTTGTCCACGTACTAGCCTGCCTGTATGATCTCGAATGACCAAGCCAGAAGTGCCCTCTCCTGTTTCGGGCGAAAACCCTGCATCAACATTTACCTTCAGAACTCCTTCCGGCGGTTTCATCCACCTGGAACGAACTTTAGCGGTTTCTTAATAGCACGACTAGTGATTGCTAGATCAGAAGCAATATCAGTAGACCATTTAACAGATTCTGTGATGGTCCTCGTGCTCTCGCCATGTTTCCTTGCATTCCTCTCTTTCCAAACAGCCCATCCTCCACATAAAATCGTGGCTACGTCCCTTGGGTCAACCTTGTTACTATCAATAATGTCGATTGCCCAAGTATCCGGATGGAGGTCAGGAACTTTGATACCAGTTACTGCCTTCACTTCCTGCCAGAATAACTTAGCCCAAGTACACTCAAATAAAGCATGTTGGATAGTTTCCTTACGTCCACACTCGTGACAGAAAGAAAACTTCTCAATATGTCTACATTCCAGCACAGCTCTGCACGGTATGTATCCCTTAATTACCCTCCACCAATAGTTCCTCACATTCGGAGGCACCCTTAGTCTCCATAGCTTCTTCCAAAAGGACCGCTCCGCCCCACTAGAGCCCAGCGGTTCAATATTGGAATTAGCTTGCAACAGCGCCCTATATGCCGAGCGAACTGTAAAATTACCGTGTCTCTCTAGGTGCCAAGCCCAATAATCTTCATTTAATCTCCCAATAGGAATTTTCAGAACCGCTTCTTTATCAATAGAAGCAAACTTTGTTGTCAGAATTTCTTCATTCCAGTGCCCTGTCGCCGGGTCAATTAATTCGTGAACCATGGTGACACCTGAGTCAGGCCTCCTCACAATAGGTTTCATACTTGGATTGGAAGGGAGCGGATCCTCCCAAATCCTAGTATTATAACCATCCCCTATTCTTTTCACTAGACCATAATTCAGTGCCTCACGTCCATATAGTATAGCTCTCCAAGTATGCGAGGAATTCCTTTTATTTCTAGCCGACATAAAATCACCATCATGATAGTACTTTCCTTTTAGAACTCTAGCACATAGTGATTCTGGATTAGATATCAGTCGCCACCCTTGTTTCGCCAACATGGCTTTATTGAAGAGGACGAAATCCTTAAAACCCATACCACCACATGACTTGGGCTTAGCAAGATCAGCCCACTTAACCCAATGCATCTTCCTGTTAGTCTCATCTCCACCCCACCAAAACCGAGCTACAACTGCAGTAATCCTCTTACAAAGTTTTTTGGATAATTTAAAGCAACTCATTGAGTAAGTAGGGATTGCCTGACAAATCGCTTTAATAAGAACCTCTCTTCCTGCACTATTCAGTAGCCTTGGTGCCCAACCAGCCACCAATTTCTTAATTGTAGCAACAATATGATCAAATTGATCATCAGTAGAACGTCCCAATGCAGTAGGCAGCCCAAGGTACTTTTCAATCAAGGCCTCGGTTGAAATTTCAGTACCTTGGTGAACATCCTCCTTCGTAGCATTATCAACATTAGCACTAAAAAATATGGCAGATTTTTGTGTGTTTACCATCTGACCAGATCCGATCCTGTACCTCTCCAAAATCTCCTTTAGTCTATTCGCTCCAGCTGATGTTGCCTGTGTAAAGACCATGCAATCATCTGCAAAGAGTAAATGAGATATCCATGGGCAGTGAATGCCCACCCGCACTCCTCGAGATAAGTGACCAGCACCATAGTATTTGAGCATGCAAGAAAAACCTTCCGCGCAAATCAAAAAGAGGTACGGAGATATAGGATCCCCTTGTCGAATTCCCCTCGATGGTTTAAAGATCTCAGAATAGTTGCCATTAACTCTAACCGAGAAGGAAACTGACTCCACACAACACATCACCCGATCAATCCAAACAGTAGCAAACCCCAGCTTGGTCATAATCTCTCTGAGATAAGACCACTCCACTCGGTCGTAAGCCTTTGCCATATCAAGCTTAACCGCACAAGCACCTGACTTCCCTTTTTTCTTCTTCAGATAATTAATGCACTCATAGGCGAGTAGTACATTATCAGTAATTAAGCGCCCAGGAACAAAGGCGCTTTGTTCCTCCGAGATTAAAACTTCCAACAAAGGCCTCAGCCGAAGAGCCAACACCTTCGACGCCAGCTTATATAAAACATTACATAGCGAAATGGGTCTATACTGTGAAAGATCTTGTGGATTTTTAACCTTCGGAATAAGAACCAGCACAGTAGAATTAACAATATCTGGCATGTTACCTCCAGCAAGAAAATCTCTGACAGCCGCACATATGGAATATTTCATCACATTCCAATGTTTAACGTAAAAACCAGCCGTCAAGCCGTCAGGTCCAGGAGACCGGTCTGGATGCATCATAAACAGCGCCCTCTCAATCTCCTCATCCGTGATATCGGAACAAAGCTGGGCATTCATCGAATCGTCCACCTTTGGCAGAACCCAATCCGTGACAAGTCTGGCATTAGAATCCTCCTGCGCAGTGAATAAGGACTGATAAAAGCCGATGGCTTCGGTTTCCAATCCTTCCTGCGATGTCACCACCGAACCATCCGACCTTTTTAAAGATTTTATTTTATTTCTCCTTGCCCTTTCCTTTGCTCTCGCATGGAAGAAGGCCGTGTTACGATCACCATCAGCTAACCACTGAGCTCTAGAACGCTGACGCTCCATCGATTCCTCTCTGGATAGCAGCTCTGAAATTTTCGCCATTAGAGATTTCTCTTCATCAGATGGACCTTTCCTGATCGACTGGGACCTCAACTGATCGAGTCGTCCCCTAAGCATCCTCAACTGTTTTTTAATAGAGCCGAATTCAGAGACACTCCATTGCTTTAGACGCTGCCGAACATCTCCTAAAGCATCATAGACTTCCTGAAGATTTTTACCGTCTGCCTTCCACACGTCCTCAACAGTTTTAGTATAACGATCATGCCTCATCCATGCATTCTCAAACCGGAAAGGCTTCGCAATCATGCTGCCATCAATCCAATCCGATTTCCTAACCGTGATTAATAGAGCACAATGATCTGACTCGCAGCATTGCACATGGTTGACAATGGTGTTATCAAAACACTCCTGAAATTTGTCATCCCCAATTGCTCTATCAAGTCTCACCTTAATATTATTATTACCTTGCTGTTTATTATCCCAGGTATAAGGAACACCAAAGAAACCCAGGTCTTCACAGTTACATTCCTCCATAGCATCCCTAAAACCCTCCATCTTCCATTCTTGTCTCTCATTGCCACCAAATTGCTCAGTGGCATGGAGAACTTCATTAAAATCACCAGCACATAACCATGGATTATTATACTCCTTCCTCAAATATTTGAGGAGATCCCAACTTAACTTTCTTCTAGTTCCCATAGAATCCTGTAAATCTCCACTCCACATCCCCCAACTCATCATTCTGGATCAAAGCATCAATATGTGTGTTGCTGAAAGATTTCACTGAGACTCTAGAATCATTATTCCAGTAAAGACATAAGCCACCACTCAGTCCTATTCTCTTGACACCAAAAGCATTAGTGAAACCAAATTTCCATCTCAACTCCTGCGCTCTCTTGTCTGACATCTTTGTCTCCGAGAGAAAGACCATGCTCGGGCGTCGCGACCTAACAAGGTCACTGATCTCACGAACTGTCTCAGACCGGTTTGCCCCTCGGCAGTTCAGACTCAGGATATTCATTACATACACAGAGTAGCAGACCAACTCAACGATCAGCTAGCTATTCCAAAATCACCACAAATCTTTATCTAGATCAGATGTTGCAGGAACCAACACAGACCAACTCAAACTTTTGCTTCACTATCAGACGATTTCACAAATATCAGAAACTCCAACACCAGACCTCACCGCTGGAAGGATTCCAGGGGAGGGAAAAATAGACCTCACCGCTGGAAGGATTCCAGGGGAGGGAAAAGACCTCACCACTGGAAATACTCCAGGGGAGGGAGAGCAAACTCACCGCCGGAACAACTCCAGGGGAGGAAGAACGCAGCCGCCGCCGCCGGCGGCCGCCGTCAAACCCTAGGTCGCCTGTTGAAACAGCAAGCTAGCTTCTCCACGTACAGGAAAGATCCAAACTTAGCTTCGTGAACATGATTTCAGACGTAGCCTTTCGTCCAACTCTCACTTCATAAAAATTCCGAATAAAACCTGGCCATTAATGCTGCATGCAACAAACTGATCCTAATTTCTCGCCTTCCGTTTTAACTGCTCTCTCAGCTCACATACCGAACTGGCTCCTAATTTCTCTCCTTCCCTCTTAACTGCCTATCTTACACCACGAGTCACATCTGCATGTACTCCTGATTTGTATGCAGCTCGGCATATGCTTTTAATCTATGGAATCATTTCTCCCCGCAATTGAAAATATTTCTTGCAAACTACCTCCGCTTTTAAATATAAGATGTTTTGGTCTGTCCACGTTCATCTATATACAGATGTATCTAGACATGTTTAAGTGTATATGTTCACTCAGTTTAGTATGTATCTAGACAACATGTGCAACAACTAAAACATCTTATATTTAAAGACGGAGGGACTACGCCTTAGGCCATATGCCATTTTTTTTTGTGATTGAAACATCTCCGGGCGATAGAAGCATCATTGGTCTGTAAATACAAACAGTTTATCCCGAATCAAATGGGACTGTAAGCAGTAAAACTTTGATGAACTACTAGCATCTCTACTACAAAAATATGCAGTGTCCTGTCTCGGCCTCTCGGCCAGCGACGGACGAAATCGGACGATCGGGAATCAGCACGGACGAAATCGGACGCCTCTCCTACGTCAAGCTTTTCATCCGTCGTCCATCGCGCGCCTCTCGCGCAACGTTTCATTGGTCAATCGTCGCCTCTTCTTAATTAGCGGTAATAACGCACCTCCCGTCGTCCGAGTTACTCCTTGCCTGATGCAACCTTATCCCCTCCCGTCCCCTTTCCTCAGATACAGTAAATCAGAGCGAATCCACAGGCGACCACCGAGGAACCCGGCGATTTCGGGGTTCCTCCTGTCCGTCGTCGATGCTTCCACAGCCTCCGCCGCCTCTGCACTGGCTGCTAGCCGGAGCCCTCCCGTCGTCGATGCCACCACGGCCTCCACCGCCTCTGCTGACAACCCTACTTGACGCCGCCGCCGAACAGCGCCCAGATCTCGTGATCAATCCCCTCCTCTGCACGGATATCTAGGAGGACACTGAGGAAATCGGACCTTCTCGCCCGTCATGGACAACTCCCTCCGCGCGTCCCGTTCCCACGGAACCAATTCACCGGCTATGCATGGTGCCACTGCTGCATGCAAGGTATAATCTTGAGAAATTGGACATGTGATTTCACGTACCAGTAGTGGATTGGATATGCAATATCTGGTAGTTTTTCAATTGATCTTCTAATCATGCATGCTTAATCCCCCATTTCTTGGTATGCTCATTAGGACGATTCTCAGGAAAAGGAGCTGCTCGCCGCAGCTTGCAAGGTACACGGGCGAGTCCAGCGTCCACAACCTTCTGCTAGGATCCGTTTTCTTGAGCTTGTTCGGTACGTAATTTGAAAATTGTGTATCCATTACGCCTCAAGTTCAGTATCTTAGTGCCTGCTGCATGTAGGATGAGTCATGATTATATATTTTGCCTCCTGCATAAAACAAATTATCGTGTTTTCTGTATCAAATGTGAATGATGCATACAAACAAATATATAAATATCTGAAAGATGTACTAAATTCTCACCTGACAGGTTCATGCTTCACGTGTTATACAAACTACACATTCATATATCGTCGTACTATAATTTTTCCGCAGTTCTTATACTTAATGGAAAAAATTGAAGTTGGTTTCGAAGTTCTGTTTAGGCCAGGAAGTAAAGTTCTGTGTAGCTAGGTCACTTTTCTGAAAGAACATGCACCAGCTGCTTGACAGATTGTCACTTGTGCCACATTTTTAGATTTCCAATTGAAGACTGTAATGAGGAGAAGTCACGGTAAGCATCAAGAAAAATATCCTCAGATGCTCATTATTTGATTGCCTATTGAAGGTACGTATTTCTGGGATTTTGTCTTCCGTTTTGCTTATGGAAATCGCTGTTTTATTAAGTGACGTGAGTATTTTTTGGAAGTTCCCTTTAGAAAGTTTTCTCGTGAAAATTATTCTTAATCTGCCTCCAATTCCCAAGTTCCTTTAAAAAGTTTTCTGATGAAATTCCTACTGAAACCATGCTCTTATATTTATCGATAGACTGTTGCTTTCTTGCTCCAATTCCCAAAGTTCATTTAGAAAGTTTTCCGATGAAATTCCTACTGAAAGCATGCTCTTATATTTGTGGATAGACTGTTTCTTCCTTGCTCACATTTCTAATATTAATTTTCTTTGCTTACTTTCCTGCATATTGTTGCATATGCAGCTTTAAAAATATGAGGGCAGTTTTTAAACTATGGGAATAGTATTTTATTGACAAAACACTAAGGCGCACTAATGTTGTAGCCGTACTGAAACCTCCTATATATTTCATTTAAGAATATTGATTATCCAGCAATATATTTTAATAAAATGTCTTCATGGTTGCATTTAATATGACGACTATGACATGGATAATGTGTGGTTCGTTGTGATTCTGTCCTTTGACAAATATGTTGTTAGATGTTCTCACTATAATGGAATCATGGTTATCTGCTTTATTGTCACTTTGGTGATGTTTGTGCTTACAATGGGTATCAAAGACAGCACATAATCTTTGTAAATGCTTAATTCGATTTATATTGGGTTTAGACTAATGATCTTTGTTGTCTTATGAAAAATAAATTATGTGGTTGCTTAACGGTAAAATGATAATGATTTTTGTTCTAAATTATGTGGTTGCTTAACGGTAAAATGATTTGTGTTCTCCAGACCCCTGGCCCCACAAAATTAAACTTTGAAGATCAATACCCAAATTGTTGTCTTTTGGCCAGCGCCTACCTTTTTTGCTCGCTGAAAAGTTATGTATCTAGAATTTGGTATGCACCAACGTTTTGTGTGATAGAATCAGAGATTTGCATTATCTGTAGTATTCATTCTTCAGTTTATTCTCACATTCATGCCCATGATTTTATTTTAACCTTGAGGTGACTGGTTCATGAACCACAATGTAGAGAATGAATATTGGTATCTTTATTGTGTAGATGGCGACGTACATCAAGCCTATTTTACAGGACAAACCCTGCAGGACCAACCAGATATCGTGGCTCAAGTGTTCAGGTCCAACCTGAAGACGACGAAAGAGATGATGACGAAGAAGCATATCCCAGGTGTTCTGAAGGCGCACGTCCATGTGGTAGAGTTTTAGAAGAGGGGCCTCCCATGCTCAATTCATGTTAATGTAGTTGGACAACATTTCAGTTGTTTTCTTGATAATGATTAGTCGTTTAAAATATACATATCTGGATTTGAATGACTACTTGGCTATTTTTTCAATATACATAAATATATATGCGCACTTCACCGTATCCATCGCACAGACACCATCGCGGACGTCTCCTCCGCCTGCCCAGTCCTCCGGGAGCTCGGCCCTCATCGCAACAGCCGTCGAGGAAGAGCCCTCATCGCTGCAGCCTGACACCTTCTCTTTCTAATACGACAAGGAAGAGGAGGAGTTGGAGATCTAGGGTTTTGATGAGGAGGCGGCGGCCACCGAAGCTAGGGCGTCCCCGGCTCCGGCGGCCGTGGGAAGGGGCAGGACACGGGAGCCGGGAGGACGCAATTTCGATCAGCCTCAAAAAGGTGTCCAAGTTACTGCCCGCCAACCGACGCCTGGGGGCTTCATGTGATTTTTCTTCGAGATTTTCAGTCCATGGATTTTACTACACTGCCGATTGCGTCCATAAAGAAATGACGTTTATTTCCGAGATTTTCGGGCTTACCTCTGCTGCCAGGGGAAGTAGGAAGAGCTTCTTGAAGAGGATGAAATAATCCAGGGTGCAGAGCACTTAACACTATACTAATTAATTTGTATTATTTTTCTTATTGAACTGCCTGCAGGGGATATCTAGAGTGACCGGGATATGTGGCGAGGCTACCGACAACAACACCTGGCATTAAGTTGAGGCCTGTGACATATGGCTGATATTACGTAAGTTTGTTTTCCAATCTTGGGTTCTTATGTTCAAATTCGTCTTCGTACAATCCCTTTCACTCGCGTCCCTCTCCCGATAGGCCGATAGCCACTGACACATCTACTGATTGATGGTTTTGTGTGAAATTGTCACACCTGTATCTCAAGATCGGGTCGTTACAGAAAAGCTTTCGGTTCAGTGTTTACCTTCTTATTGTACCATTTGTGACTCATTTAAATTCACTTTATATTCCTTCCTCTTAGTCTTTTCAAATGGTTACCTTTAGCTAAAGTGCTATCTACATTCTGGAATTGATCACAAATGTGGGTTCAGTAAATTTAAATATTACTATGCATGACTCAAATTTTTTATGAGGAAAACTTCTTGTAGGTCGAAAATAATCCTAACTATTAGATACAAATATTTTTTACTGTGCTTTCTTGTCATGTGTGGCTCAGCTATGCGTCTTTTTTGCGGTGAAATGGCTCAGCTATGCTAATGCAATACCTATGCAAAAATACCATTAGGAAGATCTTCGTTGATTGCAGTTGATCAGTTTATTGATTAGTGGATTTTTTATTTGAGGAAATTATTAGGAATAGTATTTGTTAAACTGTGTCGATATCGGGTGGCTATGAAACTATAAATCAGCTGTGTGAAGTGTGACTGTACTTGCGTACTCCCATTTCCCTAAAACAATGCCTCGCTACCGCCCATCCTCCCCTTACTATATGGTTCTCCTCTGGCTGGATTTATGAAGAATGGTGCGGCAAGATGCTAAATGTAATGCAGAGAATTGTCTATTGCACCATGGTTCATGCAAAGAATTGTCTATTGCAGAGAAATGTCTATTTTACCTACCCATTAGTCAAACCTAGCCATTTCTCCTGAAGTAAACGATGGTTTATATGAGAGCTTGATTTTAAGTTTTAACATTTCGCATGCTAACAAAACGCACGTTTTCAGAAGTTTTTTTAGTCTTGCTTTTGAAATGATATAGCAGAAGATGTAATAAGGTTCATCACAGGAAATATTCATACCGAGCATACCTTAATAAGATGAGCCTATGCATTACTTTAAGCCATCAATGCTATTCAATGTGTAATCGATACAAAATAGAAGAGTCTACCTCCCTAATACTGTTTTCTCCAGGACAGGTATGTCGCGGACTTTTACCAAGAGTAGTCTATACAAGGATGTACTCACGCCACGTCGTAGATATGTTACATAGCTTGAAAGAAGATATTGTTTGTAATTTGTGTTCATGTTTGGTAAATAGTTATGTATTTTATTTATGTAAAATATAATATAATATGTATAATAGTTTGATTCTCGTGTTTCCATTTTGTTCGTCGTCGCTCTTCAATAGGTACTAGGTAAATTTGGTGCGGCGACACGCCGCACCCGTGTTGTAAATTTCTAATTTGAAAATGTTGACATTTATAAATTGTATAGATTTGAGAATCGTTGGTACGCAACGAGAGCTCGTGCTTGAAAATTGTCTAGATTTCGAAAAGTAGTCAAATTAAAAAGTTATTTAGATTTTTTTTTTCAGTTAGTAAGATGGTTATATTTGGAAGGCAGTTGGAATTTCTGAAATATTCAAAATTGGAAATGTCCGTTTTTGGAAGTGGTTTAGATTGTAAAATTGTTGGAATTCAAAAAATATATATGTTGAGAAGTCATTCGAATTAGTTGAAATTGTCAAATGGGGGAGCTACTTATATGTTTGAATTGTTTGCACGTTTAGTAAATGCTCAGATTTTGTAGACATGTTGATATGTTGGTAACATTTGTGAATACCGTCGTGTGGAAAACTCAATTTTGGAAATGTCCATATTAAAATTTGGTTGGGTTTCGGTTTACTTAAATTTAGAAAATGTTTACACCTTGCCTAATTACACCTTGCCTAATTAAAAATTTGTTTAAATTTCAGTGAGAACACCGTGGTATGGAAAATTCAAGTTTGGAAATATGTGCGTCAAAATTTGTTTAGTTTTGAATATATTGAAATTTGGGAGAATTTTGCACTTTAAATTTAATTAAAATTTAGAGTTTAAAAAGAAGCAGGAAAAAAAAGGGAAAAAAGAAGAAGAAGAAAGGGCTATTTTGGAAATGTCTTTATTGTAGAAGTGTGGAAATTTGAAAATCAGTGAAATGTAAAGAGAGCTTACGTTCGAAAAAGTACGTTCGAAAAATTGTTCAGATTTCGGGAAATGTCGTGTGATAAAATTCAAATTTGGAAATGTCCTTTTTCAGTAAGTGTGGAAACTTGGAAAATTATTGAATTTATGTTAGATGTTTAATTTAGCTCAATAATTAGAGAAAATACATTATGTGAGAATGTGTGAAATTTAATTTAAATTCAATCTATATTTGGGGGTATGAATTTGTATTCTTTGCAAATATTCATCTAATCAAGCATTCGTGAAAAAATTTAACTTCATATATTTAGAGGAAGTGCATTTGGATTTTTTTTTTGAAATATATATCTTTTTTTTGGAATTTGAAAACATGTTCGTTTTTTGCCATAAAAAGCAAGTATCCGTTTCTTCTGATCGGTCGGATATGTTTATCCATGTTTTGCAGGTGGATAGATTCAAAAATATTGTTTTCTTGAACACTTTTTAATTTATGAAAATTGTTTTAGTAAAATGGTCCTACCCGTTAAGAATGTAACATTTTTGTAAATATGTTTTTTAAAAAGGATATTATTCACGTTAATTTGTCTGATGTAGTCAAATATTATCGTGTGGAAAATATTGTGTTTGTATCTTTTTTTTTGCATCTTTTGTGTGGAGAGTTTGTAAATATATTAAATTTGATTTTTTTTATATTGTTTACAGTTTTCGGAATAACAAATTAGAAGTTATGATTTGCATCATTTTCAGCATTTTATTGTAATTGTGAAAGTTGTGACACGTATGTCCCACACGTCAGGGTTTTCTTTTTCTTTTTAATTTTTTTTTTGATGCATATACTGTGTGGAGAGTTTGGAAATACGTTGAATTTGAAAATTTTCGATACATTATTTGCATTTTTTTGAATAATTAATTAGAAGTTATGTTTTTTTACAACTTCCAGTATTTACTGTAATTGTGAAAGTCATGACATGTGGGACCCACATGTTTAAAAAAAAAAAAATCGTCCGTGGAGAATGGGAGGAGACTGACAGTGGGGCTCGCGCTGACGTCATCGCGTGACGTCAGCCGCCGGCGGGCTCTGCCGCGTCGTCGAGAGCTCGCGCTGCAGCACGAGCGCGCGCGCGGCTATGGGATCGCGCGGAGGCGCGAGAGGAGGCAGAGGGGAGCCGGAGAGGCGGCGAGCGAAATGGTGGCGGCGGACAGCAGACGCGCCGTCGACGATTCCGGCGTTGATCGGACGTCCCGGCACGCGGTGGCAGGCCAGGAAGAAGGGGGAGTGACGGCGAAGCTC
This sequence comes from Poa pratensis, assembly GCA_947311845.1. Classification (NCBI taxonomy): domain Eukaryota; kingdom Viridiplantae; phylum Streptophyta; class Magnoliopsida; order Poales; family Poaceae; genus Poa; species Poa pratensis. The sequence goes on from CAMZMU010000091.1 coordinate 9,979,894, forward strand.
CCCGTGTTCTTCGATCTGGGCGGGGTGGAGTATTGCGGCGGCGGTGAGCGTCGGTGGCGGCGGCGATTCCGCCGGCGTGCGGGAAGGAGGAGGGGGAGATGCGATGACGGTTTTCCAGAAAGGACCTCGTTGTTTCCTAAAATTGCTATTTAGTCCTTCGCAGTGAGAAGGTTGGGACGCGGAGCTATTTCTTGACTTGCGAGGGTGTTTTTGCAAAAACATCACGGGCTTGTCATGCGGACCGTTGGATCAGCAACGGACGGACTGGATCTCCCGCGGCACTGTTACACTGTAGCGGGGCACAGTAAAACAGTGCCGCGGAAGCGCCGGCTCGCTCTCAGCGCGAGAATTCTCTTGTCTTTAATATAGTTATAGATTTCGTTGCAACGCACAGGAACCTTACCAATCGTGAATTGAAACATAAAGTGATAAAGTGCTTTATGTTCGTTAATATTGATGTTGAATAACTAAAATACTTATTCCCGTAGCAGCGCACGGGCATTCAACTAGTGCCAGAGAAACAAAAGAAGCAAGGATGACGGTGTATATAGAATTGAGAAATTACAAAAAGTAAGAAATATAATATCAGATCGGTTTGTGCACAAAATGAACACATAGTCATACCACGTGACGTTTTATCTAACAATGTGATTTTTGTCTAACATCTTCATGCGGTCTGCAACTTGTAGAGGGTTGCAACCGAGATTTTTGAATTACACATTGCAACACATTGGTTGCAATAAAAAAAAATCTCTTGAGACAAAGAAAATGTTCACACAATTAAAAATCTTCACATACTGCAAAATTGATGGATGATACTTTTTTTTTTGCGAAAAGGACTCCGCCATTAAAAGAAACATCGAACAGTACAAAGCACCTCAACAAAAATAAAAATTACATCATAATATCTGAGATTCCATTCGTCTTCAACCTCCAGACCGTGTCGACGGTGCGCCGCCGCTGCCGCTCCTCTCTGAGACGACAATTGTTGATTGCGGACGGGATGTCGCCGAACGGGTCTAGAAGACCACATCCGTCTAGGAGACGAAGAAAGAGGAATAACCATCGAAGAAGCTCCTTGATGATCCGGTGATCTCCACAATCAGAAGAAATCCTCGAGACCACACCACCCCATAGGCTTCATCGATGTCGCCGTAGAGATGGTGCTGAAGTCGGGGAGATTATTGAAACGACGCGCTGATACGTCCATTTTGCATCACTATTTTATATCATAATTTACTGCTATTCATTGATATATTTCATATTTGATGATATACTTATGTTATTTTATCTTGTTTTGCATGTTTGATGATTATTGGAGAATTAACTGCCGGAGTCAGGATTCAGCTGGAAAAAGCATCGTCAAGACACCCTATTTCTGAAGATCAACAATTCACGGAAAATATACAGATGTTCCTATTTTGTCAGATGCCGGAGCCAGCCAAAAGGGGAGGCTGAGATGGGCCACGAGGGGCCCACACCACCCCACGGCGCGGCCCCCCTCTGCCGCGCCGGGGCATGGTGTGGCCACCCTGGCCCACCTCTGGCGCTCCCCCTTCGCGTACTTCATCCCCCAGAAACCCTAAGACGGGGAGTCATCGAGGAAATATTCCGCCGCCTCCACGAGGCGGAAACCACAGAGAGAGAAAAAGCTCTCCGGCAGGCAGAAATCTGCCGGGGAAATTCCTTCCCGGAGGGGGAAATCATCGCCATCGTCATCGTCATCACGCTGGACTTCATCGGGATCATCATCATCATCATCTCCACGCCGTCACCATCATCTCCACCGCTCCACTTCGTTCGCTGTAACATCTAGGGTTATACTTTGTGTAGTTCATAGGGGAAACTTTCCCGGTGTTGATTACTACTTGTGGTTGATGCTATTAAGTTTTATCGGTGAATTGAAGTATATGTCCAGATTGTTATTCATCATTATATCACCTCTGATCATGATCCATATGATGTCTTGTGAGTAGTTCGTTTAGTTCTTGAGGACATGGGAGAAGTCATGCTGTTAGTAGTGGAACTATGTTGAGTAATATTTAATGGTTTGATATTTAAGTTGTGGTGTTATTCTTCTAGTGGTGTCGTGTGAACGTCGACTACATGACACTTCACCTTTATGGGCCTAGAGGAATGCATTGTGTATTCGGCTACTAATTGTGGGGTTGCCGGAGTGACAGAAACCTAAACCCCCGTTAGTAAACCGGTGCATGAGGGAGTGTAGGATCTCAGAGTTTAAGGCTGTGGTTAGATTTATCTTAATTACTTCCTTGTAACGCGGATGCTTGCAAGGGGTTTAATCACAAGTATGTATTAGTCCAAGTTAGGGCAGTGCATTAGCATAGGTTCACCCACACAACACTTATCAAAACAATAAAGATTAATCAGCTGTAGGAAGCGAAAGCACTTGACGAAATTCCCGTGTGTCCTCAAGAACATTTTGCCATCATAAGTAAACCAACCGGCTTATCCTTTGCTCTAAAAAGGATTGGGCCACTTGCTGCAATTATTATTACTGTCTTTTATTTACACGTATTTTATTTATCTGCAATATCAAAAACCCCTAAAAACTTGTCTGCTAGTATTTACAGTGATTCCTTGATCAAAACTACTTGTCAACACCTTCTGCTCCTCGTTGGGTTCGACACTCTTATTTATCGAAAGTACTACGATACACCCCCTATACTTGTGGGTCATCAAGACTATTTTCTGGCGCCGTTGCCGGGGAGTGAAGTGCTATTGGTAAGTGGAATTGGTAAGGGAAACCTTTACTGTAAGTGCTGTTTTTATTTCTGCTTGCTGCTTTATTTTATTATGGAGAGATCTCCATTCGAATCCCTATTTGGGAATACTACTGCTAAGGTAGTAGATGAACCGCCGCCTGCTGAATTAGATCCATTTAAAATACCTATGAAAATTGTTGAACGTGTTATGGATAACCGCTATGTTGGAGATGGAACCATCCATCCTGGTGATCATTTACTATTTATACATGAATTATGCGAGTTGTTCAAGTGTGCAGGTATTTCAATGGAAAAAGTCAAGAGGAAGTTATTCTCTATATCATGAAGGGCCGAGCTGCGGAATGGTATAAGATGCTGAAGAATGGCCGATCTATTGGCTGGGAGGAAATTGTACCTCTCTTTTATTCTAAATTCTATCCTCCTAGTGAGATTCATCAAGATCGAAATCGCATATATAATTTTTGGCCTCATGATGGAGAAGTATTGCCCAAGCGTGGGGGAGATTGAAGTCACTAATGCTCAAATGTCCCATTCATGAGCTCCCAAGTAATATTGTTATCAATAATTTTTATGCAAGGCTTTCTCTTCATGATAAGGATTTATTGGATGCCTCTTGTTCTGGATCATTTACACGTACTGAAGAAGTTAAATGGGACCTTCTTGACCGTATTCAGGAAAATACTGAAGGATGGGAGAACGACAAAGGTAGAAAGTCAGGTATAAATTATGATTATGAATGCATTAAATCTTTTATGGAGACTGATGATTTCCGTAATGTTAGTGCTGTTTATGTCTTGATTCTCAAGTTGTTGCAAATTATTACAAAGCTTTTGCCTCTTATCTTGATGTGCCTAAGAAGGATTTGAATAAATATCATGAACCTTATAAAGATAAAACCAATTCGGCCATTGGCAAAGTATTGAAGTTCATACTGTTGATCACATTTTGCCAGAACCTTATATTGAAAAAATACCTTTTCCTGTTAAAGTCAAGCAACATTCTCTGATAGCTAGTGTGGTTAATAAAAGTGCCAAGAAACCTTTAGAGCCTGATGAACAAATAACTGTTGAACCTGAAGTAGCAATTATAAAGGATTTGGTAACTGAAAATGTAGATGGAGAACATATTATCTTTTGTGAAGATGCTTCTAATATTGTTTCGCATCCTGGTAAATTAGGAAAACAAGTGTTCCTGTGCTTTCAGTGAAGATAGGAGAACATTGCTATTATGGTTTATGTGATATTGGTGCAAGTTCTAGTGCTATTCCTTTTGAACTTTATAAAGAAATTATGCATGAAATTAGTCCCTGTGAACTTGAGGATATTGATGTGGTTATTCAACTTGCCAATAGGGAAACTATCTCTCCATTGGTATTGTGAGAGATGTTGAGGTTTTATGCGGTAAAACTAAATATCCTACTGATTTTCTAGTACTTGGTTCTAAAGCTAGTAAAACTTGTCCTATTATTTTCGGTAGACCTTTCTTGAATACATGTGGTGCTATTATAGATTGTAAGAAAGAGAAAATTTACACTAAATTTAATGGAGAATCTTATGAGTTTAATTTCTCTAAGTTTGGTAAGAAACTTTATGAAACTGATTTGCCTAATGAGGACCGAAAATTGAACAACTTGCTGCTATTGCTATTGCTCCTAACAATGCCTTGCAGCAATTTATGGAGGAACACGAAAGTGAGGTCTTTATGGAGGAAAGGAATGAAATTGACAATATCTTTCTTCATCAACCACCATTACTTAAGCATAATTTGCCGGTGGAAGATTTGGGTACCCCTGCACCTCCTAAAGAAGATCCTGTTTTTGATTTAAAACCTTTGCCTGATAACCTTAAATATGCTCACATTGATGATAAGAAAACATATCCTGTTATTATTAGTTCTAAACTTTCAGGTACTGAAGAGGCAAGGTTATTGGAAGTGTTGAGGAAACACCGAGGGGCTATCGGATATACTTTGGATGATTTAAAAGGGATTTCTCCTGCTATATGTCAACACGCCATCAACATGGAAGATGATGCAAAACCTGTTGTGGAGCACCAGCGTCGTCTAATCCCTAAAATGAAGGAAGTGGTAAGAAATGAGGTATTAAAACTCCTCGATGCTGGTATAATTTATCCTATTGCTGATAGTAAATGGGTAAGTCCTGTGCATTGTGTTCCTAAGAAAGGAGGAGTTACTGTTGTGCCAAATGAAAATGATGAACTTATTCCTCAAAGAGTAGTTGTTGGATATAGGATGTGCATTGATTTTCGAAAGGTTAATAAAGTTACTAAGAAAGATCACTATCCTTTACCTTTTATTGATCAAATGTTAGAAAGGTTGTCTAAGAAAACTCATTTTTGCTTTCTTGATGGTTATTCTGGATTTTCACAAATTGCTGTTAGAGCGAAGATCAAGAGAAAACTACTTTTACTTGTCCTTATGGAACTTATGCTTATAGGCGTATGCCTTTTGGTTTGTGTAATGCTCCTGCTACATTTCAAAGATGCATGTCTGCTATTTTTCATGGTTTTTGTGAAAAAATTGTGGAAGTATTCATGGACGATTTTTCCGTCTATGGAACTTCTTTTGATAACTGCTTGCAAAACCTTGATAAAGTTTTGCAGAGATGTGAGGAAACTAATCTTGTTCTTAATTGGGAGAAATGTCACTTTATGGTTAATGAAGGGATTGTTCTTGGACATAAAATTTCTGAAAGAGGTATTGAAGTGGACAGAGCTAAAGTTGAAGCAATTGAGAAAATGCCCTGTCCCAGGGATGTTAAAGGTATTCGTAGTATTCTCGGTCATGCCGGTTTCTATAGAAGGTTTATTAAAGATTTCTCTAAAATTTCAAAACCTCTTACTAATCTTCTCCAAAAAGATGTACCTTTTGTTTTTGATGATGATTGTAAAGAAGCTTTTGAGTCTCTAAAAAAGGCTTTAACCACTGCTCCTGTTGTTCAACCTCCTGATTGGACTTTACCTTTCGAAATTATGTGTGATGCTAGTGATTTTGCTGTAGGTGCTGTTCTTGGACAGCGAGTAGATAAGAAGTTGAATGTTATTCATTATGCTAGTAAGACTCTTGATGCTGCTCAAAAGAATTATGCCACTACTGAAAAAGAGTTTTTAGCAGTAGTTTTTGCTTGTGATAAGTTTAGACCCTATATTGTTGATTCGAAAGTTATTATCCATACCGATCATGCTGCTATTAGATACCTTATGGAAAAGAAAGATGCTAAGCCTAGACTTATAAGATGGGTGCTTTTATTACAAGAGTTTGATTTGCATATTGTAGATAGGAAAGGTGCTGAAAATCCTGTCGCTGATAATTTGTCTAGATTGGAAAACATTTCTTATGATCCTGTTCCTGTTAACGATAGTTTTCCAAATGAACAATTGGCTGTGATAAAGGTAAGCTCGCGAGAAAGTCCTTGGTATGCTGACTATGCTAACTTTATTGTTGCCAAGTATTTGCCTCCAACCTTTACAGCTCAGCAAAGAAGGAAATTCTTTTATGACTTGAGGCATTATTTTTGGGATGACCCACACTTATATAAAGAAGGAGTGGATGGTATAATGCGAAGATGTGTTCCAGAATTTGAACAAAAAGAAATATTGAGAAATGCCATGGAAGTGCTTATGGAGGACATCATGCTGGAGATAGAACTGCACAAAAGGTTTTACAATCAGGTTTTTATTGGCCTACTCTTTTTAAAGATGCAAGAAAATTTATTTTATCATGCGATGAATGTCAAAGAGTTGGTAATATAACTAGACGCAATGAAATGCCTATGAATTATTCTCTTGTTATTGAACCTTTTGACTGTTGGGGATTTGACTTTATGGGTCCTTTTCCTCCTTCTGATGGTTATACTCATATACTTGTTGCTGTTGATTATGTTACTAAATGGGTAGAAGCTATACCAACATCTAGTGCTGATGGTGAGACATCATTAAAAATGCTTAAAGATATTATTTTTCCAAGGTTTGGTGTGCCTAGATATCTCATGACTGATGGTGGTTCTCATTTTATCCATGGTGCTTTTAGAAAAACCCTTGCTAAATATGATGTTAATCATAGAATTTCTTCACCTTATCATCCTCAAACAAGTGGTCAAGTAGAATTATCAAATAGAGAGATTAAATCTATTTTGCAGAAGACTGTTAATAAATCTAGAAAGAATTGGGCTAGGAAGCTTAATGATGCTTTGTGGGCTTATAGAACTGCTTATAAAAATCCTATGGGTATGTCTCCTTATAAAATGGTTTACGGAAAAGCTTGTCATTTACCTCTAGAATTAGAACATAAAGCTTATTGGGCCGTAAAAGAACTTAATAGAGATTTTAAACTTGCCGGTAAAAAGAGGTTACTTGACTTGAGTTCCTTAGATGAATGGAGAAGTGAAGCTTATGAAAATGCTAGACTTTTTAAAGAGAAAGTGAAACAATGGCATGATAGGAGAATCCTAAAGAGAGAGTTTAATGTTGGTGAGAAAGTTCTATTGTATAGGTCTCGTCTCAGATTTTTTGCAGGTAAATTACTTTCGAAATGGGAAGGACCTTATGTTGTTTCAGAGGTTTACCGTTCAGGTGCAATCAAAATTACTTCGCTTGATGGTGACAAATCAAGTGGTTAATGGTCAAAGACTCAAGCATTATATTTCTGGGGATTCTTATAACGAAGACGTTGATATTATTCAAGTAGTGACTCCGGAAGATTTTATTAAAAGTCAAATTCAGAAAACTGCAGAGTCTGTTTTCGAATAGGTAACAGTTTTGGTAAGAAAAAGTTCGCGTTTAACTTCCCAACTTATATTTTTGTTGTTTTTATTAAATATGGAAAATTACGAGCCGAAAACGGGGAGGAAACGGTGCCCGAGGGCACCACACCACCCCACGGCGCGGGCCCACCCTTGGCCGCGCCGTGGCATGGTGTGGGCGCCTCGGAGCCCGTCTCCAGCCCGGTTTCGACCTGGACTTTCCTTTTGTTATGAAACTTTTTGCTATATAATCCCCCGGATCCCCCGAGGTCCGTATATCGTTTTCTCGTCGTGTTTTGTTTTCGAGCTGTTTCTGCCAGGAATTTTTCCAGATTTAGAAGCATCATGGTCTCCAACAACAAGGGCAAGGAGGCTCTGAAAGATGATCTCAAGGATCCCAAGCTGGAGGAGGAAGTCAAGAGTGAAGCTGAAGATGAAGTAGAAGAAGACCCGCACTCGTACCCGCGCGCCACCATTGCAAGTATCGGAGTGGTGGCAAATCCATTCAACCCAAAGAGGAATGCGCGGATGAGCACAGGGGGGAAGGTTCCGCATCATTTCTTAGCTCCAAGAACATCTTCTCCAGGCACCAATAACCCTTTCCACACTTTAATCCATAAATATCAGTTTGAAAGAGTTCCTGAGCAGAATTACCCACTAGTTGGAATATAGATCGTTCTAACAATGCAGGAAAAGGAAGCTCTCAGTCTGATGAGAAGTGGGGAAACAATTCCAAGAGCTGGGACTCACAGTCTGATAGGTTCATGAACCGTATTGAACACAACACGAAGTTGATTCGTGCTCTCACTTACAAGATTAACGAGTTGAAAGAGTTGGTTGAGAAGCTTATTAGGGATTCACCATCACCACCGAAGGAGTAATTCATCATTGGTATTGGCATCCCCTCAGCTTGTTCCAAGCTTGGGGGGAGTGCCGTGATGACGTGAAACACACGTTCGTTGGGAGACCCCAAGAGGAAGGTATGATGTAGTCAGCAGCAAGTTTTCCCTCAGAAAGAAACCAAGGTTATCGAACCAGTAGGAGCAGCAACTTTTCAGAAGGTTGTCAACGGCGCCAGAAAAATAGCTGTCGCAGGGAGTCTGGACTGTTGACGTGGAATCTGCACACAACACAATCAAACTACTTTGCCCCAACGAAACAGTGAGGTTGTCAATCTCACTGGCTTGCTGAAAACAAAGGATTAAACGTATGGTGTGGAAAATGAGTATTAAATTGCAGAGAATGAAAAAGGAACAGTTTGCAGTTTGTGGTTGTTTAATCAGTGTAAAAGAATGGACCGGGGTCCACAGTTCACTAGTGGTGTCTCTCCATAAAAGATAACTAACATGTTGGGTGAACAAATTACAGCTGGGCAATTGACGAATAGTGAGCGCATGACAATGCATATACATGACATGTTGACTACTATGATATTTAATTGGGCATTACGACATAATACATAGATCGTTATCCAACAGCATCTATGACTAATAATCCACCGCCGGGTTGTCATCCGAGTCCCCCGTTGGTATTAAGTTGCAAGCAACGGATAATTGCATTAAGTAAAGTGCGTAATGTAAACAAACACATATGTCCGTGGACATAGCATCGTTAGGTTATCCCTAGTGGCAACAGCACATCCACAACCTTAGAACTTTCTGTCACTGTCCCAGGTTAAACGGAGACATGAACCCACTATCTAGCATAAATAATCTCTCTTGGAGTTACAAGCATCTACTTGGCCAAAGCATCTACGAGTAACGGAAAGCATGCAAGATCTTAAATAACATATAAGATAGATTGATAATCAACTTGACATAATATTCAATATTCATCGGATCCCAGCAAACACAACATGTAGCATTACAATAATATGATCTTGATCATGTAGGGCAGCTCACAAGATCTAAACATGATGGCACAAAGTGGAGAGACAACCATCTAGCTACTGCTATGGACCCGTAGTCCAAGGATGAACTACTCACGCATCACTCCGGAGGCAGGCATGGCGATGTAGAAGCCTCCGGTGACGATTCCCCTCTCCGGCAGGGTGCCGGGAAGAGGTTCTGAACCCTCCCGAGCTAGGGTTGACGACGGCGGCGTCTCTGGAACTTTTCGTGGATATTTGCTCAGGTACTTAGGGTTTTCGCGTCGGGGGAATAAGTAGGCGAAAGGGCGGCGGCTGCGGACCCCCGAGGGGCCCACACCACCCAGGGCGCGGCAGAAAGGGGGCCGCGCCCTGGTGGCGTGTGGCCTCCTGGTGGCCCTCCTCTGCTGCTCCTTCGCTCCGTCAGGTGTGTTCTGGAAAAATAGGCACCCCCGTGTAGTTTCGTCCAATTCCGAGAATATTTCCAGACTAACTTTTCTGGAATACAAAAACAGCAGAAAACAGGAACTGGCACTTCGGCATCTTGTTAATAGGTTAGTCCCAAAAAATGTATAAAAGTGATATAAAGTAGATGCAAAACATGTAGCAATTGGTATAAAACAAGCATGGAACATCAAAAATTATAGATACGTTAGAGACGTATCATGCCGCGGTATCATCACCATTATCTTTTACCTTTTACTTTTCAGTCGAGTCATATCATGAGTAGAGAAGTTATCATGTAGGATGATTTGCAGTGTGGAAGTATCTCTCCTTAGTTGGTTATCTATGTATCCCTTGGTGTGAGTTGCCGTTATTGGAATATTAATGAGAAGTTTTATCATTTACTTTCTGCACACTTTATTTTACCTTGCAAATTTCTGTCATATGAATGATCTTGTTGTTAGTGTTGGCATCACTTTGGGAGCATCAAGTAAATCTATTTGGTTTGGCAAACTTAGCATTGGTTAGTAGCAACAATACTTTGAGGCTTAAGTAGAAAAGAGGGGATTGCATGTAGATACATTATCTCAGTATCTTTCTTTCTTGTTGGCTCATGAGCTTAGTATTCTCAAGTTAAAATTATTTGTGTTTACAAGGAAGATTGCATGATTGCTTCTATTACATTTATATTTGTTTATATCCCTCCACTCTTATGCTTGCTACCCAGCCTTGCTAGCCAAAAACCTGTACTGAGAGGGAATGCTTCTCGTGCATCCAAACCTTGAGCCAAAACCCATGCCATTTGTGTCCACCATAACTACCTATATGTGGTATTTCCTTGCCACTCCAAGTAAATACTTCATGTGCTATCTTTAAACTATTCAAAAGTTACTACTCCTTATTTGTGTCACTGTTTACTAGCTCATGAGGACGGGTGGACGTCTTTACGTCAACTGTCAAACAGACTTTACCACCGGACTAGCGGCATATACATCCGCTTATCCATTAATTTTGCAAAAAGAGCTGGCAAATGGGGTGCTGATGGCCCTTCACGTAGTTACCTGCGTGAAAATTAAATGGGTTAGGTTGAGACTCCAAGTGTAGAGTGTGTAGTAAGTGGAAGACGTGTGTTCCCCACGAGGGGTGACTCGAGGGTTTAATATCGAACTCTCGGGGAATCAGTAGTGAAGATTTATCTTTCCTAACCTTCTTTTGGTTACCTACAAAACAAAGTAAATGGTTTGGTCCTCAACCTCACCTAGTGGTTGTCAAGCACAAGGTGTGAGAATGATATCAAGATAATATGCAATGCAAACAAGAATAAATATGCAATGGTGGTAAATAAATATGTAAGGATGGTGGTAGCAATGATAAATGATATTTTTGGGTTTTATATGATGAATGCAAGATGTAAAAGTGTTTTTGTATTTTCGGATTTTTAAATGGCAGAAAATGGTAAAGTGGTAAAAGTGGTTGGAAAGGTGTTTCTTATGATTAAAAATAGACCGGGGTTCATGGTTTCACAAATGCACTCTCTCTCTTTAATAAAGTGGTTGACAATGGAACACTAGAGTTGACATATGAGATTGCAAAACAACAGTTTAATGACAAGTTATAATTATATGGGCATCACGTCCTAACATAGAGACCTTTTGGTTATTAGTCTCTCTTATACTCCACCAAGATGCAAACTAAATCATAACACCTCAGTAATTAAGATAACTCAGAGTATAGCAATAAGTATCATGACATGAAGTTAAAATAAGAACATGCTAGATCTAGTCATGGAGGAAGTGGCAATGGTCACACCCACACCTCCGGTAGCATGGTATTTCTTTTTATCCCTAGTGAGGCAACAAAGTAAGGTAAAACAACCAAGTGGATCACAGAACATTCTCTCACGTTCACTGCACTAGCCACCCCCGTTACTCCAACTAATGCACACGTTCCCCCTCACACGCTCTCATAAACATGCTTGATCATCACAAGTAAATAAGAACGGGGTACATAATATGCATCTACTTTCATAACTGAAACAAAACCATTGCAATCTCAAACATATATTCACTCATAAAAAGATCCATCACAAAGGTATTACATAGATGACCGTAATCATGTTCAGCAGCTCATACGGTACTAATTAGTGAAGCTCAAGAGAGAGAGATACATAAGTTACTTCCACAAACCCATGGTCCAGAGGTGGACTACTCCCTCTTCATCATGGAGACGGTGGAGAAGTCGTTGGAGAAGATGGAGACCACGCCGGCAGTGCCTTGCCGGAGTTTTCCTCCTTCAATCTGCAACTCCAGGTCTCTGTTTCGGTGTTTCTGTGTTTCTGCGGCGCTCCTTCCAGAGAACGTCGGGGGACTATTTTATAGGCGGTTTTAGGTCAAAACCGAGTCGGTGGAGGAAAGATCGACGGCAACGGAGCTCCGAGGACCAAAAGGGGGGTCCCACGCGGCCAGGTACATGGGCCGCGTGGGCCCACTGATAACCCCCAAGAGCAAGGGATCACTGTAGCACCTCTCAATGTGGAAGTAAGGTATCGATCCGCAGGAGCAAGAAGGAAAAGTTATCTATTCCCTACAACTAAAGTGTCACAAGTTTTAGTTGATTATGCACTAAACAAGTTTAGAGAACAAGATGGTTGGTTTGATGGATGTAAAAGTGTCCCAATCCTCTTCTTTGCAAGAGGACAAGACAAAGGTAGTAGCAAGTGAAAGCTCTCAAAGAGAGAAAGCCCAATCCTCTATGTAGCAAGAGGACAAGCTCAAGTGTGTGTTTCTTATAGGAACAATGGACATGGTTCATGGGTTCACTTAATCCTCTCTCTCTCTCATCTACGGTGATCATCATGTTATAGATAAAGTACACACAATTGTCATGTTTTAATGGTAGCTTTTTATGACGGCTATATGTCCTAAAACACATAGTTGAAAGAAATACTCATTTGTGTTGCTAGGTCACCCCTCGTAAGGCTAGCGTGGTTTCTCTCACTCCCACATCATACTCTTTCTTTTTACCCCCAGATAAAGGACGTTGGGCGGTACTGTGTCACTCAATACCTATGCCGTGTCACATCGGCCATCCCGTACCCACATACATCATACTTCAAAGTATGACAAATCACAAAAGCTCCAACACAACGGTAAATGCATAACAAATCATCTCACACCACAATATTCAAAACAAAGGTATTACATAGATGACCGTAATCATGTTCAGCAGCTCATACGGTACTAATTAGTGAAGCTCAAGAGAGAGGAGAGATACAAAAGTTACCACCACAAACCCTAGTCCAGGGGGTGGACTACTCCCCCTTCATCATGGTGATGACGGTGAAGAAGTTCTTGCTGTAGATGTTGATGATGAACACGCCGGAGGGGGGTGGAGCCCTCCGGAGGCGATTCCGGCGGCGTTTCCCCCCTCCGATCTTCTCCGGCGGCAGCCTTCTAACTCTCTGTTTCGTGTTCTGTGTTTCTCCGCCGCCTCCTTCCAGAGAACGTCGGGGGACCTTTTTTATAGGCGTTTTTAGGTCAAGACGGAGTCGGTGGAGCAAAGATCAACGGCAACGGAGCCTCGAGGGCCAAAGAGTGGGCCCCACGCGGCCAGTACTGTGGCCGCGTGGGCCACCCCCTTTTGGGCCTCGGCCTCCGTTTGCTGCTTCCTTCGCCCACAGGTCTTCTTCCTTCCAAAAAATGACGCCCTAAATTTCCAGGTGATTTGGACGACGTTTGGGTCCCTGAAACATTAAAATAAAAACGGGTTTTCTGCCTGTGCAGGGTTAATTCCATAAAAATAGGAAATCATTAAGATATTCCAAAATCATATAAAACATTGATATAACCCTTATATGATGCAAATATGATTGGAATATAAGCAATTAAAGTGCAAAGTTCATGTATGCATTTTACATGCATCAACATCCCCAAGCTTAATCCATGCTCGTCCTCGAGTATGAAGATGATAAAACTAACATGGACTTTGCAATTTAATACTTAACAATGAATATCAAAGATGATTACTATTGCTACATATAGTCAAATGATTCATTCTTCAAAGGAGTAGCAATATGCAAATAGTTTATGAAGTGATATCAAGTATTCAAGACAAGGATGTTCATTGATAGTTCACAAAGTGTAACATGGTAGCAAGTAATATGGAACACATGTATGCATAATGATAAGTAGAACATCCTACATTGGTCATAGAGTGAGATGAAAATCTGAATATGATAGGTGGACACTTTGGAAAGATGTATATGTGAGTAGAGGTAAAGCATGCATAAGTTTCATCTAACCCAAACTCTTCTACTTAAGTTAATGATTGCAATAAGGTATTCATTGGTGTCAAGCTCTCATTGCCCCTATCATAGCATCTTGAATGATTAAGGTTAAAGTGAAAGCAAATATGAGTAGTGTGCTTGATAAAGAATGGGTTGAATGTCTCATGCCCCTTGAATACAAGTACTTACACCATGTGTTACTCAACTTGGGAAACAAAGCAAGTTCAATTAAATATCATTGTAAGCATAATAGTATCATCAAGAGCGTCAACTGGGGTACCTCTTGTCCCAAGATATGGAACAAGCCCATATCAAAATGACAAGACAAACAAAATGAACAATCTCAACACCCTTTTTATTTACCATTGGAATAGCTTTTTATTGTAAGGTGTATCACAGAAGGTTCACCATAGTATGTAAGTAAATTTCCACCATGAATGATGCATGGCTTAGATTAGCGGCCCAGGCGTCTCTCTAACCATTTATACAAACTCATTTAAACTTACTCTATCCACATTTATTTCAACATGATAAGCATCCATAGACAAAAGCACATGATATCAACTAAATGAGACGAAGAGCGTGTTGAAAGCTTGCCATGTGACAGCACATATGGGCTAACTTCCAACCCAAAACATTTATCAAGCCACAAACATCATAATCTTAATCACAATGGGTCAAATTTTATTATGCAAATAAAAGAACATTGTGCATCAAGTTCGTGAGAGCTATATAACCAATTTTTTTCATTGCAATCAATAACATAAACATTTTCATTCAGAGGTAAGATAACACAAACAACATGTTAAACATACTCGGAATAGCATAAAGCCAATAGGTAGATATGGTGGACTCACTGGAATAACTTTGGTTGAAGGTGTTGGAAACAAGTTTTTACTTGTTGGAGTTTTTGGGCTAGCAAAAGGGAGAAAGTTGACCATCTAGATGCATGCATGAGTGTCCATAGAACTAACTAATCCATGTTAAACCAAGTAAAATAACAATCAGCACCAAAACATGAATAAGTGATAGCTCTACAAAAAGAATTTGCAAACTATTACTCATAAACAAGCTCATGAATCATGCAACTATATGTATCATTAAAAATCAAGTCAAACATCCCTTTTCCCAATCTTATAAAAGCATCCAACATATTTCAACCCATATTTCCAGTAGCTCTCTCATATATAAATGATAGTGTGGTGGTCTCTCAAGATCAAACAAAAACAAAAAACGACGCTCCAAGTTTATGCGATAAAGTGTTTCGATCGAAAAACAGAAGTTGGACGTGTGCAAACCGAGAGTGTGTAGGTCCAGCGGGGTTGTCTTCACATCCCCAAGCTTATGGTCTTCACCATCCTTGGATAGCTCTTGGTGCATCTCCTCCAATCCCTGTGAAAAAACTTCAAAACACCGTTTCTCCCATTTCTTTTCTGTGGGGTGCATTAATAGTGATAAACAAATAGGTTCTTGCTGCATATAATCCTTGAAAAAAATTCATATGAGATGTCCAGAAAGTGTATAATGTTGTATGCCTACTCATAAACTCAATTGGATCAAAAAGATTCAACTTAAAAGCTCAAAGCATGCATCAAACAAAATGGGACAGAATCTGTCCAGAAAAACAGCAGCAGCAAAACGTATTTTTCTACCCTACCAAACTTTCTCGAAAAATTCCTAAAAAATGCACACAGAGGATGAAAAGTTGCAACTACAGTTCAAATATGAGCTCATTCGGAGTTACAGAATAAGAATTAAAAATCATACCGTGCACTGACTCGTGCAGGAATAAAATCTCCGAACTCATAAGCAACTTTTCAAGACCAAAATGGGTAAAACTTGGCACTTTATTAAAACTCCAGAACTAACTAGACACAAAGTCTCTTGTTACAGCAAGAGGACACAAAGAAAAATCACACACAAAAATAACCGGGTTGCCTCCCGCAAAGCGCTTTCTTTATAGCCATATAGCTAGGCTTGATAGTTTTAATGATGCTCCCATAGGAATAAGAGTTGAATATAAAAGAGCATCAAGAAGCAAATATCAAACACATTTAAGTCTAACCCACTTCCTATGCATTGGGATCTTGTAAGAAAATAAATCAATAAAGCACAAAGTGACTAGCATAGGAAGGCAAAGCAAGTGCAACTTCAAAATTTTCAACAAAAAGAGAGGACTTAATATTATTGTGTATATGAAGTCATGTCTCCCTCTCTCATAAAAACTTTCAGTAGCATCATTGATAAACTCACAATATAATCATCACATGAAACATTCTTATCATGATCCACATGCATAAAAGTATCATTACTCTCCACATAAGCATAAACAGTTTCATTAGTAATAGTGGGAGTAAAAATTCATATAATCATTGTAATCATCATATATAGGAGGCATAGAATAATCAAAATATTTATACTCAATAGTGGGACTGAAAATATCATATTCATCATTAAAGGGAGACATAGTATCATCAAACAAGTCAAAGAACCTCCCCAAGCTTAGATGATTGCAAGATAAAGAAACCTCCCCAAGCTTAGTCTAGTGCACACAAGAATAGAAACTTAAGCGCTACGCTCCCCGGCAACGGCGCCAGAAAAGTACTTGATAACCCCCAAGAGCAAGGGATCACTGTAGCACCTCTCAATGTGGAAGTAAGGTATCGATCCGCAGGAGCAAGAAGGAAAAGTTATCTATTCCCTACAACTAAAGTGTCACAAGTTTTAGTTGATTATGCACTAAACAAGTTTAGAGAACAAGATGGTTGGTTTGATGGATGTAAAAGTGTCCCAATCCTCTTCTTTGCAAGAGGACAAGACAAAGGTAGTAGCAAGTGAAAGCTCTCAAAGAGAGAAAGCCCAATCCTCTATGTAGCAAGAGGACAAGCTCAAGTGTGTGTTTCTTATAGGAACAATGGACATGGTTCATGGGTTCACTTAATCCTCTCTCTCTCATCTACGGTGATCATCATGTTATAGATAAAGTACACACAATTGTCATGTTTTAATGGTAGCTTTTTATGACGGCTATATGTCCTAAAACACATAGTTGAAAGAAATACTCATTTGTGTTGCTAGGTCACCCCTCGTAAGGCTAGCGTGGTTTCTCTCACTCCCACATCATACTCTTTCTTTTTACCCCCAGATAAAGGATGTTGGGCGGTACTGTGTCACTCAATACCTATGCCGTGTCACATCGGCCATCCCGTACCCACATACATCATACTTCAAAGTATGACAAATCACAAAAGCTCCAACACAACGGTAAATGCATAACAAATCATCTCACACCACAATATTCACCACAAAGGTATTACATAGATGACCGTAATCATGTTCAGCAGCTCATACGGTACTAATTAGTGAAGCTCAAGAGAGAGGAGAGATACAAAAGTTACCACCACAAACCCTAGTCCAGGGGTGGACTACTCCCCCTTCATCATGGTGATGATGGTGAAGTTCTTGCTGTAGATGTTGATGATGAACACGCCGGAGGGGGGTGGAGCCCTCCGGAGGCGATTCCGGCGGCGTTTCCCCCCTCCGATCTTCTCCGGCGGCAGCCTTCTGACTCTCTGTTTCGGTGTTCTGTGTTTCTCCGCCGCCTCCTTCCAGAGAACGTCGGGGGACCTTTTTTATAGGCGTTTTTAGGTCAAGACGGAGTCGGTGGAGCAAAGATCAACGGCAACGGAGCCTCGAGGGCCAAAAGAGTGGGCCCCACGCGGCCAGGTACTGTGGCCGCGTGGGCCACCCCTTTTGGGCCTCAGGCCTCCGTTTGCTTGCTTCCTTCGCCCACAGGTCTTCTTCCTTCCAAAAAATGACGCCCTAAATTTGCAGGTGATTTGGACGACGTTTGGGTCCCTGAAACATTAAAATACAAAACTAGGGTTTTCTGCCTGTGCAGGGTTAATTCCATAAAAATAGGAAATCATTAAGATATTTCCAAAATCATGATAAAACATTGATATGACCCTTATATGATGCAAATATGATTGGAATATAAGCAATTAAAGTGCAAAGTTCATGTATGCATTTTACATGCATCACCACTCATCTGGGCCCTCGGGCCTCCGCTTGTTTGCTTCCTTCGGTCCCACGCTTTGTTCCTTCCAAAAACCGATGCTCGTAAATTTTTAGGTCATTTGGACGTCGTTTGGGTCCCTGAAACATTAAAATATAGAAATAGGGTTTTCTGCCTGCGCAGAGTTAATTCCATAAAAAATAGGAAATATACCAAATATTCCCAAAATCATTATAAAACAGCGATATAACCCTTATATGATGCAAATATGACTGGAATATAAGTAAAATAATGCAAAGTTCATGTATGCAATTTACATGCATCAGGTGCCCAGTCCCATTTAATTACAAATTTAACCGCTTAATTCTGTTCACATTTTTGCCTGATTTATCAGTCAAGCAATGACAAACAGTGAATATCTACATGTGTAAACAAAAGAGAAGAAGGATGATCTGCCTTGCTGGTAGAAATAACGTCCTTCATGAGAGCCGCTCTTAAAAGTCTGGTTGGCAGGGGTCATATTGTACTTTCCATTTTCTGATTCGTTGACAATTCTCATACACCACTCAAAACTTATATTTTTATTCTCTATATTATTTCAAAAACTTAAAAAGCTCTAGCACATGATGTAATCCCTGCTTCCCTCTGCGAAGGGCCTTTCTTTTACTTTTATGTTGAGTCAGTAAACCTATTCCTTTCTTTCTTAAGCAAGCATTTGAGTTGTTGTGATTCAACCATCTATATATTAATATTATCAATCATGTTTGTTATCCTTCCTTGTTTTGCACAAGTCTTTTATCTGAAGGAATATAACTTTGAAAGTTATCAATGACTGTAAAGAAATTGTGATAATTGAGCATGTAAGTTCTGCAATATAGCTCCGATATAAGGACTCTACTCGAAAGATAAGTACAATCTGTCAATTGTTCTCTGACCAAAAACGAAGTTTGCCATCACCAAACTATGATTTTCTTTATGCACCTTTATTGTGATTTCCATTACTCGTTTCAAGATAAGTTATATGAGGGGAAGTTGCTGTCTAAAATGATTCGTGTGTTAGTACATGTTGATGCTTCTTGTCCGTATTCTTTATTATCGACGCTTCACTCCATAAACCTGTGGTCTTGTTTACTGAGTTCAGCTTTCGCTTGGGACAAGCGAGGTCTAAGCTTGGGGGAGTTGATACGTCCATTTTGCATCACTATTTTATATCATAATTTACTGCTATTCATTGATATATTTCACATTTAGATGATATACTTATGTTATTTTATCTTGTTTTGCATGTTTGATGATTATTGGAGAATTAACTGCCAGAGTCAGGATTCAGCTGGAAAAAGCATTGTCAAGACACCCTATTTCTGAAGATCAACAATTCACGGAAATATACAGATGTTCCTATTTTGTCAGATGCCGGAGCCAGTCAAAAGGGGAGGCTGAGATGGGCCACGAGGGGCCCACACCACCCCACGGCGCGGGCCCCCCTTCTGCCGCGCCGGGGCATGGTGTGGCTACCCTGGCCCACCACTGGTGCTCCCCTTCGCGTACTTCATCCCCCAGAAACCCTAAGACGCGGGGAGTCATCGTGGAAATATTCCGCCGCCTCCACGAGGCGGAAACCACAGAGAGAGAAAAAAGCTCTCCGGCAGGCAGAAATCTGCCGGGGAAATTCCTTCCCGAAGGGGGGAAATCATCGCCATCATCATCGTCATCACGCCGGGCTTCATCGGGATCATCATCATCATCATCTCCATCGCTGTCACCATCATCTCCACCGCTCCACTTCGTTTCGCTGCAACATCTAGGGTTATACTTTGTGTAGTTCATAGGGGAAACTTTCCCGGTGTCGATTACTACTTGTGGTTGATGCTATTAAGTTTTATTGGTGAATTGAAGTATATGTCCAGATTGTTATTCATCATTACATCACCTCTGATCATGATCCATATGATGTCTTGTGAGTAGTTCGTTTAGTTCTTGAGGACATGGGAGAAGTCATGCTGTTAGTAGTGGAACTATGTTGAGTAATATTTAATGGTTTGATATTTAAGTTGTGGTGTTATACTTCTAGTGGTGTCGTGTGAACGTCGACTACATGACACTTCACCTTTATGGGCCTAGAGGAATGCATTGTGTATTTGGCTACTAATTGTGGGGTTGCCGGAGTGACAGAAACCTAAACCCCAGTTAGTAAACCGGTGCATGAGGGAGTGTAGGATCTCAGAGTTTAAGGCTGTGGTTAGATTTATCTTAATTACTTCCTTGTGACGCGGATGCTTGCAAGGGGTTTAATCACAAGTATGTATTAGTCCAAGTTAGGGCAGTGCATTAGCATAGGTTCACCCACACAACACTTATCAAAACAATAAAGATTAATCAGCTGTAGGAAGCGAAAGCACTTGACGAAATTCCCGTGTGTCCTCAAGAACGTTTTGCCATCATAAGTAAACCAACCGGCTTATCCTTTGCTCTAAAAAGGATTGGGCCACTCGCTGCAATTATTATTACTGTCTTTTATTTACACGCATTTTATTTATCTGCAATATCAAAAACCCCTAAAAACTTGTCTGCTAGTATTTACAGTGATTCCTTGTTCAAAACTACTTGTCAACACCTTCTGCTCCTCGTTGGGTTCGACACTCTTATTTATCGAAAGTACTACGATACACCCCTATACTTGTGGGTCATCACGCGCCGCCACCAGCATCTGAGCACTGCCCCAACAAAGCTTCGCCCTAACACCAGAAAACGGAGCCCTCCCACCGACGAGGACCGAGATGCACCGCGCCTCCATGGCCCGAAGGCCACAGAGGCAGGGTAGATCAGCGGCGGCACCGACTTGAATGAGAATCAAGCTAATTGTCGGTAGACTACGGTTTAGACACGCACATTCATAAATCTCGTGCATTTATCATGTATTTTCACTGTATAAGAAATTATGTTTATTGCCATTACAACATAGGGACACCTTGCCAAGACATAAAATTTATTATCCCGTTGCAACACACGGGCACATTGCTATCTCTATCTCTACTTTTTTTTATCTTAAAAAAGAATTTGGTTCCACATTCTGCCAGCCTTCGTCCGTCGCTTTGCATCGTCCTGCCTCGACGATTCCAGTGCTAATCAACTCCCTAATTACCGCCGCTCCTCCCTCTCAAATAAAATAAAACACAATACGTTGTTTGGCTTGGTCACTCGACCAATTTTGTTCGTGCAATTTTGCTTCCCAGTTGAAACCGTCGGGGCCTCTTGCGATCCCAGCTCCTCTCTCACACGTCATGCATCGCTGCTGCCGCTCGGTTGCCATATCCTATCCAGCGCCTCCATCCTCTTCCTCCCACTCTCCCGGCTACCTCGCAGCCGGCGCAACCCCCCGCGCGCCATGCCTTCTTTGCGCAAGCCCCCTTGCTCCCCAACAGCGGCAGCCGCCGCAGTTTCCCTCAAGAGCCATCATGTGCTGCCCATCACCATTAAAGAGGGACCGCTGTCCTCCACCCCGTGTCCGGCGTAGAGCAGCGTCGATCATGACTTGTGTCCCCTTCCGACTTATCCGTATATGGCATTTGCTAAATGTGCGTGAAAACTGTTTCCATTGTGTTATGTCTCTCAGTCAGAGAATCGTCAAAACAACAACAAGCCCATGAGTCATGAAAGGTGACGTGGAACACGATGTAGCCAAATATCGTGAGCATGTAATGAGATAGTATTATGGAGAGTTATATTTTGTAGCCGGCTACATGTAGTCCTTTATTTTGGCTTTTCAAATAATAACTTTTAAAATTTCACAAAACCCAAAAAAATGTAAATGTAGCCACGAATAAATCTTACAATTGTGCAAAATCCGAATCCTAAATACATTTCATTATACACTACACAAAAAGATAAATTATAGATCTATGTGTCAATAGTATACGTACCACAAATAAAACTAATTTCGGACTGAAACTTTGCACAACTATAGAATACGGTATTGCCAGCCTCCAATTTTTTTATTTTTTTCTAAAACTTCAAAATACCGTTTTAAAAAATTCAAAATAAACGGCTACATGTAGCCCAGGCTACAAATGCCTTTTTCGTAGTATTATGGCTTTACTCAAAACTTGACAATGATGCTTGTGCACAAATTATAAAAATTACATGTTTGAACCACAAGAATATTTATACACCCGTTGCAAGGCACGGGCAATTAGCTAGTTTGACAAAAGAGGCTGGATGGCTTAATCTGGTTGCTATTGGTCTTTTAGAAATTGTTTGGGCTACATAGTAAACTAATTAGGCTAGCTAACAATGGCCCAGATGGCCTTGGTGTCGTTCTGATCAACGAACAGGCTGGAAAGAATAGAAGGGATTAGTGCAGCGAGGAGAAGAGGACTGGGCTGAAAGGAGGAGTGGAGAGGAATTGGGCCATATGAAGAATTTTAGATTTTCGTTTTGTTTTTGTTTTTGTTTTCGGAAGACGGACAAAAATTGCAGGCATTTCTTCAAACGAGAAAGTGAAAGAATCATGCAAGAAAAATACAGGCTACAGGTTCAGAGCCAATCATAAGGCCCGCTTGGCTCTTTGGTTTTTTTAGAGGCCCGTTTTAACTTACGAGCTTATGTTGTCCTGCAATAAAAAAACAACGGGATTTTTTTGGGAAGTTGGCTGGTCCCTAAAAATCTGCGGGGCTATCGGGCAAAATCCAGGCGGAAACGGAAATTTAAACGGCCACCAAGTGCTATAAATGGCCTCGACCGATTATTTTTCCCACGCTAATTAATACCCAGTTTTGGCTGAATATAACCAACCAGGCGGGGGCCTAAGGGAGATGTTAATACAGGCATGTGTTAGGAACACATCTCCCCGCTGTTTTTCAGAATAAACGTCTCGACCTTGTCAAGCCGAGAGGGTGTGCATCAGAAGAACAACAGGGAGATGCTGCCGAAATTCCGTCTCAGGAAGGGTAGAACATGGAACACGACTTGATCTACACATACTCGGGCTTTCCAACGTGGACAATCCGAAAGGTACGGTTATAAATATGAAAAGATGGACAATCCTGCATATTTATAAATTTGTAACCCTTACGGACGGGTCTTACTCGGGTTACATGACTTGCACGTGATCTACAAAGAAAAAACCTATGCAATAAAATTACAAGGGAGGCGAAAGGTTTATACCCTAGAAGCGTGATCGGTGGCCGGAGAAGGTCGAGGACGTGCTCCGGAAGCGGGCGACGAAACAGGGGCACCGAGGCGGCCCCTCCTCAGCTGGAGAAGAAGCACGGGCTTCGAACAACACGGGCTTCGGGACAGCAGAGTGGTCGAGGTGTCTCCTACACGACCTCCTGCAACAAAAATGATAGACCATCACCGGCACGATCAACATAAATAATTGCATTTAACGAAAAAGTGGCCGACTTTAAATTAATAAACCCTACTAGTTTTGACAAGGTTTAAAGCATGATGTGACACAATTAAACAACCTAAAATAGCTAAATAGCAACCTAAAATGGTTCCTGCTAATTAAACAACCTAAAATAGCTACTCCCTCCGTTCCAATTTAATTGACTCGCTATCCATCAAATGTCTAGATACATCCACATTTGATGGATAGCAAGTCAATTAAATTGGAACGGAGGGAGTAAATAGCAACCAAAAATTCACAGAAGAAAAAAAGTGCTGTTGTGAGGAGATGAGAGGAGCAAGAAGCTCACCAAGAAAATGCAAGAGGAAGGGCGCGGATCAGCCCGCCACCGCCACCATCCTTGCTCGTCCGCAGCAGGAGAACACCGGAGACGGTGCTCGGGCGAGATGTGGGGCTGGCGGCGGCCCACGCGCGGTGCAGGAGATGTGGGGCGGCGAGGGACGGACAGCGGTGGCGGCAGAGAGCTGTGGTGGTGGAGGGGGCGGAGGAGAGGGGTGTGGTGGAGGGGGCGGCGGCCGGAGAGGACAGGGAGGGCCGGCCGGAGAGGGCAGCGGCGGCGCGGCGGACGGAGAGGATGGCGAGGGGCGGCCGGAGACGGGAGCGGCGGCGCGCGGGTTGGTCAGCGCGGGGGGACTTGGTCGATTTGGGGGAGATGGGCTGGCGCGCGCGGGCGTGGTCGAAACCGAGATAGGACCTCCGTCGGCATATGGTTTTCCTTTTTTTGAGATTCCATTTTTTTAAAGAAAACAAATATTGTTTACTAAGTTTTCTAATACAATTATAATTAATTTTATATGATTTCTTATACATATATTAGGGACATATGCATGGTTAGGTGGGATTCCGACGCTCTGGTGCCCCGCTTCGGCGAAACCCTAGACCCGCTAGAAAAAAGTCAAAGTTCTCGTCTACCCCCTTGACCGGAGCCGAGAGGGGTAGGCCAGTGGACTTTTTTGCTTGGCTGTGTTAGGTTAGGCCATAGGAACGTTTATCACAAGTTGTCACAAGATTGCCCCGGTTCGCCCGAAGTGTGAGTTTTCAGCTATAAGTGCAGAACTTTCCTAGGGAGAAAGTGATGCCGGTGAAGCCGGTCACACACCGGAGTAGGATATTGCACATGCAAATACCCAACACACTTGTATACATATGGTATGGAACCACCTAGGTTTAGGTGGGATTCTGACGCTCCGGAGCCCTGCTTTGGCGGAACCCTAGACCCGCTGGAAAAAGTCAAAGTTCCCGTCTACCCCTAGATCGGAGCCGAGAGGGGGTAGGCCAGTGGACTTTTTTGCTTGGTTGTGTTATGTTAGGCCATAGGAAGACCAAAACCAAGATCAACCCAACCCTTGCAAAGATTCACTCCGTTTCGCCCGAAGTGGGTGTTTCGAGCTATAAGTCTAGAAACTTATTAGAGAGAAAGTGATGACGGTGAAGCCGGTCACACACCGGAGTAGGATCTTGCACATGCTAAACACCCAACACACTTGTATACATATGGTATGGAACCACCTAGGTTTAGGCAGGATTCTGATGCTCTGGAGCCCCGCATCGGCGAAACCCTCGACCCGCTGGAAAAAAGTCAAAGTTCCCATCTACCCCTTGACCGGAGCCGAGAGGGGTAGGCCAGTGGACTTTTTTGCTTGGTTGTGCTAGGTTAGACATAGGAAGACCCAAAACCAAGATCAACCCAACCCTTGCAAAGATTCACTCTGTTTCGCCGAAGTGGGAGTTTTGAGCTATAAGTCCAGAAAACTTAGTAGAGAGAAAGTGATGCCGGTGAAGCCGGTCACACACCGCAGTAAGATCTTGCACATGTAAAACAACCAACACACTTGTATACATATGGTATGGAACCACCAAGGTTTTAGCGGGGTTCCAACGCTCCGGAGCCCCGCTTCGGCGAAACCCTAGACCCGCTGAAAAAAATTCAAAGTTCCCGTCTACCCCTTGACCTGAGCCGAGAGGGGTAGGCCAGTGGACTTTTTTTCTTGGTTGTGCTAGGTTAGGCCATAGGAACATGGAAAATCAACTTTTATCACAAGTTGTCACAAGATTGCCCCCGGTTTACCCGGAACGGGAGTTTTGAGCTATAAGTGCAGGGCCTTCCTAGGAAGTAAGTGATGCCGGTGAAGACGGTCAGGCCTCAGAGCAGGATATTGGCCCTCCCCACATACCACCACACTTGTACACATGTGATATGGCACCACCTAGGCGTGAGAGATAATATTCACACACATGTGATAACAATTACGCAATTTCTTGACGTGCAACTGTGAGAGACAAGATTCGCGACGTCATTTTATGGGGTGGAGACCGCTATTCGGCGTAGGTATATACATAAAAATGAATAAAAAACATATTAAACATATTAAATTTAAATGAGAGTAATAAATAAAATACATAAAAATAAATATTTTTTAAAAAACATGGTAACTGTGCCGACGGCTCTTTGCCGTCGGCGTAGATATATACATAAAAATAAAGATTTTAAAAAGCATGGAAACTATGCCGACGGCAAGCCGTCGGCGTAGCTAGAGCTACGACTACACCTAATGGCCAGTCTGACACTACGCCGACGGCCTGGCGAGGACTACACCGAGGACAAATTCTACGCCGAGGGTGGCCGTCGCGTAGCTTGGCTACGCTGACGGCTTTTCCTAGGCCGACGGCCACGTCGTCGGGCTGGCCGCGTTGGGGTCTACGCCGACGGCCTCCGACAAAAAGCCGTCGGCGTATATTCCTGCTGTCGGCACATAGGTTCATTCATGTAGTGTCTATAAGCCTAATAGCCGTCGGCGTATATTCCTGCTGTCGGCACATAGGTTCATTCATGTAGTGTCTATAAGCCTAATACTGCTATACACCTTTCAAGATGTTTTCTTGAAAAACGGCCACTCTATTCGCACGTCAGCCTGTAACACTGTAACACATTTTCTCTAGAGCCAATCGATTTTTGTCTTTTCTGGATCATGACATGCTTGGAAGTTGGAACACGATAATACAGAAAACAACAGATTTGGGAGCTAGCTGAAGGCAACCAATCAGAGTCCGCCTATTGATCAGGCTTTGCAAATGGAGATCACAGTATAATAATATATGTGTGCATATCTTTGCAGTGCCAACTCATGCATGGGGCATATGAAAATGGAAATACATCTGTTATATTGTCCTGAATGGACCATTTGATTGGTTGGTGACTTGGTGTGTACTGTCATGACTTTGGAAGTACCCGTCTCTCGCGATTTGGCATGCACGCCATGTAAGACCGAGAGTGTAACCTTCATGCATACATCGAGGACCCGAAGAATATTTTACGGATTGCCCAAAATGCGGGGTTGCTCTAAAAATGGGTGATGTGAACAATTTGATGACCGGAAGAATGTATTACATGAATAGTTTGCACACATAGAAAAACTGACAGTAATAAACGATAGTGAGGATAATTGGCTTGCTAAAATAATAGATGGTGTGAAACATTGCATATAGAGAACTAGAAATAAACTATGCTTAAGTGGGGTTTTACTTGTAAGAATATAATTCAGCTATTGAACATGACAAATACAAAAATAGCCACTTAGTTAAGGAGATAAGGATACTTATGGGACTTTGCGAGACGTAATCATGAATGATCATAAACAAAATAATGCTAGAATCGACGGTGTTGCTGCTTGTTGGTATCAAACGTCACCATTTATACCGAACCTCGTATTAGCTAATATAGCCTTTTATTTATACCTGATTAATAACGATATCACATTCCTTCAGAGAAAAGAAGCCTACAAAAATTGATAGTATATATTATGAGTACACGTGAGTAACGTTGGCTAGCTGTACCATCTTCGGCTTACGTCGCCCAAAACAAATATAATCAAGGGGAAAACAACAAATACAGATGCTATATAGAGCCAATCGAGGCTCAATCATTTTTCGCATATCACATCAATAAGGCTTTTGCACATCAGATCAAGACATGCAATGAGATGGCAAATAGTCCATCCACGTGCAACACAACGATGGAGAAAACAACAAATGAGCTGAAGACAATCTCATGGATTTTTTTACAAATACAGCCCCTGCCCAATGTAATTGCTAAAAATAGCCTCCTCTGATTTTTTTGTAAAAAATGGCCCTATCGGGAAGACAGGGAAGCGACACGTGTCCTCCCGCCATCTGGAATGGCGGGAAGTCTCCTGCGGCGATACGTGGCACATTCCACCGAATGGAGTGGCAGGAGGTGGTGGGGTCAGAATGACGAGACGCGGACTGGTGCTCAGTGTCAATGGACTTTCCGCCACTTGGTATGGCGGGAAGAGACTTCCCTCCAACTGGAATGGCGGGAGGACACGTGTCGCTTTGTTGTCTTCCCGCCAGGGCCACTTTTGACAATAAAATTCGGAGGGGGCCAATTTTAACATTGCGTTGGACAAGAGGCTATATTTGTAAAAAATCCAATCTCATGCTCTGCAAATGGAGACCACAAATATGCATTTGCAGTGGCCAAACGCGCATGCATGGTCGAGATGGAGGCACAGGGAAATTGGAGACCACAAATGCATGTGCAATGACAACTCCAGTAGTGGAGGCATATGAAAATGGAACCATCGGTTTTTGTCCGTGCTGACTGGACCATCATTCGAGTGAATGGCCACGCTGCGCGAGTTTTGCCAAGTCATTCTCTGTCGGTGACCTCCAACCTGGCATCGCCTTAAAACCAAGACTGTCACCTTCCATTACAGATGCGTGCGCGCGTTAGGGATGCGAAAACGGTACCCACTTATCCCACTGTAACTTACTCGACGATGCACCCGTATACATGTGAAATCTAAGGACGTGTTTGGTTGGGTCCATATAAGCTCCGCTGGATATAGAATCGTGTGTTTGGTTAACTGGATTGAACCGTGTTCCCACATAGAAAGAACTTTAAATTACCCAAAATCACATAAAAAAGTGTATCGCTGAATCGGCCGTTTCTCATGGAAGGGAACCAATGTTCTAAGAACTGTCACATACATTAGGTTTGCTCACCTCTTTAAATTATTTCACTTAATTCACTCTAATCTATACAACCATGCTACGATTCGAGATAAAAATGTACAAAATATGTGCAAAGTCGACGAGTAGCTTTCATTCCCGTGATCTATCTCGAGTTTCGTCGACTATAACTTCTTAATTTTGGACCGAAGTTTTCACCATTTTTAGACGATTATCAAATTCGCCGCATTCGGCCCACAATTTAATTTTGTTTTAGCGAGTAGATCAATCTCGCTATTTCCCACAACTTTAGTGTTATAAGTTGTTCGTTTCGGCGGACATTTAGGTATAGATGTATTGTATGTACGTGTTTACAGTGTGCCTTTTGAACCAGTTCATGGCGTGCTAGTGTGTTCGCTGCGCCGCAAACTTCGCCCACGCTCAGCTTCTGCCCCGGCCTCCGCCACCGTACTGCTGTCGCGTCGTTCTGTTGTCCTGCTCCTGCCTCTCTGTTGTACGTGTTCATGGTGTGTCTTTTGTCGTGTTCATGCATGGTGTGGTGTTGTGTGCTTGATTGTTCATTGTCGCCGCAAACTTTGCTGGTGGAAGCGCATCTATTGCCACGACCTCCGCCGCCGCACCGCCGTCACGCCACGCCATTGTCCCGCTCGCCGGTCCTCAGGTGGTGTCACCTATACGAACTTATTCCAAGTGTGGAGGTGTGAGTTAAGTTTATCATGTAGACTAGGAAATGAGAGTAATTGGAAGTGCACATGCAACCAGTGATATAATGCAGCTCACTAAACACGAAAATAGGGGGAACAAATGAAATATAGACAACCACCTGACTACACACACGTAATGGAAAATCGGAGACCACAAGGTCCACAAATGCATGTGCAATGACAACTCCTGTAATGGAGGCATATGGAAATGGAACCATCGGTTATTACTAACTATATGAAAGACAATCCCTTTAGTGAGCTGTGAGCGCTCGGACCATGATACGTCTCAAACGTATCTATAATTTCTGATGTTCCATGTTGATATTATACCAATTGTTACATGTTTTATATACACTTCATAGCATTTTTATGCATTTTCTGGGACTAACTATTAACAAGATGCCACAGTGCCAGTTCCTGTTTTCTGCTGTTTTTGTATTCCAGAAAAGCTAGTCTGAAAATATTCTCGGAATTGGACGAAACTTGGACAGAACCTCCTATTTTTCCAACACGTAAACGGAGTCCAAATGAGAGACAGAGGGGAGCCACGAGCCAGCCACACCATGGGGCGGCGCGGGCCCCCCAACGCGCTGTGGGGTGGTGTGGGCCCCACGGGCATCTCCAGCCGCCGCCCTTTCGCCTATATAATCTTCCCGACGCGAAAACCCTAAATATCCGAGCCATTATCCACGAAAAGTTAAAGAGACGCCGCCGCCGTCAACCCTAGCTCGTGAGGGTTCAGAAGCTCTTCCCGGCACTCTGCTGGAGAGGGGAATCATCACCGGAGGGCTCTACATCACCATGCCTGCCTCCGGAGTGATGCGTGAGTAGTTCATCCTTGGACTACGGGTCCATAGCAGTAGCTAGATGGTTGTCTCTCCACTTTATGCTATCATGTTAGATCTTGTGAGCTGCCTATCATGATCAAGATCATCTTATTGTAATGCTACATGTTGTGTTTGCTGGGATCCGATGAATATTGAATACTATGTCAAGTTGATTATCAATCTATCTTATATGTTATTTATGATCTTGCATGCTTTCCGTTACTAGTAGATGTTTTGGCCAAGTAGATGCTTGTAACTCCAAGAGTGAATATTTATACTAGATAGTGGGTTCATGCCTCCGGTAATCTGGGAGAGAGACAATAACTTCTAAGATTGTGGATGTGCTGTTGCCACTAGGGATAAAATAACCGATGCTTAGCTTAAGGGTGCGCCGTTAGGTCTAATGCATTTGTTTACATTACGCACATTACTTAATGCGATTATCCGTTGCTTGCAACTTAATACCAACGGGGAACTCGGATGACAACCTGAAGGTGGATTATTAGTCATAGACGCTGTTGGATAACGGTCTATGTATTTTGTCGTAATGCCCACATGAATATCATAGTAATCATCATGTCATATATATGCATTGTCATGCGCTCAATATTTTGTCAATTGCCCAGCTGTAATTTGTTCACCCAGCATGTTAGTTATCTTTTATGGAGAGACACCACTAGTGAACTGTGGACCCTGGTCCATTCTTTTACACTGATAATACAACCAACTGCAAACATTGTTCCTTTTCATTCTCTGCAATTTACTACTGTTTCCCACACCATACTGATGACTCCCAAGTGCAGGAGATCAATTGTAGTACCTTTCGATTAGAAAAGGTTGTCGAACCCACGAGGAGCTGAAGGTATTGGTTAGCAAGAATGATAAATAAAACAATGAAAGATGCAAGTGTTTTTGGGATTTTTGGTTGTATAGTTGCAAGAAAGTAAAATGCTGAATATAAATGATAGCAAGTAAAAAGCTCTCAAAGAGAGAAAGCCCAATCCTCTATGTGGCAAGAGGACAAGCTCAAGTGATGTGTAACTTATATGTGGAAAACGTTCCCGAGGCGGCATGGATATGCTAGGCATAGAGATTTATTAAACAACACGTTGAATATCTTGTCAAGTTTTAATCTTCTTTGGACGGAGCCATTGTTAGGTATGCTAAATAAATAAACTAAACCCCTTATGATGGATCATGTGGCCAAGTAAATGACTGCACAAGAATTATTAAGACATAAAGTCCCACCATAGCATTACACTCTAAGGTCCCCGATACTAATACCCTCATAATGCAACTTCATGACTCGGTCTCAGGTTTACATGTCCCCCAAGTCTCCCTCAATTCATTACACTACGGTGTTCTCCTATGAGCCCATATAGGTGAAGTGTTGTGCAGTCGACGTTCGCACAACACCATCATAGAATCACATAAAAAGATAAACACTAGACAAAATACCAACACATGTCATATATAAATCATTGCCAATTCATCCTATGCCCTCAGGAACATACGGGAACTACTCACAACGTGCAAACATAATGATATTCAGTGGCATAAGTGGTACAACACAATCTGAAAATATAACTTCACCTCCAAATAATGACAAGTACTCAATCACAAACATGAATAGTAGCACAAGACAAGTATCTAGGGTATAGCAACTCTCAAACTACGAGGGGAACGGAGTGGATCACGGAGATGATGATGGAGATGGTGCTGGTCTTGGTGATGGTGATGATGTAGAGGCCTCCTCCCACGCCAAGGAGGAGAGGTGATGACGATGACGATGATTTCCCCCTTCTCCGGAGCTCCGGAGCAGCAGGATCTGACCCCCTCGGAGGGAATCAGGAGTTTCGCCGCCGCCGCGGCCTCGGATGGACTTGGGAAAATTAGGGCGTACTTTTCGGGCGAGACGAAGGCGTGTTAAAAAGCCCCAGCGAGGAAGTGCCCGAGGCTCCATGTGGGCCCACGCGGCCAAAGAATCTGGCCGCGTGGGCCCCCCTCTTTTGGGCCTCGTGGCTCTCCTCCTTCGATCTTCTTCCCACTGCTTTCTCTCCGATGAAAAACCAGCTGTGCAATTTTCCTTTTTTATTTGGGTCCCTGTAGCTCCTGAAACATTAAAAACAAGAAAAAGGAGGTTTTCTGCCTCCCAGAAATTAAATACCAAAAATAGGGACTTTGTATGAAAGTCCCATAAATCATCTAAAACATGTAAAAACAATGATATAACAATGCAATAACATTCTAATATGATAATATAAGTTGTATAAATGATGATATAAAATGCACGTATCAACTCCCCCAAGCTTAAACCTTTACTCGTCCTCGAGTAAGTAAGGACATAGATCATTACATGCATCAATGGACTTATGGTTGATAAATAAATACGAGCATTGTATCATCATCATATTCAATTGCAATGAAGATTAATGAACTAAAACTCATACACATGAGGGCAACATAAGTAGAAGCTCTAGCAATCACCCCTTACTTTTGAAGCAAATAACCATTGTATGTTGGACAATTGAATCATACTTTTTTCACATGCTTTTGCTCTTATGGCAAGCATTATAATATTTTATACTTTGCTGAAATTTAAAGACAAGATAAACTCTCATTGGATAACAAGTTAAAGAAGACAAATGAAAAGATAGATATAAATTGTTTACACCTTGCTTCACTAGTAACTAGTGCAAACTTTAGTCATGGATATTTCAATCAAGTTCCTATGCTCTATACAACCTTTATCTTACACTTTCCATGGCTAACTGAATTTTCAGGTGCCTCCTTTTCATTCACTTTCCAAGAGCATAAGTATTGAAATATCCATGATTCATTAATTTGCTCAAAAGATACTAGATTCTAACAAGAGTGTTTCATATCCTTTTCATTAACCCTTCCTAACTTTTTATCCTACAAGACTATATCTCAACCTTAAACTATTAATTTTCAAGTCATATGACTCATTCTCTTTACTTATTTTATAATGAGTAATTCTACAATTGTCCAACACACTCAAGTTAATTAAATTCAAGGCAAGATGTGACTGAAACTCTAAATATGCCACGCTCATTTGCATGAGTGTTACCCATAAATCTCCAAACAAGAGAATCATGGATGACACCATACTTTAATATTCATTGATAAACCACAAGATAGGGATACATGATAATGCTCCATGAGCTCACACACCTAAGAGATATTGATAACTAAACGATAAAAGCAAAACACACCATGACTAGATAGATATGATAAACTAGTAAAGATAAAGACTAGGTGAACTCCCCCAAGCTTGACGTTTTGCTAGAGCTCTTTATTTCTCTTCCTTCTTGTCTCATAATAATTATCTTCAAGTTCTCCAACGATGCTCATCATAAGATTGTAGGCTTCCTCAAACTTGCTTGCAGCTTTTCCCAGTTTTCCATGAGATTCTTCTCCACCGTCTTCTTGCTAGGCTTCCACTCCGGGCTTGGTACTTTTACATTCGGGATCTTACGATGTGGCACGCTGGAATTCCCTGTCAATAAGAGTAGAAACCACGTTTTTGCTAGCAAGTGCGTGCCTAGGAGCCTTCCCTCCTGTGCTCATGCGCGCCGTCTGCCTCTTGTTTCCAAGAGACACGTTCACCCTCACACCAGCAACGGAGATAGGAGAAGGTGGTGCTGTTGCAATAGGTGCGATGTCGACGAAGGGCTTGTATTCTTTCTCTTCCGCTTCCTCCTTCTCCATCTCCTCCTCGTCGGGCTTGTAGTCTTCATCATCCGAGTAGTCCTTCCTCTTCCTATTCCTCCTCCATATGGACGTGGGGCTGTTGCCCTCGAGTTCATCATCATCATCGTCCATGGAGGAGCATTGGAAGGAGTCTCCCGAAGACATAGCTAAAAACCTGACAGGCAGAAACAGCAAAAGCAAAGATCGCTCGAGAACGCTCGGTGCGAGATTAGATCAACGAAAAGGGGTATATATTGACGGTTTTTAGGTCAAGACGAAGCGTCGGAGACGAAAACGAGACGAAAGGGACTCCGAGGGGAAAAGGAGTGGGCCCACGCGGCCAAAGAATCTGGCCGCGTGGGACCCCCTCTTTCCTTCCTCGGGCTCCGTTCCTTCCAGTTTTCTTGTCCCACACGTTAATTTCCATAAAAAATGACTCCGTAAAATTTACGCAATTCCGAGAAACTTTCCAACACAAAAGTTACCTATTATTGATTTTGGGTTTCTGAAACTGCAAAATTCTTCGCAATTACCTCCTCCGGTGTCTTTAAATTCAACTCCTCCACCTTTCCGATGAAGCTCTTCCTGCAATATAATGTTTAAGGCGTTGTCCATTGACTACATGAGGTTTACCTTTCATATCACCGTGAAGACGGATAGCTCCTGAACGGTACACCTCCTGTATCACTAATGGTCCCTGCCACTTTGAAGCTAACTTCCCTGCAGAAAACTTGAAACGAGAGTTGTATAATAAAACTTGATCACCTACTTTGAATTTTTTTCTTAATTTTCTTGTCATGCCAAATCTTAACTTTTCTTTAAACATTCTGGCACTTTCATAAGCTTCATTTCTCCATTCATCTAGTAGGTTTAAATCAAGAATTCTCTTCTCTCCGCAGTTTTAAAATCAAAGTTCAATTGTTTAATAGCCCATCTAGCTTTATGTTCTAATTCAACAGGTAAATGACAAGCTTTTCCATAAACCATTTTATAAGGAGACATTCCCATAGGATTTTTAAAAGCAGTTCTATAAGCCCACAATGCATCATTAATTTTAAGTGGCCAATCAGACCTAGACTTATTCACTGTCTTTTCCAAAATGAGTTTAATTTCCCTATTACTTAATTCAACTTGTCCACTTGTTTGGGGATGATAAGGAGATGCAATTCTATGGTTAACATCATATTTTGCCAATGTTTTCTAAGAATACCATGTAAGAAATGAGAACCACCATCAGTAATTAAAAACCTAGGAACACCAAACCTGGGGAAAATGATGTCCTGAGCATCTCATTGCTGTGGCATGATCTGCACTTTTGGTTGGAATTGCTTCCACCCACTTTGTAACATAATCCACTGCAACCAAAATATGAGTATGCTTTGTCTTTGATTCTGGGAAAGGTCCCATAAAGTCAAAACCCCACACATCAAATGGCTCAAGTGGTAAAGAATAATTCATAGGCATTTCATTTCTCCTACCAATATTTCCTACTCTTTGACATTTATCACAAGATTTAACATATTCAGCACAATCCTTAAATAAAGTAGGCCAATAAAACCAGATTGTAATACCTTTGCACCTGTACGATCTCCTGCATGATGCCCTCCATAGGGACTGTCATGACAATCTCTTATAATAGCCTGTTGTTCATGCTCAGGTACACAACGTCTAATAATACCATCCACACTTTTCTTATAAAGGAAAGGATCATCCCAAAAATAATGTCTAAGATCATAAAAGAATTTCTTTCTTTGTTGAAAGTGAAGTGTGGAGGTAAAACTTTACCAACAATAAAATTTGCATAGTTGGCAAACCATGGAGATGCAACTTTAGCACTAGAAACATTAAATTGCAAGTTGTTCATTAACAAAGCTATCATTAATAGGAATAGGATCATCAGGTATATTTTCCATTCTAGAAAGATGATCAGCTACTTGATTATCTTCCCCTTTCCTATCAACAATGTGTAAATCAAATTCTTGCAATAAAGTACCCATCTTATTATCTAGGCTTAGCATCTTTCTTATTCATTAAGTATTTAATAGCAGAATGATCAGTATGTATGTGACTTTGAATCAGTAATATAAGGTCTAAACTTGTCACAAGCAAATAGCACTGCTAAAAATTCTTTTTCAGTTGTAGCATAATTCTTTGAGCAGCATCAAGTGTTCTACTAGCATAATAAATAACATTCAGTTTCTTATCAACACGTTGGCCCAAAACAGCCCCAACTGCATAATCACTAGCATCACACATAATTTCAAAAGGCAATTTCCAATCAGGAGGTTGAATAATAGGAGCACTTATTAAAGCATTCTTCAAAATATTAAAGGACTCAATGCAATCATCATTAAAAGAGAAAGGAACATCCTTTTGCAAAAGATTGGTTAGAGGTTTTGATATTTTGGAGAAATCTTTAATAAACCTACGGTAAAAACCTGCATGCCCAAGAAAACTTCTTATACCTTTGATGTCCCTTGGGTATGGAGCTTTTCAATAGCTTCTATCTTTGCTGGGTCAACTTCTATTCCTTTCCAGAAATCTTATGCCCAAGAACAATACCTTCAGTAACCATGAAGTGACACTTCTCCCAATTAAGAACTAAGTGTTGGTCTTCACAACGCTGCAAAACTTTGTTAAGGTTGAACAAGCAATTATCGAAGGAAGTACCATACACAGAAAAATCATCCATAAAACTTCCATTATCTTTTCAATATAATCAGCAAATATAGCATTCATGCATCTTTGAAAAGTAGCAGGAGCATTGCACAAACCGAATGGCATTCTCCTATAAGCAAATGTACCATATGGGCAAGTAAAAGTGGTCTTTTCTTGATCATCCTTATGGACAGGAATTTGTGAGAAACCTGAATAACCATCTAAATAGCAAAAGTGAGAGTGTTTAGATAACCTTTCTAACATTTGATCAATAAATGGCAATGGGTAATGATCTTTACGAGTTGCTTTATTTAACTTCCTGAAATCAATACACATCCTATAACCAACAACAGTACGTTGAGCCACAAGTTCATCCTCATCATTTGGAACAACAGTCATTCCACCCTTTTTAGGAACACAATGAACAGGACTAACCCACTTACTATCAGCTATGGGATAAATGATACCAGCTTCAATAAGTCTTATTACCTCTTTCCTTACCACTTCTTTCATTTTTGGATGGAGACGGCGTTGATAATCAACAACAGGTTTTGCATCCTCCTCCAAATTAATTTTATGCATACATAGAGCTGGGCTTATACCTTTAAGATCATCAAGAGAGTATCCAATGGCTGGTCGGTGAGCTTTAAGCACATCAAGTAATTTTCTTCTTCTTCAGCTGAAAGGTTAGCACTAATAATGACAGGATATATGCTCTTCTCATCCAAATATGCATATTTAGATTTTAGGCAAAGGTTTTAATTCAAAACTAGGATCCCCTTTAGGTGGTGGTAGCACTCCTAAATTATCAGGTGGGATATGCAATTGTAATTGTGGTGGTTGTTGCCATAATATTTGTTCTAAAGCATCTTTTTCTCATCATTAAATGGTTCATCTTGATTAAGCATATAACGTTCTACCACGTCTGAAAGCTACAGCTATATGAGCAAGAGTTTCAATATATCTTCAGAAATTGGCTCTTTCTCAATGTTTATCAGCAAATTTGAAAAGTTGAATTCAAGTTTTTCTCCAGCACATTTAATAAACACTTTCTCTTTAGCAAATTAATTTCAGCACCAACAGTGTGTAAGAAAGGTCTACCAAAAATGATAGGACAAAATGAATCTTGAGGACAACCAAGCACAATAAAATCAGCAGGATATTTTATTTTGCCAACCAATACTTCAACATCTCTAACAATTCCAAATGGACTAATATAATCTTTATTAGCAAGTTGAATTGTCATACCTGTCTCTTCCATAATGATAGGATCAATATCAGGCTTGATTTCAAGATAAAGA
The DNA here is from genome assembly GCA_947311845.1 of Poa pratensis. Lineage (NCBI taxonomy): Eukaryota > Viridiplantae > Streptophyta > Magnoliopsida > Poales > Poaceae > Poa > Poa pratensis. The sequence continues at coordinate 10,017,620 of CAMZMU010000091.1, forward strand.
GAATATGGAATGACACTAATACTTGCTCCAATATCACATAACCATGATAACTTGAAGTCCCAATAGAGCATGATATAACAGGTTACCAACCTTGGCCGAATTACCTTTATGACTTTAGTAGCATCTTCACATAAATAAACATCAACAGGGTCTTCTTCATTTAATTGTTTGATAATGAAATTTGACTGTTGACTTCCACCTGTTCATAAGGCTGAGAACATCTTCTTTTACTCTTGTTAGTAACAGCAATAAGTAAATTCTCCTTAACTTGGTTTGGATATGGAGGTGGTTCAACATACTCCTCAATTGTCACAGATGACACTGGTTCTACCTGTTTAATAACTTTAGGAACAACAATAGATTGTTTAACAGGTTCAACATAAACTTCAAACCCACTTTTAGGAACACAATATGATCAGCAAAAGTTTAGCTATCTCAATTATAACATAAGGATCAAGACCAAAATCACTCAGATTTTTAAACAAATAGAAGTAGAGAAGTTCTCTACACATGAATATCCATAGTCAAATAGGGCTCATTACCTTTATCAAGATCCCAATGACAGTTTTCAGAAATAGTCTCCAATAAATTCCATGCTTCTTCTTCAGTATTATTTGTAAAACTTCCACCAGATGAATTATCCAGAATTCCTTTGTTCATTGGTAGCCTCACATAAAAGTTTATCAATATAATTTTCCTTGTAAGATCATGACAAGGATTCTTGCGAAGGAGTTCCTTTAACCTCCCCCAAGCTTGAGTAATACTCTCTCCCAGATGTGGCCAGAAATTAAATATATAGCAGCGGTTCTCATAAGCTTCTTTAGGAGTAAAATACTTAAGAAAGAAAACCTTCCTCAAAATACTCCATTCAATATGACTTCTTCATCCAAAGACCTGACCAAATACGAGCATTACCAGATAAAGACAAATATAATAGCTTCCTTTTTACCTGATCCTCAGAAATACCAGGAAGTCTAAATAAGCCACATATGTCTTCAATTGTCTCCATGTGTTCACGTGCAGACTTAGTTCCATCCCTGTAAATGGATTTTTCATAACTCTTTTAACATGACCAATGGGAATTTTAAATCCCACTTTAGGTACCTCAGACACAGTAGTTTCAACCACTTTAGGAGTAGTGGCATAAGCACTTTCATATAGCAAGATGCAGCGAGGCACGATTCATAAATGCCATAGTAACAATGAGATAAAACAGTAAATAAAATTCAGCTTTCAAGTTTCCTTACCAAACTTCTTACCAATAGCGCTACGCTCCCCGGCAACGGCGCCAGAAAAGTATCTTGATGACTCCCAAGTGCAGGAGATCAATTGTAGTACCTTTCGAATTAGAAAAGGTTGTCGAACCCACGAGGAGCTGAAGGTATTGGTTAGCAAGATGATAAATAAAACAATAAAAGATGCAAGTGTTTTTGGTATTTTGGTTGTATAGTTGCAAGAAGTAAAATGCAATATAAATGTAGCAAGTAAAGCTCTCAAAGAGAGAAAGCCCAATCCTCTATGTGGCAAGAGGACAAGCTCAAGTGATGTGTAACTTATATGTGGAAAACGTTCCCGAGGGCGGCATGGATATGCTAGGCATAGAGATTTATTAAACAACACGTTGAATATCTTGTCAAGTTTTAATCTTCTTTGGACGGAGCCATTTTAGGTATAGCTAAATAAATAAACTAAACCCCTTATGATGGATCATGTGGCCAAGTAAATGACTGCACAAGAATTATTAAGACATAAAGTCCCACCATAGCATTACACTCTAAGGTCCCCGATACTAATACCCTCATAATAACTTCATGACTCGGTCTCAGGTTTACATGTCCCCCAAGTCTCCCTCAATTCATTACACTACGGTGTTCTCCTATGAGCCCATATAGGTGAAGTGTTGTGCAGTCGACGTTCGCACAACACCATCATAGAATCACATAAAAAGATAAACACTAGACAAAATACCAACACATGTCATATATAAATCATTGCCAATTCATCCTATGCCCTCAGGAACATACGGGAACTACTCACAACGTGCAAACATAATGATATTCAGTGGCATAAGTGGTACAACACAATCTGAAAATATAACTTCACCTCCAAATAATGACAAGTACTCAATCACAAACATGAATAGTAGCACAAGACAAGTATCTAGGGTATAGCAACTCTCAAACTACGAGGGGAACGGAGTGGATCACGGAGATGATGATGGAGATGGTGCTGGTCTTGGTGATGGTGATGATGTAGAGGCCTCCTCCCACGCCAAGGAGGAGAGGTGATGATGATGACGATGATTTCCCCCTTCTCCGGAGCTCCGGAGCAGCAGGATCTGACCCCCCTCGGAGGGAATCAGGAGTCGGGCGAGACGAAGGCGTGTTAAAAAGCCCCGAGCGAGGAAGTGCCCGAGGCTCCGGATGATGGGCCCCACGCGGCCAAAGAATCTGGCCGCGTGGGCCCCCTCTTTTGGGCCTCGTGGCTCTCCTCCCTTCGATCTTCTTCCCACAGCTGTTCTCCCGATGAAAAACCAGCTGTGCAATTTTCATTTTCTTATTTGGGTCCCTGTAGCTCCTGAAACATTAAAAACAAGAAAAAGGAGGTTTTCTGCCTCCCAGAAATTAAATACCAAAAATAGGGACTTTGTATGAAAGTCTCATAAATCATCTAAAACATGTAAAAACAATGATATAACAATGCCAATAACATTCTAATATGATAATATATGTTGTATAAATGATGATATAAAATGCACGTATCACATACGTTGAATCCTTTGTTTTCAGCAAGCCGGTGAGATTGACAACCTCACTGTTTCGTTGGGGCAAAGTAGTTTGATTGTGTTGTGTGTAGATTCCACGTTGGTGATCGAGTAAACGGCGCCACCAACAATGTTCAGAAGTGATTTCTTGCTCCTACTGGTTCGATTAAACCTTGGTTTCATACTGAGGGAAACTGCTGCTACACTACTTCATACCTTTCTCTTGGGGTCTCCCAACGAACGTGCGATCCATGTCATCAAGCACTTTTTCTGGCACCGTTGCCGGTGAGCAAGAGGATTTCTGCAAGGGGGGTTTCACGCTTCCAACCTCTTTACTTTGTTTTTGTCTTGCTTAGTTTATTTTTATTTATTCTTGTTTGCTTTATTTATCAAAAACACAAAAAAATTAGCTACTTTTATTTTCAAATTGTTATTTTTCAGTCTTGTTATCATGTCTAGCCCTGTTCCTGTCATCATGTCGCCTGAAGAAGAGATCTTCACTTTCAAGCAAGGGAGTGAGGAGAGTTTTAAAGATGGTTGGTCTAGAATTTTTGAGTCCTATGCTAAAACTGGACCTAAAATGACTTTAAGCCTGCTCCTTAGTAGCTTTTATTTTGGTCTTGTTCTTTGCTACAGATATGCTTTAGGCTCCGTTTGGTTCGACTTTTGCACCGACTTCTACGGTGGAAAAGCTGAACGCTAACCAAACGAAAAAATCTCACAGCAGATTATTCCAACGCGACCTGCTTCTGGACACCATAATCCACAGCAGCACGGACCCTGCTTCCATCGCGGTGAAAACCAACTTCTAACCAAAATTACCCATGTTGCCATCGATAAGTAAAAAACGATTCGTTCTTTATATCCTCTGCACCCTCGTCGCGAGACTGTTCTTCCGGTGGCACTCCATCCACGCCCGACCGCCGTCTAGCCGCCACCGAGGGTTCCGTCGCCGCTGAACCTGGCCGTTGTTCGGCAACCTCCAAACCTGCGCACTCCAACGTCCTGCGTCCACCGCCTCTCCGTCGCAGGAGCCAGCGCCACCCGCCAATCTTGGATCTCGTTGGAGCCGGCGAGCTCACCACATGGGTATGCCGCTCCGGCAAGGGCCTCGCCTTCACCTCCTCCAACAACTCCCACTCCCACAGACGGAGAGGCCAAGCCCTGCAGCACCGTGGCTGTTCGCCGCACCAATGTGCTCCTGCTCCCGCTCCCTGAGGACCTGTGACGAGGACCGGGTGGATCAACCCTCGTGAGGAAGCGAGGTGCCGAGATGCTTGCGCTTCATGTAGGCGTGTTCCTTGCTTATATTGTCACCGTCCGTCTGTTCGTTTTGCGCAGTGTTAACGGGCTCGCGGCGGGGACCAGGCACGTCCTGCTGAAGTGCTGATGTTATTTGGTTCAGATCAATACATGCTTATGGATATACGACTATACGACCAAGTTTCTACGACATGGCCTCGTTGCCACCAAACTCACCGTCTTGTGCATGTTACTTGTGTCCAGTGTCCCTGACGTGAGCTATGTTGGTTCCAGAGCGTTAGATGGATTCCTTTGAGACACACGTGGGAAGCTAGCTATGGGTGCAAAATTATCTACGTTAAGAAGCTAGGTCAATTTCCCCATGAACCACCAGCTCCCTCTAGACCAGAACGATTCATGGCTCCGCAAGAAACTCACGTGAACTCGGTGAGGGGGCACGATCAAGTCCAGATATGCTTGTCGACAAAGAATTGATGGAGTTCCACATTACAGAAATGAACAATAAGTACCTAAATTATCATTCCGGCGAAGTCTCCAGGCATCTCCAGCGAGGTCCCGAAAAGTTCCGGGATGGTTCTGATGATTTCCGGCGAGGTTTTGGCCATCTCCGGCGAGGTCCGGCCAACTCCGGTGAGGGTCCGGCAATATCAAAGTGGCCAGAGGCGTTCCAGCGCGACTCCGGCAAGGTTCGGCATGTCTTACCCTATCTCTGGCGAGGTTTCGGCAAATTCCGACCAACTCCGGTGAGGGTCCGGCGATATCAAGGTGGTCGGAGGCGGTCCGCCGCGACTCCGGCAATGTCCAGCGTGTCTTCTCCTATCTCCGGCAAGGTTTCGGCGAGGTCCGACCAACTCCGGCGAGGGTCCGGTGATATCAAGGTGGGCGGGGGTGGTCCGGCGTGGTGGGTCGGTGAGGCGTAGGTGACGAACTCTGAATAGAAATTCCGGCCGACGGCTCTCCCACGGTCTTAGGGGTAATTGTAACACCCCAGGTATCAACCCTACCTGACGATGCTACCACACTTTCTAATCACACCAAGAAAAGAAACAAATCTAAACCCAGACAGCACCACCTTTGATTATAAGGACAACCAAAACAAATAGTTTAGAAATATTTGACAAATAGCATCAATATACTTTGCACAACAATGACGCAGTTTATAATTTACAAACCAATAGATAGATATAAGCGGTAAATATTCGAGCGACCAAATGCTCACACTAAGCACTACAAAAGACCCACATAGGTAGATTTGAATAAGCAACTGAACGGCTACAACTTGGAGATGATAGGATCGTTCACTAAGCATTGTCTAGAAATATGTGATCAAGTGACGTGGTAGGTGCGCTACGCCCGTCTCCCATGCATATGTCAATTACTTATTACCTGGAAACCAAATGAAAAGCAAGAGTGAGTATGAAATACTCAGCAAGTACATGTTGGAACCATGACAATAATAATCCATTAACAACTTAGAACTTCACTCCGAGATACACAATTCATCTCACAATTGAACTACGGGTTTTGGCACATGTGACGGGTAATAGTCATCATGTGAAAGGCAGTGTTGGCTCGGAATTTACCAACGTGTCGGCTCGGAATTTACCGACCTGCCGCAGTATTGGCTCGGAATTTACCAAACTGCCACAGAATTGGCTCGGAATTTACCAATCTGCAACCCGTGAAGTTTAGAAGGAAGACGTCGAGTCGGATTACCAAATAAGAACAAGCACATCGAAAACATATCAAACAACACAAGGAAGCATAAAGAGGCGAGGTTCGTCATGCACTTGCCTTAACCTCGACGTTCAACGGAAGAATTTATATCGGCACCGGAAAACCTCACACCTGTGGATGAAAGCACTCAGAAATACTAGACACGGTATGCTAACAATATACTTATAGGACGTGTGTAGCTCTTGCTGTTCGACCGAGTTAATTATCAGGATGCGTGCTCATAACTCTATTTGTAAACAGAGCTGCAACATAAATATTTGCTAACAATTATGCCTACTCCAAGACTTGTATACCAAATTGATGTATTAGACAACAACCAGACGCCATGGTGTGCCAAACCATCAGGATTAATTAGAGGCAGAAATAAATAGGACTACGTAGCATCAAAACGTACTCAGATCTATAGACAAAAACATCAGGATCTAAAAGGGGCTACACGTCTTAGATAAGCAACAGCTTTCTTTGATCTAAATACTAACATTCAGCCAAACTGACACTACAACACGTCAGACCAGAGATTTCTGAGGCTGAAACCGTACACCCCTGCGCTAGATCCCAGTGCTAACTACAACAAGACCTACTCAATCGCTCGCTGGGAGAGAAAAACTACAGGACCAGCTAAAGGAATCGAACCAGAAGAAATAGGAGCAGCACCTCTAGCGCCTGGTGGTCTTCATGGCAGATCTGCGAGGAGTCCGGCCAGTCCAGCCTGCAGCCTGAGATTCGTAGAGTGGTGATGGCGATTGGTGATCCTGGACGCGGCGGCGGCGGAATCAGCGGGTTGATTGGGAGATGGCATTGGCGGCGGGCGGACAAGGGCAGGAATGACTCGTGAGGAAGAAAAAAGGAACCGACTTGGTTGGGCTTGATATATATCCGTCCCTCTTTTCTTTAATCTGAAAAACTTACACGCTAAGGAAAAACTAATGGTCTAGATTTTATAGAATTCTCCACGATCTGTCCAAACACTAAATTAAATAAACCTGTAGTGTTTTTTCGATCAGCTCCAAGAGACGAACTCGATTATGGTCTGAGACTTTCCATAAGACCAACGGTTAAAAAAAAGTTAATCCTGGTCCACTAAGTTCCGTCTTTTTTTCCAAATATACTTTATAAATTAATACGGGGTATTACATTCTTCCCCCCTTTAACAGAATTCGCCCTCGAATTCTTCACCATTGAAAGGTTTTTTTTTATATAGGAGAAAAGCTATTTTGATATAAGGTTAGCCCTTGATGACTCATCTCCTTACAACTAATAAGGGTATAGGCACACAGAGTAGTTCACCACTCCAACCTAACTGGAACTAATAGTAAGAGTAGTTTGGTACGGGGCCAGCTCATCCCACACTCGAACTATTAACTCCGTATGTGGATAGGTAAATCTGGCAACCTAGCACTCGGGCACAACCTCACCTGGTAAGCCTCCCATTCAATCAGACAAGAAACCAGTTTTTTCAGAGTCGGCTCTTGGCCGCCATGTCCACCATCATTACCGGACTGTCTTGCACTCCCTCCTTCTTGATGACTATTCTCAACCTCTGCACCTGATTCATCAACATGATTATTGTGGCCTCCATGACCACGATCATTGCGACCATGACCCCTACCTCTAACTCTCAGAGGCATAAATATACACAGCATTATCAATTATCAAAGTAAGGTTCATATACTCAAGGACACAATCATCATCAATATAAGAGAACACATAAGCCTAAATGCAATGCATGGCCCAACCCATCCTATTGTGCATCAGTGTGTCAAATTTTAATTTGTTAGCTTACTAACTAAGGAGAGGACAACACCAGAGATCTAAAGCCTAGGCTCTGATACCAACTAAATAAACCTGTAGTGTTTTTCGATCAGCTCCAAGAGACGAACTCGATTATGGTCTGAGACTTTCCATAAGACCAACGGTTAAAAAAAGTTAATCCTGGTCCACTAAGTTCCGTCTTTTTTTCCAAATATACTTTATAAATTAATACGGGGTATTACAGTAATACAGATGATTCGCATAAAATTCACAGTTTCACAGTTGTTTCAGCCAAACGACTTTCAACTTTGCCACAGTTCTCATCTCACAGCAGGTTTTTCACGGCTCACAGTCCACAACAGCTTTTTTGAAATCCACAGCTGAACTAAACACACCCTTAGATGCTGTGGTAGGAGGAGATTTTCTTCGTTATGATGGGGATCAAGCTTTTAATGCTATAAAAAAAATGATTACAATTTCTAGCCCTCCAACCAGTAAAATTGATTCGGCTTTGACAAGCATAAGTGATAGACTTAACACTCTTAAAACAAACATATCTGGTCTAAAAGAAGGGTATAATCAGATTCGTGAGCACTATGATAATGTGCCAGTAAATTTTGAACCATCGGGATGGGTTCCCTCAGTAAAAGTTGTTATCAATGGTGAAACTTTCCATGCTCGCTATGATATTATGTCTGAATTCTGTTTAATGCCCAAGGATATTTTTGATTCCTTAAATCTTTGGGAGCTTTCCAAATGCGAAGATTGTATAATTTTGGGTGATAATACTATTAAATTACCAAGAAGAGTAGCCGAAGGAGTATTTACAAAACTCCTGGGGATAACAATATCTATTGATTATCTTGTCATTGAATGTGCAGGAGTAGGACAAATTACGCTTGGAAGATCTCTGTTGAAACGCTTTGGAGCCATAATGGATGTGGGCCAAGGCACTATGAATTTCGCCTCTTCACCTATGTGCAACCAAGTATTTCCTAAAGATAAGGGTAAGGGTAAGAGAGCTAAGCGTAAGACTGTTGATGCTTCATCACTTGGAAACACTTGATTCTTACTTTCTGCGCCTAGCTGAAAGGCGTTAAAGAAAAGCGCTTATGGGAGACAACCCATTATTTTATTTCTGCAATTTTTCTTTTCTTTTTGAGTCAAGGAGTTGTTTACTTCTGTAACAATTCCTTTGTATCTTTATTTTATCGCATTGTTGTGCCAAGTATTGCCTCTAATAGGAAGATGATGCTAGATTTGGATTTCTGCGCAGGAACAGATTTCTGCTGTTCACCGTTTTACTTCTGTAAAATCACAGAAAAATTATTTAACTCTGCAAATGTTTGTGCGTGATCCTCAGATATGTACGCATCTTTCGTTAGTTTAAATTTTTTCGATATGAGCAACGTAAGTGCCTCGAAAAAAATCGTCTTTACAGACTGTTCTGTTTAGACAGATTCTGTTTTTTATTTTTCGCATCCTCTCTTTTACTAGTGTTGAGTGGAATTCTTTTTTAGGGTGAAGAGCTTCACATAACATCAGTGGCAGTAGTTAATGTTAAAAGTAACGGTCATGTTTGTGTCCTTATAGAACATGTGAGTTTTTGATTGTGCACTAACCCTCTAATGAGAATTACTCTGAGTTTGGTGTGGCGGAAGTTTTCAAGGGTCAAGAGAGAAGGATGATATAATGTGATCAAGAAGAGTGAAGAGCTTAAGCTTGGGGATGCTCCCATGGATCATCCCAGCATATTTCAAGAAGACTCAAGCGTCTAAGCTTGGGGATGCCTTCTTCATCAGCAACTTATCAGGTCATCTGTAGTGAAACTATATTTTAATTCTTTCACATCATATGTGCTTTACTTGGAGCGTCTGTGTGCTTTTATTTTCAGTATTTTATTTTTCTTATGGTCAACTTGATTGGACCCTAGCATTCTTGATTGGGAGAGAGACACGCTCCGCTTTTTCATATGAATACACCTATTCTTCACTTATACTTGTTGAGTATTCTTATCTAGCTATTGCTATGCTTTTAGCTCCTGTTTTGCATGCATCTCTTATTCAGAGCTGTTAGTTCTTTTAAAGAAAGTACTCTCTTGCTTCACTTATAATTATTTGGAGAGTTTATGTTGAAATAAATTGATTGGTGTTTGGTTGGAACAGAAAATGTTGCATGTGGTAGATGGTATAATGGAAAAAGCTTACATATTCTTGTAGATCACTATATTGGATAATTTGATACTTGTCAATAGTTTTGAGTTATCAAGTAGTTCATGTTTAAGCTTTTGTATCATGTAGTTAAAACCTATTAATGAAGAACTGCCGTAAAGCTCGTTGAAATTTGGTTTGCATGATTGGTATCTCTAAGGTCTAGATATTTTCTAGTAAAAGGGTTTGATTAACAAGGAAGACAGTGTAGAGTCTTATAATGCTTGCTGTTGGAAATATGCCCTAGAGGCAATCATATTGATGATGATATTTCCACATGTTTATGAATCTCTGACAAAAGAATAATTGTCATTCCGTCCCTTGAATAAACTATCATGATATTGGTTAATGAATACGTGATTCATTTGTGAAACCCATTATCTCTATGATGTTATTCTAAATAGGTTCCTGGTCAACAATCATATGAGGGAGGCATATGATTCAGTGACTAGCACATGTATTGATGGATGATCATGTTTCACGGATCGTTGACATGGAGATGTCGATCAATAATGTGGACTCATGCTACGAACATGGAGTTGGACTGACCCACCATGAGACACTGTGAGAATATCTGTTCTTTCATGTCATCAGCTGATCTCATACAATGTGTATGCTGATTCCTTAGACCTGAGATCTTCGCGTGAGCTTGGGATGTGTAAGGGCTTTACTTTGGGGCTATCCAACGCTACACCGTGAAAGGGTAGCTATAAAGGTAGCTTCGGTTTTGTCACGAAACATGCTACAAGTCATGGTTGATCAAGATGGGATTTGCCCTCCGTGCAACGGAGTGATATGTCTTGGCCACTCGAATGACCGGATCCAGAAAATGTATGGCCGTACTCTCGGTTAAGTGTTAACCGTGTTTCAGGGATTCCGCGTCATGGATATCGAGAAAGATGATCGAGCTATTACAAGGATGACAAGTTCTCACCTTGAGCTTAATCAATATCGTGAGGCAAAAGGAACAAGTGTACAATATTGTGGAAGGTTCGTCCGATATGATCTTTACGTGTATTTGGGAGTCGGCACGTCTTGCTAGAGGCCGCTACCGATTATTGGTCGAGCAGTGTACTCGCGCCATGTCCATCTATACGTGAACCTATAGGGTCACACACTTAAGGGGTATGGAACAGAGTTTGGATATGATCCATCTCTTATTGGGTTTATAGTGCTAATGGGCCTCTAATATAGAAGCCCATTAGGAGGACTATATATAAGAGAGGAGTGGGCAGCAAAAGGCACGTAAGTGGAAACCCTAGCCGCCGCACTCTCTCCACCAGATCGCGCCATCGGTGCTAGCACCCCGACCGCGGTGTTCCATCCCTGTATGTGTGGATACCGATAGAGGCGTCACACTTGGGGCGCTTGGACAATCCATTCATGGGATCCGCGAGGTGCTGTTCGTGGGATCGCAAGGAGAAGGAGTAGTACAACTACACGGCATCGGCGTGCTACATCGACAGTCTTCCGCTGCACTGCGCGTCGAGAGGTAATTCGTGCTCCGTGATCGATTACTTGCAGGGTTCCTTGGGATAATCGCGGTAGAAATTTTGATTTGTGCTAGCGTAGCCTACCCCGATTCCCTTCACTTGCAATATGTTTTCATATAAGTCTTGCTGTGTCGGTTGATATCCTGCGTTTGCTTCAAATTACCTTGCTAGACTAAACTCTGTACTGAGAGGAAATGCTTCTCGTGCATCCAAACCTTGAGCCAAAATCCATGCCATCTGGGTCCACCATAACTACCTATATGTGGTATTTCCTTGCCACTCCAAGTAAATTTTTCATGTGCTACCTTTAAACTATTCAAAAATTATTACTCCTATTTTGTGTCAATGTTTACCAAGCTCATGAGGACGGGGTGGATGTCTTTATGTCAACTGTCAAACAGACTTTACCACCGGACTAGCGGCATATACATCCACTTATCCATTAATTTTGCAAAAAGAGCTGGCAAATGGGGTGCCCAGTCCCAATTAATTACAACTTTAACTGCTTAATTCTCTTCACATTTTTGCCCTGATTTATCAGTCAAGCAATGACAAACAGTGAAATATCTGCATGTGTAAACAAAAGAGAAGAGGGATGATCTGCCTTGCTGGTAGAAATAACGTCCTTCATGGGAGCCGCTCTTAAAAGTCTGGTTGGCAGGGGTCATATTGTATTTTCCATTTTTCTGATTCGTTGACAATTAACAAACACCTCTCAAAACTTATTTTTACTCTCTTTATGATTTCAAAAACTTAAAAAGCTGTAGCATATGATTTAATCCCTGCTTCCCTCTACGAAGGGCCTTTCTTTTACTTTTATGTTGAGTCAGTTTTCCTACTTCTTTCTATCTCAGAAGCAAACACTAGTGTCAACTTTGGTGCAACAATTTTTATATGGTTGTATATTGCACTTATTATATTGCTTTGTGTTGACAAATATCCATGAGATATATAAGTTGAAAGTTGAAAGCAATTGCTGAAGCTTAAATCTTCCTTTGTGTTGGTTAAATACCTTTTACTTAGAATCTATTGCTTTATGAGTTAACTCTTATGCAAAACTCTTTGATGCTTGTCTCGAAAGTACTATTCATGAAAAGTTTTTGCTTATATGATTCTGTTGTTTGCTCATTATCTACTTGCTAGCAAACTATAGACCATTGACCTGGATCACTTCATTCATAACATGTGCTTTACAATATTATTTGATCAAGATTATGATTGTAGCATGTCACCTCAGAAATTATTTTGTTTTTATCGTTTTACCTACTCGAGGACGAGTAGAACTAAGCTTGGGGATGCTTGATACGTCTCAAACGTATCTATAATTTCTGATGTTCCATGTTGATATTATACCAATTGTTACATGTTTTATATACACTTCATAGCATTTTTATGCATTTTCTGGGACTAACCTATTAACAAGATGCCACAGTGCCAGTTCCTGTTTTCTGCTGTTTTTGTATTCCAGAAAAGCTAGTCTGGAAATATTCTCGGAATTGCACGAAACTTAGACATAACCTCCTATTTTTTCAACACGTACACGGAGTCCAAAGGAGAGACGGAGGGGAGCCACGAGCCAGCCACACCATGGGGCGGCGCGGGCCCCCCCAACCGCGCCGTGGGGTGGTGTGGGCCCCACGGGCATCTCCAGCCACAACCCTTTCGCCTATATAATCTTCCCGACGCGAAAACCCTAAATACCCGAGCCATTATCCACGAAAAGTTCCAGAGACGCCGCCGCCGTCAACCCTAGCTCGGGAGGGTTCAGAAGCTCTTCCCGGCACTCTGTCGGAGAGGGAAATCATCACCGGAGGGCTCTACATCACCATGCTTGCCTCCGGAGTGATGCATGAGTAGTTCATCCTTGGACTACGGGTCCATAGCAGTAGCTAGATGGTTGTCTCTCCACTTTACGCTATCATGTTTAGATCTTGTGAGCCGCCTATCATGATCAAGATCATCTTATTGTAATGCTACATGTTGTGTTTGCTGGGATCCGATGAATATTGAATACTAAGTCAAGTTGATTATCAATCTATCTTATATGTTATTTATGATCTTGCATGCTTTCCGTTACTAGTAGATGCTTTGGCCAAGTAGATGCTTGTAACTCCAAGAGTGAGTATTTATGCTTCTAAGATTGTGGATGTGCTGTTGCAAATAGGGATAAAATAACCGATGCTTAGCTTAAGGGTGCGCCGCTAGGTCTAATGCATTTGTTTACATTACGCACATTACTTAATGCGATTATCCGTTGCTTGCAACTTAATACCAACGGGGAACTCGGATGACAACCTAGAGGTGGATTATTAGTCATAGACGCTGTTAGATAACGGTCTATGTATTTTGTCGTAATGCCCACATGAATATCATAGTAATCATCATGTCATATATATGCATTGTCATGCGCTCAATATTTTGTCAATTGCCCAGCTGTAATTTGTTCACCCAGCATGTTAGTTATCTTTTATGGAGAGACACCACTAGTGAACTGTGGACCCCGGTCCATTCTTTTACACTGATAATACAACCAACTGCAAACATTGTTCCTTTTCATTCTCTGCAATTTACTACTGTTTTCCACACCATACTTTTAATCCTTTGTTTTCAGCAAGCCGGTGAGATTGACATCCTCACTGTTTCGTTGGGGCAAAATAGTTTGATTGTGTTGTGTGCAGACTCCACGTTGGTGATCGAGTAAACGGCGCCATCAACAACCTTCAGAAGTGATTTCTTGCTCCTACTGGTTCGATTAAACCTTGGTTTCATACTGAGGGAAACTGCTGCTACACTGCTTCATACCTTTCTCTTGGGGTCTCCCAACGAACGTGCGATCCACGTCATCAGACCACTGTTCATCACTGTAGATATCTACAGTGTTGAACAGTGCCATTGTTCAACAGTACGTGCCCCTCTGCGCGCCGTCCATATGTCATCCGACGGTCCGCGTCGCATTTTTGCTCAAAGGCCCCTCTGTGTTTCGAAATTTGCGAACCGGTCCTTCCTATATAAAATCCTAGCCCGTGACCAGTTTAGCTAATTCCCCTCATTTTCCCCACCCGCGCTAGGGTTAGCCGACGCCGGCAGCTCCCCTGACCGCGTCTGCGCCGCCCGACTCGTGGGAGACGGTCAACCTCGACGGTGCCATCAGCCGCCGGCACCTCTCGCCCACCTCCTGCTCCCCTCCGCCGCGCGTCGCGTCGTCACATCCCTGGAGCTCGCCGACGATGACACAGGGCCCATCCCCGATGTTGAGCTCGAGCAGCTCGAGGCCGGCGGGAGTGCAGCGCAGCCCGCCGGTCGCACCTACTCGACCCATGCTGTCGCGGGACTACAGGTGGTGGAGCTCCGCCTGTAATGCACGTCGATGCGCGCTGGCCTCCTTTGCCTCTTCATGCTCAACCATATGTCCTCCCCCGTCTCTTCTTTCAAGGAGACATACAGGTTCCTCTCTCTGAAAGAGACCTACAAGTCCCTTTGATTTTTTTTGCTTCGTGTGATTTGGTTTTCTCCATAGTCTGAAATTATTTAGTTTTTCTAAATAGATTTGCACCCGTGGGATCAGTTCTCCTTGCCTATTGATGCTGCAGATTCGTCGCTGTAGATTCATCACGTACCAAAAAATAAGGTCGATTCATCTCCTTTCCTATTGTGTTTTTTTGCATGATTTAGTTATCTCCCACACTGCATATTTGTATTTGATTTCATCAGCATAAATATAAAATTGCAGGTTCACTGAGGATAGTTATCTCCCACACTGCAGATTTGTATTTGATTCCATCAGCATAAATATAAAATTGCAGTTTCATTGAGAACATCAAGTGGATCTGCTCACTATATCTCTCGTCCTAATTTACTTGTGTCCAGCAATGTGCTCCAGGTATTTGACGAATTATTAAATTAATGAAATTTCAGCAATAGTGAAAGATGCATTGAGATTAATCAGAATGATTCTCAAGTTACAGTTCGATCAAATTGCAGGACGATCATTGTTTGCACAAGACATAGATATATACATCAATCTTGATGTTGTTCAGGTTCGTTGTTTCTACTACATGTGTGCATGTAGGCAAGGAGATAGGGTATACTCCTAAGTCGCATGTTGTTTTAGAGGAACCAATTTTTAGCACAGGCATAGGCGAACAAGACACCCTTCAGGATATATTTGTGTTAAACTCTTTTGTATTGCTTACTGCGTATTCCTTTGTTAGTGCATAGCAGTACTATATATTCTAGACCAAGGTGCTGCACCTCATAGTTCTTTATTAATTATAATCAGACAGATTAAGTAAGCGGTTCTAACTTTATGCACTTGGTAATTCTTATACGTCATTTAAATTCGTTTGTACTGAAGATCCATTTACATGTTCCCCGTAGTTTCACTTTGCATTTACCATGTTGTTCGGTTCAAAATCGTTTTGACTTTGTTCACTCTACTACACATAATTATGTATCCACTTCATCTTTGTTGTTCAGTTTTTGTCAGAAGATCTTCGATTAGTCGAATCTGGCGACGACATTAATTTATCCCTTGCTTATCCAAGAAATTTCTTATTTAGTTTCTGGATGTAAGTGTGAAAACATTGTGTCTTTTTAGATGATCTCATGTAAGTTTGTAAGCATATTGGTCAACTACAAGCCTACTAACAACTTAAGCAGCAGTGAATAAATTGAATTCCCTATTACTAGATACTCTGTATTGGCTTAAAATTAGTTGTACCTCGAATTTCACATTAGAGTACTGAGTGGTGATAAAATCAAATGCAACCGGCTATGTTCCTTTTGTACGATAGAGGATGAGAGTATGATTATGAGTTCGGTGATGCTCCCAGTATAAGTATAGAAAGTACTCATGGACATATCTTAACTTAGAAAGAGCACTGTTTCTATTGTTTCGAGAACCCAGCCAGGCCAAAGCCTCCAGTTGTGACTCTAGGGAATTTCACTTACTGGATGCTTGCACAGTTTGAGTCTATTGTTCCTGGCCACTGGGTTATTCTTCCATTGCAGGTATTTTGTTTTGTGCTTTCATAAGAAGCGAGCTACAACTGCTCTGAATGTTTTACTTGAACTCTTAGTGATTCTTTCAATTTTTTAGTTGCAGCACGAGTCTGTAATAACAACAACAGTTGGTATCAGTATTTGGGAGGAGATTCACAACTTTAAAAGGTGCCTCCTGAAGATGTTTGCGCTGCAAGGCAAGGATGTGATTTTCATGGAGACTGCATGTGCTTGGCCAAGCAATGGAGACACACCCCCCATGATACATTCTGTCAGATGGAGCAGATCATTGGTAGTCTGTGTCGTCCGTCATCTCGAATCTGCTAGCAGCCACCAAACTACCAGCAGCACCACGGAAATAAAAGGTGGCTCTTTTGTATCTTTGTGATCAGTTTGTAGATCTTAGTTAAGAGTGTAGATGGCCTTAATAACTTGATATAGTTAATTAATAACATTCAGCAATGTGGTGAGGAGCAGTGCATCATAGCATTCAGTTTGGTAATTGGTAACATTTACTTTTAGTGTATCCAAAGGAAAATCATCTTTATTTGTAAAGGATTGGACATGAGTTCATTCATGCATATTCTAAGCAAACACAGATTCCATGACTTATTTTTGAGATGTACATAGTGTTTGGATGTTGTAATGATATAATTTTATCTTCTACAGGTAGCTTTCTTGCACATATTTATAATTCTGGGTTTAAAGGGATGCTTGATTGAATTCATGCATGGTTAAATTCATGTATTATGCTGTGGAAACAACTATTTGTATAGAGCCTGTTCCTAGAGAACAATTGATCATACAAATCCATAGTTTGTCCAGGAAGCTTTTGTGGGATATGAATAGCATCATCTTTGAATGGTTATTAACTTATTATCGATATCCAATTATTTATACTGTTTCACCCAGTATACTTTACATTTGAAGTATATGAATTCGCTCTATCAATTTTGCTGGTGAGCTCCTGTGCATGTTGCATGCACTACTCTGCTTCCTTCCTGGTTGATTGAGGATGATAGTATTAATGAGAATCATATATACTCATCTGATCTTTACTAGCTTGTGCAGAAAAAATATTAAAGAACATGGACGCCGAGAAGACGTATGCTCTCTGCCAATTTATCGGGTAAATCCGGTATCAGTGCTTGCATATATCCCAAAACTGAAAGTAGCTTCGTGTATGAGCTATTGGGGTAGAAATTTGGAGCAACAGTATGACTGAGTATGGCCAAGGATTACCAAAATCAAACACGCTTGAAAAGGTAAATGGTGGCGGAGGCGTTCGTGGGCTACTCCCGTAGCACGAGGACGCCCGGGGCAGCAGCCCTAGGTATGGTGGCGGAGGCCTTCTTCTTCGCCAAAGGCGGTCGGCCATGGCTGGTTGTGGTTTGGATACCACATCTAGTCCCGGCGATGAGTTGAGGAGACGTGGTTGCCCGTGAAAACCGAGCTCCGGGCGGGCGGGCGATGGCGGCGTCTCCATGTCGTTACCTTGTTGAAGGCATCGCCTTTGCACCACAGTCTAACCACTCGTCCTGCTCCGGGGGGAAACCCTAATGATGGCGGCGCCACGGTGTCGCTCTCCCTCTTGAGGGCATCGTTCATGGAGCAGTGCTGGACGGAAGAGGCAAGAGGTGGAGCGGTGTTCTAGCTACCACGTCGATGTCAGCAGGATTTGGTTGCATGGTGCAGCGGGGCCTCGTCGACGGGCGTGTGATGATGGACTCACGCAGGATGGTGGAGCTGTCTGGCGCCGTGGCGGTGTCAATGGTAGGCCTTGCAAGGTCATCACGTTGATCGCTCCTGAAGCTGGGATGACGGAAGATGGTGGGAGCGGCTTCTGTTGTGCGCATGTGGCGTGCACTGAGGATCGGCTAGACCGGTTTGTGCATCTGGCGCGCTGTTGGGCGGCCTGGTTGAAGCCTCTGGTTTGAGATGATGTGCGTAGGTGTGTGAGGTCAGGGCATTGGCTCCGATTGGTCCACCCCTTCATCTAGCATGTAGGTGTAGCAAGTTTTCGCCTGGAAGGTGGTTCATCTGGTTGATCGATGTATTTCTTTGTAAGGCGTGTGCTTACTGTTTTTCCATATTAATAAAACCGACTGTGTGCATCCTTTGGATGCAGAGGTTGGGGGCACACCCTCCATTTCTAGAAAAATGAACTACTAGAACAATAGTGCAAAGAAAGTATTTTAAAGTGTACTTTACATTTGAAGTATATGAATTCGCTCTATCAATTTTGCTGGTGAGCTCCTGTGCATGTTGCATGCACTACTCTGCTTCCTTCCTGGTTGATTGAGGATGATAGTATTAATGAGAATCATATATACTCATCTGATCTTTACTAGCTTGTGCAGAAAAAATATTAAAGAACATGGACGCCGAGAAGACGTATGCTCTCTGCCAATTTATCGGGTAAATCCGGTATCAGTGCTTGCATATATCCCAAAACTGAAAGTAGCTTCGTGTATGAGCTATTGGGGTAGAAATTTGGAGCAACAGTATGACTGAGTATGGCCAAGGATTACCAAAATCAAACACGCTTGAAAAGGTAAATTTGTCTCAGATATGGTTAGGTTCAGCCCGACCTGTTGTGTATTTCATGAGAAAAAAGTAACCTCATGCATATTACATTAAGTACTTGCTGGCCGAAGCTGAATTGAGAATCCGTATGAACTTAACTCATGTGCAGTGCACACTTGGGTATAGTCGTTGTAAGCTAAACTATCTAAATGGGCACTGGTTGCTCAAAGTTTATGTCTATGAACTGAACTCATGTACAAACTTTTTGTCAGTTCTGGCTATGGGACTACCTTTTTCTACATCTTGGCAAGATCTGAAGGTCTGCAGATGTGTATGACCATATATATTTCAGCTCTCTTTCGCATTATAATGTATTTTTCACCCTTCCCCTCTTTGATGCTCTATAAATGTTTTATCAGGAGCATATGAGAAAGGCTGGTGATGTTTGTTTCCTCGAAGGTGTATCATGAGGGTGGTAGTGTGTTATTTTGTTTCTCTGCTACAATTATGTTCTTACTGTTGTCGTTGTACTCGCCAAAGATCGGAATTTTTTTATATGAACTCCATTAATTGCAAGCATTATTAGATATCACTTCGCCTGATTTTAGTGCATGATTTATATTCCATTGAAGTTATGTTACTTTGCTATTGGTTCTGCTTATCTCAAGGATAAAAGATGGCATGTTCACTTTGATATTATTTTTATGATTTAGCATCCAGGGTTTTAGAAACATAGCTCAGTGTCATGACTTTCTGGGAGCTCTGCCAGAAGGTCAGTAAGATGCAAAACAATGTATTGAGTTGCATGCTACTATGTGATGCGTTATGTTGTCAGCGAGCGTTCAAAACCTGATGCAGAATTGTGAGAGTTTTCTGGTAACATATAGAAGGTTTGAAATGTGATCCAAACAATAATGCTGTAATTGATGACAGCGCATGGAAAGGATGACAATATATGCAACTGATATGTCTAGATTTTTGTACAACTACTGCTATATATATTAGACTCTGATTAATAACATGATGTTTTTCTATATTTGGTAGTCTTTTGATAACGAGCAAAGTTCATCCTTCTGCCCTGCTCAAACTTCACCCATGAATTCAGCCAAATTCAACTAGTTGTCCTGAATGGACCATCGTTTAAATGACTGACCAAGCATGGTGTGTTTTGCGAGGGCCTTGGAAGTCGTTGTTTGGCACGCAGACCCCACATCGCCGTGAAACCGGATGCTTACGCGGGTGTACACCTGCATGTTAGGCTAGGTCGCATGTTGAGCTTGAAACTGATTGCCAATCAGATGTCACAGCGTGGATGAACGAGAAGCTAGAGAGGGTAGCTATTTGCCCAGTTGTATTGGAGATGAAGGCTATAGTGTATAGTCTCCAGTTTTCAGGGTTTTTTCATTTCGTTTTGTAAGAAGAGGGTGTAATAAAGCAGCACATGCTTGCGCTCGTGAGGCTAGCTTTTAGTACTCTGAACTGTATGTATGATGGTATTCCTGGTTTTCTGATTGATACTTCCTCCGTTTTTAATATAAGATGTTTTAGCTAGCTCACATGTTGGCTAGGTGCACACCCAAATAAGTGTACATACATATTAAAACATGTCTACATACATGTTGACACATATGAATGTGCACAAAACCTAAAATATCTTATATTTATAAACGGAGGGGTAGTTATTTAAGCAGACAGGTTGCCGTCTATGAAATAAAGGCCGGACGGCAACAGTTCAAAAAAAAAGTAGATCTCTACTCCAACGTGCATGCCTATTTAATGGAGTGGCCCTCCACCCACTTCTTCCATTTCTAGCAAAATGGACGGGCGCGGCCATGGTTACTGAACCACTGGTACGCTTGTAGGCGAGCTACCTACGTTGATAGCAAGTATGTTGTGGAAATTGCACCAATAACTACTAACTATATACATGTTTTTTTACACAAACAACTTTTCGCGTAATACGTTGCAGGTACGTGCAACATATTACCTCGATTAATAACAATTTTGACGTCTAGGACCCGCGAGTCAATGATAATGTGGCAAGTTGCATGTTTAGCGTGTCATCCAAGTCATTTTTTTTAGATTCGGCTAATTTGGTTTAAAATTTTCGAACAAGTATAGAAAATATGAACTTATTAATTATTCCAAAAAATTAAACATTCTAACGGGTGGTAAAAATGTCTTAAACATTAACGAATTTCCATTATTTTAATTACTGGGGACCGTCAGATTTATTTTAGTTTTTTCATAAATTTGGCCAAATCTAACAAAATATGACCAAGCTCTTAAAGGCTGGAAAAACATATCTCACTTTTTTATAGATTAATTGGTGTCAATTGTTTCAATTACTTTTTGGAGAAGTTCTTAAAAGTTTAACCAACTTTTGAAAAAATCTAACATAAAAATGACCAAACCTTCAAATGGCTGGTAAAATATGTCCCAAAATTTCCTAGATTATTTATAGTCCCTTTTTAAAATATAGGAATGGTTTCATCAATTTATTTTGATTTTTTGGGTGAATCATTCATAAACTGAGCAAATTTTTAAACAGCTGGTAAACATTTCTCAAAATATCCCAAATCAGTTAGATTCCATTTTTATAACTACCTATTTTAGGATTTTTTTTGAAATTTGACCAAATTTGAGTTTAATCTTACGTAATCTGAGTTGGATCACAACATGGATAGGTCATGGCACGTAATGACCGAATCATCCGCCGCAATAGACATAATTGCTATTAAATTGGTTATTCTATGATTTGGATGTATAGTTAGTAGTATATACGATAATCTCAACAATAATTGGTAGTTCGCGCGGTTTCCTCTAAATATGTTTGTTGCCTACAGCGTCATAAGCTTCTCCTCAAGACAACAGATGCTTTCGAGAGTTGCTATAGGAGAACAAATTAAAGAGGAGGACCCAAACAAAAGATTAAGAGGATTGCTAACCTGGTGCATTTCATCATTTTATTTAACTGGTAACGGTGCACTTGAGATTCATACAGTTGATGCGCGTTTCAACTGCATTTTTTTCGTGCAGGTGTGATTCGTCGAGCCAATATTGCTCGACTGCATTAGCCCACTGGAGGTGCTTGTTGTCATTTGATGACGACATTCCAAGATGCTTGTAATATAGTGACACCGGGTCATTTTCCTCGTATGTCCGCGCATGACAGGGGAGGGGAATGGTAGCCAATGTTGGACTCCTTGAAAGGACCAAGCAAGATGACGATGTTGAGCGCGATGATCGACCTGCTACCTAAAGTAACTTCTCTGGATTGCTGATGCTTTGTTTGAGTTTCATTTTACTGTGAAATATAGGATCCCGTTGAAGCTGGAAGTTGGTTTGCAGCTCTACGTGCTGCTGTAAAAAAATTGTTGGCCTTGTGTCGTTCTTGTAAATTTAGTTTCCGCGTTTAGCAATAGACGGCGCTTTGGACTTAATTCCTTTGCACCAGCATGCTGAGTCGTGGTTCGTTGTTCATTTTTTTGTGTGTGGTAGTGCTAATGTTTTAAGGTCGTATGGGGACAATAACTGACTACTAGTAGTACACTGTTACTGCACACGTTAGGCCACGATGTGTCCAGAACATAAAAAACAGGACTACTCAAAAATCAGTGTGCGCGTCAAGCTGCTCCTGTCCGTCATCGGTTTTCGAGATAACTCGTGAAACTGAACATTGTACACTCCAAAACTGAATCCCCGAACGACGCCGATGATTCCTGCTGATCGAGGACTATTTTGTTTCTCTTGCCAAAGATGGCAGTATCAGCGACGGCAGACTTTTGTCCAGCCTGCATCTGGCACTATATCTGTAGATGTACTCATGTAATCAGAGTACTGATTCCTGAGTACCCGCTTAACTGTCCGCCAAGTCCTCTTCAAGGCCTATGAAATTTTGCCTTAAAGTCAGGTCCACATAAGCTTAGCTAAGTTTATACGATAAAATATCAATATTTACAATACCAAACCAACATAAATTTATACATTACAAAAAAAGTTGTATAGTGTATTTTATTTGGTATTATATATGTTGAGAATTTTTCTATGTATTTGGTCAAAATTGTAAAGGTTTGACCTGAAACAAAATGAATAGGTCTTATAAATAGAAAGTATAAACTATTGTTCTATTTGCAGCGGTGCCCAAGAACCTGAGTGGACAAGCAACTAGCGCCTGGAAGTTAGGGATCAGTAAAGCACGTAAGCTCAAATCAATAGGGTTTATTCCGTAATCTGGCACTCTCCCAGCACTAGCAGAGAGTGTAACTAACTCCTTGCATCTTGCTGTTGGGCTTTAGCTCGGCGCGATCAGATCGGATTTCCTCAGATTAGATCTGCAATTAACTACGGATCCGGCCAAAATGGTGAAGAGTGGGAATCAATTACTTGGAGATATATGTGTGAACAAAATTTAACGCACAGAACAGGGGAACACTTAAATTGGGCGAACAAAAGTCAAGAACATCAGAACATGCAGCCCATGCATGGCGCCAACTTGCACCAACTGAGGAGTGTGCATCACAGATCTGAATCAAGAGAAGGAAACAACGTATATAGCGTCTAAATTTGGACCGACTAAAGCTTCTAGCTCAGCGCTGTGAATGCCCGCAGCAGTCGTAGGTATAGATCGGATCGTTGCACTGATCCAGTTACATGTTCCCAGGGGCCTGCCGGTGCAGATAAAACAAATATGCCTGACGTTACAGCAACCAATTGGGGTTAAACTAAACTGTGTGCCTGAGACCCAGTGCAACTGCCGAAAAAGCCTGACACGATCGACTCAGAATAATGCAGAAGCACGCGGTTCCCACGACGTGCGCCTCCATGTTTTCTACATGGATGGATAGGCTTCTTTAGTCAGAACACAGCTGACGATCCATCCATCCTTCACGACCACAGATCTGGAAGAATTCCTTCTTGTCTTTCTGGTTCAGTTCCTACACACAAAATCCTGGCTTTTGCCCCGATGGTGCCGATTCACCCATTCCTCTCTACATTCTATATAAGCCCTCGCACCACACTTGCTCACTTCGTGCACACCACCTCCTTCCCTCCAAGCGGGTTAGCTAGCAATGGCGTCGGCCGCCGGTGGTAGCGGAGGCAATGCCAGCCTCGCCGACCCGCTGCTGGGGAGTGCCAAGAAGCAGGTCGGCCTCAAGGCAAGCACTGGGAGGCAGCTGACAAGGAGCGCGCCGGGCCGCCAAGGAGAGTGGCGGCGAGGACGGCAGGCTGCTGCTGTTCCGCACGTACAAGGTCAAGGGCGCCCTCCTGCACCCGTACAGGTATGACACTTTGCTTCGAGCCTACAGGCTTAACTGAATTCTACTCCAGTTCGCAAATTTAGTTTGATCGCCATGGCCTGCGTGCATTGACACGGCCTGCCTGCTGAGCGTTGACTTACATTTTCTACTCCTGCAGGGCGCTGATCTTCATACGCTTAGTTGCGGTCATCCTGTTCTTCATATGGCGCATCAAGCACAACAATTCTGACATCATGTGGTTTTGGACAATGTCTGTAGTCGGGGATGCATGGTTTGGGTTCTCCTGGCTGCTCAACCAACTCCCAAAGTTTAACCCTGTCAAAACCATACCTGATCTTGTCGCCCTTCGGCGACAATACGATCTCCCAGATGGCACATCTAGCCTCCCCGGCATTGATGTCTTTGTCACCACTGCCGACCCAATTGATGAGCCAATACTATACACCATGAACTGTGTCCTCTCTATCCTTGCTTCCGACTATCCTGTTGATAGGTGCGCCTGCTATCTCTCAGATGATAGCGGAGCATTGATGCTATATGAGGCCTTGGTTGAGACCGCAAAGTTTGCTACTTTGTGGGTCCCGTTCTGTCGGAAACATTCCATTGAGCCAAGAGCCCCTGAGAGCTACTTTGAACTAGAGGAGCCGTTGTACACTGGAAGAGAACTCGGGGAGTTCACGAATGATCATAGCAGTGTACGCAAGGAGTATGATGAGTTCAAAGAGCGCTTAGACTCGCTATCTAGTGCATTTCCAAGCGTTCTGATGTTTACAACAGCATGAAGGCCGATGATGGAGATGCAAAGGCCACTTGGATGGCGAATGGGACGCAATGGCCAGGAGCGTGGATTGACACAACAGAAACACATAGGAAAGGACATCATGACGGGATTGTTAAGGTACTCCAGATATAACAATTCATCCAATTAATTGTTCCTTGTTGATATCTTAGCTTATGAGCATACTTCGGTAACCTGTCGAGGAGACTTTTGACTTATGAATATGTTGATTATTGTAACAGGTTGTGTTGGACCATCCGACCCGTGCGCATAATCTTGGTTCACAGGCATGCACCCATAGCCTCAACTTCACCAACACTGATGCGCGCATCCCGATGCTTGTTTATATCTCTCGTGGAAAAACCCGAGCTATGACCACAATAAGAAAGCTGGTGCCTTGAATGCCCAATTGCGTGCCTCCGGACTACTCTCCAATGCACAATTCATCATCAACTTCGACTGCGACCACTACATCAACGACTCTGAAGCTCTACGTGCAGCTATCTGCTTCATGCTGGACCAACGAGAAGGTGATAATACTGCCTTCGTTCAGTTTCCTCAACGCTTCGACAATGTTGATCCGTCAGACCGGTATGGAAACCACAACCGTGTCTTCTTTGATGGCACAATGCTGGCCCTCAATGGTCTCCAGGGGCCATCTTACCTTGGCACTGGTTGCATGTTCCGCCGCATAGCACTCTATGGCATTGATCCACCTCACTGGAGACAGGAGGAAACAGTTGACGCTAATAGGTTTGGTAGCTCCATACCCTTCCTAGATTCCGTGTCAAAAGCCATAAATCAAGAAAGGTCTACCATACCACCAACCCTCAGTGAAACATTTCTCACTGAGATGGAAACAGTTGTGTCAGCTTCACATGATAAAGACACCGGGTGGGGCAAGGGTGTTGGGTACATATATGACATAGCCACAGAAGATATAGTGACTGGATTCCGCATCCACGGACAAGGTTGGCGCTCCATGTACTGTACAATGGAGCGTGACGCCTTCTGTGGCATCGCACCAATCAACTTAACCGAGCGCCTCCACCAAATTGTGCGTTGGTCCGGTGGATCTTTAGAGATGTTCTTCTCACCCAATAACCCACTCATTGGTGGTGGTCGGCTCCAAATCCTTCAGCGTGTCTCCTACCTCAACATGACAGTCTACCCAGCCACATCACTTTTCATCCTACTCTATGCTCTCAGCCCAGTGATGTGGCTTATCCCTGATGAACTATACATTCAGAGGCCATTCACCAAATATGTTGTGTATCTTCTCGTGATCATCCTGATGATTCATATAATTGGCTGGCTCGAGATAAAATGGGCTGGGATCACATGGTTGGATTACTGGAGGAACGAACAGTTCTTCATGATTGGGTCAACGAGTGCATACCCAACGGCAGTGCTGCACATGGTGGTAAATCTCCTCACAAAGAAGGGTATACACTTCAGAGTTACTTCGAAGCAAACAGCTGCCGACACCAATGACAAGTTCGCCGACTTATATGACATGCGTTGGGTGCCAATGTTAATCCCGACAGTAGTAGTCTTGATTGCCAATGTTGGTGCCATCGGGGTAGCCATGGGTAAAACGGCAGTATACATGGGAGTATGGACAATTGCACAGAAGACACATGCTGCACTGGGTCTGCTGTTTAATGTGTGGATCATGGTGCTGCTCTATCCATTTGCATTGGCGATCATGGGACGGTGGGCAAAGAGACCAGTCATCCTAATCGTCTTGTTGCCGGTTGCCTTTTTACTAGTTTGCCTTGTATATGTTTCTGTACATATCTTACTTGGTAGTTTCAATGCACTTTAGCTAGATGATATAGTTGAAACCATTGTATTGTTTAGCTTCTGTAATAAGATGGGAACCAATTATGTTCCTTGTATCAAATAAACAGCTGTAATGTTTCTACCTTGTAAAAATTGATAGAGAATGGCTGTAAATTTAGACCTTGAAGGCTATTGTTACACGCATTTGCTTCGAAGTCGATTTCATTAGCCTGCTAACCCGATGACTTTGATGTGACTTAAAATACAAAGAGTCCAGCCAATTATAAACTATCACTTCATACAACATCACCCTACATGATCTTTTATTTTTTGCGGGACACCCTACATACTCTTACATACCAGACAAGTGAAATTGTGCCATAGTAAACCAATTTATTAGAAGGCAGCCAGGCGTTCTGGATCATGCAATCTTTGAGTCGCAAATCCGAAAAACAAGATGTCTTCTTTTCAATTAGCCACTAAGGGCTCCTTTGATTCATAGGATAGGAAAAATGTGGAAATAGGAAACCCATAGGATTGGAATGTCAAGTCTAGTTGAATCCTATAGGAAGATTACTTTGTGTTTGATGGCAAAGGAAAATCAAAGGAATTGTAAAAAGAGGTTGGAGTGAATGGTACAATTCCTGTGGGATGTAGTACAAAGATTCCTATAGGAACTAATCCTATGAATCAAACGGCTAACGTAGGAAAAATTCCTATAGCATAAAATCCTTCAAGAATCCTATGAAGTTCCTTTGAATCAAACGAGCCCTAAGAATTCCAAAATGCATCATTCACACTAACTTGATCTTAAAAGTGAGCTTCTGCTCACGACCAGATGCTAGTAGTTGTTGTCTACTAGAGCTTCTCAACTGAAACTTCAGAGTTTCAAAGAAGCACCGACCAAAAAAAAAAGGGTAAACACCACTACACCAGGATATATAGCAGACTAGCACCAGACAATCATACTAGCACCGGAGTAACTAAGATGAGGTGTGTGGCCCCCCACAAATGCCTCTCGAGTTTCTTCAAGAATGGCAGTATAGCACGCAGACTGCGTCTCACTGGCATTTGACCGAACACTTGAGGAGAACCTCACGGAACAAGAAAAATTCTACCGCAAAGTTGCATACCAAGATAAATCGAATCGAACAACTTGAGATGAAGTGGAAACGAATGCTTACCTGTGACCGAGGAAGATGACGGAGCCGGGGAAACGGACGGCGGCGACGAGTTTGACAGAGACGAACGCCGGAATCGCCTGCTGAGTCGGTAGCAAAATAGGCCCAAGTGACGTTTCTTTTTAACAGCAGGCCTACCCAAAGTTATTTGAGCAGCTACAGTCGGCCCAGCAATCACATGGAGCTCCGGAGAGGCCGGATGTTAGTGGGTTTGTTCATAGATCAAAAGAGAACGCTCGCGGCAAGCGGGGATGTTATCGCCTTAGGCGGAGTTAAATCCGCTCCGCGCACCCCACCCACAGCCCACCGGCCCAACAACTCCATCTTCTTCCTTTCCTCCGCCCCGCCATAGCTGCTGCTCCAGCTCGCCCCCGTCGCTGCCGCTGGCCGTAACCGCCTGCCCCCGCCTCCCACGGTAGCGCCGCCTCGCCGCCCCGCCCTGCTCGAGCCGCGGCCACCGCCACCCCCGGCCTTCCCTCTAAACCCCCCGACCTGCACCCTAACCCTAACTCCGGCCGCCGGAGCTCGGTCGATGGCGAGCACCCCGCCCGCACCTGCACCCCCCCCCTGTTAAGGTTCTTCCTCGCCTTCGCCGGCGACACCGCGGCCAGCCGCGTCGTCCCATCTCCAGCGAGGTCTTGGCCTCACCTCCGACGGGGCTCCGCGGCCAGCCGCGTCGTCCCCGTTGTCGGTGAGGGTCGCGCGGTCGCCGTCGTCTCGATCTGGCAGAAAAAGAAATGGGCCGGGCCCATAAGACACAGGAGGTACGCGGGAGCGAATACGCTCCGCGGTACGCGGCAACTAGGATTTGCCCGGCAAACGCCTAGGGAGGGGACGCCTGTAACGGTTTTCTTTTTAGCATCTTTTTTCTATTTTCGCTCCTTTTCTTTCCTTTTTGTTTTTGTTTTCATTTTCTATTTTGTTTTTTGTTTTATATTCCCTTTTCATGACATCTTTTTGTTATTAAAAATATATGATTTTTTACTGCATAATACGTGATTTTTTTGAACCTCGTGACATTTTTTACGATATTAACAACTTGGTTTGGTGGATTTTGCAGCGCGTGATTTTTTTGTTTTTACTTGAACATTCTATTAAACTATACTGAAATTTCTTAAACATCACTCAAATTTTTTATCGTGAACATATTTTTGAACTATACAAACAGATTTTAAACCTCGTAAACTTTGTTTTACTGTACAAACAATTTTTAGAACTTGTGAACATTTTAGCTCTATAAATATTTTATCTCAACTTTCTAAAATATTCCTATGAATATTTAAAACAAAAAAAGAATTCACAAACATGAAATCAAAATCAAAAGAAGAAGCAAGAAAAAAGAATAAAGAAGAGAAAAAGGGAGCGAAAACAAAAAACCAAAATGACCTGTTGGGATGCCATGTATAGGCACCGCTGGGGTTGCAGAGCGGCGTCCCGCAAAAGTGAATGGCTGTACAACTTGAATTAGCCCACTACAACTTAATTAGTTAGCACTAAACATTCTCAGTTTGAACACGGAGCAGGACAGATCGGGCTCCGCTTTGCACGCCTAGGCACCATACAACACTCATCACGAGACATGGAGCAATGTTGCAGAAAGTCGCTCTGGTGCAGTCTAATTTGTTTTAGCTTAACTACCCTACATAAAGTAGGTTTAGATAGGGGGAAATGGCTAATTGGCCACCCCCCCTCCTCCCACGACCAAACGTCGAGAGCACGTGTACGGCGGTACATATCGCATGGCGGCAGGCTCACCAAAAGCGACCGGACGAACAGAGTGGGTGCATACATGGGGCGAACAGGTTTAGATAACCTGCATTAGTCTGTTAGCACTATAACGATATTGAGAAATAACCAAATTATCTCACAGCATTGCAAACATAGAGAAAACACCGCATATATATTCAACCCATACAGAACTGTACAAGAAAGTTCACAAGATATTTCGTGCAAGCAAGCCTTCTCGATATTCGCTGCAATTCGAATTGGAGATCATTTACTGAAAGGTAAGGTATAACTTTCTTAGAGCTACCGACGGAGCTCTAGTTGCAGCATGCATGTCAGTGGTTGCTTACTCTTTTTTTCGGTGCCTAAAAGGCGAGCGCCCAAGGTTCTCTTATTTCAGGACAAGCTACAAGCCTGCAACTGCAAAGTGTGTGCATGAGCGTTCACAAGAAAGGTGAGATCTTTTTTTCCCAAGTTTGAAAGGTGAGATCTCTTGTCCCTGTTGTGAGTTGTGACCAGTGCGAAGCCAGGACGGCAGATACTGCGTCTCTTTCAGTATTTGTCACAGCCAATACTACAAGTTTTGCCTATATGTAGCTTGCTGAAACTATGTCACCTGCCTCTGGAACCTTTCCATAGTACCTGATGTTTAGGTTTAACGGTTGGCTGGCAAAGCTCTAAACTTCTCCTCGCTCCTCGCCATAGGTGGCGCCTCTCTTTTGTAAGGAACTAGCGGGGTGGCCCGCGCATTTGCGCGGCTAGATTTATTAAACATGTTCGATTTGATTTTGTTGCTTCATAACTTACACACGTGGATATGTGTTTTTCAACTTAATTGTTTTTTGCTACATTGATATTGGCATAAAACATTGACTATGCTACATATATTTTCATCAATAGTTATAATGATAAGATATCAGGTATTTTCTAGAGAACTTATTTGGTTCATGACGACCAATTGCATCTACTCTTCCTCCTCTATTGATGTATATTTTTTGAACCTTTTGTCCCATATTGTATACATGAGTGAAATTTTGAGATAAAAAACCTCCTAATCACATTGTCAGATGAGAGAAAGTGTCATAAGTTAAATTACCGATTTTTCTTGCAACAAAATCTTGGAGCTTGTATTGCCCTGACATAACCTTTTTGCCGCTAATCAAATAAAATCTCTGGGGCATCTTCATCCAATATGGTGTACGTGATTGAATTTTTTCAACTCTACCTCTTAAGAATTATTTTATAATAAATAAATGTAAAATAATGTGGAATAACTTTATGAGTAGTTTTGTGGGAATAAAAGAGCTAGATCTACTACTCCATTCAGTAAATAATTGTAGTACTGGTTTGTCTAACTGTCAACACAATTTCATGGTAACAGGTGCGTAGAGTTTTTCTAAACCAAGCCTAACTACCACAATTACCAATATAACATGATTGATTGGAGATCAGAAAATAATGCAAGATGAAAAGCAATGGATGTATTAACGATTTGGAAATGAAAATCCGTATGAAGATAGAACAAAGCACACTATCACATATTGCTTCAGGTGCTATCATGAATCCTCGCTGTCATGGAAACCCTGTTGACTCTTTTGAGTTATGAGCAGAATTTTAGTTACCAATTGCAGAAGAAAAATTGGAGAAACATACTTAGTGCGATGAAACAGAATCTAATCTAACAAAATCCTATTTACATTTTTTCGATAAAAACAACGTTGTTGTTTGTAAGAATAGATGATCAGGACATGATGTATTCCAAATGAATGCTGTAGTATGTAAGAATAGATAGTGGGAACATGATGTGCCCCAAGTTTTCATTTGGAACACCATAGACAATGGTTACCTATAATGTTGCAGTATGTTTAATCTTCAAGAAATTTTTGCTACCCAAAACTATACAATAAATTATTTCTATCCGTAGTCCTTGAATATCTTATAATATCGCTCGCAGATCTAATTTAATTGCGTAGAAATTGAAGGAAAAATTAAGAGAACACAGTTTATGCAATGTACTATTGATGGAACAATGAGCATAGAGAGAATGTTTCTTACTAAAATTTGCCAGCTATGAACTTCAGTATGGAACTATGGATGTAAATCACTGTCTTGTCGTGTCCATGGTAGTCAGGATGTTCTCACCGGGCTCTGTACCTTTTCAAATCAATACAGATTATTAAAACAAAAGGATAGCTAGACCTAATGCTGCTAAGGCAATGGTATTTATAGATCATTTAGAAAATAGGCGAGGATGCTTGTCACTTGCCTAAGATTGTCAGCAGAGCCAAATATAGAGCGCCAGACAATGCTACGGCAGATGGCTCCGCAAGCTTCGCATTAGGATAGGCGGAGACAATGTGGTATATCTGAGGGAGAGAAGGGGAACCAACACAGGGAATATTCAAATTTTATTAAGCTGACCAAACTATTTGAAAGTTGATGCGTAAATGACAAACACTCAGAAAACACAATGAGCATACTGACGGAGTATACTTCCAAAAGAAAATTCTGATATTGCCTCTTCAATGAACAGTAGTATTAGTAGCCTTTCGTGCAGCTCCTACCAATTTCTCCCATAATCATATCGGGAGAAAAAATTACCATGTTCACTTTATCTTTCTTTAAATTATTTTCTGAGACACCAACCCGATTGGATTTCTATATTATGTATGGCAACAAATACAGTGACCTGCAAGCCATGACAGATATATGTAAAGTAAATATTAGAGGAAAAAAGGAAAGATAATTCCCTTCATTTGTTTTCATATGTGATTTTTCAGCACTGAAGCTAACAGAATTCGACCTGGCTGATGCGTACAACAAAAAACTCCATACTACACTTTCTTCTCGCAATCCATCAAACGATTGGTGTGAAAAATAACGAAACCATGCCTTGACATATAGTAAATGTCTCCTACTAAGTTCACCTATTTCTAATCTGCACCTATTGTAAGTAAAATTGCCCTATTTATTTGAAGAAAAATAGCAAGAGTTAATTGGTAGGCCAGATTACCAGAAGTCAACCAACCTGATGCAAAAGCCTCTAGATTAGCACAAGTTGAATGTTGCCATTTATTGGAGTTCCTTTCGTGAGATAAGAGAAATCAGAGTTGTAAGATCATTGCGTAGCTCTTGCTGGTGCTTAGCTCGACCCTTGATGTTCGTTCCTCAGAGTTGTGTGAGCTAAATGTCTGGTCCATCGTCCATGCCGATGGCTGAATTGTGCATGATGCATCTTAGTATTTTCCCTTGATCAAGCCAGCTCATGGCCTCATCCATCTACCGATGGCTAATCTGCACTCTTTTCTAGCTGTATTGAACTGTGACAACATCGGAAAGTCGTTGACTTGTTGGAGACCGTTGGCTGCATGGAGTCATGGAAGGCGCACCACAGCAGTATGTCCACGGGCGGCCGATGCGGAAAGGCTGCCTGCAGCATCGGAGGCAATCAATCTTGTTTAGTCTTACTGTTGACGGGACCAACCACATGTGAAAATAGAGATAAGAGAAACTGGAGGCGTGATCAATCGAGTAGAGGATCTTGGTGCCGCCGTTGGCCTTCAGCTAACCTTGCGATCTCTTCCTGGTCCGTCGCCCGTTGGACATACCGCACAGAGGATTTGGCCAGTTCAACATCGGTAGCCTTGCGAGGCAAGGGAGAATTGTGGCTAGGTATGTCGTGTCGGCTGAGACGGCGACTTCAGGAAGAGAAGGCGGACCGGCCAATTGTGCTTGATGCATCTTAGTATTTTCCCTTGATCAATCCAGCTCATGACCGGAGCGATTGAAGGCATGGATTGTGCTAGATGCGGATAATCTGAAATAAACATCCATCTTCATTGACACGGAAGGAACTAAAATTATCCGAGTGCTGCGAAACTAATGTGTGAGCAGTAACCTGCAGAGCAATGTGAAAGAGAATTAATTCATACAGTTAGAAGTGGTTGCAACAAAATAAAAACACTGGAGAACAATGTTTTTAGAACTGCAGCCAGCAATAATAATTGCATCTACCGAACTTGGTTGCTTTATTAATTTAAAGCAGGGCATTCTAATGCATTTTATCTGAAAATAAGAAATGCATCGTACCAACATATGATTATATAATAGTAGAGCAATATTTAATGGCCCAATCAGCTAACAAAAGGCCAACGTACACAAAAAACTAAAAAAAGATCTTCTCATTAGATAGGCTAACAAAATGATGGGGTCACGGGTAATTCGATTGAAATTAGACATGGTAGTTGCGCAGGGCATCAAGTGCAAACGGCAGCAAAACCAGTGTTTATCGCAGGTTTTGCACTGAGAGGATCAGGCCAATGCACCCATGGACGGAAAAAAAGTACTTCAAGCATTAGATGGATTTTGCCACTGGGACATTACCTGAGATCAGCCAGATTAGTCTCAGAGCCGAGTAAAGGGAACATGAAACTATTACGACTGATGGCTTCGTGATGCATGGCGTCCAGCCGGGATGCTGCAAACATTGGCCATTGCCGTCGCGGAGACATATAAGATGCAGATAGATGCTGATTAGCCACATGGGGCAGGGATATCTGTATGCATGTGGGAGATTGCAAGGTAATTACGGGGAGCTTGCCTGGAGGGCCAAGGAGCATGAGAACGACACTGCTGAAGAAGTCAGCCAGAGATCCCAAGTATCGTGCAATATGAGTACGGGACACATAACGGAGATTACCGCTGGCGCAAGGACGATCGCAGATAGGTTTGCGGCTGCTGTCATAAAAAATATAATCCTTCTTACTTGTTTTTCTTGGCTCCATAAGCAACGTAGAATCAACTGAAGCTATATCATTATGTTGGTGCATGTAGAGCAGTAAATGCCTGTATCATTCACACTTGATGATCGGCTCTTGTTGCTATGGCCTGAACGTTGTTCCCTCCCTGAAATATCATCATAGTGATCCGTATTACCAATCCATGTGATCCACATAATCTGTGCAACATCAAAGAATTGGAGGCTCCTGCAGAAATTCTGCTCCAGCACCAGCTTGAGTCCCTAGCATCAAATTTAGCAGAGTGCCTGGGAAGGGAGACAAAAAATAATTTGAGCTGCAAGGTGAACGGGGATTAGCAATATATCAGTAAAAAAAAGATAACCAAAGATGCTATTCCATTGGATAATCAAAGATCAAATCTAAGGCAAACTGATTGAAACGACATCAACGGAATCACATGAGAAGCCAAGACGTCTTCTGTGGGGAAAAGCAAGAAGTTGTGAAGCTTTCTTAAGGATTAACGTGACAACATAATTCCTCCACTCAGCACCGTCAATGACAATGGCGGCCACGTTTCCTTGGACTGTAGATGACACTCCTCCTCTTCTGATGCAACTTGGACTCGATAGGAAGGTAAAAAGGTTCTACCATTGTAAAGGCAGCAGGTTGCGCGAGACAATCAACATGTTCAGCAGCTCACCGATCTAATTAGAAAAAAGGAGCACGGTGCGTACCTCAGAATCAGCGGAGTTTACCAGATGAATTCTCCCTGACATCAAGGATGGCGGCAAGTTTGGTCGTTGCTGCCACGCGAGGAGCCGAGGAGGCATGTGACTGCAGGGGTGCCAATATCTCTTGCCCCAGCAAGACGGAGAAGGACAGGAAAAGAGAGGAGTCACACCCGACGCCGCCAGCCCGTCATGCGGAGGAAAAGGAGAAGCGAGATTGGCCCTCGATGCCGGTGTCCCACAGCAAGGTGAAGGACGCCCTCGGCGACTCGCTATGCCAGTGGTCGATGGGGAGCTCGGCCTCGATGGCTGTGTCCGGAGGCGGCTTGTTGGGGGAGCAGGAAGAAGACGTGATTAGGGCTGGGTTGGGCAACAAATCGACGGGGCAAGATTTTCCTATTCTAGGGCGATATGTCTTTTTTTTTTTTGCGAAACACAGTACAACGCAAGCGCTCATATACACGCGCACACACTCACCCCTATGAACGCACGCACGCACACCCTACCCCTATGAGCACCTCCGAGAGACTGAGTCGGCGGGTCGAGTCTTGAGATTGACGAAGTCACCACGGGCGCCTCGCTGTCGACGGGAACGTCGCCTCCCACTGAAGAATATTCCGCCTTAAATGAGAAACACCAGCGTCAAACCTGGGGTTTGAACTCTGGTGGGCTAGGGGTACAACCACCCAACTAACCATCTTGCCACAGGCAAGTTCTCTTCTAGGGCGATATGTCTGCTTGTTTCCCGTTGTTCCTTTTATTTTTGCGTTATATTTACTGGCAATCTGGACCGTTAATCATTGTTGCTTAATCCGAGTTTAATCTAAACCGTCTATTGTTTGTTGTTTTAATAATATAATAGATATGACACTCAAAGGAGGAATAATCTGATGTTAGTTACACTTGCATTAACAACATTGTGACGTAGAATGATCCCACTAAAGCAAAGAATATCATTCTACTTCTACTGTTGCGCAATTAGGGGGCATAAGAATATAGCGTGCGCTTATGATTTTTTACGTGCATCTTAGTGAGTTAGTGGTGAGATGGATACCGAGTTATATTCACCCACTCAGATTAGTTTCCTTTTTTCAATACAGTGAGTGGGTATGGTTTTCTTGTGATCTGAATTTTTTTTCTTTTGGTAAAGCTCTCTTGCCCTCTTTTCTTGTGATCTGAAACTCTTCTTTTTTTTTAAACGAGATGTGCTCTGAAACTTTGAGCACAATTGTACAAACTTTGAGATGAGGCGTCAGGTTTATGGTGCATTCTGACTGTTGCTAATTTGCGATAGTTGTGAGCTGTGCCTGAGAAGCACATCACAAAGTCAAGGTTGAGGAAAAATGTGCAACCACACGACAACCTCCTTCCACTTACATTTCGTCAGGCCACAGTCGCTGAACAGTTGCTCAGTATGCATAGCACCCTCCTCCAAAATGAAGTTTCATCTGCCATACGAGATATTGGATGCAGGGGTTACATGATCGTTTCGGTCGGGCTTACTCTCTTTGAATAAAACGAATTTCAGCCAATTCTAGACCAAAACTTTGTAACACATGTTCGAATCCAAACACTAAAACCTGCAACATATGTTGCCCACCATTAAACCTTTGGAGCTCTGTCTTCAATATTGCATCTTTGATCGCAGGATTTGAAAACATATTAGTAGAAAAATCGCACGAATATAATATATGGTAATACGAGATTAACAAAAGTAGCATAAATATTTTAAACTTTGCATGTGTGAATATTGCATAGAAATGATGGCATCAATCTTATAAGATGCAGGTATGATCTTCATTCTTAGACAATACCAATTCTTGCTTTTAGAATACAACCAACAAAAAAGGGACTTTCGTATATACAGATTCAGATTTTCAAGTAAATTGTATCAATATATTCATGACGAAAAAATTCCGCACAGTAGCAAAAAAAAGTTGCAAGTTTTAAGATTGTCTAAATATCAAAAGTTTCAATCAGTGTGAACTAATAGACTAGAAATATTTATTATGAACTATAGAAACATCTCTCATGAACTACTAGAAACCCGACCCCCTCGACCTGACCCCGTGCGGCCACCACCGGCACCTCTCGGACTCCCCCGAGCCTTAACCCATCCCGCCGTCGCTGGGGACGTCGCCGGGCATGGCCCGTGCGGCGCGGCGGCGGCGGATTCCCTCAGACGTCGATCTGGACGGGAAGGCGGCGGCGTTCGTTCTGCCCTTCTCCGGTGACGGTGCTGTGAGGGTAGCGGCGATCATGGCGTGGCTGTGACGGCCGGAGGCGGCGTCGCTAGCGGGTGGCGGCGGCGTGAGCAGCCGGACCCGATCTAGGCCTATGGGCCGGGCGGGTTTTGGTCGCTCGCGAAAACTGCTCCTGCTGATGCTCCGTCGACGGCACATGGAGGCGTTCGTGGGCTACTCCCGCAGCACGAGGACGCCCGGGGCAGCAGCCCTAGGCATGGTGGCGGCGGCCTTCTTCTTCGCCAAAGGCGGTCGGCCATGGCTGGTTGTGGTTTGGATACCACATCTAGTCCCGGCGATGAGTTGAGGAGACGTGTTTGCCGTTGAAAACCGAGCTCCGGGCGGGCGGGCGATGGCGGCGTCTCCATGTCGTTACCTTGTTGAAGGCATCGCCTTTGCACCACAGTCTAACCACTCGTGCTGCTCTGGGGGAAACTCTAATGATGGCGGCGCCACGGTGTCGCTCTCCCTCTTTAGGGCATCGTTCATGCAGCAGTGCTGGACGGAAGAGGCAAGAGGTGGAGCGGTGTTCTAGCTACCACGTCGACGTTAGCAGGATTTGGTTGCATGGCGCAGCGGGGCCTCGTCGACGGGCGTGTGATGATGGACTCGCGCAGGATGGTGGAGCTGTCTGGCACCGTGGCGGTGTCGATGGTAGGCCTTGCAAGGTCATCGCGTTGATCGCTCCTGAAGCTGGGATGGCGGAAGATGGTGGGAGCGGCTTCTGTTGTGCGCATGTGGCGTGCACTGAGGATCGGCTGGACCGGTTTGTGCTTCTGGCGCGCTGTTGGGAGGCCTGGTTGAAGCCTCCGGTTTTAGATGATGTGCGTAGGTGTGTGAGGTCAGGGCATTGGCTCCGATTGGTCCACCCCTTCATCTAGCTTGTAGGTGTAGCAAGTTTTCGCCTGGACGGTGGTTCTTCTGGTTGATCGATGTGTTTCTTTGTAAGGCATGTGCTTCCTGTTTTTCCATATTAATAAAACCGGTTGTGTGCATCCTTTGGATGCAGAAGTTGGGGGCACACCCTCCATTTCTAGAAAAATGAACTACTAGAACAATAGTGCAAAGAAAGTATTTTAAAGTGTACTTTCTTATAACTATAACCACATACAATAACAGTCGGTCTCTGTGATATATTTGGTTGACCTTTTTAATTCACTGCTGACGGGGCAAAGTGGTGGGACCCACATGTAAGAAAAATTGTTAAAACCATTTGTTTGATCTCTTTTCTTTCTCTGCAGCTTTCACAGTGATCACAATTGTCAAACCGCCCGGCTAGAGTTTAATTATAATATGACCGTAGAAG
Source organism: Poa pratensis (assembly GCA_947311845.1). Lineage (NCBI taxonomy): Eukaryota > Viridiplantae > Streptophyta > Magnoliopsida > Poales > Poaceae > Poa > Poa pratensis. Next base: position 10,056,112 of record CAMZMU010000091.1, read on the forward strand.
GCTTCACCGAAAAATAGATGATTTAGTCAAGATCAGAGCTTTTGACCCCAAAAGTCAGAGGTTTTAACCGAGATCGGCACTGAAAATAATTACGGCTTTGAACCTCGACAATTACATAGCCGGTGTAACAACTGAATCTTTCAAACATTGAAAACATTGACCAAGTTTATACGAACAACATCTATAATATCAAATCAATATCATTAGACCCACCATCGAATATATTTTCACATTGTATTTATTCGATACTGGTCGATATTTTTCCTAGTAACTTGGTCAAACTTTATAAAGTTTTACTTATGACAAAACTAGTAAGCACACGGTCATATGTGTCAACATAAAAAAATTATAGCTTCCAATCAGGGCTGGTATCTCAAGTGTGGAAGCAATGCGTAGATTACTGCATGGAGAGTTGTGGAGCAGAACGAAGTGAGAAAAGGATGAAGAATAGCTTGATTGACTAAAAAGAAAGAAAAAAAATAAGGGGCATTTATTGAGATTGGTGATAGAGAAGACAAATGAAAAGAGTCATGCGTCACATGGTGCGAGGTTACGTGAAAATTGCGACCCGCTTTGTTCTTGGATAATTATTATTCTCGTTCCCCTCGTTTGATAAACTACTAGTTGAATTTAGCGTGGCGTCATGCCACGTCCTCGGTGAGAAAATTGAATTTAAAAACGTGCGCATTTTAATGGTGTCTAAATTTTAGAATTTGGTAAAATTGGGATTTTTTTAAAAATTATTTCTTACGTTTACCGGTTGCTCGGTTTTGAAAGGCATTTGGAAATTAAATTTTCGTATTTTAATTTTGGTCATATGGCATCAATAGGCGTTGTTTATTCTTGTAGTCATTTTTTTCCATATTTGTAAATAACGTGGTGTGAAGAATTTTAATTTCGAAGTAGTCACAGTTGAAAGTTTTTCGGATCTGAATTTATTAGAATTTAAAAATATTGTGTGTTTGCAAGTTTGTGAGGAATTTAAAGATTTGATATTTTAAATTAGGTCATATGCCGTAAGTAGGCAGTGTTTATTTTTGTGGGTTGTTTTTTTTTTCTGTGATCATTGCGGAATAAATATTGTCGAACAATTACTGTCAGGAAATCACCCTGTTAACGTTGGAAACACTCAGGTGGAAATCATAATTGAGGAAATTAGCAAATTTGCTTTGAATTTATCATGAAGGAAGACAGGAAGCTGTGTGGCAATAACAACTTAAATAAATATAGTCGAAGTAGAACAAAGAATAATATTTGTAATAAAAGTTATAATATATATGGTTTGCATAGTTTTAATTAGTAAATTAAAGTTTTTATTTCTTGTGAATTTTTTAAATCGATGTTGGAACGTAGAAAGGACAATGAATATTTTGGAGAGAATTTTTTTTGTGAATTACATTTTGTGTGCATTTTTTAATGCACGATGTGCGTTTTTGTGTTCCATAAATTCGGAAATAAAAGTTATAATATGTATGGTTTACATAGTTTTAATTATTGAACTAAAGTTTTTAATTCTTGTGAATTTTTGAAATCGATGTCGGAGGATACGATGAAAAATGAATGTATTGTTTTTGTTTTTTTAACATTTTGTGTGCATTTTTTAATACATAGTGTGCATTGTTGTGTTGTATAAATGTGAAGATTTTAATTATGTGAATTATTGAATTCTATTTCCGAACTTATTTAAAAAATCATTTTTTTTGTGGAGTGGTTCCAAGGTATTTCGAATGTAGATTTGTTTGAATTGGTTTGATTTTGTATTTTGAAAGTTTTGGAAGTTTTGAATAATAGGGGAAAAAACAACCGAAAAAAAGGGCGGAGGCAGTTGCTGGCCGAGCCAGCCGCAGAGAAAGCGGCCCAGCCCAGCTAGGAGCCCAGCTTCCACAGACCAGGCCCGCTGACGGACTCCGCCGCGGCGGCGTGCAAGACGCCGGCGAGGCGCCACTGCGACTCGGGACGCGCGGCTGTACGCGTCGGGTGCGCCTGGGCGCGGGCTGTCCGAAGGTGGCGGCGCCACCGGAGTGTCGCCGGCGAGCACGAAATGCCGCGACGGGCAGCGTGCACGGCGGCGCCGATTGCCGCGTGCTCGCTGCGGTACGGCACCTCAAAGTTGGCGACGGAGGAGATGGCGCGGCGGCGGAGGTCCGCGAGGCGTGGATCTGGACGGGGAGGGCCAGAGCGGGGCGGGCGCGCGTCGGCGGCGCCGCCGGCGACTGCGGTGTCGCGGGAGAGAGAAAGGGGAGGGGGATTCTGTGGGGGCGTTTTGCAAAAAAGTCCTTGTTGTTTTCTGTAATTGCAAGCCGGTCCAACGTAGTGAGGAGTTCTGAAGTGCGGGTTGATTTATCGTTTAGGGAGGGGCTTTTTCGCAAACCCGTCACAGGCGTGCTGTGCGGTCCGTCCGATCGCCGAGCGACGATCCGGATCGAAGCACTGTTCAACACTGTTCCTAAGAACAATGATGAACAGTACCCCGATCGCTCTCAGCTCGCAGAATCGTTCAGCTTTCATATATAGTAGTATTTTAGATTCATTTAACCCATACCATACGTGGGGCACTTTTTTTTTTAAAGGCCACATGCCCGGGTTTGATTGAAATCCATATAAGTCTATTATAACTTTATAAGAAAACAAACGAAGTTAAAAAAATAACAAAATAACACAGGACACAGCTCCGCCCGAAGACAGACGAGCCAAAACACTACATCAAACAGCAAGCTCATGCAGGAGCGGGTGGAAAAAGAAAAAAACACGAGCTACTCCAGGAGACAAAAAACCAAGCGGCGACGCAACCCTGAACCTCAGTCATTGCCGCCACGGTCTATCCAATCCCCCCTACGAGAACTAGATATAGGACATGAAATCATCTAACCGAGCACTTCACACTAGTAGAAACAAGACCTTTGGTCCAGAGCCGATTTGAGCTCCAGTACCGGATTAGCCATGAACCCGGACAAGAGGGGGACTAGTCCCGGTTCGAAGGTTACGAGGCCGCAACGAACTCGTCCCGGTTCGTAAGGGACATCTAGCCCGGCAGGACACGTTCGAGACCCCTCTAGTACCGGTCTGTATTACGAACCGGTACAAGAGGTCTCTCTTTAAACCTGTAAATCTCCCACCGACGGTTGCGCTTTGAAAGTTGATCAGCCCGGCGTTTTGATTGTGCTTTGGAAGATGATCAGCCCGACGTTTTGATTGTGCTTTGGAAGATGATCAGCCTGGCGTTGATTACTACGGAAATTTAATCACTGCGCCGCCCGCCGGCCTCCCTCTCTGCCCGCCGGCCTCCCTCTCCACCCTGTAAAAGTTACACTAATCCATGGCCTTAAGCACACCTAATTATCTCTCTAATCCTTGCAAAAACTCTCTCTCGATCCCTCTCCTTCTATTCCAATGGAGTCACTCGCGCGCGTACCTCCGTCTCGGTTGTACTACTTCATCAAAGAAGATATGCACTTCAAGGTATGGGTCACCCTCCGTGCATCACGCGTGGAGAGGTGGATCCGCGACATGAAGAAGTTCTTCCTCGACGCCGCACCGATCAAGTGCGTTGGACTCGACTGTGAGTTCACCGACCCTCTCCCGGGTCGACAGAGGGATCTTCCACCCGAGAAAAGGCAGCGCGCCGCCGTCCTTCAACTCTCGGTGGCGTCCGAGACTCTTGCCTTCCAGATCTGCAAGGCCGATGGGGTGCCGCAGCTCCTCGTGGATTTCTTAGGTGACGAGACCATCAACTTCTATGGCGTGGCTATCCACAATGACGTGCGGATGCTGCGCTACTATGGAATTGTTATTCCGTCCGCGGTCGACCTCCAGAGGGATCGCCGGAACCCAACCGGCAATCCTACTACGAGTCTGTATGTTCTCTCCAATGCTATCATTGGGACAAAACTTGAGAAGAAGAAGACCAACAAGAAGGACAAGAAGAAGGGCAAGGACGACGACGACGACTTAGAAGACCTCCGAATTTTCGGTTGGGGCAACGTTCCATTGAGCTACGAGCAAGTCTTGTATGCCGCTCTGGACGCTCGCCTCGGCTTCGAGATTGCACGGAAGTGGGATAGTCTACGTGGCAATAATACCAATGACGATCATCTTAATGCCGTTGATGAGTAGACTAGCTATATAGTGATGTGTGTGCTCCCGTTGGTTGTTCTCATGTAAATTTCGGTCAATTCGGTCCATTCGGTTACCTAAAAACTAATGACCGAAATATTTGGATTCCTATCATTTTTCTGTTCGATTTATACATATTATTTGTCGAATTTCGCTTTACGGATTTAAAGATATGAATTTATCCATATTAAATTGAAAATGGCAATAATAATGTAAAATTCATTTTTTTTATTTGTTAACAATTATTATTACTTAATCATTAATATTTATGCAAAAGATGTTATGGACACAATATTTAGATTCTTATCATTTTTCTGATCGATTTATACATATTATTTGTCGAATTTCGATTTACGGATTTAAAGATATGAATTTATCCATATTAAATTGAAAATGACAATAACAATGTTCATTTTTTTGTTATTTTTGTTAACAATTATTATTACTTAATCATTAATATTTATGCAAAAGATGATATGGACACAATATTTAGATTCCTATCTTTTTTTGATCGATTTATACATACTATTTGTCGAATTTCGTAAGGGACATTTAGTCCCGGTTCGTAATACGGACCGGAACTAGAGGGGTCTTACTAGAGGTCCTCTACTCTATATATGTCGCCCCTGCTCACCCCTCTCTCTCTGTTTTTTTTCCAGCATTTAGAGGTGAGAGGTGTGTGCTAGTTTGTTGTTTACTTCCTATGCACAAGAGGTGTTCGATGAAGTGCCCGAGCTAGCCAGCTTCCTTCTCCTCTGTTCTTCATCACCGAACTCGAGTTTATCCATGTTTTCTCCACGATTTGTCAAGATTTGGCGGCGCCCCTTCTATTGAAGTGTCAAGATTTGGCGGCAACCCGTCCCCGTACTCACCGCCGTCGATCGCCTGCGCCGTCCTGTCACCGGCACCACCTCGGTGAGCCTCTTGTTTTTATCTTTTATTTAAAAAAATCTTAGTTGTATGATTTAGATGCATAATTATTACTTGCATATAATTTTCTTATTTGTATAATTGTTTGTTATATATAGTGCCATGGTTTTGACATCTGTCCACACCGGCTCTCGTCCGCTTTATTATTCGGATGTGGTATGATTGTTTGTTATAACTATTTGTTTCATTTCGTGTTTATGACAATTATGCCGACCAACTTGACATAGATATATTTTTATCTAGGAGGTAGTTGAACCGTAAATTCCAACCGACCCTATTGTCGAGTTTTTTGAAAAAGAAAACAATGATTGGAAAGCAAAATTGACGAGTTTGGTGATATATTATTCGTGATGTATTAGTGATATATTATTCATGGGAGAGGAGATGTATTAGTGATATATTATTCGTGATGTATTAGGGTTAAATAAAAATGGACGAGTTTGGTTCATGGGAGATGTATTAGTGATACTTTTGCATACTTGATCAATGCTGCTTTTGTAAAGTGAGGAAAAATAATGTTCCCTACCTTTGAATTATTTTGCTAATGCTAACATTATTTTATCTTTCTTTTGTATTAGTTAAGCAATGGATAACTTCAACAGCAGACACGGTGAAGAGGACATTTTCGCCATGATGCGGCAACCCGAGGGTGGAACATACGTCGGTGGAGCAGAAGACAATAGAGCAGAAGATGGCTCACAGTTTTTGACCGATTCCGGTCCGGGAATGGAGGTGGAACAAAGAGACGAAGCGCAAACGAGCGTCGAGTGCGATGACGACTCGCAAATTGGTGGATATCCGCGGTCTGGCGAGGTATATTAAGTCTCTGTTGATCAGATGTAATAATTGATTTGTATATGTATGTATATTAACAAATGTTTCTTATTTCTAGACCTCCGCATCGACCCAATCTGGAGGAAGTAAACGAGGCCATGCCAAAGGGATGGCCTCAGATGTGCATCTCCGAATTGAGGTGGTCTCTCCAGAGGGCAAACCGTTGGAGCCCAAGGCGAACGCAAGTAAGTTTGTGCATCAATGCGGAGTTGTTGTTAGGGACACCGTCCCGATCAGTGTTCAGGAATGGAATAAGCCAGCAAAGGTAGAGCGAGTTAGTTATGTCAACGACAGATTGAAAGATGTGCTTTGGGACAAGCTCATTGCACATTTCACCCTACCGGTCTTGGATTCAGAGGCAAGGACAAAAGCCATGACCAACAAAGTCAAGCATTTCGCTCTTAAGAAGATGGCTGCACAATTCAATAATTATAAGAACAGATTATACCGTGAGTACATCAAAAAAATAAAGCTCCAGATTTCAGTGGCACACTAGAGAGGCAGCGGGCTCACTGGAAATCATTTCTGGAGTACAAGGATTCGGAACTAGCTAAGGAAAGGTCAGAAAAGAATAAGATAAATGCAGCGCAAAAGAAATATCACCATAAGATGGGGGCAGGTGGCTACATAAGTGCCGAGCCTAAGTGGGATGCAGCTGAGGCCGCCATGCACGAAAAAGGGATCACTCCAGCTACAGAGCACTTTCCCCATAGGGCAAGAAACTGGGTACTTGGGCATGGGGCACAGTATGACACGGAAACATGGGAGTTAATAATTGATGAAAAGAAAGAAATTCACATGCCCCAGAAAGCAATTGTTGAAGCAGTCAAAGAGGTTCAAGAGGGAAAGTTTATTCCCGACAGAGAGAACGACGAGTTGTCAAAGGCCCTCGGGAACAAAGAAAAAGGGGGACGAACACGAGGCTTAGGAGCTGACACGTCGTGGAATATTGGGTTTCCCGAGGACCGTGAAACTTATAGAAGCCGACTAAGAGCAAAGAAGAGGAAGGAGAAGGAGGACTCAGACCGGTTGAGCAACCTAGGAAGAATCGTACAGCAACAGCAGAAGCAACTAGATCAAATGTGTGAGCAAGGGGGAACTCATCAGCTGCAGCAAGGGAGTCAAGGCGGCCCATCTCAGCGGAGAAGCAGCGTGGCTTCCACGAAGCTCGTTGCTGATGAGGCACGGACGTTTACCTACCCCGAGGATTATATCACGGAGAAGACAAGTTGTGAGCTACATGTGCAAGTGAGGAACTTATCCCTGAAGGCGGCGGACGGCTATGCTTTAACTTGTGAATCTACAACACTGTGGTCTGGCAATGAGATTCCAGATGGCTATGGTCGTGACGGCGTGGATCGAATTGAACCAGGATATGAATCACTGGAGCTTGACATCCCTGGAGCTGATGATGAGAGGACACTGGGAGACGTCGAGGGTGGTATCATTCTATGGCGCAAGAAATACATCCTGTTGCCAGGCTCGGTGCCAAGGCCACCATCGTCTCCTCCGAGTCGGCGTGGATCACCTCCAAGTCCACATGATGACGAGAGGGACGACCAACACAACATGAGTCCATCTCGATCTCCGCCGCTGCATCAGCCGACTCCGCCACCGCATCAGCCGACTCCGCTGCCTCTGCCCACTCAAGGCTAAAATAGGAATCGCGCTGTTTCGTCGATGGGTGATACGTCTCAAACGTATCTATAATTTTTGATGTTCCATGCTTGTTTTATACCAATTGCTACATGTTTTGCATCTACTTTATATCACTTTTATACATTTTTTGGGACTAACCTATTAACAAGATGCCGAAGTGCCAGTTCCTGTTTTCTGCTATTTTTGTATTCCAGAAAAACTAGTCTGGAAATATTCTCGGAATTGGACGAAACTACACGGGGGTGCCTATTTTTCCAGAACACACCTGACGGAGCGAAGGAGCAGCAGAGGAGGGCCACCAGGAGGCCACACGCACCTAGGGCGCGGGCCCCCCTCTGCCGCGCCCTAGGGTGGTGTGGGCCCCTCGGGGGTCCGCAGCCGCCGCCCTTTCGCCTACTTATTCCCCCCGACGCGAAAACCCTAAGTACCTGAGCAAATATCCACGAAAAGATCCAGAGACGCCGCCGTCGTCAACCCTAGCTCGGGAGGGTTCAGAACCTCTTCCCGGCACCCTGCCGGAGAGGGGAATCGTCACCGAGGCTTCTACATCGCCATGCCTGCCTCCGGAGTGATGCGTGAGTAGTTCATCCTTGGACTACGGGTCCATAGCAGTAGCTAGATGGTTGTCTCTCCACTTTGTGCCATCATGTTTAGATCTTGTGAGCTGCCCTACATGATCAAGATCATATTATTGTAATGCTACATGTTGTGTTTGCTGGGATCCGATGAATATTGAATATTATGTCAAGTTGATTATCAATCTATCTTATATGTTATTTAAGATCTTGCATGCTTTCCGTTACTCGTAGATGCTTTGGCCAAGTAGATGCTTGTAACTCCAAGAGAGAGTATTTATGCTAGATAGTGGGTTCATGTCTCCGTTTAACCTGGGACAGTGACAGAAAGTTCTAAGGTTGTGGATGTGCTGTTGCCACTAGGGATAACCTAACGATGCTATGTCCACGGGCATATGTGTTTGTTTACATTACGCACTTTACTTAATGCAATTATCCGTTGCTTGCAACTTAATACCAACGGGGGACTCGGATGACAACCCGGCGGTGGATTATTAGTCATAGATGCTGTTGGATAACGATCTATGTATTATGTCGTAATGCCCAATTAAATATCATAGTAGTCAACATGTCATGTATATGCATTGTCATGCGCTCACTATTCGTCAATTGCCCAGCTGTAATTTGTTCACCCAACATGTTAGTTATCTTTTATGGAGAGACACCACTAGTGAACTGTGGACCCCGGTCCATTCTTTTACACTGATTAAACAACCACAAACTGCAAACTGTTCCTTTTTCATTCTCTGCAATTTAATACTCATTTTCCACACCATACGTTTAATCCTTTGTTTTCAGCAAGCCAGTGAGATTGACAACCTCACTGTTTCGTTGGGGCAAAGTAGTTTGATTGTGTTGTGTGCAGATTCCACGTCAACAGTCCAGACTCCCTGCGACAGCTATTTTTCTGGCGCCGTTGACAACCTTCTGAAGAGTTGCTGCTCCTACTGGTTCGATAACCTTGGTTTCTTTCTGAGGGAAAACTTGCTGCTGACTACATCATACCTTCCTCTTGGGGTCTCCCAACGAACGTGTGTTTCACGTCATCAAGCTATTTTTCTGGCGCCGTTGCCGGGGAGTAAATCTCATCCTCAAATGCTCCCGTCAACGCAACGTATCACTATTTTTCTGGCGCCGTTGCCGGGGAGACAGCAGTCTTCTGCAAGGGGAGTTTCACGCTTCCAATCTCTTTACTTTGTTTTTGTCTTGCTTAGTTTATTTTATTTTATCTTGTTTGCTTTCAATTATCAAAAACACAAAAAAATTAGTTACTTGCATTTAGTTTATTTTCGGTTTGTTATTATGTCTAGCTCTTTACTTGCTATCAATGGTTACTTTCCTTGAAACTAGTCCTATGGCTGAAAACAACATGAGAGAGCTTTATGAAATTTATCTTGAGTTGGGACATGAGGTGTTTGAAGAGAAAATTAAAAAGCCTATGGAAATTTATTTGCATAACAATCATGATAGTAGCAATGTTATTAGCATACATTCTTTGAACACCATTATTGCTAATGCCATGGAAAGCTCTAAGCTTGGGGAAGCTGGTTTTGATAAAAATGTTATTTTTAGTCCCCTAGCTTTGGAGAGGAAGAATGCTATATTGTCGAATGTGATGATTCTATTGAAATATCTCTTTTTGATAAATTTGAAAAAACATCCTCCTTGACTCAGTAAAGGAAATTGCAGAAAGAAAAATGTGCTCCCTAATGTTATATATGATAATGCTCTTGATGATGGTCCTATTTGCCTAATGATATTAATTATACTATATTGTCAAAAGTGGGTTTGATAACCCCACTATTTTGAGCTTAATAAAAATTATGTTTTGTAGATCATGAAAAGCATGCTTTATGTGATAGTTATATTGTTGAGTTTGTTCATGATGCTACTGAAAATTATTTTGAGAGAGGAAAATATGGTTATATAAATCTTCATGTTATTAAATTTCCTCTCTTTATGATGAAAGTTTTGAGCTTTCTCTTGTGTTGCTTCTATATGATTTTTGCTTTAAGACCTAATGGTCCGTTGAAAGTTTTGAAGTTGCACTTGTTTGTCTTCCTATGCTAGTCACTTTGTGTTATTTACTTGTTTTCTTACAAGGCTCCTATGCATAGGAAGAGTGTTAGATTTAAACATGTTTTATATATGCTTCTTGATGCTCTCTTTTATGTTTCAACTCTCATCTTTATGTGAGCATCATAAAAATCACTATGCCTAGCTAAAAGGCGTTAAAGAAAGCGCTTTTGGGAGGCAACCCATTATCTTTTATTTTCAGTATTAGTCAAGGAGTTTGTTTACTTCTGTAGCAACTCCTTTGTATCTTTATTTTCTCGCATTGTTGTGCCAAGAGTAGCCTCTAATGATAAGATGATGCTTAATTTTGATTGCTGCGCAGAAACAGATTTTTGCTGTTCACTGTACGAAATTCCTAAAATCACCAGATTGTTAATTAAATCTGAAAATTTTTGTGCGTAATCTTTATGAATGTCTGAAACTTTCATTAGTTCAGAGTTTTTCGATCTGAGCGTCGTAAGTGCCTCGAAAAAATTCGTCTTTGCGGACTGTTCTGTTTTAGACAGATTATGCCTTTTTATTTTTGCATTCTCTCTTTTACTAGTGTTGAGTGAAATTCTTTTTTGGGTGGAAGAGCTTCACATAACATCAGTGGCTGTAGCTAATGTTTAAAGTAACAAATCATATTGCGTCTTTATAGAACATGTGAATTTTTGATTATGCACTAACCCTCTAATGAGATCTACTTTGAGTTTGGTGTGACGGAAGTTTTCAAGGGTCAAGAGAGAAGGATGATATAATAGGATCAAGAAGAGTGAAGAGCTTAAGCTTGGGGAGGCTCCCATGGATCTCCCCAGCATATTTCAAGAAGACTCAAGCGTCTAAGCTTGGGGATGCCTTGGCATCCCCTTCTTCATCGTCAAAATTATCAGGTCATCTCTAGTGAAACTATATTTTAATTCTTTCACATCATATGTGCTTTTCTTGGAGCGTCTGTGTGTTTTTATTTTCAGTATTGCACTTTTATTTTCAATAAAGCTTGACTGGACCCTAGCATTCTTGATTGGGAGAGAGACACGCTCCGCTTTTTCATGAGAATACTCCTATTCTTCACTTATATTTGTTGAAGTATTCATATCTAGCGCTGTTCAGCTTTTAGCTCTTGTTTTCATGTATCTCTTGTCAGAGCTATTAGCTTTCTTTTGTAGAAAGTACTCTCTTGCTTCACTTATATTTGTTTGGAGAGTTGATGAAATAAATTGATTGGTGTTTGGTTGGTTCAGAAAATGTTGCATGTGGTAATTGGTATAAGGAAAAACTTGCTTAATCTTGTAGATCACTAAAATGGATAACTTGATGCTTGTCAATTGTTTTGAGTTAACAAGTAGATCATGATTAAATTGTGCATCATAGTTAAGCCTATTAGTGAAGAACTACCGTAAAGCTTGTTGAAAATTTGGTTTGCATCGGTGGTACCTCTAAGGTCTAGATATTTTCTAATAACAGGGTTTGGTTAACAAGGAAGACGGTATGAAGTCTTATAACGTTTGCAATATGTTTGTCATATAAAACTTGGTGTACGGGTTGATATTCTTGTTTGCTTACATAACCTTGCTAGCCTAAACTCTGTACTGAGAGGGAATGCTTCTCGTGCATCCAAATCCTTGAGCCAAAATCCATGCCATTTGTGTCCACCATAACTACCTATATGTGGTATTTCCTTGCCACTCCAAGTAAATTTTTCATGTGCTACCTTTAAATTATTCAAAATGTTATTATTCCCTTTTTGTGTCAATGTTTACTAGCTCATGAGGAATTAGTGTGGTTATTCTTTATTCTATTTGTCGAGTGGACTTTTACACCTGGACTAGTGGCATATACATCCGCTTATCCAATAACTTGCAAAAAGAGCTGGCAACGGGGTGCCCAGTCCCAATTAATTACAACTTTAACCAATTAATTCTCTTCACACTTTTGCCCTGATTCATCAGTAAGCAATGACAAACAGTGAAATACCTGAATGTGTGTAAACCAAAGAGAAAGGGATGATCTGCCTTGCTGGTAGAAATAACGTCCTTCATGGGAGCCGCTCTTAAAAGTCCGTTCGACAGGTAGAATACTGTTCTCACCCGCTACCATTCGTTGACAATTAACAAACCCTCTCAAAAATAGATACTCCTCCATGGTATGTGATTGATGGAAGGCACCCGAGGATTCGGTTAGCCATGGCTTGTGTTAACATGATTTAATCCCTGCTTCCCTCTGCGAAGGGCCTTTCTTTTACTTTTATGTTGAGTCAGTTTTCCTATTCTTTCTGTCTTCCACAAGTAAACACTAGTGTCAACTTTGTTACAACATGCGTTATATGCAATGTATTGGACTTGTTATACTACTTTGTGTTGACAATATCCATGAGATAAATATGTTGAAAGTTGAAGCAAATGCTGAAACTAAATTCTACCTTTGTGTTGATTAAATACCTTTTATTAGAAACTATTGCTTTATGAGTTAACACTTATGCAAAACTGTTTGATGCTTGTCTCGAAAGTACTATTCATGAAAACGTTTAGCTTGTGTGATTCATTGTTTACCCATTATCTATTTGGTAGCAAATTATAGACCATTGACTTGGATCACTTCATTCATTTATATGTGCCTTGCAATATTATATGATCAAGATTATGATAGTAGCATGTCACCTCAAAAATTATTTTGTTTTATCGTTTACCTGCTCGAGGACGAGTAGGAACTAAGCTTGGGGATGCTGATACGTCTCAAACGTATCTATAATTTTTGATGTTCCATGCTTGTTTTATACCAATTGCTACATGTTTTGCATCTACTTTATATCACTTTTATACATTTTTGGGACTAACCTATTAACAAGATGCCGAAGTGCCAGTTCCTGTTTTCTGCTGTTTTTGTATTCCAGAAAAGCTAGTATGGAAATATTCTCGGAATTGGACGAAACTACACGGGTGCCTATTTTTCCAGAACACACCTGACGGAGCGAAGGAGCAGCAGAGGAGGGCCACCAGGAGGCCACACGCACCTAGGGCGCGTGCCCCCCCTCTGCCGCGCCCTAGGGTGGTGTGGGCCCCTCGGGGGTCCGCAGCCGCCGCCCTTTCGCCTACTTATTCCCCCCGACGCGAAAACCCTAAGTACCTGAGAAAATATCCACGAAAAGATCCAGAGACGCCGCCGTCGTCAACCCTAGCTCGGGAGGGTTCAGAACTCTTCCCGACACCCTGCCGGAGAGGGGAATCGTCACCGGAGGCTTCTACATCGCCATTCCTGCCTCCGGAGTGATGCGTGAGTAGTTCATCCTTGGACTACGGGTCCATAGCAGTAGCTAGATGGTTGTCTCTCCACTTTGTGCCATCATGTTTAGATCTTGTGAGCTGCCCTACATGATCAAGATCATATTATTGTAATGCTACATGTTGTGTTTGCTGGGATCCGATGAATATTGAATATTATGTCAAGTTGATTATCAATCTATCTCATATGTTATTTAAGATCTTGCATGCTTTCCGTTACTCGTAGATGCTTTGGCCAAGTAGATGCTTGTAACTCCAAGAGAGAGTATTTTTGCTAGATAGTGGGTTCATGTCTCCGTTTAACCTGGGACAGTGACAGAAAGTTCTAAGGTTGTGGATGTGCTGTTGCCACTAGGGATAACCTAACGATGCTATGTCCACGAGCATATGTGTTTGTTTACATTACGCACTTTACTTAATGCAATTATCCGTTGCTTGCAACTTAATACCAACGGGGGACTCGGATGACAACCCGGCGGTGAATTATTAGTCATAGATGTTGTTGGATTACGATCTATGTATTATGTCGTAATGCCCAATTAAATATCATAGTAGTCAACATGTCATGTATATGCATTGTCATGCGCTCACTATTCGTCAATTGCCCAGCTGTAATTTGTTCACCCAACATGTTAGTTATCTTTTATGGAGAGACACCACTAGTGAACTGTGGACCTCGGTCCATTCTTTTACACTGATTAAACAATCACAAACTGCAAACTGTTCCTTTTTCATTCTCTGCAATTTAATACTCATTTTCCACACCATACGTTTAATCCTTTGTTTTCAGCAAGCCAGTGAGATTGACAACCTCACTGTTTCGTTGGGGCAAAGTAGTTTGATTGTGTTGTGTGCAGATTCCACGTCAACAGTCCAGACTCCCTGCGACAGCTATTTTTCTGGCGCCGTTGACAACCTTCTGAAGAGTTGCTGCTCCTACTGGTTCGATAACCTTGGTTTCTTTCTGAGGGAAAACTTGCTGCTGACTACATCGTACCTTCCTCTTGGGGTCTCCCAACGAACGTGTGTTTCACGTCATCAATGGGTTTCCGACACGGACCCCGACAGGAGCCCCTCCCAAAAGTACCGAAGGTTCCTCCCCCGAGAGCTTACGACAGGACTGTAGAGGAAAACGCCGCGATCGTGGCTGCCGACGTGGAAAAACAGCTTGCACCGAAAAAGTGCGAGCCAAATCCAATATATACGGCAGAGGAAAAAAGTGGGCTAAGAACTTTCTTGAGCATCCATCGCAAATTGAGATAAATAGGCCAAATGACTATTTATGCTACATGAGGAGAGCTAGATCCCACATGATGACAAGTACTAGTGCCAGCGGGAAAAGAGACGTTGCCCAGCTCGGAGAACATGCAAAACAGTCGATCTCCCAGGCCAAGGTACCCACTGGTCAGGGCTCCGCGGCGAACATTGATTTATCCTACGCGGCGCAATTTGCTGCAGAAGCTGGCATTACACTTTCTCAACTGGAAAGCGGTGATATCCCCAATAATTTGGATGTAGTATGGAAATGGGAACACGGAAAGCCTCTACTGCCACCTGAACAGATCGAGCTTCTACCAACACGAATGCGAATGCTGCATCGCTGGTACTTGGAAGCCACAAAGGTTCCACAGCTCGAAGTTCTCGCTGTGAAAGTTACAGAAGAACATTACATAGGTCAAGACCAGGTGCAAATTTATTTTGAAGAACTCTATATGTTATACAAGCTTGACGCCCTCGACTTGAGTCTCGTCAGTACCTATTGTCTGTAAGTGATTCAATTCATTTATTTCCAAAGTAAAGTCTCTAGCTCAGCTCGGTCATTGCCTGTAGTAATTATGCTCACTACGCTAATATGCAGAATGAAGAGTGATAAATGTGACAGAAAACAAATCTTTGACATTGGGTTCATTGACCCAGTACGAGTTAATGAAAGATTGCTACATCAATACCCCCAAGGAAACGGATGCCAACTTGCTAAAGTTCATACAGAGGCAACATTACAAAAGGAAGATATTGTTTCCTTACCACTCCCAGTAAGAGTGTTACTGTCTTGTACACATTAATTTTTGCTCACTCGATGTTAAGTGTAACTGGTGAGTTACTGACGTATATAAACATGCGCAACTTCCATTACATTCTGCTATTCATTGAAGTTGACGCTGGAACAGTTGAAATCTACGACTCAAAGAAGTATCCCGAAGAGAAGTCCCAAGGCATTAAAGATGTGCTCCAAAGGTAATTTCAATCATTATCGCACTATATCGGTCTCTTATGTTCATTTCCCAAGATATCAAGTAACTAATAACTCATTTATTCATTTTTTTGCCGGGCAGGATTTGGAAAGTTTTCAAAAAGAGGACAACTGGTGATTTTGCAAAGGAACTTACTTTTCATCATGATGAGGTAAGTAGTACGAGCTAGCTAGGTTCGCGCATCTCTTTAATTCTAATTTCAATACCATTATACCATGCTTGATTATTATTTGATTGAATTCTATTCACGTAAAGAACTGCGATACGCAGCCACCGGGGACCAATTTGTGTGGATACTTCGTTTGCGAGTGGATTCGCCAGGAGGTCAGCGAGTGGAACCGAGCGTTATCTGTAGAAGTACGTGAACAAATATTCATAATTCTATTTTATTACCATCAATTGTGTTGAGTGTCATTCATAATTTTTTTATGATGATTGATATTCATATTGATCTCCTTCTTTAATAGTTGTGGGCTCACCGAAGGAACATGCAACTAAAGGAGCGCTTTCAAGGAATTCAAGAGGAAATTGCGGGATTTTTGCTGGAGCATGTCATAAACCCAAAGGGAAAATACAATGGCACGTACTACTTACATTGAGTCCCGGTTATGATCTCCATGTAATCAAATAGACGGCTCTAGTCCCGATGTTATGAGATCTCCATGTAATCGAATAGACGGGCTCTAGTCCCGGTTGTGATCTCCATGTAATAAAGTATATTTTTATTAGATAGATATTTATTTTATGAACATTTTAATAGGCTATATGTATTTTTCTGTTTTTAATTAATTAACCATATATTTTGCAAGATTGATCATAGTTTTAAATATACAATAAGGCGGGAATATAAAAAATCCAGAGGCTGCCACGTGTGGTGCTCTTTTGTCCCGGGTCGTATTACGAACCGGGACAAAAGGTCCTCAACCACGCGCGCAGGCAGCGGCCACGTGGGTAGCCTTTTGTTCCGGTTCGTAACTGACCCGGGACTAGAGGGGGCCTCTAGTCCCGATTTGGGTGTCTCGGGTAGCAAGCCGGTATTAGAGGGCCTTACCACCTGGGACTAGAGCCCTTGTTTCTACCTGTGTCAGGTTATCCACCATGCTCCTGCACTCGCCTTCCCATTTTTCTGCCACAGTCAAAGTCCACTGCGAGAGAAAAGCAATAGGTTTGAGGATAATGTCAAAGGTAGAAGCACATGACTTTTGTTAGGCACAAAGGTCTGTTTGTTTGGGATGCAGCTTTTGAAAAGCAGCTGTAGCTGTTGAGCTGTGGAAAAGCAGCTGTTGGAAGCAGAGATTTGATGTTTGGCAGGAGTGTTGTTGGCAGTTGTTGCTGTTGGTTTTCTGGGTGAAATGTTTGGAATCCCCTGAGTGCTGAAGATGTTATATAAGTGCTGATTTGAAGCGAAACAATTGTTTTTGACTTATTTAATTCATTATTACGATGTTTAGGTAGCTAAATCATCTTAGTTTTTCTATTTATATGTAATAATTGAAACACATATTTATCCAAACATATGTATCTATATGGCAGTCCCTCTCCCCTCTCTCTTGTTTTTTTCCTGGTGGGAGGTGGTGTAGGTTTGTGCTAGTTTTTTTTCTTCATATGCACTAGGTGTTCGGTGAAATGCCTGTTAGAGCGATGCCACTTGAGTTCACACAAGAAAAACATGATATGAGGTGCCCGAGCCACACTTAAGCTTCCTCCTCTTTGTTTCCAAGTGTCCTAAAAGATTAGCAACTATTTTCTCGTTTAGACCGCGCGGTACTAATTTTAGCATCGTGATTGCGTTTGATATATAGTTCTATGATGCAGATGAGCCATCCATGGATGTACGGTGACCGACGCTCTGCCGCTTACAGGAAAGGCGTGCGTTCTTTTCGCCTTGCGGCCGAAATGAGAAGGATCACACTTCCTCAAGAATCATTCAGAGCCACCTGCTTCGGTCCGGTTTCATGTCCGGCTATAATGTTTGGACCAAGCATGGAGAAAGAGGGGTTATGATGGAAGACGGCGATGAAGAAGAGAACGATGATGACAACTACCGATCTATGTTCCCTGAATACGCTGATACCGAAATGGAAGACAACAAAGAAGAAGAGGGTGAAGAACGGGCACCAGATGAGCCCGCTGATGATCTTGGTCGGGTCATTTCTGATTCAAGGCGAGGCTGCGACACAGAAAAGCAGAGGTTGCAGTTCGAGCAGATGTTACAGGATCACAACAAATTGTTGTACCTAACTTGTGAAGATGGCCAGAAGAAGCTGGGTAGCACACTGGAATTGCTGAAGTGGAAGGCAGAGACCGGTGTGACTGACTCGGCATTTGAAAAGTTGCTGGTACTAATGAAGAAGATGCTTCCAAGAAAGAACGAATTGCCCGCCAGCACGTACGAAGCAAAGAAGCTTGTCTGCCCTCTAGGATTAGACGTGCAGAAGAAACATGCATGCCCCAATGACTGCATCCTCTACCGCGGTGAGAAGTACGAGAATATGGATAAATGCCCGGTATGCACTGCATCGTGGTATAAGATCAGAAAAGATGACCCTGGTGATATTGAGGGCGAGCCACCCAGGAAGAGGGTTCATGCCAAGGTGATGTGGTATGCTCCTATAATACCACGGTTGAAACGTTTGTTCAGAAATAAAGAGCATGCCAAGTTGTTGCGATGGCACATGGAAGACTGTAAAAAAGACGAGATGTTGAGGCACCCCACTGATGGTCGGCAGTGGAGAAAAATCTTGAGAGACTTCCCGGACTTTGCAGGTGACGCAAGGAGCTTATGGTTTGGTCTAAGTACAGATGGCATGAATCCTTTTGGGGAGCAGAGCTGCAGTCACAGCACCTGGCCCGTGACTCTATGTATCTACAACCTTCCTCCCTGATTGTGCATGAAGCGGAAGTTCATTATGATGCCAGTGCTCATCCAAGGCTCGAAGCAACCCGGCAACGACATTGATGTGTACCTAAGGCCATTAGTTGATGAACTTTTACAGTTGTGGGCCGAACCAGGTGTACGTGTTTGGGACAAACAGGAGGAATTTGACCTACAATCGTTGCTGTTCGTAACCATCAATGATTGGCCTGCTCTTAGTAACATTTCAGGACAGACGAACAAAGGATACAATGCATGCACGCACTGTTTAGATGAGACTGAAAGTATATATCTGGATAAATGTAGGAAGAATGTGTACCCGCACAATCGTCGTTTTCTTCCGCCCAGGCATCACTTAAGGAAAAAAAGGCAAGCATTTCAATGGCAAGGCAGAAACCCGGACGAAGCCTGTCCCCCGTACTGGTGCTGATGTATTTGTATGGTCAAGGATTTAAATGTAATCTTTGGAAAGGGTCCTGGCAGACAACCTGTTCCAAATGACGCTGACGGACACGCACCCATGTGGAAGAAGAAATCTATATTTTGGGAGCTACCCTATTGGGAAGTCCATGAGGTCCGCTCTGCAATCGACGTGATGCACCTGACGAAAAATCTTTGCGTGAATATTCTTGGCTTCCTGGGTTTGTATGGGAAGTCAAAAGATACACCGGAAGCACGGGAGGACCAACAACGTCATAAAGGACGAGACGGCATGCATCCAGGGCAGTTTCAAGGGCCTGCCAGCTACGCTCTTACCAAAGAAGAGAAGGAAATCTTTTTTGAAGTCCTTTTCAGTATCAAGGTCCCGTCTGGCTTCTCGTCGAATATAAAGGGAATAGTAAATATGAAAGAGAAGAAATTCCAAAACCTAAAGTCTCATGACTGCCACGTGCTTATGACGCAATTGCTTCCGGTTGCATTGAGGAGAATTCTACCGGAAAATGTTCGACTAGCCATTGTGAAGGTATGTGCATTCCTCAATGCAATTTCTCAGAAGGTAATCGATCCAGAAAGTCTATCAGGGTTACAGATTGATGTGGTCCAATGTCTGGTCAGCTTCGAGTTGTTGTTCCCGCCATCCTTCTTCAATATTATGATGCACCTCCTAGTTCACCTAGTCGAAGAGATTAGAATTCTCGGTCCTGTGTTTCTACACAATATGTTCCCCTTCGAGAGGTTCATGGGAGTCTTAAAGAAATATGTTCATAACCGTGGTAGGTCAGAAGGAAGCATCTCCAAGGGCTATGGAACAGAGGAGGTCATTGAGTTTTGTGTTGACTTTCTTCCTGACCTTAAGCCGATTGGTGTTCCTGAATCTCGGTATGAGGGGAGGCTGACTGGAAAAGGCACACTAGGAAGGAAAGCAATGGTATGTAGGGACAGGGATTCTTTCACTCGAGCACACTACACAGTTCTACACAATTCCACCGTGGTGGCTCCGTATATCGAGAAACACAAGAATATTCTACGCTCCAAAAACCCGGGGAAGGCTGACTCCTGGATTAAAGCGAAACACGAGGCCACTTTCGGCAGTTGGTTGCAGACACATCTCATGAGTAACACCACTGTTGGAAATCAGCTGTACTTGTTGGCCAGGTCACCATCTTCGACTATTGATGACTCCCAAGTGCAGGAGATCAATAGTAGTACCTTTCAATTAGAAAAGGTTGTCGAACCCACGAGGAGCTGAAGGTATTGGTTAGCAAGATTGATAAATAAAACAATAAAAGATGCAAGTGTTTTTGGTATTTTTGGTTGTATAGTTGCAATGCAGAAAATAAACAGTAGCAAGTCAAAGCTCTCAAAGAGAGAAAGCCCAATCCTCTTATGTGCAAGAGGACAAGCTCAAGTGATGTGTAACTTATATGTGGAAAACGTTCCCGAGGGCGGCATGGATATTGCTAGGCATAGAGATTTATTAAACAACACGTTGAATATCTTGTCAAGTTTTAATCTTCTTTGGACGGAGCCATTATTAGGTATAGCTAAATAAATAAACTACAACCCCTTATGATGGATCATGTGGCCAAGTAAATGACTGCACAAGAATTATTAAGACATAAAGTCCCACCATAGCATTACACTCTAAGGTCCCCGATACTAATACCCTCATAATATAACTTCATGATTCGGTCCAGGTTTACATGTCCTCCCAAGTCTCCCTCAATTCATTATACTACGGTGTTCTCCTATGAGCCCATATAGGTGAAGTGTTGTGCAGTCGACGTTCGCACAACACCATCATAGAATCACATAAAAGATAAACTCTTGACAAAATACCAACACATGTTATATATAAATCATTGCCAATTCATCCTATGCCCTCAGGAACATATGGGAACTACTCACAACGTGCAAACATGATAATATTCAGTGGCATAAGTGGTACAACACAATCTGAAAATATAACTTCACCACCAAATAATGACAAGTACTCAATCACAAACATGAATAGTAGCACAAGACAAGTATCTAGGGTATAGCAACTCTCAAACTACGAGGGGACGGAGTGGATCACGGAGATGATGATGGAGATGGTGCTGGTCTTGGTGATGGTGATGATGTAGAGGCCTCCTCCCACGCCAAGGAGGAGAGGTGATGACGATGACGATGATTTCCCCCTTCTCCGGAGCTCCGGAGCAGCAGGATCTGATCCCCCTCGGAGGGAATCAGGAGTTTCGCCGCCGCCGGGCCTCGGATGGTTTCGGGAAAATTAGGGCGTACTTTTCGGGGAGACGAAGGCGTCGATAAAAAGCCCCAGGCGAGGAGGTGCCCGAGGCTCCACTTAGTGGGTCCCACGCGGCCAGGTACTTGGCCGCGTGGGCCCACCCTTTTGGGCCTCGTGGCTCTCCTCTCTTCGGTCTTCTTCCCTCTGCCTTTCTCCGACGAAAAACCAGCTGTGTAATTTTCCTTTTATTATTTGGGTCCCTGTAGCTCCTGAAACATTAAAAACAAGAAAAAGGAGGTTTTCTGCCTCCCAGAAATTAAATACCAAAAATAGGGACTTTGTATGAAAGTCCCATAAATCATCTAAAACATGTAAAAACAATGATATAACAATGCAAATAACATTCTAATATGATACTAAAAGTTGTATAAATGATGATATAAAATGCACGTATCAACTCCCCCAAGCTTAAACCTTTACTCGTCCTCGAGTAAGTAAGGACATAGATCATTACATGCATCAATGGACTTATGGTTGATAAATAAATACGAGCATTGTATCATCATCATATTCAATTGCAATGTAAGATTAATGAACTAAAACTCATACACATGAGGGCAACATAAGTAGAAGCTCTAGCAATCACCCCTTACTTTTGAAAGCAAATAACCATTGTATGTTGGACAATTGAATCATACTATTTTTCACATGCTTTTGCTCTTATGGCAAGCATTATAATATTTTATACTTTGCTGAAATTTAAAGACAAGATAAACTCTATTGGATAACAAGTTCAAAGAAGACAAATGAAAAGACAGATATAAAATTGTTTGCACCCTTGCTTCACTAGTAACTAGTGCAAACTTTAGTCATGGATATTCAATCAAGTTCCTATGCTCTAAACAACCTTTATCTCACACTTTCCATGGCTAACTGAATTTTCAGGTGCCTTCCTTTTCATTCACTTTCCAAGAGCATAAGTATTGAAATATCCATGATCATTAATTTGCTCAAAAGATACTAGATTCTAACAAGAGTGTTTCATATCCTTTTCATTAACTCTTCCTAACTTTTTATCCTACAAGACTATATCTCAACCTTAAACTATTAATTTTCAAGTCATATTGACTCATTCTCTTTACTATTTTATAATGGTGATTCTACAATTGTCCAACATACTCAAGTTAATTAATTCAAGGCAAGATGTGACTGAAACTTCTAAATATGCCACGCTCATTTGCATGAGTGTTACCCATAAATCTCCAAACAAGAGAATCATGGATGACACCATACTTTAATATTCATTGATAAACCACAAGATATACATGATAATGCTCCATGAGCTCACACACGCCTAAGAGATATTGATAACTAAACGATAAAAGCAAAACACACCATGACTAGATAGATATGATAAACTAGTAAGATAAAGACTAGGTGGAACTCCCCCAAGCTTGACGTTTGCTAGAACCTCTTTATTTCTCTTCTTCTTGTCTCATAATAATTATCTTCAAGTTCTCCAATGATGCTCATCATAAGATTGTAGGCTTTCAAACTTGCTTGCAGCTTTCCCAGTTTTCCATGAGATTCTTCTCCACCGTCTTCTTGCTAGGCTTCCACTCCGGGCTTGGTACTTTACATTGGGATCTTACGATCCCATTCACCAGGATAGTTCTCTTGGGTGGCACGCTTGAATTCCCTGTCAATAAGAGTAGAAACCACGTTTTTGCTAGCAAGTGCGTGCCTAGGAGCCTTCCCTCCTGTGCTCATGCGCGCCGTCTGCCTCTTGTTTCCAAGAGACACGTTCACCCTCACACCAGCAACGGAGATAGGAGAAGGTGGTGCTGTTGCAATAGGTGCGATGTCGACGAAGGGCTTGTATTCTTTCTCTTCCGCTTCCTCCTTCTCCATCTCCTCCTCGTCGGGCTTGTAGTCTTCATCATCCGAGTAGTCCTTCCTCTTCCTATTCCTCTCCATATGGACGTGGGGCTGTTGCCCTCGAGTTCATCATCATCATCGTCCATGGAGGAGCATTGGAAGGAGTCTCCCGAAGACATAGCTAAAAACCTGACAGGCAGAAACAGCAAAAGCAAAGATCGCTCGAGAACGCTCGGTGCGAGATTAGATCAACGAAAAGGGGTATATATTGACGGTTTTTAGGTCAAGACGAAGCGTCGGAGTCGAAAACGAGACGAACGGGACTCCGAGGGGAAAGGAGTGGCCCACGCGGCCAAGATCTGGCCGCGTGGGACCCCTTTTTCCTTCCTCGGGTCTCCGTTCGTCCAGTTTTCTTGTCCCACACGTTAATTTCCATAAAAAATGACTTCCGTAAAATTTTACGCAATTCCGAGAAACTTTCCAACACAAAAGTTACCTATTATTGATTTTGGGTTTCTGAAACTGCAAATTCTTCGCAATTACCTCCTCCGGTGTCTTTAAATTCAACTCCTCCACCTTTCCGATGAAGCTCTTCCTGCAATATAATGTTTAAGGCGTTGTCCATTGACTACATGAGGTTTACCTTTCATATCACCGTGAAGACGGATAGCTCCTGAACGGTACACCTCCTGTATCACTAATGGTCCCTGCCACTTTGAAGCTAACTTCCTGCAGAAAACTTGAAACGAGAGTTGTACAATAAAACTTGATCACCTACTTTGAATTCTTTTCTCTTAATTTTCTTGTCATGCCAAATTTAACTTTCTCTTTAAACATTCTAGCACTTTCATAAGCTTCATTTCTCCATTCATCAAGTAGGTTTAAATCAAGAATTCTCTTCTCTCCAGCAGTTTAAAATCAAAGTTCAATTGTTTAATAGCCCATCTAGCTTTATGTTCTAATTCAACAGGTAAATGACAAGCTTTTCCATAAACCATTTATAAGGAGACATTCCCATAGGATTTTTAAAAGCAGTTCTATAAGCCCATAATGCATCATTAATTTTAGTTGGCCAATCAGATCTAGACTTATTCACTGTCTTTCCAAAATGAGTTTAATTTCCCTATTACTTAATTCAACTTGTCCACTTGTTTGAGGGTGATAGGAGATGCAATTCTATGGTTAACATCATATTTTGCCAATTTTTTCTAAGAATACCATGCAAGAAATGAGAACCACCATCAGTAATTAAAAACCTAGGAACACCAAACCTGGGGAAAATGATGTCCTTGAGCATCGTCATTGCTGTGGCATGATCTGCACTTTGGTTGGAATTGCTTCCACCCACTTTGTAACATAATCCACTGCAACCAAAATATGAGTATGCTTTGTCTTTGATCTGGGAAAGGCCCATAAAGTCAAAACCCCAACATCAAATGGCTCAAGTGGCAAAGAATAATTCATAGGCATTTCATTTCTCCTACCAATATTTCCTACTCTTTGACATTTATCACAAGATTTAACATATTCAGCACAATCCTTAAATAAAGTAGGCCAATAAAACCAGATTGTAATACCTTTGCACCTGTACGATCTCCTGCATGATGCCCTCCATAGGACTGTCATGACAATCTCTTATAATAGCCTGTTGTTCATGCTCAGGTACACAACGTCTAATAATACCATCCACACTTTTCTTATAAAGGAAAGGATCATCCCAAAAATAATGTCTAAGATCATAAAAGAATTTCTTTCTTTGTTGAAAGTGAAGTGTGGAGGTAAAACTTTACCAACAATAAAATTTGCATAGTTGGCAAACCATGGAGATGCAACTTTAGCACTAGAAACATTAACAATTGCAAGTTGTTCATTAACAAAGCTATCATTAATAGGAATAGGATCATCAGGTATATTTTCCATTCTAGAAAGATGATCAGCTACTTGATTATCTTCCCCTTTCCTATCAACAATGTGTAAATCAAATTCTTGCAATAGAAGTACCCATCTTATTAATCTAGGCTTAGCATCTTTCTTATGCATTAAGTATTTAATGGCAGAATGATCAGTATGCAATGTGACTTTCGAATCAGTAATATAAGGTCTAAACTTGTCACAAGCAAATAGCACTGCTAAAAATTCTTTTTCAGTTGTGGCATAATTCCTTTGAGCAGCATCAAGTGTTCTACTAGCATAATAAATGACATTCAGTTTCTTATCAACACGTTGGCCCAAAACAGCCCCAACTGCATAATCACTAGCATCACACATAATTTCAAAAGGCAATTTCCAATCAGGAGGTTGAATAATAGGAGCACTTATTAAAGCATTCTTCAAAATATTAAAGGACTCAATGCAATCATCATTAAAAGAGAAAGGAACATCCTTTTGCAAAAGATTGGTTAGGGTTTTGATATTTTGGAGAAATCTTTAATAAACCTACGGTAAAAACCTGCATGCCCAAGAAAACTTCTTATACCTTTGATGTCCCTTGGGTATGGCAGCTTTTCAATAGCTTCTATCTTTGCTGGGTCAACTTCTATTCCTTTCCAGAAATCTTATGCCCAAGAACAATACCTTCAGTAACCATGAAGTGACACTTCTCCCAGTTTAAAACTAAGTGTTGGTCTTCACAACGCTGCAAAACTTTGTTAAGGTTGAACAAGCAATTATCGAAGGAAGTACCATACACAGAAAAATCATCCATAAAGACTTCCATTATCTTTTCAATATAATCAGCAAATATAGCATTCATGCATCTTTGAAAAGTAGCAGGAGCATTGCACAAACCGAATGGCATTCTCCTATAAGCAAATGTACCATATGGGCAAGTAAAAGTGGTCTTTTCTTGATCATCCTTATGGACAGGAATTTGTGAGAAACCTGAATAACCATCTAAATAACAAAAGTGAGAGTGTTTAGATAACCTTTCTAACATTTGATCAATAAATGGCAATGGGTAATGATCTTTACGAGTTGCTTTATTTAACTTCCTGAAATCAATACACATCCTATAACCAACAACAGTACGTTGAGCCACAAGTTCATCCTCATCATTTGGAACAACAGTCATTCCACCCTTTTTAGGAACACAATGAACAGGACTAACCCACTTACTATCAGCTATGGGATAAATGATACCAGCTTCAATAAGTCTTATTACCTCTTTCCTTACCACTTCCTTCATTTTTGGATGGAGACGGCGTTGATAATCAACAACAGGTTTTGCATCCTCTTCCAAATTAATTTTATGCATACATAGAGCTGGGCTTATACCTTTAAGATCATCAAGAGAGTATCCAATGGTGGTAGCTTTAAGCACATCAAGTAATTTCTCTTCTTCTTCAGCTGAAAGGTTAGCACTAATAATGACAGGATATATGCTCTTCTCATCCAAATATGCATATTTCAGATTTGTAGGCAAAGGTTTTAATTCAAAGCTAGGATCCCCTTTAGGTGGTGGTAGCACTCCTAAATTATCAGGTGGGATATGCAATTGTAATTGTGGTGGTTGTTGCCATAATATTTGTTCTAAAGCATCCTTTTCCTCATCATTAAATGGTTCATCTTGATTAAGCATATAACGTTCTACAACATCTGTTGAAGCTACAGCTATATGTGCAAGAGTTTCAATTATATCTTCAGAAATTGGCTCTTTCACAACATGTTTATCAGCAAATTTGGAAAAGTTGAACTCAAGTTTTTCACCAGCACATTTAATAAACACTTTCTCTTTAGGCAAATTAATTTCAGCACCAACAGTGTTTAAGAAAGGTCTACCAAAAATGATAGGACAAAAAGAATCTTGAGGACAACCAAGCACAATAAAATCACCAGGTGATAACCCCCAAGAGCAGGGGATCACTGTAGCACCTCTCAATGTGGAAGTAGGGTATCGGTCCGCAGGAGCAAGAAGGAAAAGTTATCTATTCCCTACAACTAAAGTGTCACAAGTTTTAGTTGATTATGCACTAAACAAGTTTAAGAAACAAGATGGTTGATTTAATGGATGGAAGTTTAATGTAACAAAACAAGAATGTAAAAGTGTCCCAATCCTCTTCAATTCAAGAGGACAAGACAAAGGTTTTCTCTTATAGGAACAATGGACATCGGTTCATGGGTTCACTAATCCTCTCTCTCTCATCTACGGTGATTATCATGTTATAGATAAAGTACACACAATTGTCATGTTTTAATGGTAGCTTTTATGACGGCTATATGTCCTAAAACACATACTTGAAAGAAGTACTCATTTGTGTTGCTAGGTCACCCTCGCAAGGCTAGCGTGGTTGCTGTCACTCCCACATCATACTCTTCCTTTTTACCCCCAGATAAAGGATGTTGGGCTGTATTTCACATGTCACTCAATACAAATGCCGTGTCACATCGGCCATCCTGTACTACATACATCATACTTCATAATGGACAATATTCTAAACACTAGTGCAATGATTCATATTCGTGTGCATGACCACATCTCTCTCATCTATCCACACTTGGTGGTGTCAATCACCTCATGACAAGGATAAACAAGGAATTATGCATAAATCGAACCATCACATGCATCATAGAATATCTCCAAAGTATGACAAATCATAAAAGCTCCAACACAACGGTAAATGTATAACAAATCATCTCATACCACAATATCCACCATAAGAATTACATAGATAGATCCATACTTATGCAAGGCACATCATATGGACTCCAACAATGATCATACATAGAGAGATTAGATCAAGTTACCACCACAAACCCAAGGTCCAGGGGTGGACTACTCCCCCTTCATCATGGAGACGGTGGAGAAGTCGTTGGAGAAGATGGAGACCACCCCGCAGCGCCCCGCCGGAGTTTTCCCCCTCCAATCTGCAGCTCCAGGTCTCTGTTTCGTGATTTCTGTGTTTCGGCGGCGCTCCCTCCAGAGAACGTCGGGGGGCTATTTTTATAGACGTTTTTAGGTCAAGACGAAACCACGGAGACGAAAACAGACGGTATCGGAGCCACGAGGAATAAAAGAGGTGGTCCCACACGGCCTATGTACCTGGCCGCGTGGGACCATCTAATTTCTTCCTCGGACTTCCTTTTTCGCAGATTCTCGGCTGGTACGTCTTCTTATTTCCAAATATTGGGCCCCGTAAAATATTAGGTCATTTGGACGTCGTTTGGTCCCTGAAAGTCAAAAGCATGGAAAAAGGGGTTTTCTGCCTGTGCAGGGTTAATTCCATAAAAATAGGAAACATACCAAATATTCCCAAAATCATTATAAAACAGTGATATAACCCTTATATGTTGCAAATATGACTGGAATATAAGTAAAAATAATGCAAAGTTCATTTATGCATTTTACATGCATCAGCAGGATATTTTATTTTGCCAACCAATAGTTCAACATCTCTAACAATTCCAAATGGACTAATATAATCTTTATTAGCAAGTTGAATTGTCATACCTGTCTCTTCCATAATGATAGGATCAATATCAGGCTTGATTTCAAGATAAAGAGAATATGGAATGACACTAATACTTGCTCCAATATCACATAGACCATGATAACTTGAACTCCCAATAGAGCATGATATAACATGTTTACCAACTTTGGCCGAATTACCTTGATGACCTTAGTAGCATCTTAACATAAATAAACATCAACAGGGTCTTCTTCATTTAATTGTTTGATAATTGAAATTTGACTGTTGACTTCCACCTGTTCATAAGGCTGAGAACGTCTTCTGTTACTCTTGTTAGTAACAGCAATAAGTAAATTCTTTTTAACTTGGTTTGGATATGGAGGTGGTTCAACATACTCTTCAATTGTCACAGATGACACTGGTTCTGCCTGTTTAATAACTTTAGGAACAACAATAGATTGTTTAACAGTTCAACCTAAACTTCAAAACCACTTTGAAGAACACAGATATGCTCAGCAAAACCTTAGCTATCTCAATTATAACATAAGGATCAAGATTAAAAGTATCACTCAGATTTTTAAACAACATAGAAGTAGAGAAGTTCTCTACGCATGAATATCCATAATCAAAATAGGGCTCATTACCTTTATCAAGATCCCAATGACTAGTATTTTCAGAAATAGTCTCCAATAAATTCCATGCTTCTTCTTCAGTATTATTAGTAAAACTTCCACCAGATGAATTATCCAGAATTTCCTTGTGCCTCGACGGTAGCCTCACATAAAAGTTTATCAATATAAGTTTCTTTGTAAGATCATGACAAGGATTCTTGCGAAGGAGTTCCTTTAACCTCCCCCAAGCTTGAGTAATACTCTCTCCCAGATGTGGCCAGAATTAAATATATAGCAGCGGTTCTCATAAGCTTCTTTAGGAGTAAAATATTTAAGAAAGAAAACCTTCCTCAAGATATTCCATTCAATAGCACCTCTTCATCAAGAGACCTGTACCAATCACGAGCATTACCAGATAAAGACAAATATAATAACTTCCTTTTTATCTGATCTTCAGAAATACCAGGAAGTCTAAATAAACCACATATGTCTTCAATTAACTCCATGTGTTCACGTGCAGACTTAGTTCCATCACTGTAAATGGATTTTTCATAACTCTTTTAACATGACCGATGGGAATTTTAAATCCCACTTTAGGTATCTCAGACACAGTAGTTTCAACCACTTTAGGAGTAGTGGCATAAGCACTGTCATATAGAGCAAGGTGCAGCGAGGAACGACTCATAAATGCCATAGTAACAATGAGATAAAACAGCTTTCAAGTTTCCTTACCAAACTTCTTACCAATAGCGCTACGCTCCCCGGCAACGGCGCCAGAAAAGTATCTTGATGACTCCCAAGTGCAGGAGATCAATTGTAGTACCTTTCAATTAGAAAAGGTTGTCGAGCCCACGAGGAGCTGAAGGTATTGGTTAGCAAGATTGATAAATAAAACAATAAAAGATTCAAATGTTTTTGGTATTTTTGGTTATATAGTTGCAATGCGGAAAATAAACAGTAGCAAGTCAAAGCTCTCAAAGAGAGAAAGCCCAATCCTCTTATGTGCAAGAGGACAAGCTCAAGTGATGTGTAACTTATATGTGGAAAACGTTCCCGAGGCGCATGGATATTGCTAGGCATAGAGATTTATTAAACAACACGTTGAATATCTTGTCAAGTTTTAATCTTTTTGGACGGAGCCATTATTAGGTATAGCTAAATAAATAAACTACAACCCCTTATGATGGATCATGTGGCCAAGTAAATGACTGCATAAGAATTATTAAGACATAAAGTCCTACCATAGCATACACTCTAAGTCCCCGATACTAATACCCTCATAATATAACTTCATGATTCGGTCCCAGTTTACATGTCCTCCCAAGTCTCCCTCAATTCATTATACTACAGTGTTCTCCTATGAGCCCATATAGGTGAAGTGTTGTGCAGTCGACGTTCCCACAACACCATCATAGAATCACATAAAAGATAAACTCTTGACAAATACCAACACATGCTATATATAAATCATTGCCAATTCATCCTATGCCCTCAGGAACATATGGAACTACTCACAACGTGCAAACATGATAATATTCAGTGGCATAAGTGGTACAACACAATCTGAAAATATAACTTCACCACCAAATAATGACAAGTACTCAATCACAAACATGAATAGTAGCATAAGACAAGTATCTAGGGTATAGCAACTCTCAAACTACGAGGGGGACGGAGTGGATCACGAGATGATGATGGAGATGGTGCTGGTCTTGTGATGGTGATGATGTAGAGGCCTCCTCCCACGCCAAGGAGGAGAGGTGATGACGATGACGATGATTTCCCCCTTCTCCGGAGCTCCGGAGCAGCATGATCTGATCCCCCTCGGAGGGAATCAGGAGTTTCGCCGCCGCCGCGGCCTCGGATGGTTTCGGAAAAATTAGGGCGTAACTTTTCGGGGAGGACGAAGGCGTCGATAAAAAGCCCCAGGCGAGGAGGTGCCCGAGCTCCACTTAGTGGGTCCCACGCGACCAGGTACTTGGGCCGCGTGAGCCCACCCCTTTGGGCCTCGTGGCTCTCCTCTCTTCGTCTTCTTCCCTCTGCCTTTCTCTCGACGAAAAACCAGCTGTGTAATTTTCCTTTTATTATTTGGCTCCCTGTAGCTCCTGAAACATTAAAAACAAGAAAAAAGAGGTTTTCTGCCTCCCAGAAATTAAATACCAAAAATAGGAACTTTGTATGAAAGTTACATAAATCATCTAAAACATGTAAAAACAATGATATAACATGCAAATAACATTCTAATATGATGCTAAAAGTTGTATAAATGATGATATAAAATGCACGTATCAACTATATGTACTTTCCAAGGGTACGAGATAAATGGGAATACATTTTGCACGGTCGCCCAAGATAAAAAGAGCACCAACCAAAACAGTGTTGTCCGCTTTGATGCAACAAACGACAATGGGTAGAAGACACATATTATGGTACATATAGGAGATATGGGAACTTGACTATGGACCTACTTTAAGGTCCCTTTGTTTTGGTGCAAATGGGTCTAGCTGAAAGACGGGGTAAAGGTAGACCCGCGGTACGGAATGACAACAGTGGATCTCAAAAATCTTGCGTACATGGACGAACCATTCGTCCTAGCCAACGATGTGGCTCAGGTTTTCTATGTGAAGGACATGTCTACCAAACCGAGAAAAGGAAATCAGCAAAAGAATACATCGTCCGATGAGCCAAAGCGCCACATAGTTCTTTCAGGGAAAAGAAACATCGTGGGAGTGGATGACAAAACAGACATGTCAGAAGATTATAATTAGTTTCATGAAATTCCGCCCTTCACAGTGAAAACTGACCATGCATCCTGTTAAATGATGAAGATTCACCATGGCTACGGCGCAGAAGAAAACCACAACACTAGATAGGATGTTGGTGATGTGTAATAATGGCTATATGCGAATACAAACCGTATGTTTTGACTATATGCGAATGATTTGTATTCGATCGATGAACCGAAGGACGTATCTAATTAGGAAAGCCGAATGATTTGTATTCGGTCGATGAACTGAAGGACGTAGCTACTTAGGAAAGCCGAATGATTTGTATTCGGTCGATGAACTGAAAGATTTTGTAGATAGAACAAAACATACGGTTTCCCCTGCATACAGCCCGACGGTGGCTCGTGAGTGCCCGCATATCAAATGCACCGTCGGACGTATGCAGGGAATCTGAATGCTTTGTTTATGAAATGAACTACAATGAGTACAGAGTGAGTGCCAAACATGTCCGAGTGGTGGGCTATATATAGGGTCGTGTGGCTCACAAAGTGGTTGTGCTAGTGCTGATCCAACAGCTCACAAGCCCTCAAAAGAAACATACCCCTGATCCAACTGCTCACAAGCGCTCGAAAGAAACACACGATCCGTGTGCTTCTTCCTTATTGGTGGGATTCCCTTTAGTCCCGGTTGGTGGCTCGAACAGGGACTAAAGGTCTGTTTCTTCCCGTCTTATTTCTTCCCGCGCTTTCCACCGCTTCCCGCCTCCGTCTTCCCGCCCTTTCTCAATATATAAATGTAGTCATGGCCTCCATTGGCATAGCACATCTAAACTCATATCTGCAACCTCATCACTCTCCCATGGCTTCCACCGTACCCACTCTAACCTACTCGGAGGCGGAGGCGCTTTGCGCCTCGAACTACCCCTGCCCGCCCGGCTACGACGTCCCCGCCGGCTAGAGGCTGAGCACCGGAGGCGTGCCGGTCCCTCCTGTCCCTCAAGGTTTGGCGAGCCGGGCGGCCATCACGAACCACTACTAACTCGAGCTCACTCCGGAGCAGCGGATGGATCCCCGCTGGGATTCCGACTACCGCCCGACTTGGGACGCCTTCTTCATCAATCGGTGTGAGAGGGCGCTCGCCAGGTACGAGGAGGACGTTCCACCTCCTTCGAACTTCAACGAGGCCGGCCGTCGGCTGTGGTGGGGCGGCCGGACTCTCCAGAGCGTCATGGACTACATCACGGCCGGCGATAACCCCCGCCTGCGCTACCCTCACTTCCAGTCCAGGCGAGCGCCGTCCGACGACAGCGACGACGACGGCGGCGACTACGACAACTACGAGGACGAGTATTATAGGCCTAGACAGGAGTATGACTAACCTGATCTTTAGCATCTGAATAAGTAATCTGAATTAGTTATTCATATTCAAAACACTTTTCATGTTGAAAGTTTAGTGAGATTCAAAAATATGCAAAATTATTAGTTAATCCATTTTTTAATTGAAAATGGCAAAATTGTTAATAGTTTGTAGAGACTAATTTTGGATGTACATAAATATGAAAGAAAACAAAAAAAAGGAAAAGGAAACAAAAAAGAAAACAGAAAAAATCGAAAAGCCCATTAGTCCCGGGTGGCATTTCCAACCGCGACTAAAGGTCCGCTGGGCTTCGCGCCCAATTTTTTGCGGCCCAGAGGGACCTTTAGTCGCGGTTCGTATTACCAACCGCGACTAAAGGATCTTTAGTCGTGGTTCGTATTACCAACTGCGACTAAAGGTCAGTTTCGCGGGGATTTGGGTGGCTGCGGCCGAAATTTTCGCATTCTCCCAAATCGACGCCTGATCTCTCCGCCTTCGACGCCGCCGACGCCCCCGACGGCGAAGCCCTGCTCCGCCGCGCCGTCGAGTGGAGGAGCCGCCGCCCCGAGGTGCTGCCCCCCTGCCGCACGCCGTCTGCGACGCAACCGTCACCGCGTCGACCGCCCCTCCCTGCCTCGCGCTACCGTGCCGCCGCCGCCAGAGGTAGGTCCTCTCCCCCTCCTCGCTCGCTCTCCCCCGTGGTGGCGCGTGGTGGAGGCCACGGCCACGGCGTGGAGGAGGCCACGGCCACGGCCATTTTTTTTTGGAGGACTATAGTGATTTTTTTTGAATTAGTGACATTGTTAGTGTTATTAGGAAATTTAGTAAATGTTCTTAGGAAATTGTTAGTGTTAGTAAAATTGTTAGTTTTGTGTATGTTTGTTTTGGAAAGATGTTAGTTTTGCAACATTCTTGTGTAATGCTAGTGTTAGCAAATTTCATAAGTTCGCAAAAGTTAGAAAATTTACCAATTTTTGTGTAGCAATTTGAGATGCAAATTTAAGATGCAATTTTAAGACGCAAATTTTGAGATGGAAATTTAAGATGCAATTTTATAGATGCAAATTTAAGACACAAATTTTTATAGACGCAAATTTAAGATGCAAAATTATGTACACTTAGCAAATTTCATAAGTTAGCAATTGTGAGTAATGCAAAATTTGTGTTTGTGTATGCTAACCTTAAGATAGAGATAGAGATAATATTATGCATTTTGAAATAATATTGTGTGCATTTTGCAGAAACTATGGATCCACCTAGTCCAATCCGCAGAGACCTAACACAGGAAGAAATTCTCGAGAATATAATCCACGACGCCCCAGGTGTTGATCCAGCCGAATCTCCGTCGTCGTATCTGAACCCCTCCGGGGATGGAATGGAGGTCGACCGACGTGAGGATGAAGCCGACGGCTCCGATGATGGAGAAGGCGATAGCTCCGATGATGGAGAAGTCGGTGGACCCGTAGGGATATGACCTCCGGCGAGGTATATATATGAAGTTCGGCGATCAGTAGATGCATTACTTGAGTTGTATATATATAAATTGACGAATGTTTCTTCTCTTAGGCCTCCACATCGAGCAAATCTTCCAAACGAGGCCCGACCAAAAAGTTGGACCCATCTACGCATTATACATTTGAGGTCATATCCCCTACGGGCGAACCGAAGGAACCCAAGAAGGCTGCCGATGTATTTAAAAAACAATGTGGAGTTCTGGTTAGGGATCATGTCCCGATCACGTTCGAGACTAGCATAAGCGCAAAGGGGCGAACGATAGTGAGTATGTC
This sequence comes from Poa pratensis, assembly GCA_947311845.1. Classification (NCBI taxonomy): domain Eukaryota; kingdom Viridiplantae; phylum Streptophyta; class Magnoliopsida; order Poales; family Poaceae; genus Poa; species Poa pratensis. The sequence continues at coordinate 10,091,117 of CAMZMU010000091.1, forward strand.
GCCGAAAGTTACAAAGAGGGTCTTTGGAATGACCTCATGGCACATTTCACCCTGCCAGAATTTGAGGATCCTGCCGACACTGCAAAATTGAGGGCGAAAGTCAAGCAGTGGACTCTTAAGAAGATGGCCGAACTATTCCGGGTGTGGAAGAAAAGATTATGGCAATAATTTCTTCAGAAAAAGACTGCTCCAGTATTCGAAGGCTATCTAGCGAAGCAGGCGAATCACTGGAACGCATTTAAGGAGTACAAGGAGTCACAAGATGCCAAGGAGATGTCAGTAAGAACAAGAAAAATGCAGAGAAGAAGAAATATCACCATAAATTGGGGCTAGGGGCTACGAGACTGCCATGCCAAAGTGGGATAAAAAAGAGCAAGAGCTGCTTGCTAAAGGGATCGAACCAGAATGGATGCGCGAAGAATGGGAATTGAGGGCAAGAAATTGGTTCCTTGTGCATGGGAGTTCATACGACGAAACAACAGGGGACCTTGTTTGCAGTGACGGGATTAGGATACCCATGGAAAATTGGCTTAAAGTGGTGAAAGAAATTAAAGAGGGGAAGTTAAAGTTCCGTCCCGATAGAGAGAAAGACTTGCTGACACTGGTCCTCGGGAATGACGAAAAAGGAGGACGAACACGAGGCCTTGGCCCTAAGTATCCGTGGTGGCTTGGGTTTGCCAAAGACATAGAAACTTACAGAAGCCGAGCGAGAGCAAAGCAGCGACAGCAGGAGGAGGGAGACAGGTTCAACCAGTTGATTGCCAGAATTGACCACCAGCAGCAGCAGATTGACGAACTTAGAGGAGTAGTGCGCCTGCAAGATCCTGCACTCGATATTACTGCCGGCCCGTCTCAGCGGAAAAGCAGCGTGGGTGACTCGGAGGTCCCGGCTGACGATGCACGGCGGATGATAGATGGCGGTCCCGGCTACCCCGTGGATGGAATCAAGGATTCAATATCATGTGAGCTCCATCAGAAATGAAGAACATATTGATGAAGGTGGCGGTCGGATATGTTTACCTTGTCCACCTGACGCACGCTAGTATGGCCGTGAGATTCCAGCTGGCTATGCTAAAGTCAGGGTGGATGAAATCGTAACGGGGTTTCATGATATTGCTTGACATCCCTGGACCTGAAGATGAGAGGACACTCGAAGAAGTTGTGGGTGTGTCGTTCAATGGGACAAGAACTACATCAAGTTTCCAGGCTCGCGCCAAGGACAACACCGCCTCCGAGTCGTCGCAGGTCACCTACACCTCCATCACCTCCAAGAAGCCCACCCCATGACTACGACCACCACAGCGCGAGTCCATCTCGATCTCCGCCGCCGGACTTGGGTCGGCCGTCTTCGCCGCCGCCTTTGCCCGCTAAGGACAATAAGCGGAAGCGTGCTCCGTCGATGAGTACTAACCGACGCAGCAGCCCAAACGACAAATGTCGCCCCTCCCAAGAGTACCTCATAAGAATCTTCCCATCAGAACTTACGATCGTACTGACGAGCAAATCGCAGCGATCGCAAAGGCCGAAAAAGATGCGCATTTTGCAAAGAAGAAACCCAAGCCCGGTATACACCGAGAAGCAAAAAGCGTGGGCACGTGATTTTCTGAACACAAAATCGCAATATGAGTTGCACCATAAGCCAGATGACTATCTACGCACACTTCGGAAGGAAGTGCAAATGAGCAAATCAAGTAAAAGTACAAGCGGGAGCAAATCAAGTAAAAGTGCAAGCGGGAAAAGAAGGGACGTTCCCCAGCTCGGAGAACAGGCCAAACAATCGATCCCACCCCTCAAGGTGTTATCCGAAGACGTTCCCCAGGTGCTGCAGCAGGATATGGAAGAAGCTGCGAAGTTGGCGGCCCTTTGGTGTGAGTGTTGCTGAATTGCTAGGTTCCCAAGACGACAAGTTACCCAAGGCTGATGTTGTCCCTACATATGTCCCAGGGAAGCCTTTGGTCAGCAAAGAGAAGTTGAAACAACTGCCAACACAAATGCGGAATTTGCATGAATGGTACTTGAGTGTGGTGGGGGGGGGGGGCAGAACAATGATCGTGGCGAAAGTCCCACATGAGTACTTCTTCCGACCGACGAGGTCCATGTTGAGTTTTCAGAACTCTTCCAGTTATACAATTTCGACGCCCTCAACAAATCTCTCATGAGTTGCTATTGTCTGTAAGTTGTTGAATTCATTGTCTACATATAAGTTGTTCAGTTGTTCAGTTCATTGCATGTAATTATCCTCATTATATCCTTTTGTACTCTATTATGCAGAATGAAGATCCGGGAATGTAAAAGAAGGATCTATAGTGTTGGGTTCATTGACCCAGATAAAGTACATTTATTCGCTAACGACGAAACCCGACGAGACGGGAAAACCTTCTAAGGTTTCTAACGGAGCAAAATTTCTGTGACCACATACTGTTTCCTTACAACTTCCAGTGAGGGTCTTACTCTGTTGTACACATTCACTTTTGCTTACTCGATGTTAAGTGTAATTGATGAGTTACTGACGTATATATAAACGTGTGCAGGTTCCACTGGATTCTGCTAGACATTCGAGTTGATAAGGGAATAGTTGAAGTCATGGACCCATTAAAGAGACACCTGGAAGAGTTCCGCAGCATGCAGGACATGCTCCAGAGGTAATTTTCGCGCTATATCGGTCTCTTTCGTTGATTTCATGAGATATCAGGTAATGAATAACTCATTCATTAATTCATTTTCTTTGCCGGGCAGGGTTTGGAACCTGTTCAGAGTGTGGTGACGGGTTCCTTTAGTGAGAAGCTGACGTTTACTCCGGTCACGGTAAGTAGTACGAGATATGTCCGCGCATCTCTTTACTTCTAGTTTCAATACAATTATGATGCTAGATTATTATTTTGATTGAATTCTATTCTCGTAAAGTGCGCGAGGCAGCCACCAGGGACGAATCTATGTGGATACTATGTTTGCGAGTTCATTCGCACGTTTACCACTGAGCACAATGATTATAGACTCGACGTAAGCAATACATTCACAACATTATTTTATTACCGTCACTTTTTGTTATCATGATTGATGTTCATATTGATCTCCTTTTCTTATATAGTTCGAGAGAATGCAGGATCAGCTCCTACCAGAGCAACGCGTACTAGAATTGCAGAGAAACTGGCGGGATTTTTGTTGAAAGAGATGGTAGACGACGCCAGAGAATTTAGTGTGAATAGGCGCTACTGATGATCCCGGCCGTGTAATCGAATAGACGGGCTCTAGTCCCGGTAATTGTGATCTCCATGTAACTATCAAAATTGTATATATTTGTATGCTCGATCGTAAGACAAGTTATCTTATATATGCACGAACGTGTACGGTATGTGGTAGCGTAGAAATACGAAAACTATTTTGAAGAAAGAAATAAATAAAAGAAAACAAATAAACCCTAAACCCTAAACTCTAAAGAAATAAATAAAAGAAAACAAAATTATCATTAGTCGCGGCCCGTTATACGAGTCGGGACTAAAGGGGTTGCCCCCAGCGCTGGTAACAGGGCCGGGACTAAAGATTGGGCCTTTAGTCCCGCTTGGCCTGTCCCGGTTGGCTAACCGGGACTAAAGCCCCTCACGGGCCGGGACAGAAGGGCATGTCGACAGGCCAAGCGGGACTAAAGCCCCTCACGGGCCGGGACAGAAGGGCATGTCTCCACTAGTGTAACCTACATGTACAGTATGAATCTTTTCAGAAATTTTATGGTCAATTTTGTTGCTGCAGAAACGGACCGAGCAATGAGCCAATGAGGGTATGATATTCTAGGGGGTTAAGTGAGCTTAATTTTTTTGTGAAGAGGTTAACTGAGCAAAGCAGGGTAAAGTGTAAGTACGCGCATGCCAGTGGTACAGCATCCATAGACCTGAAAGGGTATAATAAGTCAATCACAATGTGCTCCGGTACCTTTCCTTCCAGCTGGTTTCGTTCTGACTTGGAGCCATATATCTTCGCTTCTAGTACTTCTACAGTTGTAAGCGTACACGTCTTCTGTAAAGATGTCACTCCAGTTTAGACACACTAGTCGAATGTAGAGTAATACTTCTGCAGGTGAGTTCTAGCCGATAGTATTTGATCAGCAAAAAAGTTCATTCTTGCCGCGGCGCACTATGACCAAACAGAATAAGCTAGCAAAACACCCTTCGTGCGGCGGCTTCCAGTCGCAGTATTTGACCATGCTCCCCCAACCGACTGTTTTATAGCAACCCAGCACCGTAGACCGTAGTGCGGCTGCCGGCCGGTGCGCTATATATATCCAACACCGGGCAAGCACCTTGTCGGCACGAGCAAGGGAGAGATTGATCAGTTGTCTAGCTAGGTGCACCGTGTCCATCGAGCATCGGCCACGGCTTAACACTATGGCCGCTGCAGTCACTCGCAGAGCCAACGCCCTCCGGGTCGAGGCCCCGGACGGTTATGCTTTGGCCGACGCAGCGGACTCGCCCGCAGCCAAGCGGGTCGGCGACGCCAAGGACGATGTGTGGGTGGCCGCCGACGAGGGGCACAGTGAAGGCAGCCGGCCACTGCTGTTCCGGACCATGAAGGTCAAAGGCAGCATCCTGCATCCTTACAGGTCGATCTTCATATATATATCAGTCTTGCACTCTTGCTAGCCGTTTTAGATCACCTTTTAACGCGACTACCGTCGTTTAATCTGTAACAGATTTCTGATTCTCGTGCGGCTCATCGCCGTCCTCGCCTTCTTCGTGTGGCGCGTAAAGCACAGAAACCATAGCGATGGCATGTGGCTCTGGGCCACGTCCATGGTTGCCGATGCCTGGTTCGGCCTCTCATGGATCCTCAACCAGCTTCCCAAGCTCAACCCCATCAAACGCGTCCCAGACCTGGCCGCGCTGGCTGACCAGTACGGTTCGTCAGGCGAAGCCAATCTTCCGGGCATCGACGTCTTCGTCACCACCGTCGACCCGGTCGACGAGCCCATCCTATACACCGTAAACACCATCCTCTCTATCCTCGCCACCGACTACCCCGTCGATAAGTACGCCTGCTACCTCTCCGACGACGGGGGCACGTTGGTCCACTACGAGGCGATGGTCGAGGTTGCCAATTTCGCCGTGCTGTGGGTCCCGTTTTGCCGGAAGCATTGCGTCGAGCCAAGGTCCCCAGAGAACTACTTTGGGATGAAAACACAGCAATATGTCGGTACTATGGCTGGGGAATTCATGAGGGATCACAGGCGTGTGCGTAGAGAATATGAAGAGTTCAAGGTGAGGATAGACTCCCTTTCAAGCACCATCCGCCAACGATCGTCTGATGCGTATAACAAAGGCGACGGTGTACGTGCGACGTGGATGGCTGATGGCACACAATGGCCGGGCACATGGATCGAACAAGCTGAGAATCATCGAAGAGGGCAGCATGCTGGAATTGTTCAGGTATACTTTAACCTTCCCATTACTTAGTCCGCCCAAATTTCTGGGTTTGGCCTGACCTCAGTTATGACTTATGACAGATAAACTTCGGACTTCAGGAAAAAAAATGGTCATTTTTTACTGAATTCTAACGAATTTTTACCTAATCTAAATTTTGTTTGAGTTTAGTTTGATCCCAGTTCAAAATTTCAAAATTTAAAATTGTTTGCCACCTACTGCTCGGTCGGTATTAGATACCTGCACTAGACGGAGGTGTGGACAGGTTTATATTATCCGAAACTACAGAAGTATTATAATGATATCCGATACATATTTATCAAATTCTGATGGTTTTTTACAACTAGATAATTTTATTGTAAATTTGGTCCAAATTTTTAGATAAACATATTTTGGTATTACGAACTGCCAACATTTTGAACACCTTCTATGCTAGTTTGATAAAGGAACAAGGGAAAGGAATAAAAAATAAATTAGTTTGTCTTTCAGATGTAGTGTTTCTAAGCCTATATATTTCTAAGTTCTTTTTGTCGCAAAAATGTATTTCTAAGTTGACTGAGTTGTTTAATTATATCAAGGATAGGACTGCATAAAAAAGTTTGTGTAATATAATCTTAGGTCATCAAATGTGCAACTGATGAGTTGCAAATATTAATAATATAACCTGCAACCATTAATTACGGTTAGAAAAAAAGAATCAACATATGAGATTGTCGACTCGGAAATATACACTCCCAATTTCATATACTACTGAAATTTTGAAAAAAAAACACAATTTTAAATAGAAATAAGAATTTAATGAATTTTATACATAGACTAACAAAATCCCACGAACTGATCTTACAGAAATACTCAATGATTAATTTCATCGGGTGAAGAGTAAATTATCTTAATAATAATATGAGAGTTGGCAAGATTCAAAAAGTTTGGATTGCTTTTGACAGGTCATATTAAACCATCCAAGTTGTAAACCGCAAGTCGGGTTGCCGGCAAGCAGCGACAATCCATTTGACTTCAGCAACGTTGACACGAGGCTCCCCATGCTTGTGTACATGTCCCGGGAGAAGCGCCCGGGTTATAACCACCAAAAGAAGGCAGGCGCCATGAACGTGATGCTCCGTGTCTCTGCGCTGCTCTCCAACGCACCCTTCGTCATCAACTTTGACTGCGACCACTACATCAACAACTCTCAAGCTCTCCGCGCTCCGATGTGCTTCATGCTCGACCCTCGCGACGGCCAGAACACCGCCTTCATCCAGTTCCCACAGCGCTTCGACGATGTTGATCCGACCGACCGCTACGCCAACCACAACCGTGTCTTCTTCGACGGCACCATGCTCTCCCTCAACGGCCTCCAGGGGCCCTCCTATCTCGGCACCGGCACCATGTTCCGCCGAGTCGCGCTCTACGGCATGGAGCCACCACGTTACAGAGCAGAGAACATCAAGCTCGTAGGTAAGATCGATGAGTTTGGCAGCTCGACGTCGTTCGTGAACTCGATGCCAGATGCCGCGATCCAAGAGCGGTCTATCACGCCCGTGCTGGTCGACGAGGGGCTCAGAGAGGACCTGGCCACCCTGATGACGTGCGCCTACGAGGATGGGAGTGCCTGGGGGAGGGACGTCGGGTGGGTGTACAACATCGCGACGGAGGACGTGGTGACCGGTTTCCGCATGCACCGCCAAGGGTGGCGCTCCATATACTGCTCCATGGAGCCCGCCGCGTTCCGCGGCACCGCGCCGATCAACCTGACCGAGCGCCTCTACCAGGTGCTCCGGTGGTCGGGAGGATCCCTGGAGATGTTCTTCTCCCACAGCAACGCACTCCTTGCCGGCAGTCGGCTCCACCCTCTGCAGCGCGTCGCGTACCTCAACATGTCGACGTACCCGATCGTCACGGTGTTCATCCTGGCATACAACCTCTTCCCTGTCATGTGGCTCTTCTCCGAGCAGTTCTACATCCAGAGACCATTCGGCACGTACATCATGTACCTCGTCGGGGTCATAGCCATGATGCACGTGATCGGCATGTTCGAGGTGAAATGGGCGGGGATCACCCTGCTCGACTGGTGCCGCAACGAGCAGTTCTACATGATCGGGGCGACGGGCGTGTACCCGACGGCCGTGCTGTACATGGCGCTGAAGCTCGTGACCGGCAAAGGGATATACTTCAGGCTCACGTCCAAGCAGACGGAGGCCTGCTCCAACGACAAGTTCGCCGACCTGTACACGGTGCGGTGGGTGCCTCTGCTGATCCCGACCGTGGCGGTGCTTGTCGTGAACGTCGCCGCCGTTGGGACGGCGATAGCAAGGCCGCGGCGTGGGGTTTCTTCACGGAGCAGGCGCGGCACGTGGTGCTCGGGATGGTGTTCAACGTGTGGATCCTCGTGCTCATCTACCCGTTTGCGCTTGGGATCATGGGGCAGTGGGGGAAGAAGCCCGGCATCCTGTTCGTCGTGTTGGTCATGACCATTGGCGCCGTCGGGATCGTGTATTTCACACTCCACTTAGAATGGTCAGAAGTGGCAGCTTCTCTTGGTAAAGCATCGCTGACCGGGCCATCTGGGTAGACACAATAAGTGCTAAAATTTGAGTGTGCGCTCATGTCTATACAGCATGAACTGTCCATTCATTGTGTGCTATACTCATGTACTCTACTCGAGCATAATAAGACTTCATTTTTTGTGAGAAAATCATTGTGCCATGTAATTTGAAAGTTTACATTATGCTCTAAATAGAAAATATGGAGACCCGCCACCAGTTTAATATGTTAAAATGGATAATTATAAGTAGATTGCGGTGTCAAATGAAAAATGTTTGATAAAATTCCATATGAAATCAATGTGGACAATATTGCTATATGAATTCAGCGTGAACATACCAGAGTAGTGGCTGACGACCCTCCCTTGTGTGCAGGAATCTGAGTTACAGTAACTTGAACACTATGAGAACATGTCCTGAGGGAAAACATGTATAGAATTTAAATAAGATATTTTTTAGGGGAAAAGTGACAGGTATAATTTTCAGATCAATTTGGTTTTAATGGTATGCACATTGCACAATAACCCCAAAGATCTCCAAAAAACTTCAAGGACATTTGTTAATTTAACTAGACAGAAAACATCGGCTTTTCATGTATTTTCTCAAAGTTATTGGTTCACCTTCCTTTGTTTATATAACAAGGACATATCCACAAATTTGCAAGTGTGTTAGTTATAGTATGTCCTAGAGCCATGTATTTTGAGAAAATCTTGTGTGCTATTTGCTTAATGGTAGCACAATCACTTATGTTCATATTTGTTTTTTTCCAAAATCTTCCCAAAGTAAATAGTCAATTTGGAAGTGTGGTAAAGCAAATTATGTTCTGGATATAACTCATTAAAAACCATTGAATTATATTAACATTAAAATTGAGGATCTTTGATTAGCTACAAACTTATAATTTGACATGGTAATGTACATATTTCGGAAACTTTTTATTTCACATTGAGTAGATTAAGGTACCTAATTAAGGATGTAGGACCAAGGTCATGGAGGGCAGGATGGCTGATAGCTAGGTTCTTCACTAACTGCAGCTAGCTGTTCAAATAAATAAGCGGCAAGGATAAAAGTACATCATACAAGCGTTGATTCTTGACCATAGTAGGATGATTTCCTTGTTGTGGTAATTTGACATGGTATGCACGAATTTGAACAAACCATGCTGAACACACTTCGTTTTTGCGGTCAAAACACACAATATTACATGTACACATGTCCGGATTTGAACTTTTATTCCTCCTGATGCAGAAAGAATAGTGGAACCACAAGATAGTAACTTAGATTTCTGGATGCGTTGGATTGGGTCAGAAAAATATAATGATGACCTTGAAGAATGTAATTTGGCTACCACTCTACTCTGGCATCTTCCCAACAGAGAAACAAAATATATTATCATATTCACGTACCAATCTGATCAACACGCGGAGGGTGTTGTTGCTCTGCTTGGACTTGCTGGTCACCATTTCCAGATCCTAACAAATTTAAACCAGAGGCACGGTTAGGCAAGCAATCTTGCAGAAAGCTGAAATCTACTGTAATTGGCAACTGACAGAAGACTCCATACCATCAACTCATCAGCCAGCTCGCTTAGAATGTTTATGTACGGCGTCCCGCTGAACCTCAGCATCCAATCCAGCGGCCCCCATCGCCGACGGAGACACCAGGTTCACTCCATCTCCCTTCTCCTTCACCGCCACAGCCAGAGCGCGGGCACAGCACACCGGGAAAGCTTGAGCAGCAAGCCGAATAACAAAGACACGCTGCAAGAGAATGGTTCGGACAAAGCGGGAAGACTACCGAGACCCAAACACACAGGCAAACGTCGAGGAGGGTGGCCGAATCGTCCCGCACGCCGCCGTCACCGCGGGGAGGCGAAGGGGAGAAGCGAGGCAAACCCTAAATGCCGCCCGCTAGCGGCGCCTGAAGGATTTCGTCCCGACGCGTTTCTGGGCCGGCCCACTGTTTTCGGCGGAGCGTTGTTTCCCCGACACGTTTCTTCTTTACTTTTTTCGCAGCGCCTTGTTTCCTTCAGCCCGTTACGGACTGAGCTTTCCTTCTTTTTTCTTTCTTCTTCCCGTGCGCTCCCAGATTTCCTAATTTGTTTTTTCTTTTTCTATTGGTTTGCTTTTTCTTTTTCGTTTTTTTATTTTTCTTTTTCTGTTATTTTTATCTATTTTCTTTTCTTATTTTTTCGTTCTTTTTAATTTGTTTTTGGTTCCATTTTGAAATGGTTCTATGTTTGAAATTTGTTAATTTCTAAAATGATTTTAAATTTTAAAATGATTCCAAATTTTAAAAAAATTCTAAATTTTTAATTTTTTCAAAACAGTTTCATTTTTGAAAATGGTTCCAAATTTAAAATGGTTCCAAATTTAAAAATGGTTTTGGATTTAAAATGGTTCTAAATCAAAAAATGGTTTTATTTTAAAAATTGGTTCCAAATTAAAATGGTTCCGAATTTAAAATGGTTCCAAATTTGAAAATTGTTCATTTTAAAAATTAGTTCCAAATTAAAATGGTTCCAAATTAAAAATGGTTCCAAATTTGAAAATTGTTCATTTCAAAAATGTTTCCATTTTGAAAAAGGTTCCAAATTTAAAAATGGTTCCATTTTGAAAATGGTTCCGAATTAAAAATGGTTCCAAAATTGAAAATTGTTCATTTTAAAAATGTTTCCATTTTGAAAATGGTTCCGAATTAAAAATGAATCCAAATTAAAAATGGTTCCAAATTTGAAAAATTATTCATTTTTGAAAATGGTTCCAAATTAAAAAATGTTTTTGTTTTGAAAATGGTTCCGAATTAAAAATGGTTCCAAATTTGAAAATTGTTCATTTTTGAAAATGGTTCCAAATTTAAAAATGGTTTCATTTTGAAAATGGTTCCGAAACTTAAATTAAAAATGGTTCCAAATTTGAAAATTGTTCATTTTTAAAAATGGTTCCATTTTGAAAATGGTTCCAAATTTAAAAATGGTTCCATTTTGAAAATGGTTCCAAATTTGAAAATTGTTCATTTTAAAAATGGTTCCAAATTTGAAAATTGTTCCAAATTAAAAATGGTTCCAAATTTGAAAATTATTTATTTATTAAAATGGTTCCAAATTTCAAAATTGTTCATTTTTTAAAATGGTTCCAAATTTGAAACTATTTTTTAATTTTTACAATTTAAAATTTTCATTTTTGAAAATGGTTCCGTTTTGAAAATTGTACTTTTTTGAAAATGGTTCCAAATTTAAAATTGTTCCAAACTAAAAATTGTTCATTTTGAAAATTGTACTTATCTGTTAAAAAGTATATATATTTAATGTATTTGTTTACTAGTATGACACAAACATGGTTTAGCCCAGTTGGCTAGAGCAGTGTATTTCCGTCAGCACTACACTGAGGCCCCGGTTCGTTCGATTCCTGACTGCAGTAGCTATTTTCAGCTAATTTTCTCGTGCGCTAATGGAAATGGGCCGGCCCATGAATGAGACCACGTAGGCGGCGCGACCGCTATGGGGCGCTAACGAGCGCCATATATCACCTCTCGAGAAGCGACGATCTGTTTCTCGGAGAGAAAGAGGAGAGAACCGAACCAAACGAGTTGGGCCTTTGATACTGCTAAAATTAGATTTTGCAAAAGCCTTTGATACCATTGACCATAAAGCTATGATTAATATCATGAGACAGATGGGTTTTGATGCCAAATGGCTGCAGTGGATTGAAATGATATTCAGCTCAGGAATGTCTTCTGTCCTTCTGAATGGAGTCCCAGGAAGACAGTTTCATTGTAAACGAGGTGTCAGACAGGGTGATCCCCTATCACCTCTCATATTTGTCCTAGCTGCAGATTTGCTGCAATCAGCAATAAACAAAGCTTTCAGAGATGGGCTTCTCCAAGCACCCTTCTCACCTGATTTTGGGATGGATTACCCAGTGGTGCAATATGCTGATGACACCCTCATAATCATGCCAGCTTGCCTGACTCAAGTGGCCAAAATGAAAGAAATTCTTGATACATATGCAAACTCTACTGGTCTGCAAATTAATTACCACAAGTCAGTGATGATCCCAATTAATGTGAATGCTCAGAGAGCTGCTGGAATTGCAGGTATGCTTGGATGTGACATTGGTGCTATGCCATTCACTTATCTTGGACTTCCACTTGGCACTACCAAACCTACTGTGCAGGATCTAATGCCTCTTGTAGACAGAATTGAGAGAGCAATGACTGCTAATTTTATGATGATGTCCTACAGTGGGAGAGTGTCTGTTATCAATACTCTGCTCACTTCTATTGCTACCTTTTCCATGTGTGCCCTTAAAATGCATCCTAAAATTCTTGAGCATGTGGATAAAATTAGAAGACATTGCCTGTGGAATAAAAAGACAGAAGATGGTGAGCACTGCAATTCTTTAATTGCCTGGGAGAAAGTGTGTAGACCTAAAGATAAAGGAGGATTGGGCATCCTCAACTTAAAGGTACAGAATGAGGCACTGCTTTTAAAATATTTACACAAGTTCTATAATAAGGTGGACACTCCTTGGTTACACTGATCTGGCAAGCATACTATACCAACTCTGTTCCACATGCAACTGATAGCTGTGGCTCATTCTGGTGGAAGGATGTCTGTAAATTATCACCTATCTATAGAGGTATTTCCCACTGCACTGTTGGAACAGGGGATTCCATTCTGTTTTGGAAGGACCCCTGGGGAGAGGGCATTGCCTCTGAAAACTACCCGAGAGCCTTTTCATTTGCCCTTGATGAGGATGTTTCTGCTAAAGCATTCCTCACATCCACCTCTCTGTCAGAAAACTTTGCCCTGCCTATCTCTCCCCAAGCTCTGATGGAACTCAGACAGGCTCAGATAGCCACCAATCAGATATCTCTAACATCAGGGGAGTGTGACCAATGGACTTATGTTTGGGGCTCTGATACTTACTCAGCAAATAAATACTACAAATTCTGCTTTCGAGATATTGTTCCACATATCTCCTTCAACTGGTTATGGAAAACAAAGTGTATACCGAAAATAAAATTCTTCTGCTGGCTCTTGCTCTCTGACAGATTGAATACCAGGAATATGCTGAGAAGGAGGCACTACAACATTGGGAATAATTTTGACTGCTCCATGTGCAACGCTAATGTAGAAGAGACTGTGGAACATCTCTTCTTCAAATGTGCTTTTGCTGTAGATTGCTGGGAGGCTTTGGGCTTCACGATCCCTGCTGATGATACTCTGGACAGGCTACAACTAATTGCTTCTGCCAGAGACCACTGGAACAGGGCCATGTTCATGGACATTTTTGCAGTGGCTACTTGGAGCCTATGGAAGGAGAGGAATGACTTTTACTTCAATGGGATCACCCCTGACATTTGCTCCTGGAAAGCAAGATTCAAAACTGACTTCTCCCTTTTGGTTCATAGGACTAAGGAGAACAAGCATTCCTTTATAAACTCTTTTTCTGCTGACTTATAAGTAGCTAGAGATCCTCCTTGTGTAAATTCATTTTCTGCCCATGTAATTACTCCTGGCCCTCCTGAGGGGTGTTTTAATATAGAGGCAGTAGGAGCCTTTCGTACTGTCATAAAAGTTTCAAAAAAAAAAAAACGAGTTGGGCCCCCTTCTCGGCTCGATTTGGCCCAATCAACGACAAGACGCTTAGGCCGGTCTCTGGAATAGCGGCTCAAAAACGTTGGGCCGGCCTCGATGCGCGTGCTGGCAGATAGAAACCCCTCTCAACGTTTTTCATATATTAAAAACTACTCCCTCAGTATCAAAATATAAGATTTTCTAGCCTTTGCATGTATACATGTATCTAGACATGTTTTAGTGCAAGATTCACTTTTTTTTTTGAACGGGACAGACCCGAAGGGTCTGAAGACTGCATTAGTCAAGGGGTGCATACAAAGTTACATGGAGGACCCAGAAGAAAAATATAATTACATAACACTCCTCTAGATTTGCAAACAGGGCCCTAGGAAAATATGCAGAAACGCAATCGAGCCTTCGTCTCCATCGCAGAAGCCTGTTGACCTCGAGGTCGAGGCTCCAGCGCCGCCGCCGGGGACGGAACCACTTGGGGCGACACCAGTATGGAATCTCAGACCGAGATCCAAGATCCTCCAGCAAAGGAGGAAGAATCGCTCGGGCAACACGCGCATACGAGCACGGAGGGGCCCCTTGGCCATCGATAACAGCGGCACAAGCTTGTCGTCGTTAAGGAACTCCGCCACTCGACGTCGTAGCAACCAGGCCACACAAACATATGTTCACAACCCCATCTCGCTGAGCACGTGCAATAGAAGTTTGACTGTTTGAGGCTCCAATCTCCCACCTCCACCACCTGTAGCCCCATGCATGCCACATGAGAAGAGCAGAGAGCAGCGCCATATCTTCCCAAGCACACGCCCCATCGAGCTTATTCAAGCACACATCTCCGCACCATCCACCATGGACGAAGCACACGAGAAAGAAGGTTCTCAAGGCCACGTCGTCCTCGGAGACGACCTAGCCAGGCGTCGAGAGAGGGGAGACGACATGACGCCAGACTGCAGCCAGGCAAACACTAGATCTACTAAAAATACTACTAATATACATCGGGGCCGGTCCCCTTCCCACCAGCGACACCGGGCGGCAGCGCCGCCGGCGAGGATGGAGGGAGAGAGACTCTCAATGAGGAAGGGGAAGGAGAGAGAGTCAGAGGGGGGATGAGAGTGTAAATATTAAAAACTTTGCACTCAAATGGATTCTTACGTTTCTCTATCCCTTCGTGTTTTGGGACTTGCGATTTAAAAACACGCATGTTTTCTGCTGTTAAAAAAATTCTTGACTAGTCCCAACATTTTCGCTCGATTTAGAGCCCCAAAAGGTTGTGGCCCGGATAGCTCCAAATTGCTGCCTTGTGCGAGTAGCGCATGGGCCGGGCGTGACCCATATATCTGAAGCCAATGCTGCTCCCTGGTCGCCGGAGTCACGCATTGCAAAAGCAGCGGCGCCGCCAATCGCCATGCCGACGCGGCTGGCACCTAGCAGTCTCCAGTGGCCGCGGAGCTACAACGACGCGCTGATAGCCTAGTTTTTTTTTTTTAACGGGGCGAATGAGTTTTGCAGAAAGTAAAAAAAAATTACAAAACGACTGCTCTCCCGGCATTAGATCACTCAACTTTGTAGCCCCCGCTAGCAACCATAACCTTGCCTCACTCTTAATGTTTTCAAAAATTACAAAAGACGGCGTATGTTTGTTGCGGAAAACCCGGACATTCCGCTCACTCCAAATGCTCCAAGAGACAAGGAAAGCAAGAGAAGCTACCGGGTAGCCTAGTACTCCGTAGTATACTACGTTACGAGCCGTGTTGCCGCCGACATTTCGCAAGAGCCGATGATCACAGCCAACATGAGCTGTGGTACGGGTCATCACCTCGTCATTCATGCATGCACCCAACGAATCCGACCAACCAATAAATCCAAATTCCCGCCGATTCGAAATAAGGTGGCCCGGCGCACCCAAGAACAAGCGGCACGCTCCCGCGCGTTCTCATCATATCTCGTGCGATAAAAAAACAGTTTCTATTTGTCGTGCCTGTCCAACCCCCAGCTGAAGGGGCCAGATGTGATGTTGACGCGCGATCTGCTCATGTGCGCCACTCTAATGAAGACAAAGGCCAGCCATCGCATAGAGATCGAACGAGGGTAAGACAAGCCAAGATCACGGGTCGATCGATGCGGCTCCTTAAAAAAGAACAGATGCTGATGCGCCATCCATTTCAAGTATCAAGCCGTGGCACTATGCTTTCTTTAACGGGGAGAAGAAAAATGGTTTCAGTTTTGAGTGCAACCACCGGCGAGCACTGCACCTGATTGTGTGGAATCGAACGCTGGGATCCATTTGTTGTGCCTGTGGCTGGCACCGTGTAATAATATCTAGCGCACGTTCTTCCTTCTTACGGTGATGAACGCCGGTCGACTTGTATTCTCTACAACTACACGCTGTATACCACATTACAATCCAGTGGTGAGTTGAGAAGATGCCATATCGATATCATAATTTAAAAGGGGTCAGAAACAATAGCATGATAGGAAGTACGCTTTTCTTATTGTTCCTTTTGTTGGTGGGAATCTCTTAGTGATCCTGCATAGATAACAGGTTGCCTGGTCAACGGTGTTTCACAGCCTGCGAGTAGTAGTGGCTCAAAGCTTGAAAACTCGGAAGTCGGCCAGAGTTTGGGTGATCCTTTTATCCTATCCCCATCAAGCAATCGGTTTCTTTAACCTACGTCATATCTCAATTTGTATAATCTTTTGTAAATAGCGAGACAAATATACAGTCTCGACACGCTAACCACCTCACTTGTAAACTGCATATCTCCACAAGCATGTAAAGCAAGACGAGAAGTTATATGGTACTATCGATCTTGGTAGGTGTCATAGATTAAACAACTCTGAGCAATACAAGAACACCTCTTACGAAAATAAAAGGTTTTTAGCAAAACTAAGGGGAATTCATCACCATCTCTTCACACAATCCAATGGGGCATCATGAGTCTAGCTCGATATCACACTCATCAAAGCTAGACCAAATTTGTTGTAATTGTGGTCAGAAAGTTATTTAGTGCACATTGTCATGAGACGCTAAGAACGACGATCCAAAGCATGGACCCTCGACCTGGAGAAGAAGGCAAAGGGCAGACAAGGAGATCTAACCACGTTGATGTTGAAAGCATCACATAGGATCTTATTTACGAGACCACCGACACTACCACGAACCGAGGTTCGATGGGTTCATCTCTACAAAACTACAAGGTCTAACTAAGTAATAAATGGTGCTAAGTGAATAAGATTAGTCTTGATTAGCATAAATCCATTATGTCCACTTGAAATCAACCCCTTACATGGTAACTCTGGCTCTGCGTGAAAACATTGTGATTAGTGACTCACCTCCACAACCTAACATAACAAATATGGGGAAACCAACACTCACACATCCCATGACTATGCCGGGAGTAGCGGCACGATGATTGGGACATTGATAACGGTACTTGATCCTCTGTCATGCAGCCTCAAACTCTTGAACGAACGCGACGAGGAAATCAATACCTTTCAAACTAGACCAAGAATACCCACAAGGGCAAAGATCCATAGTCTCCTCCACTCTCGGCACGAAACTGGTCGCTGGAGGTGAGGAGACCGACTCAATGAGTCGGCGAAGATGAGAATTGTGTGGCGGCTAGGGCTTCTTTAGAAAGTAAAGTGTTATTGTGCTAATATATCTCAATGCCCTATCAATCCTTATGAAAAAGTTTTAATATTTTTAATAATATCGACAAAGGATGCATGTATGAAACTTCGTAAAACTATATTTAACCCTTGAGGTACATCACTTCAAAGATATGATATGAATTTAATCTTGTAGGGGAGAAAAATGGTGAGTATAGTATTCATTCTAGAATTGGTATTTGTTTTGTTCACATGTTGTGTTGCATTGTGTTTTGAACTAGAGTGGATTTTTTTCCTTTTCATGTAATAAATTTAGATTTCGGTATGATTGGTTTTGTTGGTGATCTAACTTTCAACCAGGATGGAGCCTCCCCTCCCCCATCGATAGAACGACATTGTGGCGCCCTGACCCGACTGCTATACAGTGATGCTGTGTGTCACCGGTTAAGCGATACAACCGGAGGTTACGGGTTTACCAATCCCCGGCCAAAACCTTTGGCAGGCGTTGCTGGGTACACCTCACTCCAGACAACGCAACACCCCGATTGATGCCTCAACACAGGCACAACTATCAAAGCATAATAGTAAGATCAAGACTTGTGGAACAACTGGCACATCACAGACTCTACGACACAAAATCATATAGTTCAACTCTTATACAGAGAAAGATAGCAAATGACAACCAGAGGTCACAGACCCAACATTACATCAAGCGGAAGCAAAGTAGGTTGTTCTAAACAACAAGAACCAAATTATGGCCTAAGAGGCCTACAGATAAACATCACAACGCCAGCTGTTCCAGGATGTCCCAAGCTGCCACCTGGGAACCCCAGACTACTCGTCGACGTCCACAAAGAACCCACCTTCGAGGTCGGTGAAGTCCTCTCCTGAAAATAAGCAAACGACGTTGAGTTCGACGAACTCGCAAGATTAAGAGCTAATATATGCTCGATGATTGGCTTTCAAAGGTTTTATGGCTGTTTTGCATAAAGCTGATTTTATTTATAAAACACAACTCCATGGCATCGACTAATCAGATTATTTTGAAAAGGGGTAAGAAGTAACTCTTTTTCTTGAATCACCTTTCTCATCATCAACCACTGTACCTGTCCATCAAAGGCACCTCCCCGAATCACCCTCGAGGAAGCTCACCTTGCATATGTGAGTGGTACCTCTAGTACCCAGTTTTTAATCATTCCGTTAAAGTTATTCTATGATCTCAGAATCCGTCACCAAGTCGTCCATAACCGCGGACACGGCTTTTCGAAAAGATTTATCCCTGCAGGGGTGTACAATGTGAAAGACGCCAGGTTCCCGAGGGACCTCCAGCTTCTTATCCATGCGTACCGTCCGGCCCATTGCCTAGCTCTTAGCTCTCTTCCGGGGAAAGCCGGCTGGGTGGGAGCGGCTACGACCTTTACCTCGCTTAAGACTAACCAAGGATCATCAGTGGCGGTAGGACAGCCAGGATCACAACACCCCGCCCCACGGCCACTCATTTTCCTAACACCGTAGTCCTCATCTCCGTCTTGGCCACCAACTCAACGCACGCGCAAATGGAAAGCCAAACTAGAGGACCCTCGGCTAGTCCGCCACAAGTTAGTCGGTCGACGAGGTTCCATATGCCCACGCATGGTTGCACGCTCAACTTGGCTCGTAGGCGAGAACTCGCACTCAGGCGGCGAGAACGAGACAACCCACCACATCCCATGTGGCCTCTCATCCCCACCTTTAAGCATTTTACCATCCGTCACCACAATTTCTCCACCATCATTCTCATATCATCACCTGTTTCCCACATGAAACACCCACCGGACTGCTAAGCATTTTAACTAAGCATGGCTAAGCATTTGCACAGTATAGTAATTATATCAGGCCAACAATGCAAACCTATGGTAATAGGAGGGGAAAAACAGGCATTGGCATCGGAACTTAATGCAACTATAGGATACTCTAATCCAACAAAAGTGACATTTGGAACCGCATGCAATATTATAGTGGAGAAAATATATTTGCGGAAAATAGGATAAGATATGCTCAGAGGGGGGATTACGCTTGCCTTGTTCAGGGTACTGGTAGTACGGATCGTCACAAGACGGGGGTGGCACTTCACCTCCTTGATCTACCGTTGCACAAACAACACCGGAAAAACAATCAACACATGGCAGTTGTGCAATGCATACAAGGATGATGATATGACATTTTAAATGCACCCTAGAAGCTTTAAACAGGACCAACAAGTTAAATGGGGTCCCCGTTATATTTATTGCATTATTTGGGATAAACCCCATATTTAAACTTAGTGATTATAATTACTACTAGAGCACATTATTGTGATGTGAACCATTATGCATGATGATGAAGATTTTGAATCACTCATGTTTTTCTGATCATTTCGGTATAAGGAACACATTTTTCGGAGGTCCCGGTAAAAGTTATTATTCTTATTAAGTTCCTCTTTTAACTTATGGTTTTAACATTACTAGCATCACCATAATTTAAATGTGACCAAAATGCGTGATATTTATTTTAAAGCTTTAATTCTCAACTTCCTGGGTATTTTGGTATATTACAAGCATTTTTGGATACACGATAAAAATTATGATTTTTATTTACATTTTACTTTTGGGTATGATCTTTTGATGATTTTAATAACCACAATATGTAATTTACATCGATTAGGGATACATGGGTGAAAAGGAAATGAATTTTCAAATTCAGTATGGAATTCCGGATGCCAGCCCGGAAATTTCCGGATTTTGTACCGGCAGAAAATCAGTCCGGAATTATTTCCGGTTATGATCCGGGTATAGACCGGATGAGAATCCACCGGTCCAGTAGCGTTTTAGGTAAACCGGTACAGAACCCGGAAAAATCCGGAATCCTCACCGGGTGGGTCAACACGTCGAGGCGTGTTACGGCGACGGCGGCGTGCTGCTACGGCGAGGCTACGGCGAACCGGCGCGGGAGGGGAGAGGGGAGAAGGCCAGCGAGGAGGAGGTGCTCACCACGAACTCGTACACGCGAACGGCGAGGCGCGGGGTGGACAGACGCGGCCGGAATCGACCGGCGGAGCGGCGGCGAGCTCGGACAACCGCGGCGAGGAAAAATGGACGGCGGCGGCGAGGTGCAGCCTCTGGGCTCGATTCCTTGGGCGTGGGGGAGCAGCACGTCGAGGCGGACCTTCTGCCCCACGCTGCGGTGATCGGCGTGGGCTAATACGGCGGGGAACGGTGGCGCGGTCCGGCGACCATGGCGGCTCGGTGGGTGAGAGCAGAGGGAGAGCGAGGCGCGGGACTGGGGTGGGGTGAGCAGAGGTGGGGGGGGGCCCGGCGTGCGGCGTGCTCTTCCCTGCAGTGGGGGCAGTGGAGGTGGCCCGGGCGCGGCGAGCTCGGCGAGAGGGTCCGGCGGCACGCGGAAGCTTCGGTCGCTACAGCGACGGAAGGAGAGAGACGACCGAAAATTACAGAGAGGTCCCTGGAACTTCGATTTCCCTCACGGACAGGTCCTCACTTATTTACGAACAGGCCCTTTTCTGTTTTAAAAGTTAAAACAGCACATGTTTTGAATTAAAAGAGGCATCAAAATAATTTATAAAAAATTTGAGATAAAATGGGGAGGCTCCCAACACCATTTAGAGGCACCACAAAATTTGGTGTTGCCAAATAAAATAATTTGGACCACATTTGTTAATAGGTTTGACCTAAGGCATTTTTGCTAATTTCAAAATGTTGCCCATTTGTAATATTTATAGCAAATGCAAACTATTGTTCTCAACCCTCGGAACTTCCTTGACAAATACAAAATGTCAAGAACTTTTGTTGTGTAAGCTTGAGTGCCTTCTTTGTTTGGAAATTTTGTTGAAGCACCTTGGGCATTTTCTTGTAGCAACTCAATACCATTTTGATACCAATGTTGTAAGAACTCAAAGGAGACATGTTTATGCATGGATGCCATGATGCAATTGAGGACACAAAAGTGAAAATTTGGTTCGCAAATTTTGGGGCTGTTACAATTCTACCCTCCTTACAGGAATCTCGTCCCGAGATTCTAAGATTGCGAGAAGAAGTCGGGATACTCCTCACGAAGACTAGACTCTCTTTCCCAAGTTGCTTCTTCCTCGGAATGGTGAGACCACTGAATCTTGAGAAACTTGGTAGTCTTGTTCCGGGTCTTTCTTTCAGCTTCATCCAAGACACGGATAGGATGCTCACGATAAGTGAGGTCTTCTTGTAGATCTAGCTCCTCATGATTAACTCCATGGATAGGATCCTTAAAGCACCGGCGGAGTTGGGAGACATGAAACACATCATGTACATTTGGGAATTTGACCGGTAACTCCAGTTGATAAGAAAGTTCCCCCCGCTTGCCCAGAACGGTGAAAGGACCAACATAGCGAGGTGCCAATTTCCCTTTGATTCCGAAGCGGCGAACGCCACGAAGGGGAGAGACGCGGAGATAAGCTTTATCACCAATTTCATAGTGAATTTCCTGATGGTGCTTATCATAGTAGCTCTTCTGCCTAGACTGAGCAATCTTCAGATTCTCTCTTATGATTCGAACCTTCTCCTCAGCTTCATTGATCACATCAGGACCAAAGAGTGCTCTCTCTCCGGTCTCGGACCAATTTAGAGGAGTGCGGCATTTTCTTCCATAGAGAACCTCAAATGGAGCCATGCCCAGACTAGCTTGATAGCTGTTGTTGTAAGAGAACTCCGCGAAAGGGAGATACTTTTCCCAACCTTTGCCAAAAGAGATGACACATGCCCTAAGCATGTCTTCCAACACTTGGTTCACCCTTTCAGTCTGACCATCAGTTTGGGGATGGAACGCGGTGCTAAAGTTGAGACGGGTTCCCATGGCTTGTTGGAAACTAGTCCAGAACCTGGAGGTGAACAGACTTCCACGATCAGAAATTATCTTCTTGGGAACGCCGTGAAGCACGACAATCCTGGAGGTATAGAGATCCGCCAACTTAGCGGTTGTGACATCAACTCGGACAGGGAGGAAGTGAGCCACTTTTGATAACCGATCAATGATTACCCAGATGGCATCATTTCCCTTGGGAGACTTTGGCAGTCCAGTAATGAAGTCCATACCAATTTCATCCCATTTCCACTCGGGAATAGCAATAGGGCGAAGAGTACCGGCTGGTCTTTGGTGTTCAGCTTTTACCCGTCGACAGGTGTCACATTCAGCAACATACCTAGCAATTTCCCGTTTCATCCGGGTCCACCAGAATAGTGGTCGAAGGTCTTGGTACATTTTAGTACTACCGGGATGAATAGAGAGAGGGGATTCATGAGCTTCTTGGAGAATGAGCTCCCTCAAATTCCGGTTCTTTGGCACCACTAGACGGTCACCAAAATAAACAACCCCGGATTCATCTTCCAAGAAACATTTCGCCTTGCCACTAGCAATGTTCCTCTTAATATTCAGGATACCCTCATCCAACTTCTGAGCATCCTTAATCTGGTCCACCAGAGTAGATTTGATCTCCAGATTTGCAAGGTAGCCGGAAGGAACAATTTCTAGGTTCAGAAGGGCAAACTCCTTATGAAGAGCGGGTTGAGCCTTCTCAATCATCAGATTGTTGCAATAGGACTTCCGACTTAGCGCGTCAGCCACGACGTTTGCTTTGCCGGGTTGATAGTTCAGACTCACATTGTAGTCTGTGATTAACTCCAACCAACGCCTTTGCCTGAGATTTAAATCCGGCTGGGTGAAGAGGTACTTCAGACTCTTGTGATCCGAGAAGATCTCGCAACGGTTACCAAACAAGTATGGTCTCCATTGCTTCAAAGCATAGACCACTGCGGCAAGCTCTAGATCATGAGTAGGGTAATTGAGCTCATGCGGCTTAAGTTGGCGAGAAGCATATGCAACCACATGGCCATCTTGCATCAATACACAGCCCAAACCTTGAAGAGAGGCGTCACAGAAGACGACGAAATCCTTACTCGTGTCCGGCAGGACAAGCACAGGAGCGGACGTGAGCTTGGCTTTCAGTGTTTGGAAACTCTCTTCAGCTTCGGCCGACCATACAAACTTTTTATCCTTCTTGAGAAGGTCAGTCAATGCCTTGGCTATTTTGGAGAAAGCTTCGATGAATCGGCGGTAGTAACCCGCCAATCCGAGAAAGCTACGAATGTCCCTAACTGACATTGGAGTTTTCCAGTCTAGAATAGCTTGAATTTTGTCGGGGATGACTTCCACACCATTGGCAGATATTACATGTCCTAGGAAGACAAGTTTATCCAACCAAAACTCACACTTGGAGAACTTGGCATAAAGACGGTGTTCACGAAGCCGTGTCAGAACCAACCGAAGGTGTTCATCATGCTCTTCGTCGGTTTTAGAATAGATGAGGATGTCATCGATGTAAATGACGACAAACTTATCAAGATAATCCATGAAAATGGAATTCATGAGCCTCATGAAAGTAGCTGGAGCATTTGTGAGACCAAAGCCTATAATCAGAATCGTCATGTCCTTTGGTCTATAACCCGGGGAAATAGGAATAACGACCCAAGTTCACAGACTAGGGGCGATAATACATTGTACAACAATTGACGAGGAATCAACAAGATAGAACTTGGGTCGAAGATCAGCATCATGTGCTACTAGCGAGAGTTAAGACATCACAACTTAACACACTCTAGTTGGCACAATCCGGGACCTTATGTTCAAGTCCGTGGGTTAACACCCAAAGAAAGGATCAAATGATTCGACTCGGTAGGAACTTCTGAGTTGATTTGGGATTTGCAACGCAGCGGGAGCAACGTGACACATAACACTCAAGGTCGAACCCACCCCGTTTCTAATCATTTTGAAGTAACAGACGAGAAGAAAACCTTTAACTCAAATCGAGGTAAGAATGCTCCGAGATTAGAGGGTAACCAGATAAGGAGTAAAAAGAATCCTAAGATGGTTTTCACAACTCATTTTTAGGTTAAAAATATTTTCACAAACACTAGACTCAACATCGACCAGTAGAAGGGTTTCCTACAGGCAGTACTGCTCTGATACCAACTTGTGGCGCCCTGACCCGACTGCTATACAGTGATGCTGTGTGTCACCGGTTAAGCGATACAACCGGAGGTTACGGGTTTACCAATCCCCGGCCAAAACCTTTGGCAGGCGTTGCTGGGTACACCTCACTCCAGACAACGCAACACCCCGATTGATGCCTCAACACAGGCACAACTATCAAAGCATAATAGTAAGATCAAGACTTGTGGAACAACTGGCACATCACAGACTCTACGACACAAAATCATATAGTTCAACTCTTATACAGAGAAAGATAGCAAATGACAACCAGAGGTCACAGACCCAACATTACATCAAGCGGAAGCAAAGTAGGTTGTTCTAAACAACAAGAACCAAATTATGGCCTAAGAGGCCTACAGATAAACATCACAACGCCAGCTGTTCCAGGATGTCCCAAGCTGCCACCTGGGAACCCCAGACTACTCGTCGACGTCCACAAAGAACCCACCTTCGAGGTCGGTGAAGTCCTCTCCTGAAAATAAGCAAACGACGTTGAGTTCGACGAACTCGCAAGATTAAGAGCTAATATATGCTCGATGATTGGCTTTCAAAGGTTTTATGGCTGTTTTGCATAAAGCTGATTTTATTTTATAAAACACAACTCCATGGCATCGACTAATCAGATTATTTTGAAAAGGGGTAAGAAGTAACTCTTTTTCTTGAATCACCTTTCTCATCATCAACCACTGTACCTGTCCATCAAAGGCACCTCCCCGAATCACCCTCGAGGAAGCTCACCTTGCATATGTGAGTGGTACCTCTAGTACCCAGTTTTTAATCATTCCGTTAAAGTTATTCTATGATCTCAGAATCCGTCACCAAGTCGTCCATAACCGCGGACACGGCTTTTCGAAAAGATTTATCCCTGCAGGGGTGTACAATGTGAAAGACGCCAGGTTCCCGAGGGACCTCCCAGCTTCTTATCCATGCGTACCGTCCGGCCCATTGCCTAGCTCTTAGCTCTCTTCCGGGGAAAGCCGGCTGGGTGGGAGCGGCTACGACCTTTACCTCGCTTAAGACTAACCAAGGATCATCAGTGGCGGTAGGACAGCCAGGATCACAACACCCCGCCCCACGGCCACTCATTTTCCTAACACCGTAGTCCTCATCTCCGTCTTGGCCACCAACTCAACGCACGCGCAAATGGAAAGCCAAACTAGAGGACCCTCGGCTAGTCCGCCACAAGTTAGTCGGTCGACGAGGTTCCATATGCCCACGCATGGTTGCACGCTCAACTTGGCTCGTAGGCGAGAACTCGCACTCAGGCGGCGAGAACGAGACAACCCACCACATCCCATGTGGCCTCTCATCCCCACCTTTAAGCATTTTACCATCCGTCACCACAATTTCTCCACCATCATTCTCATATCATCACCTGTTTCCCACATGAAACACCCACCGGACTGCTAAGCATTTTAACTAAGCATGGCTAAGCATTTGCACAGTATAGTAATTATATCAGGCCAACAATGCAAACCTATGGTAATAGGAGGGAAAAACAGGCATTGGCATCGGAACTTAATGCAACTATAGGATACTCTAATCCAACAAAAGTGACATTTGGAACCGCATGCAATATTATAGTGGAGAAAATATATTTGCGGAAAATAGGATAAGATATGCTCAGAGGGGGGATTACGCTTGCCTTGTTCAGGGTACTGGTAGTACGGATCGTCACAAGACGGGGGTGGCACTTCACCTCCTTGATCTACCGTTGCACAAACAACACCGGAAAAACAATCAACACATGGCAGTTGTGCAATGCATACAAGGATGATGATATGACATTTTAAATGCACCCTAGAAGCTTTAAACAGGACCAACAAGTTAAATGGGTCCCCGTTATATTTATTGCATTATTTGGGATAAACCCCATATTTAAACTTAGTGATTATAATTACTACTAGAGCACATTATTGTGATTGTGAACCATTATGCATGATGATGAAGATTTTGAATCACTCATGTTTTTCTGATCATTTCGGTATAAGGAACACATTTTTCGGAGGTCCCGGTAAAAGTTATTATTCTTATTAAGTTCCTCTTTTAACTTATGGTTTTAACATTACTAGCATCACCATAATTTAAATGTGACCAAAATGCGTGATATTTATTTTAAAGCTTTAATTCTCAACTTCCTGGGTATTTTGGTATATTACAAGCATTTTTGGATACACCGATAAAAATTATGATTTTTATTTACATTTTACTTTTGGGTATGATCTTTTGATGATTTTAATAACCACAATATGTAATTTACATCGATTAGGGATACATGGGTGAAAAGGAAATGAATTTTCAAATTCAGTATGGAATTCCGGATGCCAGCCCGGAAATTTCCGGATTTTGTACCGGCAGAAAATCAGTCCGGAATTATTTCCGGTTATGATCCGGGTATAGACCGGATGAGAATCCACCGGTCCAGTAGCGTTTTAGGTAAACCGGTACAGAACCCGGAAAAATCCGGAATCCTCACCGGGTGGGTCAACACGTCGAGGCGTGTTACGGCGACGGCGGCGTGCTGCTACGGCGAGGCTACGGCGAACCGGCGCGGGAGGGGAGAGGGGAGAAGGCCAGCGAGGAGGAGGTGCTCACCACGAACTCGTACACGCGAACGGCGAGGCGCGGGGTGGACAGACGCGGCCGGAATCGACCGGCGGAGCGGCGGCGAGCTCGGACAACCGCGGCGAGGAAAAATGGACGGCGGCGGCGAGGTGCAGCCTCTGGGCTCGATTCCTTGGGCGTGGGGGAGCAGCACGTCGAGGCGGACCTTCTGCCCCACGCTGCGGTGATCGGCGTGGGCTAATACGGCGGGGAACGGTGGCGCGGTCCGGCGACCATGGCGGCTCGGTGGGTGAGAGCAGAGGGAGAGCGAGGCGCGGGACTGGGGTGGGGTGAGCAGAGGTGGGGGGGGGCCCGGCGTGCGGCGTGCTCTTCCCTGCAGTGGGGGCAGTGGAGGTGGCCCGGGCGCGGCGAGCTCGGCGAGAGGGTCCGGCGGCACGCGGAAGCTTCGGTCGCTACAGCGACGGAAGGAGAGAGACGACCGAAAATTACAGAGAGGTCCCTGGAACTTCGATTTCCCTCACGGACAGGTCCTCACTTATTTACGAACAGGCCCTTTTCTGTTTTAAAAGTTAAAACAGCACATGTTTTGAATTAAAAGAGGCATCAAAATAATTTATAAAAAATTTGAGATAAAATGGGGAGGCTCCCAACACCATTTAGAGGCACCACAAAATTTGGTGTTGCCAAATAAAATAATTTGGACCACATTTGTTAATAGGTTTGACCTAAGGCATTTTTGCTAATTTCAAAATGTTGCCCATTTGTAATATTTATAGCAAATGCAAACTATTGTTCTCAACCCTCGGAACTTCCTTGACAAATACAAAATGTCAAGAACTTTTGTTGTGTAAGCTTGAGTGCCTTCTTTGTTTGGAAATTTTGTTGAAGCACCTTGGGCATTTTGTTGTAGCAACTCAATACCATTTTGATACCAATGTTGTAAGAACTCAAAGGAGACATGTTTATGCATGGATGCCATGATGCAATTGAGGACACAAAAGTGAAAATTTGGTTCGCAAATTTTGGGGCTGTTACAGACATGGCTTGTGTTTTGCCACCACCATCTAGTTTGTACACAAGCCGCATACACTCATAAGGTACGGACTGGGGACATCACCCACACCACAATATTAGTCAAAGCAAAATCTTCTCCTTTACGTGTGTCTATCGTTGGTTATATTGAATGGTACACTACTTGAGACGCATACTCGTCACCCCTTTAGGTTGGATCATGGACATATGGAATTACCAGAGAAGAACAAAGCGGCACGAGGACTCAAGCCCGATAAGAGAGAATCACATAATAGGTGGAAGAAGCGTCGAATCAAAGATGAAGAAGCTGAAGTCATTGTTTGGCCCGGATGTTCCGCCCTCAGGCCTAGAGCTTATGTCCCCCGGATGTGCCGATACATCATGTTGCGTGATAGCTCCCATTTTTATAGGATTTTTCGAGATGCTTTTCATTGATTTTTCTTTGAGTTTGGTCAACATTTGCCTCTACACTGACCCAATTACCTCAAGGTATGGAAACCTTTTATTCTTATGTGACTTTCAGAAATTACACACTTCGGGAAGGAAATTAAGTCATAATTAGAGTATTTGGAGCAAACAAGTCGTTCCTTAACAGGAAGTAAATCAGTTTGCACGATGGGGCAATTTTACGATCACTGATTTGGTTAGACGCGACCGTATTGTGCCACCGTATCATGTGTCGCCGCCTCCGTCTCATCAAACGGAACAACTTTCATGAAGGGAAGACATGCATAAAACATTCAGCGCACCAACGAAACAGATGAGAACCAAGGAAGAGATTCCGATGGTAGAGCTATCTGCCAAACCTGCTCCTCGGTCGCCTTCTTCAAGATCCATTACTCCACCATCATCACCCCCACTTAGAGAGAGAAAGATTCACCCTCATAAGGTTTGGG
Source organism: Poa pratensis (assembly GCA_947311845.1). Classification (NCBI taxonomy): domain Eukaryota; kingdom Viridiplantae; phylum Streptophyta; class Magnoliopsida; order Poales; family Poaceae; genus Poa; species Poa pratensis. Next base: position 10,119,819 of record CAMZMU010000091.1, read on the forward strand.
TTGTAAAACTCAACTTTAGATTGAACTTGTGATAATGTTTTGGTTGATTTTCGAACTATTGTGTGGAACCCTACGGTAATACCGAGAGGAACCCTATTCATATTATCATCGAGTTTATAATTATTTCTCTCATGTGTGAGTAAGTCCCCAGAGGCGTGGGAAATGTAGGGGACTGGTGACATTAGTTTGTGTCTATCCATTTCCATTTATTTGTGAGAGTCTTTTGATTATTGTTTATATGATTGCTTATCTATGGTTTAGTTAATGCTTTTTGTGTAACTTGAGGGCTCAGTAACATGATCTAATGACCTATATAGATAATCACTTGTTGTTTAGCGTCCGCGACCTCCAAAGTGACATTTAGATATCAATGAGAAGCGAAGATGATTAAAGGATAACATGAAGTCATTAAAGTAAAGCATTGGTCCAGTCTCGCAACTTTAATTGCTAAGCTGACAATGGTTGTCATAACAAAAGACATGACAATAATATGAAATAATTTTGGTAGGAGGAATTTGGTTCTTCGAGGGTGATTCATGTACCGACTACTCAACAAAAAGAATATATATCACATATCCATTTCCATCTGGCCACATTCACTATTACCATGAACCGTATTCTCCTCGTGCCTTCTCTCATTCACAAGATGTTCATTATGTTTCTAGCTTTTACTTTCTTGTTTTCTACTTGCAAGTTAAGCTCTACTTTATTTCAATTATCAAAACACACAATTTTACTTGTTTATTTCTTCAGACCCATGTAGTCAATTCACTCAAGTTTGACAGCTTGTGCGTGACAGAGATAGTCATAAAAAACACTCACCAACAGCTCTCGTGTAACAATATGAATCGGGAGTTTGGTTCTGCGAAATTGTGCGATAAATATGTACTTGCAGATATCATTGTGCCAGGTGCCAACTCCCTGGACACCCCCGGACATCGCCCTGGAAAAGGCCCAATTGTTCTGGCCCAACTTCTTGTGTTGGGCCCGGGGAGATCCACAAGGTTGGCATCTAGCACCAGATTCTCTAGACACATGCCCCATGGATATTCTAGCCTAGATCGGATTTTTTGGCTCCCTTACCCAGCGAAGTAAAAGGGGTTGCGGCCCTTGTCCTCATCCCCGCCTACCCCTTCACCCCTTGCCTATGTAAGGCATGTACGTTTTCAGATCAAGGGTTAGACATGATGATATGAACCCTTGGGCTTCTACTCCTCAATTCCCGATGGAATCAAAGATCTCTTCTTGCCAATCTTCCATTTGGGTTTTATGTATAGATGGACGATCGATTAGAGAATGGTTTCATTAAGACTTGAGTTTGGTTTCTAAATTCATAACTTCTCCTAGGGGAGTTGTTTTTAAGTTGAATTTTCTTGTTTGATCTTCTAGTTATCTCTCTCATGATTGATTTCTATCCATTGTGGTAATAATCTTCCGCTCATTACCCTCGTCACCCCCTCCACACACAAACTTTCATGCGAACCCGTGTAGATTGGTCATCCTGTATCATTTAGGTTGCCAAAGATGTGAAGCCGTTGTTTTCCACTCCACCCAAACTTTTCTTGCCTCAATTTAAAAATTTCTATAAAAATATCCCAAGTGAGCTTTTGGTTTGAAAATTTTAAGCAACTACAATTTTCCTATTAATTTCCGATCCATCAGATGGGTACTGTTTCAGCTTTACTAAATGGCTGACGGGTGGGCCACGCCTATAACGTTCAAACGCATCGCGCGCTGTGGCCTGGTGGGTCGGCATGTTTTGGCCTAGTTAAACATTACTCTTTATTATTTTCAATTAATTTTCTGTAAAAAGGTTTGGGCAAAATACCAAACTCAAATATCTATTGAATCATAGCTCAAAAAGGAATGAGTCGTTTTGCCTTAGATCAGAAATTTTAATACATATCCAATGCCACTGGCCCCATAACCTTTTTATAACCAAGAATTCACAATGAATTAATTGATGATATGCTCTATTGGTTGTTCAAAAATCAATATCTTCAAAACTTTGCTTCCGTGTTTTTATTATTTTTTCATTCTTAACTTAAGAAATTTAGGAGTCCCTTGTCTAAATAATTATCCTATCCCCCTTCCTGTCCTCTTTTACCATCTCTGTATCTTTCTTAAGTATTGTATAATAATTCGGTTTTCTACGATTTTTTCCATTCCTCTGTGTAAATAGCCAATTGTATGCGTCTAATAAGAAAAACTTTTCTTATTCATCTTTTTCTATCTTCCCATTCATATCCACTATACCCCTCGTCTTCTAATTCCTTCCATTTGACCAAGGAATTCTCTATAATAATTCATAAATCCAAATCTGCTAATTGTTCTGGGGTAGAAAAAAGGGAGAAATATTGTGGTTACATGATGCAATTTCTTCTTCGAATAAACCTCGTAATCGTAAGAAAGTAGGTTTTTTAGTGCTGGGCCTAGCAAAAGAAAAATCGCCGAATACTAGGCCCTCCAACTTCTTAAGAGATTTATCTAGAAGATTCACGATATAACTAGGAAGACCTTTCAAATACCACACATGAGTCACGGGACATGCGAGTTTGATGTATTCCATTTGATATCTTCGTATCCGAGAATCCACAAATTCTACCCCGCATTTTTGACAAAATCTTTTGTCTTCGTTTTCAGCTCCGCTCGCTTGAGAATTGCCACAAGCGCAAATTCCGCTTTTTATGGGTCCAAAGGTTCTTTCGCAAAATAATCCATCTTTTTCTGGTTCATCGGTTTAATAATGAAAAGTAGAGGGCCTTGTGACTTCACCAACGACTTCTCCATTAGGTAGATTTTTGTTAGCCCAAGCCTTTATTTGTTGAGGGGAAATGAGTCCAATTTGAAGTTGTTGATGTTTATAATTGTCAATCATAAAATATAAATAAGAAAAGAATTTATATTTATTCCTATCAAACTTCCTCCCTAGTAACCTGGAAGTTCTTCTCAGATACAAGGAAATGATTCAGTTCTAGAGCCAAAGATTGTAGTTCTCGAACGAGCACTCAAAAATATTCTAAAGGATCCTCGTGATTAGGTATTCTTTTTCCCCAGATCGTAGCATTAAGTATTTCTTCGCGAGCTATAAGATGGTCAGATTTATAATTAAGTATCTCTTGTAAATTAGAGCAACACCAAACCTTCTAAAGCCCAAACTTCCATTTCTCCTACTCATTTTCCCCCTTTCTTGGATCTTCCTCTAACGGGTTGTTGTTTAACAAGTGAGTAGGGCCCAGTAGAATACCCATGAATTTTCTCATCAACTTGATGAATTAATTTTAAGATATAGGACTTCCCTATTAGAACAGGTTGTTCGAAGGGGTATCCTGTTCTTCCATCAAATATTCTGTTTTTTTCCAGGTACTCGGGTTCAAATACCTATGGATTTTTTGTTTCTTTATTGGCTTCATATAATTCTGAAAACACAAGTTTTCTTGAAGCTTCTTGTTCATATCTCTCATCAAACGATGCTATTCTATAATGTTTCTTTAGCAGATCCCCCGCTAATCCGAGCGAGCTTTCAAATATTTGTCCCACATTCATTCGGGAGGATACTCCTAAGGGATTCAAGACCATATCAACAGGTGTTCCATCTTGCACATAGGGCATATCTTGCCTAGGCAAAATTTTGGAAATGATCCCCTTATTCAACATAGGTGAAACCAATGCAATTAGTTCAAAAATATTAATACCTTTCAAATCCCTTTATTAGTCCCATAAATATTGGGTTAATAGTTCATGGATTTAACTTGCAAAAACTCTTATAGCCACACTAGAAAATCAATATATTTTGACTAAAACTAAAAATTTAGATTACACACCTTTATAAACCCGTAGCTATGCAGAAACACCAATTTTTCATTTGCTTTTTGTTTTTCCTGGTATTACTACATCGAAGGTGTGTTTTTTATCGGCGATTAGATAACAACGCTAATGACATCGAATAGGGTGAGAAGTTTGTTGAATAGAAAGAAGTCCATGGAAAATGTGTTGAGCTAGGCAAGCAACCTCTTGATCATATAGTTGCACTACTATTTTTATAATACATGTTTTACGTATTTACAATTGCATGATTATGTTGCAAGTGGTGTGTGCCACTTAGCCGAAAATCATAAGGAAATTTTTTAAGAGTGTCTAGTAAGTGGTATGAAACTCTTGACCTTTTGAGAACACCTAGGTAGTATTTTCGATGAAGAGCATCAAGTTCAGCCTATAATGGGAATGCTTACATATGATTTTGCCTCAAATCATAGGATGGGACAAATTCTTTTACTCAAATCTTGGTTTATGAAAAACTTTGAAAAATCTTATATTGCCCAAGGATGTTTGTGAAAATTAAGATTTAGAAGTTGGAGGTGATGGAGAAGAAGTGCTTGAGATTCTATAAAAAACATGTCGTGTATAAGTACTACGTCATAGCAACCAAAAATGTGCTACCACATTACTATTCAAGCCGGGTCTTGCCCTCAAGGTAGGATACAAAGTAATTCTATAAACACATCGTCTAGCACCGTCAAGGCATAGTCATTTTTCCCAACACTCGTGACGAGAGAAAACACGTGGCAAGCGTTTTACAGTGTGTCTCCATATTTGCCGAGTGTCATACAGTGACACTCGGCATACATATCACATTTGCCGAGTGTAGTGGGAAAAACGCTCGGCATTCAACCGTGGTTGCGAGTGACTGATAAAGTACACTCTGCAACCTCCAAGGAACACGACAACGTGTCCGCTTGTTATGTTATCATGTGAACGGTAGTGCAGATATTTTGGGCAATGCACGTGAAACACGAAGAGTTTTTTTAGAATTTGGCCCATGCGTGGGCAGACCAAATAAGCAATTTCTGAAATCTCAAATTGGCCCATGTGCATGTGCATGGCTGGTTGTGTGAGGTGCTAAAGTTTAGTCCCACATTGCTAGTTGGAGGAGAGTTGCACCACCTTATATAGTGGAGTGTTGTGCTACTTGTTGTGCTTGTGAGAACAGAAGGCTCTCTCCCGCGCACTCCTCCTCCTCCGCCGCTCGCTCGTCACGACGCGTCGCGCCGCGGGTTGCGGGAATGAGCCGAGCCGATGCCCATATTTTTGCTGTTTAGGAAAATCGAGTTGCTAGTGTATCGTCTCCGCAGGCATCGTCTTCTCCGACCCGTCTTCACCAACATCATCGTCAACAACATCACCACTGCTCTGGGCGCGGTGAACCTGTCTGCATCGACCGCTGCTTCCTCTACAACCATTCGGTACGTGTGGCGTATTCCGAACTGTTTTACTATGGATATGTTGGCGTGTATGTTGTTGCTGTTCATGTTGCTTAGTACATCTAGTATGTTCGTATTTAACATGTTAGTAGCTGTGTTCGTCATGTTTAATATTCTAGAATTAATCATGGAATTATTGCCTAATTATCCAACTATCCAAAAACCTAATTGTAGGCAATTTCGTGATTTAAATATGGCTGGTTATACTGATGCAATGAAACCAGAAAATTTCATCGGTGGTATGGGCTTTAAGAGATGGCAGCTGAAGTGCCAACTCTGGCTCTCGGCCATGAATGTGTGGGAAGTTAGTAGTGGTCTTCCTGAAGGAACTATATCTGAGGAAGCTCAGAACAAGTTCAAGAAAGACACTACTATCTTCTAAGGATGTATTCTGAGTGTTCTTGATGGTCGTCTGTGTGATGTGTATATGCACATAGAAGATGGCAAAGAGCTCTGGGATGCATTGAATGCTAAATTCGGTGCGACCGATGCAGGCAGTGAACTGTATATCATGGAGAGCTTTCACGACTACAAAATGGTGAATAACCGTGGTGTGGTCAAACAAGCCCATGAGATACAGTGCACTGCGAGAGATCTCGAGCTCCTCAAGTGTCCCCTACCAGACAAGTTTGTAGCTGGATGCATTATTGCAAAGTACCTTCTTCATGGAGGAATTTCGCCACTGCTCTCAAACACAAGAGACAGGAGATATCAGTTGAAAACCTGATAGCGTCTCTTGATGTTGAGGAGAAGGCTCGGGCTAAGGACACTGCTGAGAGAGGTGGTGAAGGTCAGTCTAGCGCCAACATGGTGCAGAAAAACCATAACCACGGCAAGAGCAAGGCCAAGAGCAAGCCTGCGTTCACTTTGCCTACCAAGACTACTTCTTTCAAGAAGAAGAAGAAGAAGATGCTGAACAAATCTGAGCTAAGTGCTACACTTGTGGAGAGCTCGGCCACTTCTCTGTGGACTGCCCAATCGTGCAGACAAGAAAGGGAAGAAGGCCAGGACTGTCAACGTCGTGACCGCTAGCAATACTGATGGGTATGGTAATTTACCAATTGTGCTTTCAGTATTTCAATCTCCATGTTGGTGGATTGATACGGGTGCTAATGTTCATGTGTGTGCTGACATTTCTATGTTCACTTCTTATCAGGTCGAGCAGATTCTTCCGTCTAATGGGGAATGGATCGCATGCTTCTGTTCGTGGTGTTGGCACGGTAGATCTGAAGTTTACTTCGGGGAAGATCGTGCAGCTGAGGAACGTGCAGCATGTCCCTACTATGAACAAGAATCTCGTTAGCGGATCTCTTCTTTGCAGAGATGGTTTAAATTAGTCTTGGAGTCCAATAAAGTAGTTGTGTCAAAGTTTGGACAATTTATTGGTAAAGGGTATGAGTGCGGAGGCTTGTTCCGCTTTTCATTATCGGATTTTTGTAATAAGTCAGTAAACCATATTTGTGGCAGTGTGGATTCGGATGCCAATGTGTGGCACTCTCGTTTATGTCATGTTAATTTTGGTTTAATGAGTAGACTTTCCAGCTTGAGTTTAATTCCTACTTTCACCATTGCCAAAGGTTCTAAGTGCCATAGCTGTGTGCAATCTAAGCAACCTCGAAAGCCTCACAAGGCAGCCGAGGAGAGAAACTTGGCACCTCTAGAACTCGTACATTCGGATCTATGTGAGATGAATGGCGTGTTGACAAAAGGTGAAAAGAGATATTTCATGACTTTAATCGATGATGCTACTAGGTTCTGTTATGTATATTTGTTGCACACTAAAGATGAAGCTTTAGACTACTTTAAAATCTATAAAGCTGAAGTAGAAAATCAATTAGAGAGAAAGATCAAACGTCTTAGGTCAGATCGGTGGCGAGTATTTCTCCAACGTATTTGATGAATTCTGTGAGGAACATGGTATTATTCATGAGAGGACGCCTCCCTATTCGCCCCAATCAAACGGGGTTGCCGAGAGGAAAAACCGCACGCTGACCGACTTGGTGAATGCCATGTTGGACACTGCTGGTTTATCTAAGGCATGGTGGGGGAGGCTTTGTTGACTTTGTCATGTCCTGAATAGAGTTCCTAACAAGGATAAAGGAAGACACCTTACGAGGAGTGGTCTGGGAGAAAACCATCACTTTCTTATTTCGTACTTGGGGATGTTTGGCGAAAGTCAATGTTCCAATTCCTAAGAAACGTAAACTTGGACCGAAGACAGTGGATTGTGTCTTTCTAGGCTATGCTCAGCGGAGCATTTGCTATAGATTTTTAGTGGTTAAATCTGAGATACCTGATATGCATGTTGATACTATTTTGGAATCTCGTGATGCAACATTTTTTGAGAACATGTTTCCTATGAAGGATATGCATAGCATTGCTAGAATTTCTTCTGAGATATTGCTGAATCTAGTACATCTGTTGATCATTCTGAACAACCACATGTTGAGGAAGTCCTTGAGAAGGATGACAATGAATCAGCTCCCAAGAGGAGCAAGAGACAGAGGACTGAAAAATCCTTTGGTGATGATTTCATTGTGTACCTTGTGGACAATACTCCCACGTCCATTGCAGAGGCATTTGCATCTCCTGATGCTGATGACTGGAAAGAAGCTGTCCATAATGAGATGGACTCGATTCTTTCTAATGGAACTTGGGAATTATCTGAACGACCCTACGGTTGCAAACCTGTGGGTTGTAAGTGGGTGTTCAAGAAGAAGCTAAGGCCTGATGGTACTATTGAAAGTACAAGGCACGGCTTGGCCAAGGGCTACACCCAGCGTGAAGGCGAAGATTACTTTGACACCTATTCACCTGTTGCTCGACTACCACCATTCGTGTACTACTTTCCCTGGCTGCCTCCTATGGTCTTATCGTTCATCAAATGGACGTAAAGACAGCTTTCCTTAACGGAGAGTTGGAAGAGGAAATCTATATGGATCAGCCTGATGGGTTTGTAGTAAAAGGTGAAGAGAGAAAGGTGTGCAAATTGTTAAAATCTTTGTATGGGCTGAAGCAAGCACCTAAGCAATGGCATGAGAAGTTTGACAGCACTTTAACGTCTGCAGGCTTTGCCATTAATGAGGCTGATAGGTGTGTTATTATCGCCATGGTGGGGGCGATAGTGTTATATTATGCTTGTATGTTGACGATATACTTATTTTCGGTACAAGCATGATAGTGATAAATGAGGTCAAGTCTTTTCTGTCAAAGAGCTTTGATATGAAAGATCTGGGACAAGCTGATGTGATCCTGAACATTAAGCTGATTAGGGATGAGAGTGGGATTACGTTAACGCAATCACACTATGTTGAGAAGGTCTTGAGCCGCTTTGGTTATATAGACAGCAAGCCTTCTCCAACACCCTATGATCCCAGTGTGACACTCAGAAAGAACAAAAGGAAACGAGAGATCAATTAAGATATTCTCAAGTGATCGGTTCACTCATGTACCTTGCGAGCGCGACGAGACCTGATATCTCTTTTGCTGTGAGCAAGTTGAGCAGGTTCATGTCTAACCCGGGTATTGATCATTGGCATGCACTTGAAAGGGTCATGCGCTATCTGAACGGTACAATGAGTTATGGGATTCACTATTCAGGGCACCCTGCGGTGCTTGAGGGATATTGTGATGCGAACTGGATCTCAGATGTTGATGAGCTCTACGCCACAAGTGGATATGCATTTATTCTTGGAGGTGGCGCAGTGTCATGGAGGTCTTGCAAACAGACCATTTTGACGAGGTCAACCATGGAAGCAGAACTTACTGCTTTAGATACAGCTTCTGTTGAGGCAGAATGGCTGCGTGAGCTCTTGATGGACTTGCCGGTGGTTGAGAAACCATTACCGGCCATCCTTATGAACTGTGACAACCAAACGGTTATCATGAAAGTGAACAGTGCTAAGGATAATGCGAAGTCATCAAGACACGTAAAAGACGCTTGAAGTCTGTCAGGAAAATGAGAAACTCCGGAGTAATAACTGTTAGTTATATTCAAACAGACAAAAACCTGGCAGATCCCTTTACGAAGGGACTATCACGTAATGTGATAGATAGTGCATCGAGGGAGATGGGGTTGAGACCCGTGAGCGTTACACCATAGTGGTAACCCAACCTATGTGATCGGAGATCCCGTGAATTAGGACCTGGGAAGAACAAGCTAGTGGTTTAACAGAGGAGAGTTTTTTTTAACCCTCTCCGTGGAAGATGCATAACTCTCAAATTCTGTAAGGCAGGTTGGCAATATGCCTTAATGTGTTTCTGTTGGCTATTCGTAGCAAAGGTGCTATCCTACAGAGCGACCTTGAAAGAACACACCTATATGAGTCCGACTGTTAAACGTCGCAGTCTATGAGATTTGGGTGATCTCTAGTAAGCTCATGAAGAGACCAGGGAGTATGACGCATATGCTCCACCCGCGGGGTAGGCTACTGGCAGCCACGTACTGGTTATGACTTTGAGTGAAGTCTATTGGCACCAAACTTGCAATTCAAGGTTCGTCCATTGTTCAAGTTGCTGGTAGATGTAGCTTGAAGCTCTAGGCGGAAGTTCAACTTAACAGTCTCTGCTGAAACACTGGTATATAAACAAGAAACGAGGTTTGGCAAAATCTCTAAATGGGAATTTGAGATCTGGTGGGGGATTGTTAGAATTTGGGCCCATGTGTGGGCATCCCAAATAAGCAATTTCTAAAATCTCAAATTGGCCCATATGCATGTGCATGGCTGATTGTGGGAGGTGCTAAAGTTTAGTCCCACATTGCTATTTGGAGGAGAGTTGCACCACCTTATATAGTGGAGTGCTGTGCTACTTGGTGTGCCTGTAAAAACAGAAGGCTCTCTCCCGCGCACTCCTCCTCCTCCTCCGCTGCTGCTCGCTCGTCTCATTACGACGCGCCGCAGGTTGCGGGAATGAGCCGAGCCGATGCCTATATTTTTGCTGTTCAAGAAAATCAAGTCGCTAGCGTAGGAGTACAGCGGGTCGCTCCCGGGTCGTGGGCTGCTGCACCGACTCGAACGCGTGCGACGTGGCCGGCCCACGTTGTACCCGTTAGGGTTTCGCGAACCGCACTATATAATGCCGTGCACTTAGTGCGCCGTCATACAACCGAACAAATCTAGGTTTTGCCAAGTCTCGCGTCTTGCGTCCCTACCGTAGTCTACTCCATCCCGAGCACCGGCGTGCACCGACGTTTGGGAGAGCAGGTCTCCGGAACCAGTCGCTCTTGTGATCCTGTACGGGAGATGACGAATTAGGCTTTTGAGAAGCGCTTCGCGCGACTGCTCGCCGCTTCCACTACGGGTCGTTTTCAAGCTGCAGCTGCGGATCGTCTCCGTAGGCGTCATCTTCTCCGACCCGTCTTTACCAACGTCATCGTCAATAACATCACCGCTGCTCTGGGCGCGGTGAACCTGTCTGCATCGACTGCTGCTTCCTCTACAACCGTTCGGTACGTGCGGCGTATTCCGAACTGTTTTGCTATGGATATGTTGGCGTGTATGTTGCTGCTGTTCATGTTGCTTAGTACATCTAGTATGTTCGTATTTAACATGTTATTAGTTGCCTTCGTCATGTTTAATATTCTGGAGTTAATCATGAAATCCAACAGTTTTCTCGTATCATCTTTTCCCGCAAAAATAGTCCACCGACACACAGTCGCACACACCCGAAGCGTGGGGCTTCACGGAGTACCCGGCGTCCCTCGGATCCCGATGCCCGGCATATTTACCTGTCTACGTAGTGTCGGTATGATGGGAGCACTGAAGGCTAGTGGAATAATCAAAAGCTTCCGTTGGGTAAATTTACCGTCAGAAAGCTCTTTGATTACTGTTCAGGACCGGGCACCTCGATCGGCTGCTTGTCGTCAAGTTCAGCATTCTAGCTTAAGCTAGGCGGTGAATATTTACGAGCTCTATCATTGGTATGCTTCGGTGTGAATGTCAACCGCGCGCAAAATTCGCGGATTCGCACCATTGCTCCTGAAGCTAAAGACGACCAACAGGCCGGATTGATCCCATCGCGCGCAGCTAGCTGCTGCTAATAAACAAGAGCTGCATGCCTTAATGGCATGGGACGCATGGCAATAATTTATCGTCCCGGAGCACGTTGAGATGATAGCTGCAGCCCAGCCGATCCACCCTGTACAGAGCCGTGTCCACCCCGTGATCATGGCTCGTCGACGATCCCACGACGCAGCCGACAGTCGAGTGTACATATATCACTGCGCACTACCACTCCCGTACCATATAGTAGCGTGTTCTGCCATTGTTAGCCAGGTACGATCAATGGCTAGCTCCATTAACTGAAGCCAGCATATATAGCCACGATCAGCAGTAGCTCTGCATAGCTAGGAACTTGAAAGACACATGGGTTCTCTGGCGGCAGGGAACGGAACTTCCGGCCACGCGAGCAATGGCGGCGGCGTCGTGGACCAGTCGCTGGCACTGGAGATCGACGACGGTGTCAGGAATGGACACAAGGCCAGCCCCGTCGTCGACCGGTCGGCGCCGGCCCTGCGGGCCAACGGCGGCAGCGACAAGGTCAAGAGGAAGATCAGCCCGAAGGACAAGTACTGGGTGGCCGCCGACGAGGGAGACATGGCGGCGGCCATGCAGGACGGCGGCGAGGACGGCCGGCGCCCGCTGCTGTACCGGAATTACAAGGTCAAGGGCATCCTCCTGCATCCCTATAGGTGCGTTTTATCTTACTCACCCATCATTTCACACGATTTTGTTTTTTTAAAACTTCCCGTTGCTTATCGAGTTTAACAGAAATGAACCATGATCGGTCGAACGCCGGCCTAAATGCGGCGGTTGAGCGGTTGATCATACCAGACGAAATAATAATACTACTAGGTATGGGGGAAGTCGCACTCTGAAGTGGCACTGAGCTGTGGCCACAGTGGTTTGCATGTATGTGTCCACGCTACACGCCAACTCACTAAAATCTATTTTGCTGAAACACACAAGATGTCAAATTTAATAGTTTAATTTTTGGTAGCGTAGAGCCTGGAGATGCCAGTACTTTTAGTTACTGACCACTCAGCCCATGCTTAATTATCAAGACAATGGATGTTTGTAGAACAATCTATATTGTTTTGGAGTTAAATAAAAAAGGACTGTTGTGCCTCAGCAACAACATAAGTAATTATTAGTATAATTCTTGATTGTTGTGAAACATTCTTATCACATTGCAAATTGATGACTATGCTACATATATTTATGGTATGTTCACCAAAGGCATGAGAAAACTAAATTATTAGAAGAAAGGTAATTGCTAAAATTAAGGTTTTTTCTTCAAATAACCGCATGGCCTATTGTGTCCTCTTTGGGCGGTGGTTGCCCTTGAGGTGATGAGCGTGTGTGTAAGGGGCCATATTTTTCTAAGTGAATAAAACATACTCCATTGCATTTCTCACGATGGGAAGTTCAAACAAAGACGTTTGTTAAATGTTTCAATAAAAATCTTTTTTTTTGGTGAATGTGTCTTTTGCGCCAAAAGCGTGTCGTGGGCCTTTTACCAAACAAACTCCCTTGTCGATTTCATACACATAAACCGCCATTGTCTTTACAAACATGAACAAGAAAGAACAACAAATGACGGAAAACAGGGGTGGATGGAAACTACAACAACAAGTGTTGCGCTATCCACCGCACAGCAGCAACTAATTTTTCGTACCACACATGCCACAACTTTACACATCTATCAAGCTCACACTTTTTAGCAGACATAACAGGAAGCAAAAGAGACCAGACATATATCATCACCCAAACCATTTTCAGTTCGTCAAGAAATGCGCTAAGCCGAGTGTGTGTTGTCCACCAATGCGCGCTTCAACATATGCTGCCTATATTTAAGTTGTATTGATACATTTCTTACTCTTAACATTAATAATTAGGAACGATTTTGTCTGAGTCGATTTTTTTTGTGAAAAGCATGAAAATTTGGGCACCTCCGATGAGGGAGGGGTAAGACAGCGGCGTGACTTTAGCTCGTTTCAGTGTTAGTAGTTGTCGCTAGGTGGTCCAAAGGCCAATTTGTAATTTTATTACTTTTTGCGCCTTTTGCACTGCTGTGGACGATTATTAATAGACCGGTGGTTTTTTTCGCAAAAAAACCCCAAGCTAGATAAATAATCGAGACCGCATGGCGGACGCCCCGCTACCGGCACATGTTAGCCCTCTCCGCCGTTCTTTGGATCCAAGGAAGAATCTTTCGCTAGCTGGTTTTCTTGAATCGTTTTACAAGTAGGAATGTGCTCGTTGATCGTTTTGCAAGAGCAGGAAATAGAAAGTAAGACTCACACATAAGCGGATTGCACACCTCGGCTCGGAGTTGATCGTGCGTGGTTGTTGCTAGTGCTAAGCTGCCGGCCATTTTGCTTCTAAGTGCGTTTGATGGATCGCCTAGTCTACTGCTTGCTTCCAAAAGCTTATTTCGCGTGCTCAGCGACCACTTATACAGTCTGTGACATGAATTATCCCTCGATTATCATATGCGTGCAGCGTGCTGTTGAGCATTATGCCATTATGGGACGCTGTAAATCAAGTTATTAAAAATAAAATAAAAATTGTCTTATTGCTTTTTGTTTTGAGGGAAAACAGTTTCTTATTGCCAATGCAGCACATCTGTATATATTTTTCACATTATCGGCCACATCCCACATGGCCCAACAGGCTTGAAACCCAAGCCCATGTGAACAAAGTCACACAGCCGTTGACGTGGGCGGCGGCGGCGGCAAACCCCACTCTCCCCGTCCAAACACAAGACACGGCGACGGCGGCGGTGGCGGCGATGGGCGACGTAGCCCTGCCTGCCGCTGCCATGCGTTGGCGAAGAAACTCCTGCACCCCTCGCCTTCCTGCACGGCAAGCCTTGCCCGGCGCTGCCACGGCTGACCGTATGGCGTCGATCCTCCGCTTCCTGTTGGCACGAGTTCCGGTCGCCCTTTCTCCTCTGCGCTTCCCGGCCCCCATTGTTTTGTCGGTGCCTCCCATCTAGGTCTTCCAATACGTGAGTGCTAAGAACCCTGCATCAACATTGAAAATGTGCTGCGCTAGCTTCTTTTCTTTTCTTTTCTTTTTTTATGGATAAAGATGCGCTGCGCTAGCTGTCCCGTCGAAATCTGAGTATGTAGATTGAAGATTTCAACTCTTGGAGTTGAATAGTTTAATGTGAACGCAACGGTAACGTGCGAGACTACTTAAACTAGCAATCTGTGACAGTTATCACCTGTCAGGGATCTTTCTTCAACGGGCTTGTATTGGTAATCTCGGGTAAATCTGAGCTTAGCCGGAACGATACTATTATTGATCCAGGACTTCCATTTTAGTTTACTACTCCATAGCAGCTAGTATCGATGTCTGCCATAGTATCATATCAGATCTAGTTCAGACACTGTTTATAGAAGATTGACCGCCTGAACATGCTTATCATCGAAATACTTCTGTAACTATAGTTTTACAGTTCTTTGCTAACATGTTGTAGTGACTGTTGAGTGTTAAGGTGGATATTTCTTCGTAATTTTGCATTTCATTTTGGCATTGGTCACACTTAGCAGTAATCAAACAGTTACATACTGCCCTAGCAAAAAAAAAAAACAGTTACATACTGCAACATTCTAGGTTTGCTAAGATTCAGTATCGGGTAGTATTTCCTAAAGCTACCTATATCTGTGACCTGATCTTTTAATTCATATTCTTCATTTGTGCATAACAGGTTGCTGAGCTTGATCAGATTGGTTTCTATTGTCCTCTTTTTCGCATGGCGTGTCAGGCATCCATACGCTGATGGCATGTGGCTCTGGTGGATATCGATGGTTGGGGATCTTTGGTTTGGTGTCACTTGGTTGCTAAACCAGGTTGCCAAACTCAGCCCTATCAAGCGTGTCCCAAACCTTGAAGTCTTGAAACAGCAGTTTGATCTACCAGACGGCAACTCCAACCTCCCTATTCTTGACGTGTTCATCAACACTGTCGATCCCGTAAATGAGCCTATGATATACACCATGAACTCCATCTTATCCATTCTTGCCGCAGACTATCCTGTTGACAAGCATGCCTGCTACCTCTCAGATGATGGTGGGTCAATAATCCATTACGATGGGTTGCTTGAGACTGCAAAATTTGCTGCATCATGGGTTCCCTTTTGCCGCAAACACTCCATTGAGCCAAGAGCCCCTGAGAGCTATTTTTCTGTAAAGACGCGCCCATACACTGGAAATGCACCACAAGAGTTTGGCAATGACCACAAACATATGTGTAGAGAGTATGATGCGTTCAAGGAGCGCTTAGATGCACTTTTCACCATAGTTCCCAAGCGGTCAGATGTTTATAATGATGCTGATGCCAAAGAAGGTGCAAAGCCAACTTATATGGCCGATGGGACACAGTGGCCAGGCACTTGGATTGAGCCAGCTGAGAACCATAAGAAAGGACAACATGATGGAATAGTTAAGGTACAAATGTCACCCATTTTTTGAATTTTCAAGACTTATTTTCCGATTCATACATGTTTAACCTGAGAAAAAAGTGCTAATTTATTTCAAACTGCAATGCATGTTCAATAGGTTATGTTGGAACATCCAAGCCATGAACCAGAACTTGGTCTACCAGCTAGCACCAACAATCCTCTAGACTTCAGTGCTGTTGACGTACGCCTCCCGATGCTCGTTTACATCTCCCGCGAGAAGCGGCCAGACTGTGATCATCAAAAAAAGGCAGGGGCCATGAACGTACAGTTGCGAGTCTCTGCCCTCCTGACCAATGCACCCTTCATCATCAACTTTGATTGCGACCACTACGTCAACAACTCAAAAGCCTTCCGTGCTGGCATATGTTTCATGCTCGACCGTCGTGAAGGTGACAATACTGCCTTTGTCCAATTTCCCCAGCGCTTTGACGATGTTGATCCCACAGACAGGTACTGCAATCACAACCGTGTCTTCTTCGATGCCACCTTGCTCGGTCTCAATGGCATCCAAGGGCCCTCTTATGTCGGTACCGGTTGCATGTTTCGCCGTTTCTCACTTTATGGTACTGACCCACCTCGCTGGAGATCTGACGACGTCAAGATTGTGGACAGCTCCAAAAAGTTTGGTAGTTCCCTGTCCTTCATCAGCTCAATACCTCCATCCGCAAACCAAGAGCGCTCCATCATGTCGCCGCCGGCACTTGAAGAGTTTGTCATGGCGGAGTTAGCTGATGTTATGAAATGTGCATATGAAGACGGAACTGAATTTGGCAAGGAAGTTGGCTGGGTGTACAACATTGCAACCGAGGATGTGGTGACCGGCTTCCGGCTGCATCGGAACGGGTGGCGGTCGATGTACTGCCGCATGGAGCCAGATGCGTTCGCGGGCACCGCACCCATCAACCTCACGGAGCGCCTGTACCAGATCTTGCGCTGGTCAGGGGGCTCTCTTGAGATGTTCTTCTCCCGCAACTGCCCACTCCTGGCCGGTCGCCGTCTCCACCCTATGCAACGAATTGCTTACGCCAACATGACAGCCTATCCAGTTTCATCCATCTTTCTTGTCTTCTATCTCCTCTTTCCGGTGATATGGATCTTCCGTGGACAATTCTACATACAAAAGCCATTTCCCACATATGTTCTGTACCTCGTCATCGTCATTGTCATGACCGAATTGATCGGCATGATTGAGATCAAGTGGGCTGGGCTCACGCTGCTGGACTGGATCCGCAACGAGCAGTTCTACATTGTTGGTGCAACAGCTGTGTACCCTACAGCCGTGTTGCACATGGTCCTGAAGTTGTTTGGCTTGAAGGGTGTTTCATTCAAGCTCACGGCGAAACAAATAGCAAGCGGCACCAGTGACAAGTTTGCTGAACTGTACGCCGTGCAGTGGGCCCCTTTGCTGATCCCGACAATGGTGGTGATAGCGGTAAATGTTTGTGCCATCGGTGCGTCGATAGGCAAGGCGATCTACGGAGGCTGGTCACTCATGCAGATGGCAGATGCAGGGCTTGGGCTGGTGTTCAACGTGTGGATCCTGGTGCTGATCTACCCGTTCGCACTGGGCATCATGGGAAGGTGGAGCAAGAGACCGTATATCCTGTTCATTCTGTTTATCATTGCTTTTATTGTAATCGCTGGGGTGGATATTGTCATCCAGTCCATGCGCACTGGGCTTGTTAGGTTCCACAGGTTTCACTTCAGAAGTTCTGGTGGCGCCACTTTTCCCACAAGCTGGGGTTTGTAAGTTGTAAGGCCCTGTCGACTCCATTGTTCTTTAGTGGTGCCAGTTCCTCCCCTTGTTGGGGGTTTCTTTTTTCTTTTTGGGCGTTTTGCATGGTGTGAATCACATAGGCTGTACAAGTGTGGAAATATGTACAGTTAAAAAAAAGTGTGGAAATATGTAAAATTGGCCGAAGATGTGGGGAAGCAACACCTGTAGCATATCGAGTATAATGTTGAGGATGCCTGGGATTAATTCTAAATGCTTGTAGCTAAATTTTAGCATGTTCCAGCAAGACATCAAGATTTCTACTCCACCTTAAAAAGTGCTACCCAGTGATTTGTCAATTTCTCATGCCGACCTTCTGGCTACTCTGCAGAAAGGGCGTGGCCAGGGTTATTTTTAGTGCAAAATATTCGGCTGGTATTGTGTCTGAATGAGATAACCGCGCCAGCGGTCCTAATTCTTTTCCCGCGCCTTCACTTTGGTCCCTAATCTATTAAATCGCACAAGTAAGTCCTAATTGTTTCAAAGTTGTGTCACGCGTGTGACAAGTAAGTCCTAACTGTGGCGACGGTCAACGCGGGTCTGACCAGTTTAGGACCGCGCGTGACACAACTTTGAAACAATTAGGACTTACTTGTGCGATTTAATAGATTAGGGACCAAAGTGAAGGTGCGGAAAAAGAATTAGGACCGCTGGCGCGGTTATCTCTGTCTGAATATGCATTAGCACGAGTTACATGTTGGTCGGCCGATATCATCTGCAGACCCCGGCAGGTCATCAACGAAAACATCGAAGGAAATACTTTTTTTTTTGACGGAAAAGAGCGAGCACTGCTTCCTTTTATATTAAGAGGAAACCGAGACAAATGCCGGCGAATTATTACAGAAGTTACAGAGGGGAACAAGGAAACAGAACATGACACTAAGCAAACAACCCCGCAGGAAGAGCCATCGACGCCCATCATCACCCGACTAGCGTTGGACGCTAGCGCACATGGAACATCACCGCCGTAGACGAAGAGCATCAGTCCGCCGAGATTAGCCACGATGGTGCTGGAGCAACCGAAGAGCAACACATTGCCGAGTCCACACCCGGACGAAGGGCCATGCGCCGCCGAGGTTTTACACAACAACCAACAGCATAATCGAAGGGCTTCACGATGATAGTAAGTTCAGCATAATCGAAGGAAATACTGTACCTGGCAATGATAGTCAGTTCAGCATTTCCAATTGTGTCTCGAACTCCCAACCTGCTTGTCGGTGCTTGGTGCTTGGTGCTTGCAAGGCCTAGTCCCCTGACGACTTGCATTAATCAGGGATCAAGCGAACCTTTGTCTCAGACGGTCAGACCTTAGTTTAGTCTGTTTGATTCTTATGCCTTGTGGTGTCTTCATGTGGAGTTCAGGGGATTTCTGCAAGACTGTAAATTACATACTGCATGAACGAATACGTACAGGTTATGTCGACAGTGACCGTAGATGGGCTGATCCTCTTGCCGGACATCAAATCTAAGTTCCTGAATTACGGTGATGAAAAGCCCTACACTTTTACATCTCGCACTAGCACCTAGAATGGACCACAACTCAAATGTCTAATCTCAAAAAAAAAAAACTCAAATGTCTTACTTCAAAATTATGGATGGGGTAGAATGGGGAGAGTGAATTTTTGGAATCCGAGCTACATGGAGCTCGTTTTTTTAAAATTTCGAAATCGACATTTTTAAGTTTCCAAAAATCGCGAACAAATTCCCGGATGTAGATATTGTTGGGATCTACAATGGTGCAAATTTTCAGCTCCAAAATCTTTGTATTTTGGGCTGTATAAAAAAGACAAATCGGGGAAATTTCAAAATTTTGAAACTGTGTATTCCTTGCCACCCAGATCCACCCGTTTGTCTTTTTTGTGCAGCCGAAAATACAACGAATGTGGGGTTGAAAATTTACACGATTGTGGATCTTGACAATATCTAGATCCGGGAATTATTTACGATTTTTGAAAACTAAAAAATGTCGATTTCGAATTTTCGAAAAAAGGGCTCCATGAAGCCGGGCTCTAAAATAGGTTTTCGGTAGAATGGGCCGAATGTTTACTGATCCAAAGGGCAACTGCTCCAGCCTCCATGGTCTTGAAAAATGAAGATGGGCCAGCTGGACCCAAGCGGCAGAGCAAGGCTGTTGCTGGTCTCTCAAATTTAACCCACCGCTACGGCTGCGACTGCGACTACCCACCGAGTCCAGCGCCGCCGCCCTCCTCTGTCCCAAACATTGAACCCGAGTCTCCGGCGATGGCTCAGAAGCTCGCCGCCAAGAGGTCGGCACAGCCGCCGCCTCCGCCTCCGGCTGCCTCTTCTGAGGAGACCGACTCTGGCTCGGGATCCGAAGAGTCGGAGGACGAAGCTGTGTCGCCTACCCCCGCCCCCAACATGCCACCTGCGCCGCCGCAAAAGGGCGATGAGTCAGAGACCTCTGACGAGGAGGAAGAGGGGGATGATGAAGAGGAAGAGGAGGAGGAAGAGGACGAGGTTCCCACCCGCGCGGCCCTGACCACCACCCCCAAGAACCAGCCTCCGCCGCCGCAGCAGAGCGAGGACTCTGACAGTTCCGAGGAGGAGGAAGAGGAGGAGGAGCCCACCCAAGCTGCCCCTCCCTCCGCTCCGAAGAAACAAACTCCGCCGCCGCAGAATAACGACAAATTGGATGCGTCTGACGAGGAAGGGGAGGAGGGTGAGTCCTCCGAGTCCGACGAGGAGGCCCCGCTACCGAAGCCTTCTCCGAAGCGGCAGGCGGAGGACATACAGCCCCCGCCGGCCAAGAAGGCGCGCGTGGCTTTCCACCGCATCTGGTCCACCGACGATGAGGTCCGTATCCTGGAGGCCCTCGCCGCTCACCAAAAGCAGCATGGCGCGCTTCCACAGCCTGACGCTCTCATCAGCGCCCTCGCTGGAAAGCTCGACAACCATGCCTACGGCAGCAAGGAGCTCCAGTCGAAGCTTCAATCCCTAAGGAAACGGTATGTCATCCTCACCAAGAGGAGCAAGCTCCCGAGCAAGGAACACGACTGCCGACTGTTAGATCTCTCCAAGATCGTCTGGGGCGACAACAAGACCACCACCGCTGCTGCTGCGAAGACAGCGAACGGCCATGAGCTGAAGAGTTTTGAGGAGATGTGTGAGCTTTACCCCTACCTAGCAGAGGAGGTGAAGAAGCTGGAAGCCGCGCACCCGGGCATGTTCAAAAGGGTATTCGGGAAGATGCTCGATGACAAGGCGCGTGTGATGGACGAGAAGATCAAGAAGCACAGAGTAGTGCAGATGAAGGTGGATCTGCGCCGCAGCGAACTAACCAAGGAGGCGACCAAGGCCATCATGGAACTGGTCGACTGATGGGATTGGGATGAGCTTCCCTGAAGCGTATGGATAATCAGCTGAAATCAGTGCTAAACGAGAGCATGTTGGAATTGCAAATTGTGTGGCCTGGCAGTGTTAGAACGCTATTGTGTCGACAAGAGCATATGCTAAATATTCAAATTGTAGCATCTTGACGGTGTAAGAACCTTTTTTTTTGTGTGATTGATGAGAGCATGCTGGAATTGCACATTGTGGCCATTTTGGTGCTGTAAGGATGTCTAAGGAGTGCAAATTGTGGCCAGTTTAGACTGATCAAGCACTAGGCTCTGACAGTCAAAACCACCACACATTTCTCTATTACTCCGATGTTGCATTTAGTATGACACTCTATGGCCATTTCCTTGTTAGAGGAAGACGAAACCACACATTTTCTGTTAACAACGCATGCGTAAAATGTTCTGAGTTTTGTGTAGGTCCCAAGGTTTTGGCTATGTTTGGGCAATTATCAACAGTATTATGTGCTTCTGATGCCTTTTTGTTACTATGCTTCGCGTTACATCTGCAGATATCTGACAGAACCCTGATAAGATAATTCTGTTTATTTTACTTGTGTGGTACCTTGCAGTTTATTTTAAGTGTTAGGTTTCTTAAGTAGTAAGCATGCAGTACTTTTGTGTTCGTTCTCCTGGCTATGTACCCTAATTATGGCTATGCTTCAAGCACAGGTAAAAAAATAGGAAGCTTGGTTTTGAAGATCAAGTAAGCCACTAAGGATATCAAAGAAGAGACAGTCGGATAATGTTATTGCTCGGAAGAGGCGTGTTCAAGCACAGGTTTTTCTCTTTCTCTTTATTGCAGTTATGTCACTTCTTATAGGAATATAACTGCTGCTCTATTATGACAACAAATAGTGAGTTCAGTGAACGAATTTCGCAGTGAATTATATTTGTAGATGAACAAAATATTCGCTGAGGATTATTCTAGTATGTATTCACCTAACTTAAGCTGTCCGCAAATACACTGTAATTTTCTATGCATGCTATAACTTTTAGCAGCACAGGCAACTCAGTACATATGCAAATCCCACTCATGCCACCACACACACACCCACAAGTGCCTACTGCACACACCCGCAAGGTGCCAACTCCCATCCTCAGATATTTGAGCTGTGGAAGTAAGGCACCTGAGACATGATTGTCTTGGCTGGTCACCCGGACAGAAGTATTTTGTTTAACTCACACAAAAGCTTTCTTTGAAGTGGTTGTGAACCAAATGCCAGGGTAAAGATTTCCACTATTTACCCGGATAGAAGAACCCCAGCTTAGAGTTCTGCCATGTCATATAACAGTTGTATGATCAGAAAGGGGTTGAAGTTGGAGTCTGGAGATTGTATGAGTCAGAGTCACAGTAGATGTAATTGTGCAAGTGGAAATAAGTAGGAGTGATATATGAGCAGAAAAAGATTAACATATATTCCTGGGAAAGGCCATCTTTTGGCACACAACTGCTAAGTGTGTGGTATTCTGTAAGTCTACACACAAGGGGTTTACCTCCTGGAGAGGTTTCGTTCAGAAAATATCCCATGGAGAGGCAAAGGGTCCACTAATTTCGTTCATCCATATTGCCAGTTTAAGCATTTGACTTGACTTCTCTTCTGGCAGTTATTAATTTTGGTCAAAGGAAACATTTTCCCCAACTATTAGATCTTCTCCTACTTGGTAGAAAATGACAACTACAATTGTTAATCTGTTCGACTACTCTTCTTGTAATTCTATGGGATACTTTGTTCCTCTTAGCATCATATAGCTTTCTTTTTGTGGGTGCGACTTAGTTAAGTAAGGCCATCATATCTTCCCACTCCCAGATATTATTGTCTTCTCTTCTTATGTATCCCAAGAAACTATAAAAAGGCAGTTCAAGGACCTATTAGATTTATATTAGCCAGTAGCCTCTTCTTAAGAAATGAGCATGTAAATGGAGACGGGATTCATTTGACCTGCTCTAAATTAAGCATAACTGTAACTATAATTCCGTTGCTCGTTTAGTTGCATCAAAGTTTGGGATCTGCTTTGCATCGGGCTCCAATCTAGATTTTTTTTTTTCTCCTAGTACTAGTAGTTACCACAAGATTAGCTAATATCATCTATGGCTAAAGATAATAAGAAGCCATTGTTTCTAAAATTTGAGAAAGTTTTTGTTTGATCTTGTTCTTAATGATTACAATTAATCAGCGATGATTGAATCTTGGTCCTAAAATAGAGTTGAATAGCTCCTCAAAACAGTGGGTATCACATTGAGTCCTCTATTGCCTTCAGAACAACAGTCCTTACGCACCAGCATGCTAACCTTGAGATCCTAGCCAGCAGTTCCACGTGTACTACCCCAAACTAAAGTCCGAATTAGCACTCTATATATGCATCCTTTACATATCTCTTTGAATTAAATGATCACATGGTTCAACATACCACAGAACAACCTCCGGGATTTTATTACGGAAACTTCAGCCTAAAATGATGAAATCATTCAGGGTGAATCAAGAACGCATAATTATTTAATTTTACATATAATTTATTGTAATGGTTCTCAGGTTAGGGCTATTTAGCCACTTAAGAATTTGAAAATCGTTACAAAGCCATCCAGATGTTAAACAAAATATAATTTTCTTTTCTCCATTTGTTCAAGATTTGAAAAGCTGATGTACTGAGTGTTGAGTGTATAAGTGGATTGTCTGGCCCTTTCATCAGATCAGTCTTTCGGAATAGTGGTCAACGCATGAAGCTTTTCGACAAAGTTTTCTTGGGGGTAAGGGTATTGTAAATAGAGATAGATGTTTCGTCCGGCTCTGAGAAACAATTCGGCAACCCTGCTCTTCCCTTTGACATGGTATCAGAGTCAAGGTCTCGAGTTCGTACAAGTCCTCTGTGGCGCAGTTTTCCTAAAAATTGCTGATGCCCCCCTCCGTTCACGTACAAGGCCCCTTTCTGTTCATGCGCCTACCTCTGAGTTTACACATGTTGGCCTCTCTCTTCCCATCACATGTGAGGAGGGGTGTTGAGTGTATAAGTGGATTGTCTGGCCCTTTCCATCAGATCGGTCTTTTAGAATAGTGGTCAGCGCATGAAGCTTGACACTGAGATGTTTAAGTTATATTGCATTCAAGAAGTCTATAACCCGGAACTGAATCACACATACATATACATGTTTTGGGTCCATGTACTAAAAGTGAGAGGTGCAGTCAGACTCTTGCTGTTTAAATTTGGTATTATCCTAGCTTTTTTTTTGAGAGGTAACAATGGGGAC
This sequence comes from Poa pratensis, assembly GCA_947311845.1. Taxonomy (NCBI): domain Eukaryota; kingdom Viridiplantae; phylum Streptophyta; class Magnoliopsida; order Poales; family Poaceae; genus Poa; species Poa pratensis. The sequence goes on from CAMZMU010000091.1 coordinate 10,143,927, forward strand.
ACACAGCACATTCACCCCACACCATATGTAAGGATGAGATCGGAGACGTCAAAGTCCTCCGGAGCATGGGACACGTGCTGTACCACTGGACGAACACGTGTGTCGGTGTGTGTACCTGGTCTACCCTTAAAACATGTGCAAGGGACGTTTGTATTGAGACACCCAAGCTGACCCCGGGGGTCGAACTTGGGCAGGTAGAGCGCAACCCCGGGCTCCAACCACTCGCGCTAGGCGCAGTCTTCTAGTATTGTCCTAGCTATGTTGTGCTATTGGTTGAGGGGAAAACAGTGCAGCTGTAGCTGCTGAACATAACAGGAGCACCTAAGTGATGCAGATTCTAGTGCATGAGCTAGAGCTCAGTATTTTTTTACTATGCCTTGATTAAGAAGTGGGGAAATTCGGTCAACTCTTCTCTGACCCTGCAATGTTTAAATAGATAAATAGAATGACATAAAAGCTGAGCATACTAGTTTCTATAGATGTACAACTTCAGTCACTTATAGCACTATTCAAACATATAAATTCCTTGCCCTCATAAATTGCAGGATTCTCTTGTTACAAAGTTTAAAACTGTGAACTGCCTGAAGTAGCAGTTTGTCTGGGAAGTTGTCGTGCTGTTTGCGTCTGAGAATTCTGGCTTGAAGACAGATCTGAGAAGTTTACGACATTAGGCTTTCACCAAGAACTGTCAATGATCGTCTAGGCAATTGTCGAAGCAAAACACCTAGCGCTTAATCGTGGTATGCATGCCCTTAGGCGAGATAGGCACTAGGCAGAGGCAAAACAAGGAATTAACACCTGGCGCTTTTTTGAACTTTGATAGGTCCTAGAAACAGTGGGTATCATGTTGAATTTTCTATTGCCTTGAGAACAGCAGTCATCCATGCACCAGCAGGCCGATCTTGAAATCCTAGTTGAACTCTTTCGATGTGACCTACCTCCTAATTCAAGTCCGAATTAGCATCCTAATGTATGCATCCTTTACATATCTCTGTTAATTAAATGATCACATGGCTCAATGTACCGCAGAACAACGTCAACGGTGAATCTTTTATGCAAACTTCAGCCTAAAATGATGAAATCATTCAGGGTAAATCAAGAACGCATAATTGTTTAATTTTACTGATATCATTAGTGCAATTGTTCTCAGGTTAGGGTATCTAGGCTCTTAAGAATTTGAAAATAAAAAACCATCCAGACATAGTTGTTTTTTTCTGCATTTGGTCAAGATTCTAAAAGCTGATGTACTGAGATGTCAAGGTATATTGCATGCGAGAAGTCTGCAACACAGAACTGGATCACATATACATGTTTCGGGTCCTTCTATTACAATTCATAGGTGCAGTAAGATTCCTGTTCTGTCTAAATTTGGTATTATCCAGTTTTTTTTAGAGGCGGAGTGCACACCTGCGACCCCAACCACTCGCCCTACACACAGTCCTCTCGTATACTTCAGTCACTCATAGCACTCTTCAAACACATAAATGCCTTGCCCCTTAAATTGCAGGGTTCTGTGGTTACAAACTTAAAAACTTTGAACTGCTTGAAGTATCTCAGAAGTGCTGTTTTGCGCCTGGGAAGTCTGGCTTTAGAAGAAGTTTATGACATAGGGCTTTCACCAAGAACCGTCAATGATCTGTGTAAAAATGTTTTTGTGTCGATGAGAGCATATGCTAGAAATTCAGATTGTGTCATCTTGATGGTGTAATGTTTTTTGTGTGATGATAGCATCTGGAATCGCACATTGTGGCCATATTTTAGTACTGTAAGAATGTTTATGTCTGATTAGAGCATGATGGAGTTGCAAATTATGTGGAGTTGGTAGTGTAATCATGTTTTTTGCGTGATGAGAACATGCTCACTGATTTCATCGGTTGAGTGAGGTTGTAAAAAGCCCGCTGGTTGCAAAATCTTTAGTTAAGATGTTCTATTCTAGTGTTCTTAGTTTTGACAGCCCATTTATGCAGGCTCATTTGCTCTTTGGAGTATTTCGGACTTCTGTGTGCAGTCTGGAGTAGTAAGTCTGAAAATCAACAAATGTCATCGGAGCATTGCAGGGGACTATGGTAAATCTCGTTCATCGAATCAATGTTTTTTTTCCCACTCTTAACCCAACTTACCTGCGGCTACGTGGCTATTCTTTTGCATCTTGATGTTTGTAAACTGACCTCAGTCCTTCAGCTATATCGAACCCTGTCATTTAACCTTTGCTAAGCTTGTCGTGGTTGGCTTGTCTCATCTTGATGGTGTGAGAATGTATTTTGTGTGACGAGAGTATATGCCAGAATGGAAAATTTCTTGAATTTAAGAATGTTCTAGAATTGCAAATTGGGTTGTCTTGATGGTGTAATAATATATTTTTGTGTGACTTCGAGCATATGCTAGAATGGAAAATTTCTCGGTGGTTTAAGAATGTTCTAGAATTGCAACTTGTGGCGTCTTGATGGTGTATGGTTTTTTTTTTTGTCATGGCGAGAGCATTGCTAGAATTGTAGCATCTTGGTGGCGTAAGAAGTACTTTGTGTGATGAGAGAGCAATTATGGCTATAATTCTCTTGGTACACATTCGAGCAGTTAAGCATATTATTTATGTTCATGTTATTGGTTATCGGAAACTAACATTACAGAGAAGAACCACTAAATTTTCTTTTTGCACTTACACGTACATAGGTCTTTGAAAACGCTGGTGTGTAAAGTTGCAAAAATAGCTTCTCCGATTGATCAATATCGACATGTCATGCAACAGGTCAGTCACTCCACTTGTTACTTTGCACGTGTAATATTTGGTTGCTCTGGAAATATAGTCAATGCTTGTTGCAGCTTGTGACTAATGGCTATATGCATTGTTATGACTTATGAGCAAAGATAGTCATTGCTCTGTAAATATAGTTGCACCACCACCAAGTATGTGGCTAAGGACAAAAGTAGCAGTCTCTTTCTTCCCAACTGTTGGGCCTTATTTAGTGCGTCTTCTCTGGGGGATTAAATGTAAATCTTATATAGTTTGCTCCTAAGTTTTCTTAAGTTTGGCCTTATAGAAAAAAGATCAACATCTACAATACCAAACCAATACCAATAGATACATCATGAATTAAATTTTCATAGTGTAAATATTTGGTATTATATAAATCAATATTTATTGCTATAATCTTGCTCAAACTTAAGAAATTTTGACTTAGAAACAAAAGAAATATGACTTACATTTTGGGAAGGAGGGAGTAGGAAGTTTGATTTGAGGGATTAAGTTAGCCAGCAAGGATATCAAAGAAGAGATGCCCCTCCTTGCTCAGACCCTTCTAAGTTCCCCCCTATACAGTCGCCTCATTGCTCGGAAGAGGTTTGTTTAAGCACAGTTTTTTTCTCTTTATTGCAGATATGTCGCTGGTTCCAGAATATAACTGCTGCTCTATTATTATAGTAGTATTTGAACAAAATATTAGCTGATAATTACTCTAGTATATATTCACCCCCCAACTCAAGCTGTCCATAAATACAATGTATTTTTCTATAAGTATAGTAGTACAAGGACACTCATTACATATGCACATGCTACTCATGCCACCCCACACACAAGTGCGCACTGTGTACATCCGCAAGGAGGAGCAAACTCCCATCCTTAAGACAGGATTGTCTTGGTTGGCCACTCAGACCAAAGTAATCTTTTTTTGTTAACACACACAAAAGCATTCTTTGAAGTGTTCGCAATCAAATACCATGGTAAAGATTTGCACTATTACCTGAATAGAAGAAACTCAGCTAAGGTTTCTGCCATGTGACGCAGTCAGAAAGGGGTTGGAGTCTGGAAATTGTATGAGTCACAGCAGATGTAATTGTGCAAGTGGAATAAGCCATAAAATTAGCAGAAAAGGATGGCCATATATTCCTGGGAAAAGCCATCTTTTGGCACACAACTGCTGGGTGTGTGGTATTCTGTAAGTCTGTACACACGGGATATACCTCCTACAGAAGTTTCGTCCAACAATATCTCATGGACAGGCAAATTGTCCGCTGATTTCGTTCGTCCATATTGCTAGCTTTCTCATTTAACTGGACTTTCCTTTTTGCGAAACAATGGATGTGCTTCTGTCAAATAGCTTAACCAAAATAATACAATGATCACCTTTTTCCCAGACTTGTGCTAAGAAAAAGCAGACACCCGTCATGAAAAATAGTTATTAAATTTGGTCAAATGACTTCTTTCCCAGCTCCCAGTTCTCCTAGTTGGTAGAAAATGACAACTGCACTTGTTAAAATTTGTTATACTACTCTTCTTGTACTGCTATTGAATAATTTGTTCCTTTTAGCATCATATAGTTGCCTTACATAACAGGAGCACCTAAATTATGCAGATTCTAGTGTATGGGGTAGAGCTCAGTTTTTCTACTATGCCCTGAGTACGTAAAATGGGGAAATTCGGAATATTAAATGTAACGGCAGTCTTGTTTTCGTATTTTTTATTCAACTCTGCTGTGAGCGGTGAGCCTGCAGTGTTTAATAGATACATAGAACGACATATAAGCTGATGTACAACTTACATTCACTCATAGCACTCTTCAAACATATAAATGCCCTCCTGTCGTAAATTGCAGGGTTCTCTGGTTACAAAGTTTAAAGCTGTGAACTGCCTGAAGTAGCAGAATGTGTCTGGGAAGTTGTCGTGCTGTTTTGCGTCTGGGAAGTCTGGCTTGAAGACAGATCTGAGAAGAAGTTTATGACATTGGGGCTTTCACCAAGAACTGTCAATGATCTTGGAACGGGAGGCATGTTCACATCAAGGAACCCCTCTAGGATTTGGACGATCTGGCCTGTCGTTGGTCTAGTGCTTTCATCATCTTGGATGCACCAACAAGCAACCTTACAAGCTCTTGTGAGCTCATCAGGATTCGCATCTCCTTTCAGCCTGGGGTCCAACAAGGTCTGCACATCCCCTTCATGGAGCTTGCTTGCAGCCAAGGTTGGGAAGAAAGTGTCATCTCCATGATCAGCATTCCTCCTGCCCGATATGATTTCAAAGAGCATCATGCCGTAGCTGAATACATCTGCCTTGGCTGTTATGGGCACGCCACTGATCCATTCAGGTGCAAGGTAACCCCTTGTTCCTCTCATCGTCGTCAAAACACGGCTGAAGTCCCGGCCTAAGAGCTTTGCTAGACCAAAATCGGCCACTTTTGGTACAAAGGACTCATCCAAGAGTATATTATCTGGCTTGACATCGCAGTGTATGATGCAATCCCTACATTTCTCATGCAGGTAGTTTAAGCCTCTTGCTGTTCCAAGTGCAATTTGGTATCTGGTAGCCCAGTTCAATGCGGTTGTCTCACCAGGGAACAGTTGCACTTCGAGGGAGCCCTTTGGCATGAACTCATACACAAGCAGCCTCCTTGATCCTTCAGAACAGAAACCAAGAAGGCGGACCAAATTAACATGCTGGGTTGTCCCAATCGTGCTTACCTCGGCACGGAATTGCTTCTCCCCTTGATGGAACCCATCAAGCCTCTTCACAGCAATGGCGGTTGAATCCGGGAGCTTCCCTTTGAACACCGAGCCGAAGGCACCTCCCCCAAGCTTCTCTGAGAAGTTGCTGGTGACATGCTGCAGATCACTGTACCTGAAGGCAATTAGTGTGCCCCCAGAAGTCTTGGATACCCGAAGAGTCCTGTCTCGGCGACGTTTCTGAAATAGGAAGAAGAGCGCAATACCAAGAACTATCAGAACTGCAGCAGCTCCACCAACAACTCCACCAATGATTGCTGTCTTGCTCTTTTTTGGGTCTGGCAGCTCGGATGCTGCAAGCCTGAGGAAGAGTGTGCCTACTCCATTTCCATTGTATTCTTCTTGGAGGTTCACCAGGTCTCCAGGCCAGACAAAGCAGCCACTTGAATTGTAAGTGTAAGCATTACATGCACAGTTCTTCAGACAAGCCAGCTCACACTCTTCAGAGCTCGTGCCCGCTGCACTCTGAGCATTATCAGGTAGCCTCACGCCTGCCATGGCATAGAACTTATCTGGCTTAGCCTGTCCGGAGCTGGAGTTGGTCTGGCACTGCAATGGCGTTCCTCTTGCACCCACCACTGTAATCCTGAAGATCCCAATCACTCTGAACCTTCTGGCTGTACCCTTTGATGCAGTTGCAGAAGGGCAGGGCATTGTTGTTGCAGCTGCCATATGCCCCACAGATCTTATAGACCTCACACTGCGACCGTGGCTGCGACCAGAACAAGTTCCACTGCTGTGCAGTGTCCAGCCATGTCCACTGCTTGATCTGTCCGTTGACGTCCATGACGAACCGGGAGATGACTGAATCATCCTTCATCGAGTAGAAGAAGTAGCTTTCTGTGGCGTTGTTGACAAACTGGAAGTTGTAGTTGTAACCGGCCGTCATCTCTGGCACGAGGCTAAAGATATTGCCGTTCCAGGGGCCACTGGTCCAGTAGGTTATGGATTTATTCCACTGGATGAAGTACTGTGTTGTGCCGTTGGGGTCTAGCTCCAGAGAGAACAAGCCAGGGGATGGGTCTGCGTTGTTCTTCCAAGGAACAAGCCTCTGGCTCAGGCCCGTGGTCTTGTTCAGCCCGAGCTTGCCCCCGGAAGCCAGGTGTTTGTCTGGTGGTCGATGCTTCGCCAGTAAATTATGGATGGATTGGAGGCATCAGTGAGGTCGAGGCTACCGCTGTCCCTGATGATGGCCATGGTGGAGTTTGAGGCTATGCTTACGTTGGTCGACCATAGCCGACGGTTCTTGGCTTGATCAAGGAGGACGAGGTTGCCGTCGCTGGCGATTCCCAAGGAGGGGTGGTCGGGTCTGACACCGGCACGTCGGTGGTTGCCGTCCACACGGTGGTCAGTATCGGTATGTTGCTGTACCATATGGCTATGTAGTAGTTGCTGGAGCTGGAAGATGCGGTGTTGCTTTGAGTTGGGGAGTAGAAGCCCAAGGCGAATTTGTTGCCCTGGGACACGATCTTCTGTGTCCCAGTCAAGGGTGTGGTGGAGTTGATGGTGTCGACGGCCGCGCAGAGAAGGATTTGGCCGAATAAGGGAGGAAGAAGAGAAGAGCCATGGATGGGAGCTCGGAAGAATAGCCAGGGCTCGAAGGAGGATGGGAGCCTGGATTTCTGGAGTAGCCCGTGGTGGTGGCGTTGGTGGGATAGTTATGAGGTTTTTAGGTTGGCCAGCAACAAGGCTAGTTCAATGAGAAGCCTTCTTTGACCTGGTACTGCAGTTAGACTGGTTGACTGGTACAGGCCCAGCGGCCGTCTGGTGCTGAAATGATAGACGGATTAACAGAACAAAACTCCTGTGTTGAAAATTTAGGCACATGATTAGGGTGTTTTTTCTCGATTGATTTATGTTATGTCTATTCGATTCAACTCTACTTGCAGTCGAATAATTAGTGGAGTATATGTTATGTTCATTGATTGAAATTAGTAAACAATGGTGGTATGATGCCGACTGTTGCTAGAAGGGGGAAAAAGAATGGTGTGAAGCCAGATAAATGTTTTCCGGCGGCAGAAGCGTGGACTTGAAATAGTTTAACGAAGGCCGTTCGTTCAGCCGTCGCAATTTTTTTAAATCTTCCTTGTCATCTTGCGATCATATTAGTCCAGTTTGTAACCTGGACCAGATGGTGTCTCATCTGGAAGATGAGCAGAACTTGTTAAGTGTGGCTGCTGTTCTTCTCGCGGGAGAGCTTCCAGAACCGGTCGCTGTAAAAAGGTTAGCAGCTGGTCGTGGTGAATACAGGAATTTTTGGAATTGTCTGCTGTTTGATTTAGTGCGTCAGTTCAAGGATACGATTTGACAATGTCGTGTTAATTATACTACTACTCCCTCCGTTCTAAATTAGATGACTTCTATTTACTCACATATGGATGTATCTATACATATTTAATTTAGAACGGAGAGAGTAGTAAATACAGTCTTTCTAAAGGTGTAAATGACGGCTATGCTTTGTTTTTCCCTTTTCCCAACTGATCATGCTTTGACCCAGTCCACACATCAAGGCGTCTGGTTATATGGAGTGCAGATGTGGGGCAAAATTGCCTGTTGGAGAAATAATGGCCGTGTTTGACGACCAACAGACTAGTCTCAATCTTTTTGCCTGATTCCTCGGTTAAATCATCATCATCTTTCAAGTGGTGTCCTGTCCCGTCAGTGATTCTAGCTAGAACCTTTTTTCTCTGACTTGGTCATTAGATAGCTTTAGGCCCCGCTTGGAACGTCTGGAGAAATTACGCCGGATTTTGCACACGCTGTATCTGTCGTATTTTACGTCGGACCTGGGCAGGTCCGTGCTATTTTCCAGCGGATTTGGCTAAATTACTAGAAACCAAGCGGGTCCTTAAGTAGTACGTCTAATTCCCGGGTCGCTCTGCTCGAGCGGCTCCGGGGGCTACCCAAACCCTAGAAAAAGCCCCACCAACCGCGCTCCACTGGCCGTCGCCGCCGCCGACGCCGGCGGCGGTGGCGGCGCCCGGCTCGCCAAAGGCGGGAGGGCTGTTGATGGCGGCCGCGGCAGCGTTCCCGCGAGCGGAGGGAGCGACGCTGGTTCGGTCGCGGGCGGAGGCCCCTGGAGGAGCGGGAGGGCTGCGGCGTGGACGTGGACGGGCTGGTGGAGCTGGTGGTGTGCGACAACGGCGGCGCCGGTGCTGGGGAGTCAGCGGCGCCCGGGCCCGATCTGGGCCCATCTGGGCCTGATCTGGGTTGGCGGGCCACGGTGCTTCTTGCGGGTCTCGTCTTCCAGCGACCGCTCGGGGGACCGGTGCTGTGCGTCTGGGTGACGAGGCCTTCTTCTTCGCCCGGTCGCTGTTCGGAGTGGCTGCTGCCTGCTGGGGCTGGAGGTCCGGATGGTTGGTTGCCGGCGTGCGGTGGTGCTCGGGTGGTCGGCAGCAGCGCCCCTGCAAGGCTTGATGCTCCTAGCGCTTTACGACCGGGTCAAGATCCGGGCGAAAGTCCAGCACCGGCTTCGGTTTGTGCCGACGACGGCGGCGCCTTTCGGGCGTCGTTCTCCTTCTTGTCCTTTCGGGCGTCGTTCTCCTTCTTGTTCGCGTCGTCGAGGAGATTGATTCGGTCCGACGCATTGGTGGCAAGATCTCCGGGTGAAAACCTAAACTCCTTCGGAGTGGGCGGCGGTGACGAACGCGTCATTACCTTGTTGGAGGCGTCGCCTTGGAGCTCTTGGCCCCCGCGGTGCGCTGGCTTCGCGACGGTAAGGCGGGATGGCTCTGCGGTCGGGGGAAGCGGATGCCGGGGTGACGACCCCGGACGGTGGTGGTATTTCGAGGCGGCGGACTCGGTCCCCTCTACAGCGACGGTCCTATGGGGCAGGGCCATCTCCTGACGAGGTCTGGGTGGCGATCTGGTGCTGCACGGGCAGCAAGTGTGTCGGCCCGGCTGGTTCGGCTCCGGGCAATGCGGAGTTTGATCTGGTTGCTACGCCGGGGCGGCGGCCCCGGTTTTGGCGCGACGTTGAGGTCTGCGGGCGGTCGTCTTTAGCGAGGGTAGCAAGGGCTACGAGATGGTTGGGTCGTGCGGCGTTGTGGCTCGTGTGCGGCTTTGGTGCCGAGTGGTGTATGTCGGGGCGGCGGCCCCGGGGTTTGGTGGCGTGTTTTGTGGCGTTCGGTGGACTAGCGTCGTGTGGGCGGCGGTCGCCTCGTCTGTGCGGTTTTTTGGCCCTGTTTTCCTCATAAACAGGACATTTGTACGGTTTTTGGGTCCGGTTTTCCTTATAAACTGGGTCAATTCTTTCTTCTATACGAATTGCAGGAACGCCCTGCCCTCTTCGAGAGGTTACTCGAAAAAAAAATTCATTTTTCTGGATGGATGACCCTCCAGTTAGATGATCTAAACTGCTCTTCAAAGTTAATACAGAGGTGATCTATGGTAAACCAAGTGTAGGCTTTGCCAGGGCATTCGAGAGCCCGATAAAATTTGATTATTTGAGTCCTGTTGGAGCAGAGTGTACTGGCTGCCAGCGTCAGGGGCTCATGCTGCTTCCGCATGGACTACTGATCGCGTGCACATGTCATGACCACTATCAATCAAAGCACGTTGGCGTCAAATTGTTTTTTAGGAAAACGAATTATGAAGGCATGTGCGTTCCCTGATGTGTGTGTGTCGTCGAAATCATGATCATGATGTCCTCATTGCTTCAGTTGTATCATGAGAGGGGAAGTGATTCCTTAGCCGCCCCTTGGGCATTATCGAGAAATTCTATCTTCACACCTGCGAGCTTAGCTTCTTAGATACATATTATATATTAATATCGCGGAGATACCAATTATCCTCAGACTCTGCAAAAACGCAATAACCTGCATGTGTCTTACAGTGGTCGGACTATTGATAAAGGTATTTTTACAATTTAACCATAGTGACCTAAAAAAATGGGTACACAGATGTATGTAGAACAAAATGTGAATAAAAAAAAGAGGCTAGAGGAAAATAACATCCAATCACTAAAAGAATAGTCAAAATGTGGCTTACATAAAACTCAGTTCTAATTTGTGAATGTAAAGACAAGGACATGGAAGAAAAACAATGACAAATATAGAAGAAACAAAAGTAATAAGCACACAAGTTTGTTGGACGCAAGTGGAATTTAAAAATGAAGCTAAATAAAAATGGAAAAGATGTTTAAACCACAAATTTAAATTAACTTGACAATAGATAGGACTAATAAAGAGCTTACTTGAATTCCGAAAAATGTGAGGAAAAAATTTCAAGGTTCCTCTAAATCTAACCATGCAAATAAGCGGGTTACATAGAATAAAACATTTATAAATTATCAAGCATATATTTAAACATCCGGTAAATTTTGTCCAAATTTTAAACTGAAACGGCAAAATGTAACATTCATAAAGTGTCTAACGTTCATAGAATGTCTAGCCGCACAAATGCGAGTGCAACATCTTTAGTTGTATGTGTACAATAAAGCAAGGATATATGATCTTATCATTGCTCCAATTTTTTGGCTTCTGAATTATTCTAGTTTCTTAGGGATTGTAATTGGCCACAAACGTATGAGCCTATTGTGTTTCTTAATTTATATATAAGTACAATATGAATTTTGGGTGATACTACATCCGCAATATCCTTTGAACACAGTTGTAGTGTGCTACATCGTCAGGGCCGGCCCTGAGGGGGGGCAGGAGGGGCGACCGCCCCGGGCCCCCGGAACCTGGGGGGCCCCAGCCTAGGAATCAGAGAGCAGCCGAGCAGACGTACTGCAATCGTCGGAGGCGCCATTGGAGTAGTGATCTGTCGTCAGTGTCTCCAGGAAGAAGAAAACCGTTTGGACAGAGGAGGCCTTGAGCGTGGTCTAGTATGGGCCTTTCTTCTCTTTTTCCTTTACCGAAGTATAATCCTTGGGCCTGTTTCCTTTTTACCATCGCTAGTGATGGTGGGCCACACCATGCTTAGGTTGGATATTAGTGCATTTTAAAAAGTAATTAGCGATCAGTTATTTTTCTAGTTCCACTAAAAAAAAAAAGTTATTTTTCTAGTTACTACTCCAGTAATTAAGGATCAGTTGATGTAACCATGCAAGTCGCGCTTGGCTCGATGGCACGAGTGGCACACGCACCAAAGGTAGCCTGGCGAGGCAGGTGCACAACGAGTGGATAGCGTAGAGACAGAGCAGTCGATACTCTTTGCTTAGAATCAATACTAACACATGTACATCATTCGACAAAAAAAATTACTAACACATGTAGATGTAAACAAAAAATACTAACACGTGTATTTCGTTTAAAGGTTGATTTCATGTTATAAATTGATTGTTCTATCAAGTTTATTTAGTTTCACAATTGATTCTTCCGTAAGATTTATTTAATGAGGATGTATAATTTTTATATCCAACTTTGTTCTTAAATATTTCGATTGGTTGATTGTAGTTGTTATCCGATGTAGATATTTTATGTGACAAAACATGCTCCTCGTGCCATCTGTTTACGGATATCCCCCCCCCCCCCCCCCCCCCCCCCCCCCCCTCCCGCGCACTCACACACACACCCCGGGTTAGGAGACAACATCATGTCCACAACAATGACATGATTTCAGAGAACGTTATGCATGTAATTCTTTTTTTGACGATACCGTTTCTGTATGTATGTGAGATTTTATAAAAGGGGCCCGTATTCTAATTTTCGCCCCGGGCCCCCAAAATCTCAGGACCGGCCCTGTACATCGTTCACAATGATTTGAGTTGCAATAACATTTTTTGCCTAGCATAAAAAATCCTTTTAGCCTGAGCACACACATTTATTGTCATTTACTAGATGATTATTGCATTAGAACACAATATAGTTGCATAAATTTAATAGGAGGTGTACCAGATATATATTCTTTATTAACAAATCTAACCATTCCAACTATGTTAAGGCCTCAGGTGCATCATGAATGCTCGAGAGTCCACGTACGTGTAGAGAACGACATGTGCAGCCACAAAGTTGGTAAAGCAGATTAAACAAGAGGATGTAAGATTACCTCTCAAGATAATTACAATGAAAGATCTCCAGCATTTGGTTTCTAGAATGTCAAAATAATACAGCTTTCCTTTTAATTTTGTGTTCACTTTCAAAGATTAAATAAATATTTGATAAAAAAAACACTTTGAAAGTCTATATGTTTTCACAGTTCCTGCTTCCATTATAATAATTAAAATATGCATATATTATTGGACACGGTGTTTCGGGTCATGAGTGCAGATGCACGCGTTGTGTAAAACATATTTAAAAACTTTTCAAAATGTCAAAACAATCAATTATATATAAGGACATTTTGTGTTAGCGCCAAAAATTCACGGAGAAAAGACATTTTTTGTGACCTATGCAAAAAGACAAAAATTGTCTTTTACAAAGTCATTTTGGAGCGCCCGAATTTGTCTTTTTGCACAAATCACAAAAATGTTTTTTCTTCCTGAAACTTTTTGCGCTAACATAAAGTGGCTTGAAATACATCCAAAAAATTTATTTTAATATTTTTGACATTTTAAAAATTATATTTTGAGCAGTGGGTTTCGTGTATGTGAACGTCTACGCTTGTATTGTGTTAGAAATAAAACGTAACAAAAACATTGAAAAACAGAAACGACGTGGGATTAACGATGGCCATGCAGCTTGGACCCGTGCGCACACAAGCAGCACAAAGTCCCATGTAGCCCGACAACTGGCAAGCATCATGACACGACAACGTCAATAGGCGACATGAGAGGACCAGCGGAACAGCATAACCACGTGTCACGCCAACGAAACGGCGACGAGCACAAAAAAGTCGGAGAAAATCGAAATCCACGGCTGTTACGGATTATTAGGTGGCACGTTCTGCTTCTTAAACAGGAAAAGAGAAAACAGTCTTGTGTCCTACTCTTCTGATCCAAAATTATTGGAAATATAAATCAAGGAGTAACTCGTATGGTCCGAAATTACTCCAGTATTTAATTCCCGTAACATGCAATCTTTCACAGATTGGTAATGTATCAAATTCTTACGTCATATAATCTCTCAAACTAATTGACGTATATCTCGCATCGCAAAAAATATAATTACCACCATGTTTGCTCTATATAAAATTACGGTATACTGAGCGGTCATAGCTATTGGCTCCCTAACACTGTAGCCAACTCCATTATCCAGTTGTCTTGTGGTATTTCAACAGCCTCAAGGTTTAGAGATAAAATATGAGGGGGAGAAGTCTGGCGTATGCTACGATCATTATATCTCTCGTTGGATTCCTGGCAGCAACGTTTGAGTGTAAGTACACATATTTCTTGAGTCTGGGAAATCTGCTTAGATGCACCCTATATCAAAAATCTTGTTTTTAAATGTCAAAAATTAAATAAAATATCCGGTGTACATGCGGACATTTTATGTTCGCGCATAAAGTTTCGCGAAAATACAATATGTTTTGTGCCATGTGTAAGAAATACAATTTCCGATACTCTAAACTGAGATATTTTTTTTGTGTTTTCTACATAGACTACAAAAATATCCTTTTTCCGTAACTCTGTAACTTCGGATGTCCACGTGATTTTTTTTTGAAAAAAATGACATTTTGAAATTTATTCAAAATGCATTTTGCCCTATGAGTCAAAACACCATGTCCCGTTCGTGTGTCTTATTCGGGGTGTATTCTTGCATGTGTTATTTTTCATGTGCAGACAAATGAACTCAAAATAAATTCTATGCGACAGGTCGTCTTGAAGGTGGAGGGAGGAGTGAGCATACAAAGGCAAATACTAGAGCTAATGTGGTCAACTCAACAACGTTGGATCAGAACAAACTCAAACTTCGTCTGCAATTTTGCACCTCACATACATGTGGACATGCTCTTTGTTTCTGCTGCCAGAATCTACCCGGTGTGCCATGTTTCCCCAAAAAGGAGGATTGCTGGGCGAAATGCCCTTTATGTGACCCGAAATGCCCAGCTTTATAGGAAACATAATTAAGCAATTAAATACATGAGCGGGTGATCGATAGATTCTATATTCCGCAAATATGGGGTTCTAGAAAGATTAGCCTCGTGGTGCACCATTCATGTACTTTTCCTGCAGCACATCTCATGTTAAACTCCATTATGTTTGAATAATTTTGTGTGAACCCGAGTTAATCAGAAATATAATCAGTTGAATCAAGCGTCCGATGCTATCAGAATTATGAACCCCTGGATGTTTTCCTTCAGGGTATTCTCTCGTGTAACAATATTATCTGATTTTTTTTTAGTTTGGATAGGAGTGAAATACCAATGCCTTGCGCCTATAATCAATCTTCGCCAATATTTGATTACACTCAACCTAGGGCGTGTTTGGAAAACCACTTAACTCCGTGAAATTTCCAAATCCGGCTTCTTTTTCCGAAATATTCATGTAATCTTGAACTCCGGCTTCTTCTTCCTAACTCTCGTCTCCGCAATAGAGCCCATATCCAAGGGTGGAGCGCCTTGGAGGCGAAACTGGGCTACAAATTTCATCGGCCGTAGTGTCGTGGTGGTGAAAACAACAAAAGCACAGGACATGCTTTCTAGGTTTTTTTTTCTTGCTAGAGACGTGGGCATCGGTTATCAACTGATCGTATGGCTAGCTCCTCTTTTCTAATCTAATTTAAACTATTTTTATAAAATAGCAAATATGTTGGAATACATTAAATTTAAACCGTTTAATTGCCAATCATCAATCTAACAATGAAAAACATGACATACATATATTTCGTGCCATAAAGATGAGTGCTTCAAACTAGCAGCCTAGACCCAGAACGCCACAGGGCTTGAATCCGGGAAACCATGGGGTCGTCTGAAGACGTTGCAACTGCGAGCTCGTGGCGACTCGAGTCGCAGCTCCCCGTCGTCGCTGTACTTGACACCAAACGTGGTCATGCGGACCACGACGCGCGGAGGCCCGACGTACCACCCGCCAAGCTCGCCTTTGCGACGTATGCCGTCGTCGTCCTGGTGCCACATCTGCTCGACGAGGCAGAACCTGGTGCCACCCATGTGCACTAGCCTGCCGTCCAGGTGCAGCGGTGACTCTTTGTCGAAGAGCCTCTCCTCCCCGAGCTTCCAACGCGGCAGCGTCGTCTCCCCGGCGCCGATGGGCATGACGTCGGAGGAGCAGAGGTGTCCTTTGCCGCCTTTGTGGCGGCAGATGCCAACCCATGTGTCGAGCTCGGCGAGATAGTATGCTCGGCCGTGGAAAGGGAGCATCCAGCCACCGTGGCGCGTCCACTCGAGGCGGTCGGTGTCGAAAGAGAAGGTCCCGTCCTTGAAAGCGCCCCACTTGCTGGCGGACACGATCAGGGTGCGGCCGTCCGGGTGCAGGGCGTGGCACCAGCTGCTGCTGGCGGTGAACGGCAAGCGTGCCTGCGGTGAGCGGACGGCAGTCCAGACCCACGGCTCCTGCACGCGTGGTCGGTAGAGTTGCCCACCTCCGTTCCCAATCCGCGGCGGCGGCGGCGGCGGCGGTCGCCGAGGTAGTGAATGTCGTTGATGAACAGGAAGATCTTGCCGGCGATGGAGATGAGGATGGGCAGGCCGAAGGTCATGCGGAACTCCGGCCATGGCAAGGTGACCACGGCCGATGTGGCCGTGTCGAAGGCGGGGATGGCAGGGCTGATGTCGGGGGGCTTCATGGCGATGATCTTGGTGCCGTGGGTGACGAAGGCGTGCGAGTTCCCGTGCACGGCGCCGAAGCGGGCGACCGGCGGCTCGGCGAAAGGCTTCGGCTGCAGAGGGGCGCCAGCGTCGTCGGAGTCGAAGGCGTTTACGTCCACCTTGTGGACGCTGTAGCCATCCTCCCAGTCGTCCAGCACTAGGTACAGGTGTTGTTGCTGCCGCTTCGCCGGACTTTCCGTGGCGGCGCTGCAGCTCTCCAGCGAGATTTTGCGCTTTGACATATTGGCCTGCAAGATACAGTGGCCGTGGGTGGACCAAATCTCCTTTAGGTATACTAGATGACCGGTTGCGCCCCTGCCGCCGCAGGTGCCGAAAGCAGGACTGTAGCCTTAAGTTTTATATATTATACGTATATTGTTGTTTGTGTTTGAAATTCCTGTGACCTTCATGCGGCTACCATCGATAATTTATGAAGCCATACGAGTTTTAAATTTATTTGTGTATGGCTAACCTTTGTGGTAATCATAACTTATATTTGTATTAAGTCTTCAACTGGAGAAACCATTTAATTGTATTGCAGATGAACATGCATGTTTCGATGCTAATTTTTTTTAAATATTACATTTTTTAATGAAATTCGAGAAAAATTACGTGTTTTGGGAGTTTAAAAAAAATAATATGACCTAATTTACGCCGCGAACGATAGGTGGCTATCGTCGACGCCGTGGACGACAGACTCGTCGTCCGTCGGCTGCGCGCGCGAGAGCACCTGGTCGTCTGCGCCGTGGACGACAGGCCCAGTTCGTCGTCCGCACGCACGACGACCACTGCATGCGGTGCATTTCTTTTCCGCCACCGCCGCTTCCGGTTTTTTTTGCCACACTTTTTTCTCCATGCATCGTTTGTCCCGCCTAATTCATTCCCGCCTTATGTCTCACCAAATTTCGTTCCCGCCCTATTTTCCCGCCATCCTATCTCCCGCCAAATTCGTTCCCGCCTTTTTTTCCCGCCATCCTATCTCCCGCCAAATTCGTTCCCGCCTTTTTTTCCCGCCATCCTATCTCCCGCTTGTTTCTCCCGCCAATTCTTGTCTTTTCGGCCTATAAGAACCCCTTCTCACTGAGGTGGGTAAGCAGTTGAGTTCATTCACTCAAACATGTCGAGCTTTCCTTTAGATCGTAGTTTCCATCCTAAAATGTTCGAACGCCTTTTGTGGCTTGCGGCCGACTTCAAGGTAGACAATAAGTTAGTGCCATGAGAGGAACTTATTAGTTATCCACCTCATCTCGGTGAGCTTTCAGCGATGTTGTATAGGCATGGGTGGCCATCGAGGAATTGGAAGGAAATACGGGAAGAATTTCTCAGGTTGCATGCTAGGTGGAAGAAGAAGCAGCCAACATACAGGATTGAAGCAATGTTGAAGTGGGCTGAAGACCATCCTTATTCGTGGGTCGAGGAGAGCGAGGATGAAGATGATATCTTCATGCCGAGTGAAACGAGCAACAGAGTTGCAGCGGCGGCGAAGGCGAAGGGTGTTGCGTCGTCGAAGGGCATGGGTGAAGCATCGTCGATGGTAGATGACTTTTGTTGTTTCTAATTTCCAGAGTACTATGTATCTTCGATTTATGCTGTGTTGTTCGTACTACCGATGTAACTTCATTTGCAATGTATCTTAAGTTCTTGTTGTCTGTGTAATTTGTAATGTTTGTGTAATGGACGGAAAAATATTATCTGGACTAGAGCAGTACGACTGACTAGAAATTCGCGTGCATAGATAGATATGTCTAGTTGTACATACATATAAATAAGTCTAAAAGATATGTCTTACGTAAATAAAAAGATCTCAGACATAGATAGGTAGGCATGTTTCTAGAAGTGTCAGCCACGGCGTGGAGGTGGTGGATTTGGCGTCGTCCACCCCAACCTGTGGGGTGGCCTAACGTCCCGTGCAGGAATCAGGGACTCGTCGTGGTCCTGTTGTGTTTCCTGTGTGGGCTGTGGTGGTGGAGTGTTGTACATGCCCATCCAACTGTCGTGATGGTTGTACGCATCCGGCTCACTCCCCCATGGGGATCCAGACGACTGTTGGCCGGACATAGAAGACTGATATCCTGACAGTGGGAACATAAAAACTTAGTGAATAAATTGTATCCCGATTAATATCGAAAACAAGAGATAACAAAATACATACCCTCTGACTGGGGTGGTGGACGAAGAATGAAGCCCGACGTTGGGCTCTACTGCTGCTGCCACGACGAACCTCCAGCCTGGTCAGGAGGGGTGGTCTGGGTATAGGCTGCGTAGGTAGACGTGGTCGCGGCTGATGTCGGTGTCGCTGCGGCTGCTGGGGAGTCTGTTGGGGCTGCGGCTGGGAAGGACGAGGTAGCCGCGTTGCTGCATGGCGCGGATCAACATCGGAAGTACGTGTGCAAGTGATCACCTCGTAGATACCTCGGAGCCTGTCCTCCAAGCGCCGCACCCAAGAGTAATGTGGTTGGCGCTCAAGTAGTGGTCCGGTCGAAAGCGAACGACTGTACTCAGCCACATCAGTCTGCAGCCCGTGTGTCAACTGGGCCTGTAATTTGGACAAGAAGTTTATATTAAACATAGGCGAAGTAGATTGGCATGCAGTTGATAGGGGTAATGAACTTACGGCGTACTGTCTGGAGCCTGAAGTAGACTGGCTAGGATACATATCCCACGTAGAAGGGGCCGGTGTCGCCTCAGGGTGCTCATGATGCACAATGCGTAGTCGTTTCGAGGTCATATAAGCCTGTAAATAGGACTCAAACAGTGCTGGATCGAACGCGAGATTTTCCTCCCAGACTCGTGCCGTGGCATCGTGCCACTCTACGACATACGGTTGAAGCCTCTGAAGGCAATGTAGCGCGCTCCTGTGAATGATGTGTGCTCGTCATTTAATTAGTCGTAACATGTGGAAAAGTTTGGAACGCATAGAAATACATACCCGTGAATGATGTGTGGGACGGGATTATCCGTTGGCGAAGGAAGTGCTAGTTGTCGACGACCAAATTGCCTCATAACCCACTGCTGGGCCATCTCCTCCACGAATACATCGAAGATGATCTTCGATTTTGTCATCCAGTACTCCATATCTCTCATGCAGAGTGAGGAGATACCACCTGGGTATTTAGCCTGCATAGCAGCGTCCGTGTACGGCTGCCACATAACCGCACCCGCGCTCAGCAGGTCAAACTGCTCGTTGAAAGCCTCGTAGCAATTCCGAACATTATCTTGAGTATAGCGTCTCTGCAGAAAACAAAATTAGTGACATCCAAAGTTTAATGAAACAGGCACGCAATACGTTAAATTGTGATGTGTACACATACCCTGCGACGCGTCCACGGTGTACCGAAAGTAGGCAAGTCTATCCTCTCAGCGTCTAACAACGGGTCACCGGGTAAGCCTGCTCAGCTAGTACGTTTGGTCGTCCGATAGGGAACCTCTCCCACGACCAGAGCTGCAACAATATAGGACATCCAAGCAGACCTGAAGATGGCGCAATAAGATGGCACCTGTTGCACATACCTCGGTAAGTAGCAGCTAACATAGCAGACCCCCAACTCCTCTGTAAGATGTCTCCTCGCTCTGTGGCTTGCGCGATCTCAAGTGCAATAGGGATGTACCTCGCGCTGATAGTTCTGACATGGTTCTCAGTGAACATAACCTTTCCGAGCAGCCACATGATATATGCCTCCAGGCTCCGAGTGATCTGTGTCGCATTGAGTTCGATTGCTGGATACCCCGGAAACTTCTGTATCTGTATTTAGCGATGAAAGTATGTGAGAAATGAAAACCGAGGACATAGAAATGAGAAAGATCATGTAAGGTAAAACATTTTAAAAATGTGAACTAACCTGAAAACCGAGCAACCACTCAAGCTTGGGTCCGTGATCCTCTGACCCAAATGGCCCAGCGGTGGGATTAATACCCTGAAAACGCTCGGCCATTTCTTGCTCCCAATTATCCGGAGCCACCAACGGTCCTATGGGCCGACCCGCCAAAGGCAGACCCAACAAGAAAGACACATCCTCCAGTGTAGGCGCCATCTCATCCCAACGAAAGTGAAATGTGTGCGTCTCGGGCCTCCATCGGTCAACTAAGCAAGTGAGCAGGGAGTTGTCAATCTTGAGGCGTAAAGACTGAGGTGTGGCCTCAACTAGACGCGCCAACGGTAAAAGCCCGGCCCACTTAAACCTGTTTGTACAAAAAAAAATGTTTAGTTTACGGGTATACGTGTCTCAACATGTACAAAATGTGTAATCAAAACTTAATTTGAACACATACCTATCAACCCAAGCAGGGTGTATCTGCCAGTTTTCCCTAGGTCCGCGAGTGATGAGGGCATCGAGCCTACGTTCTTGCAATATCCTAGCACGATGCATCCTATCCCACGACCTCATTAATCAAGTATACTCTCTCCATTCCTGCAAAATTTAAAACACAGTGCCACACTTAGTACGAATAGAGACATAGTTCCGTACTTATTACAAATTTGAAACATAGTGCCACACTTAGTACGAATAGTGACATAGTTCGACACTTAGTATGAATAGAGACATAGTTCTACACTTATTACAAATTTGAAACATAGTGCCACACTTAGTACGAATAGAGACATAGTTCTACACTTATTACAAACTAGCGAAGTGGCCCGCGCAATTGCGCGGCTCGATTTTATATGTACTATTATGCATATAGTCTTAATTTTAGAATGATCTATACGATACAATTTTGACTACTAAAATGTTATCTATGCCTTTTATGATTCTTGCTCCACAGATACCCCGAATGAGTAACACCTTTTTTATAAAGCGTTTAAAACTTATTTTTGATTTACCTTTGATTAAATTTAAATTAAATATTGGCGGCTCGTTTCTATCAGCCTTCCTTTCAATTCTCATCCCACCTCACATATTGGGTATAACGATCACTAATCTTGCATACATGTTCGTCTTACTCTAATTTACTCTGTCGTTTATGGCATGCTCATGATTATAATTTTCATTATGTGCTCTCATTGTAACTTCTCAACACAACTTAGATGGCATATTACATCTTTGACATGATGTGTTGCCGTGATACAATTAAGGTTGGTTTGTATCATGAACATTCATTGCTTACTTCTTAAGATACACTTGCTAGTAAATGCATCACATTGGCATGCGTCAAAGCCTAGCATAGATTCATGGATTTCTTTATAAATTCATTTACTCGTTGAGTTTTTTCAGTTGACAAACTTTTCGCGATCCTACTTCCAGTAGCGTTTTACTCCCTTAGTATCAAAAAATCACAAAAGCTTTCAGTCATCTTCATTCAACCAATATATGTTTAAGTAATTTGAAATTTACTTGTACCGTGAAACACATTATTCTTGATAGATCTAATGCACCCTTTCTAACTTCGCATTTGTAGAAACAATAAAGCAATGTTTGACATTTTTTTCGTGTTGAACAAATTTACGTTATACAATATTGTCTCACCTAAATAAGTTGGAATATGTAGGTCATTCTTATTTGATATTAAACTAATCTACTAAGCTTTAATTTTAGTCGATGTAAATAAAGAATGTCAAGTCTTAGATTTTATAAGGTCGAATTTTCTATGAAAATTCCATCAAAATAGTTTTTAACATAAGTTCGAGAGTCACGATATTTATGATATTTTTGGCCAGGACGTGATCGTGGCAGTAAGGATGCCGCTACAAATATGCATTCAGATACACTTTAGTATGCCAGGAGCATAAAGTTTTGGCTACCTTGGTATTATAGCTTTGAATATTCATAAGTGGGGACTGAGTGGGATTTTTATCAAATTGGTACGATAGTATTTCTTTGTTATTGGTCGCTATTGCCAAAAATATCGTGTTACAATCTTAGCTATCAAGATCAATATAAAGGCGTGAAATATTAAAAAAAAAATCATTCTAAACTCTATGAAATTAATCAGTTTTACTATTAGGTCACTTAGGAAATACTGCTGAGAATAATTATTTTCTACAAAACCACAAATAAGAATCATTATACTACCAGATGATTTTTTTTTGTCTAGATGTGTCTGTAGGTTAGACGTTAGTTATTTCCTTGTGACATACTCACAGAGATATATGGGGAAAGGAAAGAAAACAAACAATCTTATAATGATACTAAGCCAAAAATATCCCTGACAGCATTTTTTCATGCTCCTGGCATTGCATTAAAGAAGGAGCTACAGATATGCATTGAGAGAATTTCAACAGAAAGATGGTAACGTATTCATCATGAACATAAAGTTTTAGCTATCCTGGTATAGCAACATTAGAGAATCATAAGATTTTGTGGATGGAAATGAAAAACATGAAGGATTAGCACTGAACCTACCAAGCAAAGTATCGGACCATTTCAACATGCTCTGATCTTGCATCCATACTCACTTCCGCCTAGTTAATTTCCACTCTTTTCCTTATGAGTGCCTACAAATAAAAAATAAGTGAAACTGAAATTGCAAGCTATATTTTGAAACAAAGATGCAGTTTGCTCATTATAGGACGCAATTTTAGTGCATGGGTACATCTTTTATGAATCAGAAGGCTATGTGAGGATATATTCACAGCTTCTATGCTAGAAATTCATAATCATCTATGCGTGCATAGAAGATAAATCTACACTCCAAAGTGTGTCATCCTTGGGTACTGCAAAAAAAATGATTATCTGAAATTTGGAGCATGTTCCCGTGCTGTTTGCACATCCTATCGGAACTTTGCAACAAAAATGATTATCTGAAATTCTGGTATACTATGATTTGGACATCAATAAAAATGTAAATCCAAAGAAAAACAAAAAACAAACATAATTTTTGAGCTTTGAGTAATTACTACTGGCAAATATTATACATGAATTATTCATCGTCATGACCAAGTCTCGGCTGCCAAGAACAGCCAAGAGTAGCCTGTAGAAAAATACAAATTATCAGTAATACCATCCATTTATTGAATCTGGGTAGCATGCATACCATCCTTCAAACCTCATACTGCATTCCCATCTCTGATCAATTATAGCAAGCGGGTGGCTATTCAGCTGAACGCATGCATTGGATAAGATGAAACCATGGAAACTGAACTGATGTAATCACAAAGAAATAAATCTATAAGATGATGGGTAGACCCTATAGCTGAAAGCTCCCTGCAACAATACAGAGATAACATGAGAGTAGCCGAGTTACTTCGCTCAGGGGCCTCATGGACTGCGGCCACCACCGGATCTTCTTCAAACTGTCGTCAGTACTGAGTTCACCTCCTCCTAGCTGCAATAACCATCGTGGGATAGATTCAGCAGCTGGACTGCAGCGTGGCACATCTTGGAAGATGATGAGCTTCAGTGCTTGGAGCGCAAGGGGATTGGATAGATGCTGCTACTGCTAAGTGGGCAGCCGCTAAAACACACAAAACGCCAAGAGAAAATAAGATTGTTGCCTCTGATATGAATAGCTCCCGCCGCGCAAACAATCTGGTCAGCATGCTTGGAGGCGTCGTCAGAGCCAGAGCCACAGCTGTAACAGCCTGCCGCTAAGCCAGGTCCAACGGCGGTGAATCTGCGGTCTATACCCATAATTGCGAGCATATTTGGCACCTGTCAGCTCCAACACGTTCTAGAGTCTCATCCTTGACCTGGTACGGGCATGGTTGGGCAGCGACCTGGACTGGTCTGATCTGGGTATAGCCAAATTATAGCCTAATCAACATAAATCAAAAATCATCTCAAAGTAGAGTAGAAAAAGACGCCAAATTAATCTCGTGAAATCGTCTAGGCAAACATCACATGTAGCTCACCTTTGTTCAGAACATCAGAAGAAAAAAAGCATCAGACATGGTCAGAACCATAGTAATTGAAGTTGAGCAATGAATCAGCAGCATGAACCATGAAAAATGATCACGCACGGACACGCAGCAGCAAATCAGGACAAACAAAAGAAGAATCGAGAGGTGGAGGAACGCCAAGCATAAACACGCCGAGCTCTCCGAGCAATGGGGCATCGCCTGTGCGATTGTAGCATCTAAAACTTTTGTTACCTTGAGTGCATCTTCGGCGGACCGAGGGCCGTGGAACGCAACATCGATGCCTTTTCCGGCTACTAATCGGGTGTGGTCCGTAGAACTGCGATACGACAGCAAAGTCTCACACAGGCAAACGGCTAGATTGTACACTTCGGCAATGTCGAGAACCCCTTGCGGCCTTGCCACCGGGAGCAAACGTCGAGAGATAGACCGTGTAATCAAATCGGAATCGAGTTCATGCATTGGGTGGTCAAATCAGCACTTGTTAAGTCCACGTGCGTGATCTGTAAATAATCTAGTCCAGCTGTGCAAACTGGAGTGCATGGTCGGTCACCAAATCCTGTACTGCTGTTGGGCGACCCACCTGTATTTGCCTCATCGTGCTGCCATTGATCCAAACCTGCCTCGTGGCCTTCACCAGTCGTAGCTTCACACCAGATTGATATCGCCATACGAACTCATCGAAGTGCTTGAACAGTAGGTCTAACCGGATGGCTCATCAGACTCAGGCAGAGAAGAGCAATTGGTGGAGACGTTGTGATTTTTTTATCACGTGATTCCATTGTACACATCTTCGTGTAACGTCGGATCTACCGGCAATGGCTTGTCGGCAAGATCGTGGCACGCTCGCCTGCTTCTTCCAGCGACGCTATTGCGCTCCAAACATGTGCGCCTTTTCTTTACTTTGTCACCGGCAAAATCATGGCAGGCACGCTCGTCGGCCGTGTGGCTTCTTCCAGCGGCATCATTACGCTCTAGGCATATGCAATTCTTCTTTGCTTCATCGTTGATCAACAAAACCCCTTCATGCGATAGACGGCGGCCTCCTCCGGAATCCTTCTGATACCGGCCAAGCGGCCGACGAAATCTTCTAGACCAGCGCTGCCAGAAACTGCGGGGCGAGGAAACTTGTGCCGACGTGAAGATGAGGCTGGCCCTTGGTTTTCGTTAATTACTGGAAGGTGAAAGCCAATCGTATGCATGCAGGACAGAAGCGATCCAATCGTCAGATTCGTGATCTTTTTCCCTTTCCAACTCGGTTTGTTACATGTCCTTCTTTTCAATCGTTTCTAATTGCGCATGTCTTATATTCCAAAACGTTTTTAGCTTGTAATCTTAACCGTTGCTTGCGGTTGTAAAACCTGTGTTTAATCTGAGCCCTAAGATGTTTGTTCTTTTAATAATATAATAGATTTGAAACATAATGGTCCTGTTCTAGTTTCTTCCTCTCCCGCTACGTCCCCGGTTCCCTAGACCACTAGTGGCAGCTTCGCCAGTCCTGAATCGTGGACAATGGTCGTCCTTGTGGCCAAAATTGTTGCAGAGGAAACACTGCCTAGTAGGACCTCCGGCTTCAGATTGATCCATATCATTGCGCTTGCACTGGCATCGCCCTCTACCGGTACTCATTAGCCTTGGGTCAGGGATGTACTGTCTTTCAGCAGGATCAACAGTGTTGAAATTACCCATAGCACGAAATCCAACCATCTCACCTGTCCAGGTATTGAGGACAGACTCTTTCAGGAAATATGGAGACACAAACGAGATTGCGGACATCCCTATCTGCCCGCAAGCAGCAAATACATGTGAGCAAGGCAGGTGAAGCAACTTTGGTTTGTTGCATGTGCGCTCACACGTTGGTCTGGCTTCATTTCCAATTCTCACTTCGTGTGTCCTCATAACATTTCCACAACCGAACTTGTCATACGGTAAGCGCACCTCGAACCTCCTTTCTTGATTTCCTATGGCGAGGACAGTGTGATTCCGAGCTTTTGCCATCTTCTCATCCATGTACTTCATAATCTTTTCACAGTAAGGCGTGTTAGAGTTGTTCACAATATGCAAATGAGCTCTTTGGCGTCTATCTCTAAAATACTTCACGGTGCCCTGGAAAATACCCTCCACAATGGCTGTGAGAGGCAAAGCCCGGTTTCCTCTTAGGACAAAGTTGTATGTTTCAGCGAGGTTGGTAGTCATAACACCGTACCTAGCTTCATGAGTGTCGTGCAGCAAAGACCACCTCTCAAGAGGCTCATGCTCTATCCACTACTGAAAGTTTTTAATCAGTCTCCTAGCCTTTCTCCTAACCCCAGGCGGATCAAATCCTGGCAAGTCACAAAGCCCAACGGGTGCATCCTCCGCTGGTGGAGGTCCTGTTGCTGCATGTTGCGCTACAAGTTGTACATGTGCTGCTACTGCTGCATTTCGTGCTAGTTTCCTCTGCCTAACATGATTGTTAGTGAACTTATCAAGGATCTCACGTACATAATTGTACTTCCAAGTCTGGTTCTGCTTGCAGAGTTTTTTGAATAAATTCATCAGATCCTTGTTTCTGAATTGCGAGAATAAATTGGCCCCAAGATGGCGCATGCACCAACGGCTCTGCAAGTCAACCCAAGGCGTTTGTTCCTCAGGCCCAGGATTTGTGAGTGCCTTGATCGCATTGAGTATACCTGCATGCCTGTCATGAAGGATGCACACATTGTGTTTATCCTTCACCACTGCAATTTTAAGTTGCCTGAAGAACCATGTCCAACTTTCAGTATTCTCGCTCTCCACAAAAGCAAATGCGAGCGGCACGATCTGATTGTTGCCGTCCTGACCAATGGCGGTCCAAATTTGCCCCTTGTACTTGCCAGTAAGAAAATTTCCGTCAACACAAATCACTGGTCGACAATGACTGAAAGGTTCGATGCATACACCGAAAGAGAAGAACAAACGATGCAACACTTTCGCAGTTGGGAACTCTTGCATCCAGAAGTGTTGAACGTCCACATGGGTGCCTGGATTACGGGCCTGCAATGTATGAAGGAGCCGAACAACTGAGTCATATGAGTCCATAAAGGACCCAAATCTCATCTCAAGCGCCCTCTTCTTAGTCCTCCAAGCCTTGCCATAAGAAATTGTATACTTAAACCTGCTTAACACTTTTTGCACAATGGCCTTCACTTCCACATCTTTGCCCTGCACTAACTCCGAGTAAAGCAACCGAGCAAGAAGCGTGGACGAAATATTGCCATGATCTTTAGGGATGGTATCAATTACACATGTGTGTTGTACTACGTCACTGACCTTCCAGTTTAGGCCAAACATAGGGAGATAGCCATGCACCCTCCCTGGACAGCTCGGTACCTGGCATTCCATTGTCAGATATTTCTTACTTGACACCTTGGTTCTGAAAACCCTCCACGTCGACATTGCCCACTTAATGATCGCGTCTTGCAAATGTTGCTTGTCAGGATAGAGAGCACCGACGGCAATATTACTCTCGTGATAGTACCACGTAGAATCATGACCATCGTTCACGGTCATTGCAGAAGAAAAGTCATTATTCCATGACGCTGGATTAGGCACCTCCTGCTCGTCATCCGACTCGTCTGAATCATCGGCGTCAACACTATCACCATCCGTATCTTACGCTTCCATCTGGTTCTGCATATGCCCAAATTGATCGTCTGCATCTGCCTCACCAGTATAATCATTCTCCGCATTAGCCTGACTGCTCTCGCCTGACTCGTAACCGCCACCTCCAACATCTCCTGACTGCCTATAATCATGTTCTTCTGTATGCAACTCTTGACTGCTCTGTCCAGGATCGTGCCCACCCTCGCCTTCATATGAATTCACCTCCTTCGCGACAGGAAGCAGTAGGGAGCCTATTGCAATTCACCTAGGGCATTCTTGCACCTAGGGCAGAGCATTTCCTGCCATGTTGGACGTAGCCTGTCCTTCAAGGTTAGGATCTTGCGATACAACTCGTAGGTCACGTACCCATCTATTGCTGCGTAGTCGAGGTTAACTTTGTGCAGCGGCATCCACTCCCAAAAATCGTGCTGGTTGGATGGGAACTCCTTCTTCATGTTGGCGTATGATTTGTCGATGAGGTCTGCCGCTAGATCACCCATTCCGTCCCTCTCGTCTCCACCCTTGATTTTGTATACGAGTTGGATGTCCACGTAGTACTCCGGTGGAATGTGGAAGCCGGCAGAAGAAAGCACCTTGCTGTCGTTGGTGATGTCCACGCTTGCGAAGGTGATATTCTTGCGTTCAAAGAATTTGCCCAACTCTGGACAATTCTTCTTGGACTTGCACCAGTGGAACACGAGGACATGCTGGCGCATGGAGAGTTGCAGGACAGACATGTGCCGACGATTACGGGTGTACTCGATGTCAAGGCCGATGAACCGATGCTTCTCCTCTGCTAGCCATTCCTCGTACTTGTCGAGGATCCGCTCCACGGTATGCTCCTCGTTCGTGTACACCACCTCCAGAACGGTGCCGTGGGTACGGACGGTAGTTGTCTCTGTTATTCTATTGCGGTCGTCCATGGCGGGTGGGGGATTGGGGTGGAACGAGGAAGAAGAGAAGGAAGGAATGCGAACTGTCTGCCACCAAACAGAGCAGTTCCTGGATATTTGCCGTCGATCTTAGCAGTTTCTCGAAAATGGCAACCGAACAAAGCAGTTGCTGGAAAATAGCCACTGATTTTTTTAATATCCAGATGTATTTTGTACATTTCGCTAATAGTTTTTTTTCTTTCACGCAGGAGTTTATTTCGGCAACACTGCATAAAAGTACCAATGTATCATTCCGAGAACCAGAAACCTTAAGGCAAGGAAATTTCGTGGATACTGGTCTTGGAGTGGGTACAGCGACGACCGAGAGCTCATAGAAGGTGAGCTCCAAGTCAAAGATGGAACGCTGGCTTAATTAAGCCAGCCTTCCATCTTGTTAGGTTAGTTGCTTATAGGTTTAGAGTTCATGATTGTAGTCAAAGTGTAATAGGTGATATTACATTATGCCAATGTGTGATAGATATGATTGTAGTCAAATTGTAAAAAACGGTGATATTATTGTATACCAATGTAATGATGGCATTTGTTCTATGTTATGAATTGAATAACGTTTTAGTGCATTGTGCAATCAGCCTTTCATGTATTATGGCATATAACCGAAATATGAGAAATGCTCAGTGCAAACGGGTGGATGGCAAACTCCGTATCTGATGAAGGAAAACTAAGGAAACGGAGGTCTGCGCACAACCGTTGCCAAATGGATACCTCATCGGAAACGGTTTTTGGCCTCCGTTACCGATGAAGGCCTTCACATCAGTGACAGAGGCGGGGACACGGACCCTTTCTCCGTTGCCGAAGGTGTTTTTGGCCCGTTTCCGATGTGTCGTTCTGTACTAGTGCGTGCAGCATCCGAGGTATTTGCGACGGACGCGACTCGGGAATGTTTCGGGTATGTTTTTTGAATTTTGTTGGACGAGTCGTGTCCTTTGTCGACGGATATTTGCTGTTATGCTATCGGGTGCGCGACAGCGCTCCCGATGGGAGTAGCCCCCGAGATTGTGCTTTATTTCTTTGCAATGGAGGATAATCTCAAAAATCCTCTTACTCTGCATATGTTAATCAAATAAATCTGTGCCGTAATTCTATCGGGTGCACGACAGTGCTCCCGATGGGAGTAGCCCCCGAGATTATGCTGTATTACTTGTAAATGGAGGATAATCTCAACCATTTTCTTGAGCATCTTCAGTCGAAGAATTTTTGAATATGCTCCCGATGGGAGTAATATGACTCAGTCGGAGGAACGGTCGAGTGACCAATTTTGTCTAGACGCTGCATTTCCTCACCCGAGGCAATCGAGTGATCATTATGTGCTATGCATACTCGAATGTAATTCTGAACAGATGCGTCAATGACGTCAGGGATGACGTTTTTGGGCGACTGCGCTGCCTGACACGCGTGGCATGCGTTATGCTGCGATGGATGGGACGTGACACATAGGTGGGCCCTTTTGTGCAGAGCTGACCGAACAACGGTGCAGTTTGGACTTGATTTGACCACTCGGGCCCACTTTTTCCGGAGAGGTGATTATGGCTACTCTTTTTGCGTGCGTAGTGGGCGGAGTGGCCGGCGACGGTTGCCCTCCGCGTCTGCCACGTGTACGGCGAGATTGCGTGCGTAACGCACGATTTGGATCTGGATGGCTGTGATGTGCCTTTGATTTGTGGTAAATAAGGGAACGGCGCTGGCATTATTTTTTACCTGCCATTTGCTCTGCGCGCCGCCCCTGTTCCTTCTTCTTCCTCCTTGCGCTGCGCTTCCATCGTTCGTTTGCCCAAGTACTTTGTGCTCCGCCCATCCCCACTAGCAATGGCTAAGGGTGGAGGCTCCAAGCGAGGCGCTGCGCCTGCCGCCGCCACTGACGCGGCAACCAAGGGCAAGAAGACCACAACGAGCGCGCCTGCTGCCGCCGCCGCTTTGAAGAAGAGCAGCGGAGACTGGGCGAAGTCCACCATCAGGGACGCCCATCTGACCAAGTTTCGCGAGCAAGGTCTGCTTCCTCCCATGGACCACTTGCTGTTCGCGCGCCATCACCGAAGGAGGTACTCCCTGAACCACGCGCCAATGAGCGTGTTTGTTTTGCGGAGTTTCTGCCTAGGGGTTTCTCGCTCCCCCTTCATGATTTTGTGCGAGGTTTGCTTTTTGCCTATGGAGTGCAGATCCATGATCTCACCCCGAACGGTATTCTGCACATTGCGTGCTTCATCACGCTGTGCGAGTGTTTTTTGGGAGTTGCTCCGAGTTGGGCATTGTGGAAGGCCATTTTTATGGTGCGACCAAACAGGGGAGGCGGCCGCACCTACCCTGTAGGCGGCTGCGGGATCCAGGTGCGCGGTGACACCCGATATTTTCGCCTGAAGACCGTCGACTCCGCACAAGGCTGGAGGAAAGGATGGTTTTATGCGAGTGTGGAGCAGGACGCAGCTGCCGCTTTCTCGACTGCTGCCTTTGCAAGGACCAAGGCTGGGACCACCAACTTTCGGATGAAGAACTGGCGGAAGCAGAGCCTCTTCTGTCCCAGATTGGAGGTCTTCTCGACAAGGTGACGGGTGTGCATCTAATTGCCACTTTTGTGAAGAGGCGGGTGTGGCCGATTCGTGCCCGAGCGCACCCCATGTGGCAATACGAAGGCCCAACTGATGCCACACGGATGAGCCCGGAGGAGCTATCAAGGAATGAGTTGCTGGCGCATGTGCGATCAATCACCAACCTTACGGCAGCCGACCCGTGCAACGTCGACTGCCCCATTACTCCGTATGGGATGGAAAATCCTTTGCTTGAGGTATGTGTACTTTATGATTTGCTTGCAGTTAGGAGTTGCCACTCATATGCACTGCAGCCTCTAACTTTGCATCCGTGATTTATGACATGCAGGGTCACTCGACTGCTGCCTCCCTTCCTCCTTTGCCAGAGAATGGTGCAACTGAAGAAACTCAGGTGCAAGAGATGGAAGCAAAAGGGGATCACTCGCCAATTCCCTCCGCCACCACTTCGCGTGTGGAAGAAGTTGAAGAGGAAGCAGCAGATGAGGTGCAGACTGAAGAAGTGGCCGATTCTGACCCTGAGATCGACGTCGCGCCTCCAAAGCGTCGCCGACTGACCAAAAAGGTATCTTCGTCTGTGAGTTCACCCGCGAAGGAGCAGGACTTGGAGGTTGACGAGGAAGCGGGCTCACCACCCGTTCCCAGTGCCGCTCCTTTGCGTGTATGCTCAACGAGCTGACCCCTCCTCCTCATTCGAGTGGCGCCCCTGTCTTTGGAGGCCCAAATTTTGACGACCTCGACTACGACGAAGAGGAGGAACACAGGTTTGTGTTTTTACTTATGATATGAGATTTACTGCTGTTGCATACTTGTGCTGATGATGTCTTCATGTGTGCCACTCGCAGCGCTGAAACCAATCAGCCTTTATCTCCTCCAGCCGAGAAAGTTCCGACGCCGGATCTCCCAACATTTCTTCCGCCGCGCATGAGGCTGTCCACCCGATGGACACCACTGCTGTTGTGGAGGCAGACAAGGCTATGGTTGCAGCGACTCCTGAAGTCGGGACATCTTCTTCAACCCCTGAGCCTTGGACGAATCATGTGAGTACTTTTGTCTAGCCCGCGTAGTTTTGGGATGTGTACGTTACAAATTATGCTAACTGCATGTGTTTGCAGCCCTTCTACCGCACACTGGCGGATTCTGCCAAAGCTTATGTCCAGGTGGAGCAGGAGAGGGATGGCCTGCGTAATGACCTAGAGCGACTCAGTCGTGAGTTTACTTTTGCCATTGTTTTCTGGAGCTCTTTTGCAATACTTGTCTTTGTCGATTTGCAAACTGTATGCTATTTGCTACTTCAGGCGAGAAGACAGCGGCTGAGTCCTGCGTAAAGGAGCTTGAAGAGGCACTCGCCACGCAGCGCGCTGAGTCGAAAAAGGAGCTGGATGCTGCTACTAACTCAGCTGCCACGCGTGAGCGAGGATATGCTGAACAACTGGCGGAACTCGCACAGATCATGGGAGGTGAGTAATCCTTTTGTTTTGAACTTATGGTGTAGTTGCCAAGCGTCATGTAATGACGTTTGCTCTTTGTTGATTTGTGAAGAAGCTGCTGGCGTGCCGACCTCTGCAGACGGAGCGAATGACGATCTGTCACTCGACCGAGTTGTGGGCGACCTCGGGGCCGTGTGCACCCACGCGAAGGACGCACTCGCCAAGTCAGCGAGTACACTTGGCGCAGTGTACAAGGCCGTGCTCCCGAGTGGCGAAGTACCGACGACGGCGAATGGATTTGCCGACGTTTTTGGCCCGGGGACTTCCACCATGGCGAATTTCGCTCGCGCCCTTTCGGTACGCGGTTCGGAGTCCACCCTCAAGCTCCTTTTAGGCCACGGATTAGAGGGTGACTACGAGAGAGCGCTTTCTGAATTCCCGCGGAGGCCAGACGGGAGACTTGTGCCTCTGAAAGGAGTCAGCGCGTCAGCTGCACGACTAGCTGAAATATTTATGACCACCATGGAGCGCAGGGCGGTAGAGGTCGCCACTCGCTTGCTTAGGGCAAGTCGGAGTCGACTTCCTAATTTTAGGGCAGCTGCATCCCTTCTTTTTTTTATGCCATGTAATGATATCTGTGAACTGCGAGTGTGCGTGTGATTTTGCTACTCTTTTATGCCAGTGGTCTTCTATTAATGTGTCTGCGCTCGAAGCGCTGTATGCTGTTGCTCGTCTGAGCTTTGTGACTAGTTTCTCATGAAACTTTTATGATACTTGGAACAGAAACAGCCTGCCGCCACTTCATCCAGTTCGTCGCGGCATCGTGCCCCTACTTGATCTCGAGCTCAGGTGGCAAACGATGCCGCAGTAATACGTTATATGAAGGCTCGACTCGCGAAACAGGAGCAAGAGCTGGCGAGTGCCCGAAGTGAGCTGGAAAGGATGAGGGCAAGGCCTGCTTTACCCACCCAACGGGAGGAATATGTGCTTGGCGAGATGGAGATCGTGAACAGACAGCTCGAGTGTAAGCATGACTGCCTTGATCTTGAGTTCACAGCCTGCTCTTTTTGTTCACCTAACTTGTGTTGTTGCAGGTTTTGTTCAAGATTTCCAGGCGGAGCAGCTCGTGTGAGGAGCAGTTGAACAACGCAACTGACGAACCCACGACTGGCCGCCAGCACTTTCGATTGGACAAGCACCGAGCACGGATACTCGCGACCCTGCAGGATCGAGTGTGGCGTAGTACTATGCTCCTTGAGTTATGCAGGTCGGCCTTCAGTCGAATCAACCAGATGCTTTTTCCAGCTGGGCCACAACCTCAAGGAATCCACGCGTTACTCGATCTCTTCCGGTCAACAGGTTCCATTCGAGGCTTTATCACCCAGAAGCTTGTGGATGGCGCCAACGCGACCATGGCATATCTCCGAAGTCAACGTCCAAATTTGCAGCTGCGTCCACCCACGCCTGGGTCGTCCTTGTCCCAGTCGAATCTTGACGATACATTCGAACATGCGAGGACATTGGTTGATTGCTATCATGCACAACTTATGGGCCCTGTTCTTCCAGCAAGGACGAACCAGAAGATTAGGCTATTTATGTATAGGGAACAGCCCCCGAGTGTAAATTTGCCACTTGTACGTAGTACTTTTTTGTTTATGTGTATGTATGCAGCCCCCGAGTGTATCGAGTGGGGTTTATGAAAAAACACTTAGTATGGAACATGAATTGCACAGCCCCCGAGCATCGAGTGGGATATGAATTTTGTGAGATTTGAAGCTTCAACTTATGCCTGGGCTCAGCCCCCGAGCAATTGAGTGGGGTTGAGCAACTTTTCTTTTATGTATGAGTTATATGACCCAGCCCCCGAGCATTCGGGTACGGCTGGAGTGTTTGAAAAAGGAGCGGAAGCTCATGATTTGAGGTAGCTCAGCCCCCGAGCTTCGGGTGAGACTAAGTTTATGCTGATAAGTTGTGCGAGTAATAAGTATGGAGAAATATGAGGAATTCATTGACTATATTCCATTTATGAATATTAGGCTGCAGGCCGCCTCATTAAAAACCTTCCAGTCCCCTTAGGTACCCTGGTAAGGAAAAGAGCGCGTCTGAAACCTGCAGCCATCCGACATATGTGCCTTTTACATTATGCGACTGAGCAATCTAAGCATAGAAACGGCGCAGCTGCGCAACGTTCCAAGGATTATGCGAGAGTTCGCCTGTCTTCGCGTGCTTCAGTCTGTATGCTCCACCACCAATGACCTCGGTGATGATGAAGGGTCCTTCCCATGGAGAAGCGAGTTTGTGCACCTTCTTTTGCTTCAGTCGAAGTACCAAGTCGCCAACCTCGAAGGATCTGGTACGCAGTCGACGGCTGTGATAGTTGGAGGTCTGCTGGTAGACAGCTGTGCGTGCGAGCGCCGTGTTGCGTGCTTCTTCGAGCAAGTCGACTGCATCTTCGAGTGCTTCATCTGCATCTTCTTGTTGTATGCTTCGACTCTTGGTGCATTGAACCTTACGTCTGATGGCAGGATTGCCTCTGCACCGTAGACCATGAAGAATGGGGTGAATTGTGTTGAGCGTTGGGTGTTGTGCGTAGCTCCATAGCACAGATGGAGTTCTTCGACCCAAGCACCCGCGGCCCTTTTGAGTGGCACCAGGAGGCGCTTCTTGATTCCACTCGTCACAAGTCCATTGGCCTTTTCGACTTGGCCATTGACTGCGGGTGTGCCACTGATGCATAATTGAGCGTGATATCTTGCTCTTTGCAGAAGGATTTGAATTCCTCAGCCGTGAAGTTTGTACCGTTATCAGTGATGATGCTACTTGGCACACCAAAGCGGTATATGATGGATTTTATGAAATTGACTGCTGTAGTGGCAGTCGAACTTGTGATAGGTACTGCTTCAATCCACTTGGTGAACTTGTCGACGCCACCAGAAGGTGAGTATGCCCTCCATGGGAGGATTTTTTGAGTGGCCCAACCATATCGAGCCCCCACTGGGCGAAGGGCCAGGCCAATGGTATTGTCTTCAACGCCGATGCGGGTGCGTGCGGCTTTGTGGCGAATTTTTGGCAGCCGATGCACCTTTTGACTATGTCCTCCGCGTCTTTGAGTGCTGTGGGCCAGTAGAAGCCTGCGCGAAAGGCTTTGGCTACGAGTGATCGACTGCTGGCGTGATGCCCGCAGGTACCTGCATGAATATCACGAAGGATGGCTTGGCCATCTTCAAATGCTATGCAACGTTGGAACATACCTGATATGCTGCGTTTGTAAGTTCACCGTTGATGACAGTGTATGCTTTAGATCGTCGAGTGACGCGTCTTGACTCTGTTATGTCTTCGGGTACCTCGCCGCGGAGTATGTATGCGAGGAAAGGTTGAGTCCAAGTTGGCTCGATGAGGAGTACCTCGACTGGCGGGTCCTCTGTGCTAGGTGCTTTGCTCTTGGCTGGTGCGGCTGATGCAGGAGTTGCTCGCTTCTTTTTGATGGATCTGTGCTCGATGCGCTCGAAGAAGACACCAGGTGGCACTGGTGCTTTGGTCGCGCCAATGTTGGCTAACTTATCTGCTTCTTCATTGCTCTCACGCCCTATGTGCCGCAACTCGCAGCCTTCGAAGCTGCCCTCCATGAGGTTGTACAGGTCACGGTAGGCGATCATGTTATCTGCGATTGCGTCGCAGGCCTTCATTGTTTGCTGCACCACCAGATTCGAGTCGCCGTAGATCATCAGTCGAGTGCACCCGAGGCTTTGGCCATCCTCATGCCATGGATCAGAGCCTCACATTCTGCTTCGTTATTGGACGGGAACTCGAACCCCATTTGTGATGTAGCGGAGCTTGTCGCCTTTTGGTGATATGAGGATGACACCTGCGCCTGCGCCTTCGTTTTTCTTCGAGCCATCAAAGTACATAGTCCATGAGTTGGACACATCTGGTGCTCCTGGGAGCTGAGCTTCGATCCACTCGGTGTGGAAGTCAGGTAACTTGTGCTTTGATGGCCTTCGGGTAATCATACTTGATGTCTCGGTGCTAGCTCGATGAGCCATTTTGCTACTCGCCCAGTTGCATTGGGGTTTGTGAGGATGTCCCCGATCCCTGAGGTGCTGATTACAGTGATCGGGTGCTCGGAGAAGTAATGCGTCAGCTTCCTTGAGGACATGAACACGGCG
The DNA here is from genome assembly GCA_947311845.1 of Poa pratensis. NCBI lineage: Eukaryota > Viridiplantae > Streptophyta > Magnoliopsida > Poales > Poaceae > Poa > Poa pratensis. The sequence continues at coordinate 10,180,572 of CAMZMU010000091.1, forward strand.
TAGGCCAGCTTTTGATAGTGCGGGTACCGCTGCTTTGATGTGGAGAGCACTTCACTCAAGTAATAGACTGGACGTTGTATGCTTTGGGCGTGTCCCTCCTCCCTGCGTTCGACTACCAGAACAGTGCTCACCACCCTGTTAGTTGCGGAGACATATAGGTATAGTGGCTCGCGTTCCCTTGGTGCGACGAGGATTGGAGGGCTTGTGAGGACTCGCTTGAGGTCCGTGAAGGCTGCTTCGGCTTCTGGCGTCCACTCGAATTTATCTGCTTTCTTCATCAGTCGATAGAACGGGAGTGCTTTTTCGCCTAGCTTGCTGATGAATCGACTGAGTGCCACTCGACCCGCTACTTTTGCACGTCATGGAGCTTTGAAGGCCTTTGCATCGTCAAGATGGCCTGTATTTTCTCCGGGTCCGCCTCGATTCCTCGAGCTGAGACTAGATACCCGAGGAGTTGCCCGGCTGGCACGCCGAACGTGCACTTCTTCGGGTTGAGCTTGATGTGGAAGCGTTTGAGGTTTGCGAATGTCTCTCGCAAGTCATCGAGTAGTGTGTTTTCTTCCTTGTGGTGATGACGATGTCATCTACATAGACCTGGACGTTTCGCCCAATTTGCTTCTTGAGGCAGTCTTGCATCATGCGCTGGTAGGTTGCGCCTGCGTTTTTGAGCCCAAAGGCATTGTTGTGTAGCAGTAGACCCCGAGTGGGGTTATGAACGCCGTTTTCTCTTCATTCTTCCTTCATCCTTATCTGGTGGTAACCCGAGTAAGCATCCAGGAAGGACAAGCGAGCGCACCCGGCGGTGGAGTCGACGATCTGGTCGATTCGAGGTAGTGGAAAGTGATCCTTTGGACAGCACTTATTGAGTGCTGTGAAATCTACGCACATCCGAAGGATATCTGTGTTCTTCTTTCTACAAGTACGGGGTTGGCCACCCATTGTGATTTCTTGATCTCTCTGATGAAACCTGCTGCGAGTAGTCTGTCGACTTCGGCTTCGACTGCAGTTCTTTTTGGGCCGGATATGCGGCGCATTGTTTGCTTGACTGGTTTAGCATCTGGAAATAACTGGAGAGAGTGCTCGGCGAATTCCCTGGGAATACCTGGCATGTCGGCTGGACACCATGCAAATATATCCCAGTTCTCACGGAGGAATTCGACGAGCGCGCTTTCCTATGCGATAGGCAGACTCGACGAGACATTGACTGTCTTGGTCGGGTCAGTCGGGTGCACCTGATGCGACCTTGTGTCATTGGTGGCATTGAATGATCTGTCGACTGCCACCTTCTTGTGCTCTGGCATAAGTGTGCGATCGTTGGAGACCGCGAGCTCGCGAGTGTTGCTTCCATGCCGAACATCTCAGAGATTTTGCTAAATTCTCGGTCGCAAGAGTCAGATTTTTGAAGTTTCCTTGACTGTGATTACTCCTTTTGGTCCAGGCATCTTTAGCTGGAGGTATGCGTAGTGTGGCACCGCCATGAATCGAGCGAACGTCGGGCGTCCAAGTATAGCATGGTATTGTGACTTCCAGTCGACAACTTCGAACTCAATCGACTCTGTCCTGAAGTGGTTCTTGTCCCGAACGTCACGTCGAGTTGTATGGTGCCTTCTGGGCTTATTGCTTTCCCTGGAACGATACCGTGGAAGGTATTTGAAGATCTGGGCAGGTTTTCGACTGACCTGTTCATTTTGCGGAGTGTATCTGCGAAGATGATATTTATGCGCTGCCACCATCCATGAAGACCTTGGACATGGCGTAGCCTCCAATTTGTGCATCGAGTACCAGAGCAGAGTGCCCTGGACGAACAACCGATGGAGGGTGGTCCTCTTTGCTGAAGCTTATTGGAATTTCGGATCCCTTCAAATATTCAGTTACCGCAGGAGGTGACATGACCGCCATGTTTACTTGTCGAGTGCGAAGTTTTTGCTCCCTGTTGGAAGGTCGACCTTTCTGTATCATGTACATCTGCCCTTGGGGTGGAGGGTACTGTGGCCCGTCCACCCGAGGTATGTGCTGTATGGCACCCGCGAGGTTTCCGCCTGCGGCAGGCTGTGGTGGTGGAGGTGGTGCCATCAGAACAGGCACGTTGTTTGGCTGAGGCACGGGTGCAGGTGCTTGTGCGTTTGCGGCTGTTGCCTTTATGCGATTTACGTAATCAGTCGCCATTTGGTCGAACTCCCTGCAGTTTCTCATCGAGTGATTGGATCGCAGTTTTCCGTCGTCCCCCTTGTACAGGTGGAATCTGCAATCAGCGTCCATCTTTTCTTCGAATGATCGCTCAGATTGTGCTCCGGACTTGCACCAGTCCTTCCTCTTGTAGCTATCACTGCGTTGGCCGCGGTCTCGACTGTCCCGACGATCGTCTCGACTGTCCCGGCGATCATCTCGACTGTCTCGCCGATCTTCCGACCGTCGGTCGCTTCTGTCCTGGTCATTGCGGGGTGTGGAGAACACAGCCGCCATGAATTCGGGTCTGTCATCGTCGTAGTGACGTTTTGAACGTTTGCGCCTTCGGTCATCTCTGTATGAGTCTCTGCGGCTTCGACTGCCGCTTTCATGATTGTCACGGGGTGAGGACCCGCGTGTTGTGCGCGCCATATCTTCTCCATCTGCCCACTCAGTCGCGGTCATTAAGAGGTTAGCCACAGAGGTTGGCTTGTTGCGACCGAGTGCTTCTTTGAGGTCGTGCCTAGCGAGTCCCATTATGAAAGCATCCATGGCCATGTCTTCTGAAATTACTCCGACTGAGTTGCGTATCTCAGTCCATCGTCTGATGTATGACCTCAGCCTTTCGTCTGAACGTTGCACGCGGGCCCGTAGCTCTTCGAACGTTTTTGGGCGCTCACACAGAGGCTCAAAGTTTTTGATGAAGTCATCGCGGAAGTGATCCCACGAGTCATATTTTGATGCAGGTAGGGCCTTGAGCCAGTCGCGGGCTGTGCCTTCTAGCATCAGTCGTATGTATTGCATAGCTGTGGTGTTTGTGCCTCGCTGGCACGCAACAGCCAGCATGTAATCTTCCAACCACCCTGAAGGTTCCTGTCTTCCCGTGTACTTGGGTTGCTCAGATGTGAGTTTGAACCCTTCGGGCATCCGTGTCTCGCGGACGCGTCGAGTGAAGCACAGAGCTCCGTGTTGCTCAGGTTCTCGATCAGAGTATGAATCGCTACTGTAAGATCTGCGTGATCTGCTTCTGGACCTGCGCCTACGCGAGCCGCTTCTTTCCTTCGAGTGATGGCGGCGACCACTGTGATTGTGCTCTTCACGATGCGCGTCAGCTATGGCACAATCTCGACTCCCTCCTGGAGCGTTTGGGTTTGGCGTATGGCCTTCGCAGCTAAGGCGAGTGATTTGATCTGTTGGCGATGCAGTTTTGCATTGGGGTCATCCGCTGGAGGCTTGATTGCTTCCAGATATGCAGCGGCAGTGAAAAGTGCACCCGCCGCTGTTTTGGGTACTGGCACTCCTTCCTCGTCGTATGTCATAAAGGAGTTGCCCAAGCTGCGTGTGAGCGCCGCCCTCTCGTCCGGCGAGAGGTGTGACAGCCTTGATCTTGGTCTTGTATCTGCTCGCCCGGTGGAGCTCAGGGAGAGCTGTCTTCTTCGCGCACTCGATAAGCTAGCTTGCTTTTTGCGTTCTTCGAGTGTCGCCCTAACTTGCCGCAGTCGAAGTGATTCCTGCCAGTTGAAGTACTGGAAGGTCAGCATCTCCTCTTGTGTTGCGTCTGCTGGCATCATTGTGCACTCCTTGATGACTTTATCTGCTTTTGCTGCCATCTCAGCAGTGATTATGAGAGTTGTGACTCCGTCCGGCATAGTAACTGTGCACGGGAATTCTGTAGGCCTGCGGCTGGCCGCAGCGTCTGATGATTCTGCGGCGATGGCGACGTAGACCTGCTGGGGTATCACCCGAGGGTATGTGTATGTGTTTTCGAGTCCCGTCATGGACTCGACGTCGTCGTCAAGACTCATGTCGGAGTCGATATGCTCGTCGAGTGATCCTCCTGGGTGGATCTCGTAGTCGATGCCTTCATCGCCCATACTCATCTCGGCGTCAGCGAAGCTGTTATGAATCTCGGAGTCGAGGTTGTTGTCGGTGCAGATCTCGGAGTCGACGTGGTTGTCGATATGAGTTTCGGGTTCGTCGAAGTCGCTGAAGGAGATCCCGCAGTCGATGCTATCCTCGAGTGGAAGATCGATCTCGGGGTTGTTTATGCGGTATGCTGACTCGGCCTCCTCACCTTCGAGCTCCTCCATGAGCTTGTTAAGTTCTCGAGTTGAGATGGATGTTGCAGACGAGCAAGTTTGGAGGATCGACGATGGTATGGACGCAGTTGATGGATCCGTAGTCGAAGGAGCCGCAACCGATGGAGCCTCGGGTGCGGAAGTCGCGAGTTGACATGGATCTGTCAAGTCCTGCACACCAAGCTTGTTGACGAAAAAATTGAACGAACCAACGGTTAAACCCAAACCTGACTCGAGATCGGAGAAGGTCTCCTGGAATTCTGGCGAGTGTGGCTCGAAATCCATTAGATGATCTGATGTGCTTTTTGCGGGTGAAGCTGGCGTGCTGCCGTTTGTCGAGTGCGTCGGCGAGTTGCCGTGTGTTGCCCGAGTAGGCGAGTTCTGGTTTGTTGATGCAGCCGGCGAGTTGTCGTTTGTAGATCCGATCGGCGAGTCGCCGTTCTCCGATGGAACCGAAGGAACCGTGAGTCCAGCACTATTCTTTCCCACAGGCGGCGCCAATTGACGAGGTGTACCCTCATCAAATCCCATGGTTAAGGACCTAGGGTTGAGATTATGGGGAGAGAACGTGGTAGTACTGGTAGTTTCGTCGGCTGACAAGCAGAGGCAAAGATTTACCCAGGTTCAGGCCCCTCGGGTGGAGGTAAAGACCCTACTTCCTGCTTGTCTGTTATTGATCGTGTGAGATTATGAGGTTACAAGGTGGCTCCGGCGAGATGTCAATCTCGCAAGAGCTTTGGTGGTTCGAGTATGGCTTTGTCCCAGATCGGCACCCCCTCCCAGCCTTTAAATAGGCTGGGTCTCGGGAGTTTGTAACCGACCTAGTTTACACGTAAGGAAAGTTTGAACCGACTATGCCTATGTCTAATCTTGGAGGGTACTCCATCTTCTTGGGCCTCTTGTCTTGGGCTTCGAGTAGCATCTTCGATATTGGGCCTTAGTCGTCACGTGCACCAGGTACCCTCACGGTAGGGTACCCGAGATGTATACCCATGTCATGGTACGACCCTGGGACTGGAAAGACCAGGAAGCGCAAGACTGGCGGCCCTTCCTTGACGTGGTGTAGAACACGGCATATGCCACGGGGTGGCTAAGGTAGGTGTGGGATCCGGAAACAGCAACATCGGCACCCGGCGGGATTGCGCCTTAGCGCTAACACAGGAAGTACCCAGGTTCTGGGCCCTCCCGGAAGAGGTAACACCCCTACTCCTGCTCGATCTCTGGATCAATGGCGAATATAGTACAAGTTGCTCCTTGAGCTGTCTGAGGAGCTCTGCATGGCTCTTCTCTTTCTAGCTATCGGGGGTGGGAGGAAGAAAGATCAGTCCCCTCTACTTGGGCTCCCAGGCAGCCTTATATAGGGCTGGCTGCCTGGCTTACAGGCGGGTCCGGCTGGCCCCTGCCAGCCGGTCAATGTCGGCTACAGGGGTGTTTCTTCATGACGCTGCATGTCCGCCGAGCTGTAGAACCTCGTAGGCCTGCAGGCGATGTCGGGGTAGACTTCGCGACGTGGAGGGCCAGGCGGCGAAGAGGCCGGCCCCCGCCTGCTCGCCCGGCTTCTCCTGGAGCTCCCTGCTGGCCTGCCGGGCGGCGCCCGTGTTTCCCGCATGTCGGGGCTTCTAGGCTCCGAAGGAGGCGTAGGGCTAGACCTTGCCGTAGCCCACGCCTGGATGTCGCAGGGGGACAGCCGAGCATGGCTCTGGCTCCTGCCCAACACGGGCCCTTGTCTTCTGCTCGTCATAGAACGGTGGCAGCCGGCCTTCCGGCTGCCAGCCACCCGAATCCGGCTGCAACGATTGACCTTGGTCGCACATGGCGGGCGGCATTTGTCGTTATCTGTTTGTCTCTGGGAATCGTAATGATGACGGGCCTCCGGCCCGGCTGCACCAGGACAGGCGGAGCCGGCTTGGCCAGGCAGCCGGGGGCGGCCATGCTGAATGCTTGCTTTTGATCTCGCGCTTTGCTCGGGATCTTCTTGGGGTCTTTGGGTACCCCGGTTTCATCCCCACGACACTAGCCCCCTGATAACCCACAAGTATAGGGGGTGTATCGTAGTACTTTCGATAAATAAGAGTGTCGAACCCAACGAGGAGCAGAAGGTGTTGACAAGCGGTTTTGATGAAGGATTCACTGTAAATGCTCTCAGACAAGTTTTTAGGAGTTTTTGATATGACAGATAAATAAAGTACAAGTAAATAAAATGCAGTAGTAATAGTTGCAGCGAGTGGCCCAATCCTTTCTACAGCAAAGGACAAGCCGGTTGTTGTACTTATAATGACCAAACGTTCTTGAGGACACACGGGAATATTGTCAAGTGCTTTCGCTTCATATAGTTGATTAATCTTCATTGTTTTGATAAGTGTTGTGTGGGTGAACCTATGCTAATGCACCGCCCTTCCTAGGACTAATACATACTTGTGATTATACCCCTTGCAAGCATCCGCAAATACAAGAAAGTAATTAAGTAAACTAACCACAGCCTTAAACTTTGAGATCCTGCTATCCCTCATGCATCGATATACCAACGGGTGTTCAGGTTTCTGTCACTCCGGCAACCCCACAATTGGCAAACGAATACACAATGCATTCCCCTAGGCCCATAAAGGTGAAGTATCATGTAGTCGACGTTCACATGACACCACTAGAAGAATAACACCACAACTTAAGCATCAAACCATTAAATATTACTCAACATAGTTCACTACTAACATCAAGACTTCTCCCATGTCCTCAAGAACTAAACGAACTACTCACAAGACATCATACGGAACATGATCAGAGGTGATATGATGATGAATAACAATCTGAACATAAACCTTAGTCCAATGGTTTCACCCAATAGCATCAATAACAAGAGTAATCAACACCGGGAGAGTTTCCCCTATGAAATAGACAAGATTCAGCCCTAGATGTTATAGCGGAGACGGGGTGCAGCGGCGGTGATGATGGTGTTGGCGGTGGAGATGATGATGATGATGATCCCGATGAAGTCCAGCTCGATGACGGTGATGATGGCGACGATTTCCCCCTCCGGGAGGGAATTTCCCCCGGCAGATTTCTTCCTGCAGGGGAGCTTTTCGCTCTCTGGTGTTTTCCGCCTCGTGGAGGCGGCGGAATATTTCGATGGCCTCCTCCGTGTGTTAGGGTTCGAGGGGGTCAAGTACGCGAAGGGGGAACGGCTGAGGTGGGCCAGGGCCCCCAAACCACCTGTCGGCGCGGCAGGGGGCCCCACCGCGCCAAGGGTGAGGAGGGCCCACCATGGCCCATCTCAGCTCCCCTTTTGGCCTCCTCCATCTTCTGGTAAAATAGGAACTTCCATATGTCTCCTTCGATTTATTGATCTTCAGAAATAGTGCATCTCGACGGTGCTTTTTCCAGCAGAATCCTGACTCCGGTGTCCAATTCTCCATTATTCATCAAACATGCAAAATAGGTAAAATAACATAAGTAACACTTCTAAATATGAAATATATCGATGAATAGCAGTAAATTATGATATAAAATAGTGATGCAAAATGGACGTATCAACCCCCCCAAGCTTAGACCTCGCTTGTCCCCAAGCGAAAACTGAGCTCAGTAAACATGACCACAAGTTTATGGAGCAAAGTGTCGATAAATAAAATACGGACAAGAAGCATCACATTCATTGATACACAAGTCATTCTAGACAGCAACTTCCCTTCATATAATCTAACTTGAAATAAGTAAAGGGAACCACGATGAAGTGCATAAAGAGAACCATGATTGGTGAAGGCAAACTTAAACTCTTGGTCAGAGAACAATTAACAGATCATACTTATCTTTCGAGAAGAGTCTTTATATCAGAGCTTATATAGCAGAACTTACATGCCTTAATCATAACAGTCTCCTTACAGTCATTGATAACTTTCAAAGTTATATTCATTCGGATAAAAGCTATTGTGCGAAACAAGGAAATGAGAGATATGATTAGAAGTATCAACACATATAACTAATTGGATCTCAACAACTCAAATGCTTGCTTGAGATAGAGAGGAATGGGTTTACTGACTCAACAATAATGTAAAAGATAGGCCCTTCGCAGAGGGAAGCAGGGATTAAATCATGTGCTAGAGCTTTTAAGTTTTGCAAAGCATATAGAGAGTATGAAAATAGTTGTTTGAGCTATGTATGTCGTTGTCAACGAATCGTAGTAAAGTGAACACTAACCCCTTGTCAACCAGACTTTCAAGAGCGGCTCCCATGAAGGACGTTATCTCTACCAGCAAGGTAGATCATCCCTCTTCTCTTTTGTTTACACATGTATTTTAGTTTCTTTATAGTTGACACTCCTCCCAACCTTTTGCTTACACAAGCCATGGCTAACCGAATCCTCGGGTGCCTTCCAACATTCACATACCATGGAGGAGTGTCTATTTGCAAATTAAGTTGCTTACTGATAAATCAGGGCAAAACATGTGAAGAGAATTATTAATGAAAGTTGTAGTTAATTGGGACTGGGCACCCCATTTGCCAGCTCTTTTTGCAAATTGTTGGATAAGCGGTGTATATGCCACTAGTCCATTGGTGAAAGTCTGTTTGACAAAAGTGCTAGAGAAACTCTACAGAACCCTCATGAGCTAATAAACAGTGACACAAAACTAGGAGTAATAAGTTTTGAATAATTTAAAGGTAGCACATGAAGTATTTACTTGGAATGGCGCAAAATACCATATAGTAGGAAGTTATGGTGGACTCGAATGGCAATGGTTTGGCTCAAGGTTTGGATGTATGAGAAGCATTCCCTCTCGATACAGGTCTTTGGCTAGCAAGGTTATGTAGCAAGCATAAGAGTTGAGGGATACAAACAATTATACAAGTGATAAGAATAATCATGCAATCTTCCTTAGAAGCACAAATAGTTTAACTTAAGAATACTAAGCTTATGAGCTACAAAGAAAGATCATGGAATAATATATTTGCATGCACTCCCTCTCTCTACTTAAGTCTCAAAGTATTGTCTACTACTGACCAATGCTAAGTTTGCCAAAACCAAAAAGATTAACTTGGTGCTCTAAAAAGTGATCCCTATACTAACAACAAGGTTATCAATATGAAAGAGAATTGCAAGCTAAAATAAAGTATGCAGAAAGTAAATGATAAAACTTCTCATTAATATTTCATAACGGCAACTCACACCAAGGGATACATAGATAACCAACTAAAAGAGAGATACTTCCACATTGCAAACCATCATATAAGATAACTTCCCTACTCACGATATGACTTTATGGAAAAGTAAAAGGTAAAGATAATGATGTGATACCGCGGCACTCCCCCAAGCTTGGAACAAACCAAGGGGATGCCAATACTTATGATGAATTACTCCTTCGGTGGTGGTGGTGAATTGTCCTCATCATCAGACTTCCAGGGAAGGGGTTTCCCATCAACAAAGGACGACTTGGATTCGATTATCCTGAAACTAGCGCAGCGCTTATGTTTTTAAACCGAGTTTCATACTCACAGTTTTGATTCTGGACATCATAGAGTTGCGCCTGCAGTTTGTTGGTGGTGTTGATGAGGTGAAATATGTCTTCCCAGAGTTGTGCAGTCTCCTTCTTATGTTCAGCGACCAGCGCGGACACCATTGAGTGGAAGACTCCCACTTCACGTTCCGCCAGCTTTTTGTATGTGAAGACCTCTTGCTCCAGCTTCTCCATCCTGGCTTCCAGGCTCCCTTCTCCTTTGGGTCCTCGCACGTCTTCCGTCTGCAGCTTTCCATCAACCATCTGCGACTCCTTGGGATGCATCTTCAGCTCATCCATGTATGGGGTGACGACGTTCACAAAGAAACTGTCCTTTGGAGGCTTCGATGAAGACATGGCAGCTCTAGATCTGAAAACAATATCTGGACAGAAACAGCTCGAAACGAAACACGATGAAAAGGCGAGATACGAACCTCGGGGGTTCGGGTGAGTTATATAGCAAAAAGTTTTACAACATAAGGAAGGTACAGGAGGAAACCTGATCGGAGACGAGCTCCGGGGTGCTCAAACCACCAGGCGGCGCGGCTGGGGGCCCACCGCGCCGACCTATGGTTTGGGCACCACGGGTGCCGTCTCCCATCCGGTTCGGTCTCTTATTTTTCCATATTTAATAAAAACGACGAAAATATCTTCTAGAAAGTTATTCGCGAAACTTTTCTTACCGAAACTGTTACCTATTCGAATCGAATTCTGCAGTCCCAGAAAAATGTTCTTCAATGAAAGTTTCCGGAGTCACCACTTTAATTGTATCAACCTCTTCATTAATAGAATCTCCAGAAATATAATGCTTGAGTCTTTGACCATTTACCACTTGTGTAGAGTTATCTTTCAATGAAGCAATTTTTATTGCACCTGAACGATACACCTCCACAATAACAAATGGTCCTTCCCATTTTGAGAGTAACTTTCCTGCAAAAAATCTGAGACGAGACCTATACAATAGAACTTTCTCACCAACATTAAATTCTCTTTTAAGAATTCTCCTATCATGCCATCTCTTAACTTTTTCTTTAAAGAGTCTAGCATTTTCATAAGCCTCACTTCTCCATTCATCTAAAGAACTTAAATGCAACAACCTTTTCTCACCGGCAAGTTTAAAATCTCTATTAAGTTCTCTCACTGCCCAATAAGCTTTGTGTTCTAATTCTAAAGGCAAGTGACAAGCTTTACCATAAACCATTTTATAAGGAGACATGCCCATGGGGTTCTTATAAGCAGTTCTATAAGCCCATAAAGCATCATTTAACTTACTAGCCCAATTTTTTCTAGATTTATTAACAGTCTTTTGCAAGATAGATTTAATCTCCCTATTTGACAATTCTACTTGTCCACTAGTTTGAGGATGATAGGCTGAAGCAATTCTATGATTAACACCATATTTAGCAAGAGTCTTTCTAAAACCACCATGGATAAAATGAGAACCTCCATCAGTCATAAGATATCTAGGTACACCAAACCTAGGAAAAATGACATCTTGAAGCATTTTTAAAGAGGTCTCACCATCAGCACTTTTAGTAGGTATAGCTTCTACCCATTTAGTGACATAATCAACAGCAACAAGTATATGAGTATTACCTTGTGAAGAAGGAAAAGGACCCATGAAGTCGAATCCCCAACAATCAAATGGTTCAATAACAAGAGAATAACTCATAGGCATTTCATTGCGTCTAGAGATATTACCAACCCTTTGACATTCATCACAAGATAAAATAAACTTTCTTGCATCCTTAAAGAGGGTAGGCCAATAAAAACCTGATTGTAGAACTTTCTGCGCAGTTCTATCTCCAGCGTGATGCCCTCCATAAGCACTTCCATGGCATTTCCTCAGTATTTCCTGTTGTTCATATTCAGGAACACATCTTCGCATAATACCATCGACTCCTTCTTTATATAAGTGTGGGTCATCCCAAAAGTAATGCCGCAAGTCATAAAAGAATTTCCTTCTTTGCTGAGCTGAAAAGGTTGGAGGCAAGTACTTGGAAACAATAAAGTTAGCATAATCAGCATACCAAGGACTATCTCGCGAACTTACACTTATTGCAGCCAATTGTTCATTTGGAAAGCTATCATTAACAGGAATAGGATCATAAGGAATGCTTTCCAATCTAGACAAATTATCAGCAACAGGATTTTCAGCACCTTTTCTATCTATGATATGCAAATCAAATTCTTGCAAAAGAAGTACCCATCTAATAAGCCTTGGCTTAGCATCTTTCTTTTCCATAAGGTATCTAATTGCAGCATGATCAGTATGAATAGTGACTTTCGAATCAACTATGTAGGGTCGAAATTTGTCACAAGCAAAAACTACAGCTAGAAATTCTTTTTCAGTAGTGGCATAATTCTTTTGAGCAGAATCAAGAGTTTTACTAGCATAATGAATAACATTTAACTTTTTATCTACTCGCTGCCCAAGAACAGCGCCTACAGCATAATCACTAGCATCACACATAATTTCAAAAGGTAAATTCCAATCAGGTGGTTCAACTACAGGAGCGGTGATTAAAGCCTTTTTCAAAGTTTCAAAAGCTTCCTTACAATCATCATCAAAAACAAAGGGTACATCTTTTTGAAGAAGATTAGTAAGAGGCTTGGAAATTTTAGAGAAATCTTTAATAAACCTCCTATAAAAACCAGCATGACCAAGAATACTACGAATACCTTTAACATCTTTGGGACAAGGCATCTTTTCAATTGCCTCCACTTTAGCTCGATCAACTTCAATACCTCTTTCAGAAATTTTATGTCCAAGAACAATTCCTTCATTAACCATAAAGTGGCATTTCTCCCAATTAAGAACAAGGCTAGTTTCTTCACATCTCTGCAAAACTTTGTCAAGGTTGTGCAAACAATTATCAAAGGAAGTTCCATAGACGGAGAAATCGTCCATGAAGACTTCCACAATTTCCTCACAAAAGCCATGAAAAATAGCAGACATGCATCTTTGAAAAGTAGCAGGAGCATTACATAAACCAAAAGGCATACGTCTATAAGCATAAGTTCCATAAGGACAAGTAAAAGTAGTTTTCTCTTGATCTTGCGCTCTCACAGCAATTTGAGAAAACCCAGAATACCCATCAAGGAAACAAAAGTGAGTTTTCTTGACAACCTCTCAAGCATTTGATCAATAAAAGGCAAAGGATAATGATCTTTCTTAGTTACTTTGTTAACCTTTCTAAAATCAATGCACATCCTATAACCAACTACTACTCTTTGAGGAATTAGTTCATCATTTTCATTAGGAACAACGGTAATTCCTCCTTTCTTAGGAACACAATGCACAGGACTTACCCATCTACTATCAGCAATAGGATAAATAATACCAGCTTCAAGAAGTTTTAATACCTCATTTCTTACCACTTCTTTCATCTTGGGTATTAAACGACGCTGATGCTCAACAACAGGCTTTGCATCAGGTTCCATGTTGATGGCGTGCTGACATATAGTAGGAGAAATTCCCTTCAGGTCATCAAGAGTATATCCCATAGCTCCGCGGTGTTTCCTCAACACTCCCAATAACCTTTCCTCCTCTGTACCTGAAAGTTTAGAGCTGATAATAACAGGATATATTTTCTTATCATCAATATAAGCATATTTAAGATTATCAGGCAGAGGTTTCAAATCAAAAACAGGATCCTCCTTGGGTGGCATTGTGGTACCCAAATCTTCCACAGGTAAATTGTGTTTGAGCATAGGTTGACGAAGGAATACTTCATCAAGCTCATTCCTTTCTTCCCTGAAGTTCTCACTTTCATGATTCTCCATATGTTGCTGCAAAGCATTGTTAGGAGCAAGAACAATAGATGCAAGTTGAGCAATTTCAAAATCCTCACTAGGCAATTCAGTTTCATAAGGTGCTTTAGCAAATTTAGAGAAATTGAATTCATAAGATTCACCAGCAAATTTAGTAAAGATTTTCTCTTTCTTACAATCTATAACAGCACCACAAGTATTCAGAAAAGGTCTACCAAAAATAATAGGACAACTATCATTGGCAGCCGACCCAAGTACAAGAAAATCAGCAGGGTATTTAGTCTTACCACAAAGGACTTCGACATCTCTAATGATACCAATTGGAGAGATAGTTTCCCTATTAGCAAGCTGAATAACCACATCAATCTCTTCAAGTTTACAAGGAGCAATTTCGTGCATAATTTCCCTGTAAAGCTCATAAGGAATAGCACTAGAACTTGCACCAATATCACATAAACCATAATAGCAATGATCACCTATCCCAACAGAAAGCACAGGAACACTAGACTTCCTAGAACTTTTAGGATGTGAGACAATATTAGAAGCATCCTCACAAAAGATAATGTGTCTATCTTCTAAATTTTCAGTGACAAGATCTTTAACCAATGCTACAACAGGTTCAACAGTTATTTGCTCATCAGGTTTGGTAGTTTTCTTATTACTTTTACTAACAACACCAGTTATGATAGTATGTTCCTTAATCTTATTAGGAAAAGGAACTTTTTCAATATAAGGTTCTGGAATAATGCGATCAGCAACATTAACCTCAACACCTTTAGATATATGAGAAACAGATTCATCTTTATATGGTTCATGATAATTTTTAAAACCCTCCTTCGGCAAACCGAAATAGGAAGCAAAGGCTTTATAAAAGTTTGCAACAATTTGAGAGTCAAGACCATAAGTAGTGCTAATTTTGCGATAATCATCAGTATCCATAAATTTTTAACACACTCAAAGTCATAGTTTATACCTGACTCCCTACCTTTGTCATTCTCCCATCCTTCAGTGTTCTCCTGAATCCGATCAAGAAGGTCCCACTTAAACTCTTCTTTATTACGAGTGAACGATCCAGCACAAGTGGTATCCAATAGAGTTTTATCTTGAAAGGAGAGTCTTGCATAAAAGTTATCAATAACAATATTACCAGGAAGCTCATGAATGGGACATTTGAGCATTAATGCCTTCAATCTCCCCCACGCTTGAGCGATACTCTCTCCATCATAGGGCCAGAAGTTATATATGAGGTTCCGATCCTTATGAATCTCACTTGGAGGATAGAATTTGGAGTAAAAGAGAGGTACAATTTCCTCCCATCCAAGAGAATACCCATTCTTCAGCAGTTTATACCAATGTGCAGCTTTACCAGACAGTGATAGAGAGAATAATTTCTTCTTAACTTCTCCCATCGAGATACCTGCACACTTAAATAACTCGCACAATTCATGCAGAAATAACAAATGATCTCCAGGATGGACAGTTCCATCTCCTGCATAGCGGTTATTTGTGACACGTTCAACAATTTTCATAGGAATTTTGAACGGTATTACCTGCTCATCTGGCGCCTCCTCTACTACCTTAGCAGTGGTAGTTGTTTTCCCAAATAGGAATTCAAGAGAAGACCCCTCCATAATGAGATATAGCAGCAGGCAAAAATAAAAACAGCACGTACAATAAATGTTTCCCTTACCAATTCCACTTACCAATAGCGCTACACTCCCCGGCAACGGCGCCAGAAAATAGTCTTGATAACCCACAAGTATAGGGGGTGTATCGTAGTACTTTCGATAAATAAGAGTGTCGAACCCAACGAGGAGCAGAAGGTGTTGACAAGCGGTTTTGATGAAGGATTCACTGTAAATGCTCTCAGACAAGTTTTTAGGAGTTTTTGATATGACAGATAAATAAAGTACAAGTAAATAAAATGCAGTAATAATAGTTGCAGCGAGTGGCCCAATCCTTTCTACAGCAAAGGACAAGCCGGTTGTTGTACTTATAATGACCAAACGTTCTTGAGGACACACGGGAATATTGTCAAGTGCTTTCGCTTCATATAGTTGATTAATCTTCATTGTTTTGATAAGTGTTGTGTGGGTGAACCTATGCTAATGCACCGCCCTTCCTAGGACTAATACATACTTGTGATTATACCCCTTGCAAGCATCCGCAAATACAAGAAAGTAATTAAGTAAACTAACCACAGCCTTAAACTTTGAGATCCTGCTATCCCTCATGCATCGATATACCAACGGGTGTTCAGGTTTCTGTCACTCCGGCAACCCCACAATTGGCAAACGAATACACAATGCATTCCCCTAGGCCCATAAAGGTGAAGTATCATGTAGTCGACGTTCACATGACACCACTAGAAGAATAACACCACAACTTAAGCATCAAACCATTAAATATTACTCAACATAGTTCACTACTAACATCAAGACTTCTCCCATGTCCTCAAGAACTAAACGAACTACTCACAAGACATCATACGGAACATGATCAGAGGTGATATGATGATGAATAACAATCTGAACATAAACCTTAGTCCAATGGTTTCACCCAATAGCATCAATAACAAGAGTAATCAACACCGGGAGAGTTTCCCCTATGAAATAGACAAGATTCAGCCCTAGATGTTATAGCGGAGACGGGGTGCAGCGGCGGTGATGATGGTGTTGGCGGTGGAGATGATGATGATGATCCCGATGAAGTCCAGCTCGATGACGGTGATGATGGCGACGATTTCCCCCTCCGGGAGGGAATTTCCCCCGGCAGATTTCTTCCTGCAGGGGAGCTTTTCGCTCTCTGGTGTTTTCCGCCTCGTGGAGGCGGCGGAATATTTCGATGGCCTCCTCCGTGTGTTAGGGTTTCGAGGGGGTCAAGTACGCGAAGGGGGAACGGCTGAGGTGGGCCAGGGCCCCCAAACCACCTGTCGGCGCGGCAGGGGGCCCCACCGCGCCAAGGGTGAGGAGGGCCCACCATGGCCCATCTCAGCTCCCCTTTTGGCCTCCTCCATCTTCTGGTAAAATAGGAACTTCCATATGTCTCCTTCGATTTATTGATCTTCAGAAATAGTGCATCTCGACGGTGCTTTTTCCAGCAGAATCCTGACTCCGGTGTCCAATTCTCCATTATTCATCAAACATGCAAAATAGGTAAAATAACATAAGTAACACTTCTAAATATGAAATATATCGATGAATAGCAGTAAATTATGATATAAAATAGTGATGCAAAATGGACGTATCACCCCCGAACACGTTGGAGCTGAATGTGCCGGCTGCGGTGGGGAGAGCTTCTGCGTGTTCGCCATCTTGAAATAAAAAACTTGTCGGGTAGAAGGACAACACCGAAAGTTGCGCCGGCCGGCTACTGTTGATGACGTTGGTGATGACGCTGGCACGTCCCATCCGTCTGCTGGGCGGTCGCCGGCAGTCGAGGCGACGCTTCGGTTTCTGTGGCAGGATCTTCTGTGGCGACGTAGTAGGGGCGGGATGCTTTGTGGCGAAACCGCCGCCCACGATCTTGCCCACGACCGCGCGGTTGCGCGCCACGCGGCGCGATCCGCGGAGGCGGTTACGGGAGCGCCTGGCGCATAAATAGGGGGTGAGGCGTGGAGGAGAAGGGTTCGCCTCCATTCTCTTCCTTGCCTCTTCTTCTTCCAAGCGCTCCGCCGCATCCGCCGTGCCTCCTCCCCTTCTTCTTCCCCGGCGAGGTAGATCTTTTGCCGGCGTAGCCGTTTCTTCTCCGCCGCGGGAAAACAGCGGGCACGACGACCACGGGCCACCACCACTCGACGCCGGAGCCGCGAAGCTCTCCTCCCGACGCGCTGGAGCCAGAGAATGTGCCGGCCGCGGCGGCGAATGGCGCGGCTCGCACATCACCATGGAGGACATCCAGGGCCTCCGCGCGCGCGGCCTCTTGCCGACGGAGGAGCGCGTGGGCGTGCGCCTCGCCGCGGACGACGAGGTGGTGCCCGCGGCGCAGCCCGGCGAGGCGGTGGTCTTCAGGGACCACTTCGACCGCGGGCTCGCATTGCCGGCGAGCCCCTTCTTACAGAGTTTCCTCCAGACCTTTGGTCTGCAAACCTCACCATCTCGGGGCCAACTCGGTGGCCTCGCTGAGCTATTCCGCCACTGTCTGCGAAGGATGGCTCGGCATCTGGCCGAGCCTCCCTCTCTTCTGCCGGCTGTACTTTCTCTGCGGCCGCTACGTCGGAAACAAGGAGGAGAACGGCTTCGTCGACTGCGAAGCCGCGATCGTCTACCGCCGGTCACGGACGGAGCTGCCGGGCTTCGCGAAGCCAGATACGGTGAAGGAGTGGCAGCGGACGTACTTTTACGTCCGCAACCTGAAGGCGGGAGAGGACCACATCTGTCTGCCGGCGTTCCAGCCGGCCACACCCGTGCGGGACAACTGGGGCCTCAAAACGATCGGCGACCAGACGGACATCAACAAGATGCTCAGCCGGATCGACGCGCTCTTCAAGAAGGAGGGCTGACCACCCGGGACCTGACCCTCTGCTGGCTCTACAACCGAATAGCGCCGCTGCAGAGCCGAGCTCACAAGATCTGCCATCTGAGCGGGCGCCTCGACCCCACCCGGCAGACTTGGAAGAGGTGGAAGCTGGAGGCCCTGAACGGCTGGCTTCGGCACGTCGCCAAGGAGGACCCGGTGGCGGCGAACTGGAAATACGGCAAATCGCCGTATACCCGAAGGAAGCGGGCTCCCCCGGTATGTTATCTTTGCTCGGACTCGTGCTTTTTTCTTCTGTGCCTCGGCCGGCTGCTTATTCAGCCGGTTGCGCAGCTCTTCAAGACCCAGCTGGAGGAGGACGGGCCTAACGGCCCCCCGTTCCTGCTGGACGTCCGGCTGGAGACGACGGTGCCTGGGAAGACTTCTCTGAGGGCGAGAGGCCGCCGCGGCCGAGGGCGGCGGCAACGCGGAGGGCGACGACGACGATGGCGCCCGGGGAGATGGTGGCCACGCCGAGGGCGGCCGGGCGGACGACGCGCCGGCTGACCAGGCGTCGGTTGGAGGAGGCGGGGCGGGCGACGCGCCGCCGGGTGCTCAGGGTAAGCCGGTTGCCTCTGTCTCGAGCGCTGAGGAAGTCAAACAGCCCGTGGTAGTCATTGATCTCTCAGATACTGAGAGCATTGAGAGTGCAGAGACCGCGGGATCGACTTCGGCCCCTCGCCAGAAGAGGCGAAACCGGCTACTCCAGCC
Source organism: Poa pratensis (assembly GCA_947311845.1). NCBI lineage: Eukaryota > Viridiplantae > Streptophyta > Magnoliopsida > Poales > Poaceae > Poa > Poa pratensis. The sequence continues at coordinate 10,199,299 of CAMZMU010000091.1, forward strand.
AGCCTGGAGGAGGAGGATGACGACGACGACGACGAGCCGGTGATGAGGAAGAAGCCGAAGAGGGTTCCGGCTAACGTGCGCGGGTAAGTACTCATGCGGTGCTCTCTCTGCTCTGCTGGTTCGGGTGGTTGCCAAATGTCGTAGCGCTTTTTGGTTTTCTTCTGCAGGGCGCCAAGGTCTCTGTCCGTTGGCGGGGCCGCGGGGACGGTTGCATGCCTCGTCGGCTACTCCAGCGGACGCGGCCGCCTGGGTAGCAGAGGAGCGGGAGGTCCCGGCGCCGGATGTGGGGACCCAACCGGTTGGGCCCCCAGCCGGGGAGGTCCCGCTGTCGGGCGAAGGCGAGGTCGGAGGGGCCGGGGATGCCGCGGGGCAGCCGGAGTCGGGGCGACGGCCGCTCCGAAGGCGAAGGCCGGCACGGTGACCTCCACGAAGAGGGCCGAGCAGGTGGCGAAGAAGAAGGCGGGGAAGCAGCGGCGCCGGCGGCCGGGGAGAAGGCCAAGGGTGCCGCTGTTTCTTCGCAGCGGCAACTGGTGCCGGCCGACCCCTCCATTGCTGCCAACGCCGGGGGGGGCGGAGGCCGGGCAATCCGCTGGATTTCGCCATGGAGATCCGGAGGGAGCTGGTGGTCCAGCTCAAGGACTTCGACCGCTTCCTAGAGCTGCTCAAGGTATGCTATTGCGGGCGCCAAATGACGTGATGCTCCAATTTTCTTGGGCCGGCTGCGGCCGCCGGCTCGAGACTTGAGCCTGATAATAATGTTTTTCTTTTCATCTTCAGGAGGAGTCCAACCAGAAGGTCCTGCAGCTGGAGAAGGATCTGGCGGCCGCCAAAGTGAGCTCGTGATCCGGCTGCGGATCGCCTATCCGGGGCCGGATGCTGACTTTCTGCTTCTTTTGCAGAAACTGACGCAGCGCTGCGCGCCCAGCTGGAGAGCTACAAGTTCAGCGAGCTCTCGGTGGAGGTGGAGCACCTAAAGAAGCGCGACGAGGAGCGGCAGGCGAGCTCGATGACCTGGCCAAGGCCAAGGAGGCGGCGGAGAAGGGCGCGGTGGAGGCGCGGCAGAACTTCGAGGTGGTGGAGAAGGGCTACAACAAGCACGCACGGACGACCAGGAGGAGATCCGGAAGCTGAAGGAGGAGGTCTCCCGCCTGAAGTCGGAGGACGATTCCGCTCGCAAGGAATTGGCGCGGATCGACCTCGCCGTCCGGGGTAATCTTCGCGTCGACGTACTTGCCTTGTTATTTTGGTTCTTTTGTAACTCCTTCGTCCGCTGCAGACTTTTATCCGTCTGCAGCCATGGAGGCGGCGAAGGCCCAGCTGGCCGCCCTGGGGTTGGCCGACTGCAGCGGCCGTTGCCGGCTGCTCGATCTCCGTGGCCGACCGGGTGGTGCAGCTTGGGACTGACGCCTGCGCGCTGCAGTACGCGGCCAAGCGACTTTGCCGGTACGTCTGGCCGACCAGGGGACTCCGACTGTCCTGGCCGAGATGGCGCGTCGGCTCGGGCTGGCGCCGGCTGCGGTGGAGAGCCTGCAGGAGTCGGCGGCGCGCGGGGAGCCCTGTGGTCCGTGTGCCTTCTAAAGTCCTGGTATCCGGGTGCTGACTTGGAGCTACTCAAGGAGGGCTTCCGGGACGACGACGACACGTACGAGGAGCTCAAGCAGCGCCCGGACTTCCGCGATGCCGCCTGCACCATTGCTGACTTCGTCGACCTTTCGGAATTCATCCCCGACAGGGTCCAGCCGGCCAGGGACTCCGATGTCGAGTATGCTGATGACGAGGTCGAGGAGCCGGCGAAGGACTCCAAAGGGAAAGCCGTTGGAGACCCCGGCTGCTCCAAGACCGGCGACGTGGCCAGCTCTCCCGGCCTGCCGAATAAAGACCTCGGGATGTCGGGTGGAAACTGTGCCCTTTTTTAGCCTGTCGTGAACTTTGCTTTAGCTTATCGTGAACTTGCTTCATTTGTCCCCGGGATGCCGGGTGTGCTTGTATAAAACTTCTGGTACTTGTTTCGTGACTTCTGTGGAGCTTCGTCTCCTTTACTTTGTTTCTTCTCGAAATTTCTCGCAATTGCTTTTTTGCCTCTTTACCCTCACTAGCCCCCGAGATTCGGCTCGGCTGGCGCAGCAAGGCGAGTTGAATCTGAAGTCTTTGAATAGTTAGCCCGGCTGCTCTCGGGCAACCGGGTTTCTGCGCACTAGCCCCTGAGATTCGGCCCGGCTGGCGTAGCCAGTTGAGTCGAATCTGGACAGGAATCTTCGATAGCTTGCCCGGCTGGTCGTGACAGCCGGGTTTTCGCGCACTAGCCCCCGAGATTCGGCTCGGCTGGCGCAGCGAGGCGAGTTGAATCTGAAGTCTTTGAATGGTTAGCCCGGCTGCTCTCGGGGCAACCGGGTTTCCGCGCACTAGCCCCCGAGATTCGGCCCGACTGGCGTAGCCAGTTGAGTCGAATCTGGACTAGGAATCCTCGATAGCTTGCCCGGCTGGTCGTGACAGCCGGTTTTCGCGCACTAGCCCCCGAGATTCGGCCCAACTGGCGTAGCCAGTTGAGTTGAATCTTTCGGCTAGCCTTTGAGAGCTTGTGAGGCCGGCAAGAAAACATCACATAGAACTTTTGTTAGATCGTTAGTCCACAAAATCAAAGGGGTTGGCGTTTTTTATCTTTGCAGTTTTTTATTCGTTTAGGGGCCAGCTCGCCTTCGTTTTGCCGCTCGTGCCCCTTCCCGTGCATGCGGTCGACCGACCCCTACTCTTGTCGGCTGAACTCTGCAGCCGGATCCGAAGAGAGGGCTGGCCGGGGGGGCGCACGGTACTGAGATCTTGGGAGGCTGGACTTGGGCGAGCGCAAGCGCGGTTTTTCTGTCGCGAGCCAGAAATCTTTCCTTTCTTATTTGCCTTTTTTCGTGTGACTCCAGCTTTGTGCTCTAGCCGACTGACTCTGCAGCCGGATCCGAAAGTTTAGCCTTGGAGACGGGCACGGTACTGAGCTACGTAAGCGAGGATCGGTAGCCGGCTAGCCACAGTCGGAAGAGAAAACAAACAACAATTCTGTCTGATACAACTGCAGCCCCCGAGTGTGTGCTCGGAGGTGCTAACTTTCATTGAAAGGGATACAGGGTCTACACTCGCTCTAGGAGTAGAATGGCCTAAGGAGGCTGGCATTCCACGGGCGGTTCCCCTTCTTCGTAAGGGTGAACGGCTTGTTCCTTCTTTCCTCGCGTGCGTCTGTGAGATGTATGCGTTGTTACGCAACGCTCTGCTGATGATGAAAGGGCCCTCCCAGGGGGAGGCCAGCTTGTGGAGGCCTTTGGTGTCTTGGATCCACCGGAGCACGAGGTCTCCTTCGCGGAATGTGACCGGGTGCACTTTCCGGCTGTGGTACCGGCGCAGGTTTGTCTGATATATGGCCGATCTGGACAGGGCCCAGCTCTCGCGCCCCTCGAGGAGCTCTACACCGTCTTCGTTTTGCCCGCTTGGCTTCTTCTCTGTGTAGAGGGCGGCTCGCGGGGAGTCGAACTCGATGTCAGCCGGTAGGACGGCTTCTGCGCCGTAGACGAGGAAGAAAGGTGTGTAGTTCGTCGAGTGGTTGGGGTTGGTCCTGAGGCTCCAGAGTACATGCGGGAGCTCTTCTATCCAGCAGCGGGGTGCTCGCTCGAGCGGGTCCACCAGCCAGGGCCGGATTCCGGCTAGGACCAGGCCGTTTGCTTTCTCTACTTGGCCGTTTGAATGGGGATGAGCCACCGAGGCGAGGTCGAGCCGGATTCCCTTCTTGCCGCAGAACCGCTTGAAGACGCCCTTGGCGAAGTTCGTGCGTTGTCGGTGATGATGCTGTGTGGGTAGCCGTAGCGGTAGATTATGTCTGGAAAAAGGTGATGACCGTCTGGCCGTCCACTTTTGATCGGCTTGGCCTCGAACCACTTGGTGAACTTGTCCACCGCTACGAGGAGGTGAGTCATGCCGCTTCGCGCCGTCTTGAAGGGTCCGACCATGTCGAGCCCCCAGACGGCGACATGGCCTGTGATGGGGATGGTTTGCAGGGTTGCAGCCGGCGTGTGCTTCTGCTTGCTGAAGCGCTGGCAGCCGGTACAGGCGCGGACCATCTGCTCGGCGTCAGCTAGAGCAGACGGCCAGTAGAAACCATAGCGCAGGGCCTTTGAGGCAATTGATCTGGATGCGGCGTGGTGTGTCCGCACTCGCCTTGTGGATGTCCTCTAGCAGGCGACGCCCTTCTGCCGGCTCGACGCAGCGCTGGAAGACGACAGTCGCGCTGCGCTTGTAGAGCTCGTTGTTGATGATGGTGTACGCCTTGGAGCGGCGGAGAACTTGTCGTGATTGCACCTCCTCCGCTGGGAGCGTGCCGTTGGCGAGGAAGTCGAGGAACGGCCGCGCCCAGGAGGGAAACTTTCTGGACGGTGAAGACGCCGGCCGGCGCCAACTGGGCGGCTTTTGGATCCGGCTGCGCAGCCCCCCGGGTGTGGCGAAGCAGCCCCGGGTTTGCGCTGGTCTTGTCGATGAGCTCAGGGACTGGTGCGGCTGGCGCCTCGTAGCCGGTGGGTCCAGACATTGTGGTGGGGGGACAGCCCCCGAGTTTGCTTGTCCGGCTGGCAGGGCTGCAGCCCCCGGGTTTGCCTGTCCGGCTGGCGGGCTTGCAGCCCTCGGGATGACGATGGATTCCGAGTCGGGTGACGGTGTGATGGATGGCTTGTAGACGTGCTCGAGGGAGACGCGGGGTGGAATGGCTCGCCGGGTGCTGCCGAGCTTGGCGAGGATGTCGGCCGTCTCGTTGTTGGCCCTGGGCACGTGGTGGAACTTGCATCCCTCGAAACAGGCGGAGAGCTGCTGCACGAAGAACCGGTAGGAGGATATGTTGGCGTCCTTGCCGTCCCAGTTTCCTGAGGTTTGCTGGACCACCAAGTCCGAGTCTCTGAAGCACACGATGTGCGGGATGCTCATTGCTTTGGCGAGCTTGAGGCCGTGGATGAGGGCCCGTACTCGGCGACGTTGTTGAATGCTTTGAAGTAGATCTGCACGGCATACTCCAGCCAGTTTCCCTTGGGTGAGGTGAGGACGATTCCGGCTCGCAGGCCCTCGTACATCTTGGAGCCGTCGAAGTGCATTCGCCAGTGCGCGGAGTCGGGCACAGGCGGTAGGTACTGTGTCTCCGCCAGTCGACGATGAAGTCAGCGATGAGCTGGGGACTTGATGGCCGCTCTTGGCCGGTACAGGATCGCGTGCGGCCAGGTCGACCGCCCACTTTGCGACCCGGCCGGTTGGGTCCTTGTTGCCGATGATGTCGCCGAGTGGAGCCGTGCTCACCACGGTGATGACGTGCTCTTGAAAGTAGTGGCGTAGCTTCTTCTCCGCCATGTGCACGCCGTACACGAGCTTCTGGTAGTGGGGGGTAATTCTGCTTTGACTGTGAGAGGACCTCGCTCACGTAGTAGACCGGCCGCTGGACCGGGTGGTCCTTGCCCGGCTCTTGGTGCTCCACCACCAAAACGAAGCTGACGCAGCGGTTGTGGCGGCGATGTACATGAGCATGGGATCCTTTGGAGCAGCGGCGCCAGGACCGGTGCCTTGGACAGTGCTCTCTTGAGCTCGGCGAAAGTTGCGTCTGCTTCGTCCGTCCAGACGAACTTGCCGGTTTTCTTCAGTAGGTGGTACTAGGGTAGTGCCTTTTCACCCAGCCGGCTGATGAACCGGCTGAGCGACGCCAGGCAGCCGGTGAGCTTCTGGACGTCCTAATGTCGATTGGTCGGCGCATGCTCTCGATGGCGGCGATCTTGTCCGGGTTGGCCTCGATCCCTCGCGCGGAGACGAGGAATCCAGTAGCTGGCCAGCCGGCACGCCGAAGACGCACTTGTCGGGGTTCAGCTTTATCTGGAACCGGCGAAGGTTGTCGAAGGTCTCCTTCAGGTCGTCGATGCGGGTGCGGCGCTCCTGAGTCTTGACGACGATGTCGTCTATGTAGGCGTGGACGTTGCGCCCGATCTGATTGTGCAGGCACCTCTGCATGCATCTCTGGTACGTGGCTCCTGCGTTCTTCAAGCCGAAGGCCATGACCGTGTAGCAAGAAAGATCTGAATGGAGTTATGAAGGAGGTTTTTAGCCGGTCAGCCGGGTTCAGCTTGATCTGGTTGTAGCCGGAGTACGCGTCCAGGAAGGACAGGTAGTCACAGCCGGCGGTGGAGTCGATGACTTGGTCGATGCGTGGCAAGGCAAAGGGGTCCTTGGGGCACACCTTGTTGAGGATGGTGTAGTCGATGCACATGCGCCATGTCTTGTTCTTCTTTAACACTAGGACTGGGTTGGCCAGCCAATCCGGGTGGAAACACTTCCATGAAGAAGCCCGCTTCCAGCAGCCGGGCGATCTCTTTCTCGATTGCTCTTCTTTTTTCTTCTCCGAAGCGGTGGATAGATTGCTTGACCGGTCTAGCATCCGGCTTGACGTGTAAAGAGTGCTCAGCGAACTCCGTCGGTACACCTGGCATGTCTTTTGGAGACCATGCGAAGATGTCCCGATTCTCACGGAGGAATTCGATGAGCTCGCCTTCCTATTTGTCGCTGAGGGTGTTGCCGATGGTGAGGAACTTCCCGTCCGCTTGCTTGCGTCAAGCAGAACCTGCTTGCTGTCCTCTGCCTTGGAACTGCGTTTCGCCCCGACTGCTTCTTTGCAGTCGGAACTTCCGGGTGCTCGGCTGCTACGGTTGCGCTTGATCTCCTTGAACTCTCCAGCCGCTAACAGCGACTCGGCGAGCTTCGAGCCGGCCGAGGCGCAAGCCATGGAGCGCTTGAAATCGCCGGCTATGGTGATGATCCCGCTTGGACCCGACAGCTTCATCTTTAGGTAGCTGTAGTGGGGTACGGCCATGAAATTGGGCGAGAGCCGGGCGGCCCAGGCTGGCGTGGTAGGGCTGCGGTGGTTCACCACCTCGAAACAGATGCTTTCACGGCGAAAATTCTTCTTGTCTCCGAAGACGACGTCCAGCCGGACGGTGCCGATTGGTGTGCAGGACTGCCCCGGCACGATGCCGTGGAAGATCGTCCGGCTGGGATTCATCCGGGCCTGAGTTATCCCCAGCTTGTCGGCGGTGGTCCTGTACAGGATGTTGATGCTGCTTCCCCCGTCGATGAGCACTCGGGAGAAGGTAACGGCGAACTCTTGGTCGGTGACGAAGGTGGGATCTAGGAGCATGTTGTAGCCCCCGGGATTCGGCATGATATCCGGGTGGTCGCCGGGTCCGAAGGAGATGGGCTGGTTTGCCCAGTCCATCAGCTGCTGGACGGCGGGGACGACTGCGTTCACCTCTGCGACGCGCAGCCGTTGGCTGCGCTTGTCGTTGCGCTCGATGATGGAGATGACGTACGCGGCGTCCATGTTGGGGTACATGTCGCGAGATGTGCCGGCTGCGGCAGCCGGCTGTCTTGGGCGCTCGTTGCGCTGGTTGTTGCCTATGTTGATGCCGCCTTGGGGAGGGGGAGGGCCGGCTGGGGGAGGCGGCGGTCCTTCGCGCTGCAGGCGGACTGTCCAGGTGCAGCGGGCTGTCGTGTGACTAGCCGGCTTGCCAGGTAGGCTGTGGTACCGGCACGGGCTGTTCATCATGTCTTCAAACTGGTACGCAGGCTTCGTCCACGCGCGGTCTTCTGGCTTGTTCCACTGGCGAGGGTTGCGGTTCCTGCCCTCGTCGCAGCCGGTTGGTCGGCTTCGGCCGTGTTGACGGCCCGATTTTCGTACCGCCCGTCCGCCATGCCGCTTCTCTTCCGGCTGTCTTGGTCTCGATCGTTGCGGTGATCGCAGTTTTCGCGGTTGTTCCTGTTGTCCCGGCTGTCGCGGCCGCCTCGATTGTCGTTGCTGGGTCCGACTGGATCCCTGGTAGCCGGTTTTTCTTGCGCCCGGCTGATCCCTTCCATCTGCACCGGGATCCTCATGGCGGAGTCGGCGGTGGCGTACTTGTCGGCTATGGTCATGAGCTCTGCCATGGACTTTGGCCCGTCTAGGAGGAGCGCGTGCTTGAGCATCGTGCCCTCCCGGCAGCCGTTGATGAAAAAACCGACCGCCTGGATGTCGTGGACTCCCTCGCAGGTGTTGCGCAGGGTTGACCATCTCATCAGGTAGTCGCGGTCGGACTCGGTGCTAGCTGGCGAGGGCGAGCCGGGCGCTTGTAGGTGCTGGAGAAGTTCCTGACGAAGACTTGCTGGAAGTCTAGCCAGGAGTTGATCGATCCATCCGGCAGGCTGTTGAGCCATGTGCGAGCCGAGTCCTTCAACATGAGTGACACGTAGCGCACTGCTACGCGCTTGTTGCCGCCTGCGATGGAAACGGCGGTGACGTAGTCGGATAGCCAGTCCTCTGGCTTCGTGCTTCCGTTGTACTTGGGTGTGTCGCGCGCGAGGGAGAAGTTCCGCGGGAAAGGCTCCTTGCGATGCGAGGTCCGAAGCACCGGTGGACCTCGCCCTCCTCTTCTTCGAGCCGGCGGGATCTCTCCAGGGCGTCGAGGCGGTCGCGGGCATCGGGGGCCGAACGTCGAGCCCAGATCTCCCAGCCGGTCGTGGACGCTTCACCTGCGGGAAGCCGGTGGGTCGGGGTAGTTGTACTGGCCTTCGCCGGCAGCCGGCGCGTTGAAACGGTTTGGTCTGGAGTTGATGCTGCGTGCGCGATTTCCACCCGGCTGGGGGGCTTGTGGCGACGACGCCTGGCGGTCACCTCGGGTTGCGCCGGCTGGAGGGGCTCTAGGCGGGGGCGGTGGGAGGGACGGCGAGTTCATCGCGGACACGGCCTGGTTCTGGCGAAACTGGTGGTCGGCGGTGTCGAGGAGGTCCTGGACGCACTGTTGCTGCGCGCGTAGCTCGTCCCCCTCCAGGTTGGGCAGTTCTGCGGCGGCGGCGCGTGCTGCCTTCATGTTCTTCGCGGGGGAGCTGTAGACGGGTCGTCGAGTAGGCGGTGCTCCAGCGGGTCCAGCCGGCTCGGCGTCGGGAGCCGGTCCTCCTGCCATCTCGTTGGCGAGGTTGCGCCTGACGTTTCCCTGCGGGTTTGGCTCGACGGCGACGGGAGTGAAGCCGTGTGCGAAGTTGTACTCACGGACCTGTGCCTCCATGCGGCGGTGCGTGGCCGCGACGCGCTGCGCGCTGTCAAGGAGGCGCTGGCGCGTTTGCTCGAGGAGGACGGCGGCCTGCGCCGGGTCCACATCGGCGGCGATGGGCGTGGCCAAGCCTTGAAGCATGGCCTGGACGGAGTCTACGGGGGCGCGGTGCTGCTGGGTGCTCGCCACGTCGGACACCATAACTTCCGCGTAGACGCGGACCTCGGTGCTTCTGTCGCAGCCGGCCGTCTCCTCGGGGAGGCGGTCGTTGCAGGGCTGGATGTTGGCGGGGTAGCCGGGTGCGAGGGCGACGTAGACGCGGTGCTCGCCGAAGTGCAGGACGGTGCCATCCTCGGGGAAGGCGGAGCCGGCGAAGCAGGCTGCGTTGTCGCTGACGAAGTCGATGGAGCCGAACGTCGAGACGAGGCCGGAGGCCACTCGCTCGCCGAGGCGAGTGCGGGATCCCGCGCGGAATGTGACTCCGGATGCCGCTACCGGCCCCACGGTGGGCGCCAAATGACGTGGTGTAGAACACGGCATATGCCACGGGGTGGCTAAGGTAGGTGTGGGATCCGGAAACTGCAACATCGGCACCCGGCGGGATTGCGCCTTAGCGCTAACACAGGAAGTACCCAGGTTCAGGGCCCTCCCGGAAGAGGTAACACCCCTACTCCTGCTCGATCTCTGGATCAATGGTGTACATAGTACAAAGTTGCTCCTTGAGCTGTTTGAGGAGCTCTGCATGGCTCTTCTCTTTCTAGCTATCGGGAGTGGGAGGAAGAAAAGATCAGTCCCCTCTACTTGGGCTCCCAGGCAGCCTTATATAGGGCTGGCTGCCTGGCTTACAGGCGGGTCCGGCTGGCCCATGCCAGCCGGTCAATGTCGGCTACAGGGGTGTTTCTTCATGACGCTGCATGTCCGCGAGCAGTAAACCTCGTAGGCCTGCAGGCGATGTCGGGGTAGACTTGGCGATGTGGAGGGCCAGGCGGCGAAGAGGCCGGCCCCCGCCTGCTCGCCCGGCTTCTCCTGGAGCTCCATGCTGGCCTGCGGGGCGGCGTCCGTGTTTCCCGCATGTCGGGGCTTCTTGGCTCCGAAGGAGACGTAGGGCTAGACCTTGCCGTAGCCCACGCCTGGATGTCGCAGGGGAACAGCCGGGCATGGCTCTGGCTCCCGCCCAACACGGGCCCTTGTCTTCTGCTCGTCATAGAACGGGGGCAGCCGGCCTTCCGGCTGCCAGCCGCCCGAATCCGGCTACAACGATTGACCTTGGTCGCACATGGCGGGCGTCATTTGTCGTTATCTGTTTGTCTCTGGGAATCGTAATGATGACGGGCCTCCGGCCCGGCTGCGCCAGGACAGGCGGAGCTCGACTGCGCTCGGGGCAGGCGGACCCGGCTTGGCCAGGCAGCCGGGGGCGGCCATGCTGAATGCTTGCTTTTGATCTCGCGCTTTGCTCGGGATCTTCTGGGGGTCTTTGGGTATCCCGGTTTCATCCCCACGACATTCCTCCACCAAGGACAATGTCTGTTTATGTTTTGTCTGTCTACTGTTATATTTATGCATGTCTGTTTGTTGTTCTTGTTCAGTATGAAACTTGTAATATTGCTCCTGCCATGTTGCATATTATGTTGCATATTTATTTATCGTACTTGCTTGGTTATATTATGTATTGTTAATATTTATCAAACACACACTATTCTTGAGACAATGGACTGGGGGAACCGCCGCCGTCTCACTAAAACATTAACGTCGATCTGCGATGGCGCTGGTCGGAGGTATCTCTGCCACAGTCACCCGGTCGACGCTAACCAACTGTGCTATCTTTTATAGTCGATCTGTGAAGGCGCTGGTCGGCGGAATCGCCGCCGTAATCTTCCGGTTGACGTTTCTTTTTCCTTGTCAAACGAGAAGGCGCTGGTCGGCGGAATCGCCGCCGTAGTCTTCCGGTTGACGTTTCTTTTTCCTTGTCAAACGAGAAGGCGCTGGTCGGCGGAATCGCCGCCGTAGTCTTCCGGTTGACGTTTATTTTTCCTTGTCAAACGAGAAGGCGCTGGTCGGCGGAATCGCCGCCGTAGTCTTCCGGTTGACGTTTCTTTTCCTTGTCAAACTAGAAGGCGCTGGTCGGCGGGATCGCCGCCGTAGTCTTCCGGTTGACGTTTTTATTTTGCTAAGTTTGGATTTTGATACATGCCGGTTGTTACGATTTATTTACTGCTGATATTATTATGTTATTGCGGTTGTTGTGTTGGACTAATCCTCTGTTATTTGGACTTGTGAATAATGAAACTTGATTAAATGAAATACCCCTCCAAACAACGATAGGGTCAGTCCATGGTGCCACTAATCTGAACTTTGAAAGTCGAACCATCGTCGTCTCATGGAGGACCGTGACCTAGTAGGTTGTTGAGCCCCTTTTGTGCCATCCATTGGGCGCAGTCGTTCGGTTGTGCTGTCCGAGGGTAGAGGTCGACAGGCACGGGTTCGACTGTGATAGGGAGTCCGGAGCTAGGCATACCCGGTAGCGCCGGGGATGTGCCGGATTTACTTGCCCGTTGTGCCACGTGCATAGGGTGGTGCAGGAGAGTGTCTTAGCAAGTGGACCGTCATGTGAGTGTGTTTTGCTTAGTACGACTTTGGGCGTGATAAACCTGAAGTGTCGGCTGAGTGGGGTGCATTCTGATAGGTGGTAAAGCAAACTCTCGAGAGCATCAACCTAGCAAGCTAGCCTCGTTCCTGGGATATGGAACAACAGTTCAGTGTCGGTCACACTGTGTGTCTTTGTCGTGTCAGAAGGTTAAACTTAAGATTTGTTTGAAAGAATTAATGAACGACCTGATCTCACTAAATGAACAAATAAGATGATGCAGGGAATGTTGCCTTGAGATGTTGATGGTTACCCATGTTATAGGATGGCGGTGTGATCGTTGGGAGCCTAGAGTTAGGCCTGAGCCAACATCAACCGTGCATGCCCAGAGTGGAAAGATGAGGCCAGTGGGCCTAGCAGTGATCACAGGTGCTGTTGTGTATTATTTGGTACCAATTGGTACCCTCGTTTACTCGTCACAGGTAATCTCTTTGTATGATTGCCGGTGCACGATCCAACCCCACCTGGCTTGGACTCTGTACTGGTGATACCCCCATTGCTTGCTTATGACATGTTGGTTGTCAATGCCATGCTACTTTCATATCATGTATCTAGATTACACCTTGCCATGTTGTAGGATTTTATTTCCAATGTATATCTTGTTGCATGATTGTTGGATTGGTTGTAGTGAGTGGGGATTCTTGCTGAGTGCATACAAATGTACTCACGGACCTTGTGTTTGTGGCCAGATTTTGGCGAGGATTCATCTTCCACCTTAGCAAGGAGATGGAGCAAGAGCGTGCTAGGATCAGTAGCCCAGCCAGATACCTGTGGAATGGAGCCGCTCCAAGCCGTTGCCTTAGTCGTCTTCCGCTGCCAGTTAAACTCTGTCCTGAGCCATGCTTGGCTTGATGTTTGGTCATGCCTTGATGGCCTTGTAAACCATTTGTAGCACTTCTTGTGCCTGATTGTGTAATGATTTCCATTATGTTGCACTGTCGTGACGTGCGGCCAGATATCTTGGGCTGACGCACGGGACGACCGCCTCTCTGGCGAGATGCGCCAGGGAGGGGTGTCACAGTTGCCGCGATATAAAGCAGCATTGGTTCCTGCGTACGAGGTCCTGCGAGGATGGGGCAGTCGTCAGTGCCAACTTAAGCTACTATAAGGCGGTATCTGCTTTGTCTGTCCAGTCAAAAGCGTCGGATTTCTTCAATAGTCGATAGAGAGGCATGGCCTTTTCCCCAAGGCGGCTAATGAAACGACTGACGGCAGCTACGGAGCCGGCTAGGCGCTGCACGTCCTTCAGACATGTGGGTCTGGATATGTTGAGAATTGCCTTGATTTTTTCCGGGTTGACCTCAATTCCTCGTTCGGAAACGATAAAGCCGAGCAATTTGCCGGCAGGAACTCCAAAAACGCACTTCTTTGGATTGAGTTTCATCTTATATACCCGGAGGTTGTCGAAGGTTTCTCGCAAGTCGTCAAGCAAATCCGCCTTCTTTCGAGACATGACGGCAATGTCGTCGACATAGACGTGAACATTGCGGCCAATCTGTTCATTCAGGCATCTTTGCATGCACCTCTGATACGTTGCGCCGACATTTTTTAGGGCGAAGGGCATCGTGATGTAGCAGAAGGTCCCGTAGGGTGTGGTGAACTATATTTTTAGTTGGTCCGATTACCGCATTTTAATTTGGTGGTACCCGGAGTAGGCGTCAAAAAAACACAGCAGCTCGGAGCCGGCTGTGGAGTCTATGACTTGATCTATACGTGGTAAAGCGAAGTGGTCCTTAGGACAGCACTTGTTCAAACCGGTATAATCAATACACATCCTCAGCTCTTTATTAGGTTTCAGAACCATTACAGGGTTTGCCAACCAATCAGTATGCACTACCTCCCTAATGAACTTCACCTACTGCAGCTTGATGATCTCCTTCCCTATCGCCTGCCTTTTCTTCTCTCCATAGCGTCTTATTCCTTGTTTCACTGGCTTGGCTCCTTTGTAGACATTAAGAGAGTGCTCGGCAAGTTCCCTAGGTACACCTGGCATGTCGGCGGACGACCATGCAAAGATGTCCCTATTCTCACGCAGGAACTCGACGAGCGCGCTTTCCTATTTGTCATTTAAGCCAGATCCGATGGTGACTTGCTTGGAGCTGTCACCTGGCGTCAGATCCGCTTTTTTTGTTTCCTCAGAGGCCTTGAAAGTCTTCTTTGGCTCGGCTGTCTACACCTTTTGCGGCAACTGCGACGCATCAATTTCCTTTTTCAGCATGGCTAGCTCCTCTGCGTGAAGGATTGCCTCAGCGAAGGCGGCATTGCCACGCTCGCACTCCTTTGCTTTCTTGAAGTTGCCATTAACGGTAATGGTACCGTTGGGTCTAGGCATCTTCAGCTTGCTGTAGATGTAACAGGGTCTCGCCATGAACTTGGTGAAAGCTGGCCTTTCAAAGATGGCGTGGTAAGCACTCTTAAAGGGGACTACTTCGAACCGGATGTGCTCAGTGCGATAGTTTGTCTCTGATCCGAAAGTAACCTCAAGCTTGATGCTTCCCATGGAATTGGCTTGCTTTCCCGGCACGATACCATGGAACTTGACTTTGTTGTAGCCAAGCTGGCTCTCCGTCAAGTTCATGCGCTTCAAGGTGTCTTCATATAGGATCTTTAGGCTGCTGCCACCGTCCATCAACACCTTGGTCAATCTGAAGTTGTCGACAATTGGGTCGACGACGAGGGCATACTTGCCGGGGTGCGGCACGTGGTCTGGGTGGTCTTCCCTGTCCCATGTAATTGGCGCTTCGGACCAGTCCAAGTATTGGGGAACATCTGGCACCGTGGCGTTGAGCTCACGTAGTTCTGCCTTTTCTTCTTTCGCCGAAGGAGTTCCCAGGAAGCAGACCAATTGGCCGTATACTTTGGGGTACTTTTTCTCCTTGCGTGGCGGCTTGGGGTCCTCGTCCTTGATGGCGTGAATCACACGCTCGTTGGGAGACCCCAAGAGGAAGGTATGATGCAGTTCAGCAGCAAGTTTTCCCTCAGAAAGAAACCAAGGTTATCGAACCAGTAGGAGCAGCAACTCTTTAGAAGGTTGTTGGTGGCGCCGTTACTCGATCACCAACGTGGAATCTGCACACAACACAATCAAACTATTTTGCCCCAACGAAACAGTGAGGTTGTCAATCTCACCGGCTTGCTGAAAACAAAGGATTAAACGTATGGTGTGGAAAATGAGTATTAAATTGCAGAGAATGAAAAAGGAAGAGTTTGCAGTCTGTGGTTGTTTAATCAGTGTAAAAGAATGGACCGGGGTCCACAGTTCACTAGTGGTGTCTCTCCATAAAAGATAACTAACATGTTGGGTGAACAAATTACAGCTGGGCAATTGACAAATAGTGAGCGCATGACAATGCATATACATGACATGATGACTACTATGATATTTAATTGGGCATTACGACAAGATACATAGACCGTTATCCAACAGCATCTATGACTAATAATCCACCGCCGGGTTGTCATCCGAGTCCCCCGTTGGTATTAAGTTGCAAGCAACGGATAATCGCATTAAGTAAAGCGCGTAATGTAAACAAACACATATGCCCGTGGACATAGCATCGTTAGGTTATCCCTAGTGGCAACAGCACATCCACAACCTTAGAACTTTCTGTCACTGTCCCAGATTAAATGGAGGCATGAACCCACTATCTAGCATAAATACTCTCTCTTGGAGTTACAAGCATCTACTTGGCCAAAGCATCTACGAGTAACGGAAAGCATGCAAGATCTTAAATAACATATAAGATAGATTGATAATCAACTTGACATAGTATTCAATATTCATCGGATCCCAGCAAACACAACATGTAGCATTACAATAATATGATCTTGATCATGTAGGGCAGCTCACAAGATCTAAACATGATGGCACAAAGTGGAGAGACAACCATCTAGCTACTGCTATGGACCCATAGTCCAAGGATGAACTACTCACGCATCACTCCGGAGGCAGGCATGGCGATGTAGAAGCCTCCGGTGACGATTCCCCTCTCCAGCACGGTGCCGGGAAGAGGTTCTGAACCCTCCCGAGCTAGGGTTGACGGCGGCGGCGTCTCTGGAACTTTTCGTGGATATTGGCTCAGGCCCTTAGGGTTTTCGCGTCGGGGGGAATAAGTAGGCGAAAGGGCGGCAGCTGACGACCCCGAGGGGCCCACACCACCCTAGGGCGCGGCAGAGGGGGGAACCGCGCCCTAGTGGCATGTGGGGCCCTGGTGGCCCTCCTCTGTTGCTCCTTCGGTCCTTCAGGTGAGTTCTGGTAAAATAGGGACCCCCGTGAAGTTTCGTCCAATTCCGAGAATATTTCCAGACTAGCTTTTCTGGAATACAAAAACAGCAGAAAACAGGAACTGGTACTTCGGCATCTTGTTAATAGGTTAGTCCCAAAAAATGTATAATAGTGATATAAAGTAGATGCAAAACATGTAGCAATTGGTATAAAACAAGCATAGAACATCAAAAATTATAGATACGTTTGAGACGTATCAGTCCTCTGACATGGAAACTGCTTCATCGTCGTCTTCCTTCTTTGCCTTCTCAGCTTTCTTGCTTTTTTTCGGCTTCCAGCCAACGTCGGGGTCCTTCTTGAAGTCGTCCATGAAGCGGCACTCTCCCAGCGTGTGGTTGACCTTCCCGAGCGATGCGTGGATGGGGCAGGGCAAAAGCTTCGCCTGTTCATAGGTCATGCGGCTTTTGCTAAGAGCGGCGTCCTTGCCCTTGCTTTTCCACTTGCGATTGCCGCCTTTGCCTTCGAAGGCGGCGGCGACCTCGTTGGATGGTCCGGCTTTATCTTCCTGGGGAGCCTTCCGCTTGTGACGCGTCCGCCTTGGCGCCATGTCATGGGTGCCGTCGACATCGCCCGCGTCGTCGTCCACCTGAGCGTACATGGTGGCAACCTCAAGCATGACCCGGAGGTCTTTGACCTGCATGCGTACTAGCTTGTGTCTGAGACTTGAGCCCTTCAGTAGGCACGTGGTGAAGGCATGGATTGCTTGGTTGTCGTCTACGTTCTCGCAGCTTGCCTTTGTATGGATCCATCTTGCCAGGAAAGGTGTAGCTGATTCGTCCGGCTTCTGCACGAAGCGGACCAGATCTGTATATGTGCTAGGCCGCTTGTACGTTCCCTGGAAGTGTTGGGTAAAGACCCTTTCCATGTCGAGCTAGCTGTGTATGCACTTCTCTAGGAGATTTTCGATCCAGCTTCTGGCCATCCCTTCTAGCATGAGGGGGAGAAAACGTGCGGCGGCTAGGCCACCGCCCCCGGCAATTTGAACTACCAGTGCGTAATCTGACAGCCATGAGTTTGGCTTGTCCGCTCCGTTGTACCTTGGGCAACTTTTTGACACTGATGTCATGTCCCTGGGAACTTGAACGTTACGGATGGCAGGGCCAAAACACACGGGGCCGAGGTACGAATCTTCCTTCCCCGCCTTTATCTCGTTGAGACGATGTCGTGCGTATTCCGGATTAAGCTGCCTGTTGGATCTGTCAACATGAGGCTCATCCTGCGCAGCCCGGCTTCTGCTGTGCCTAGGCTCATTGCTGTGTCCCTGGCTTCCGCTTTCGTGCCTGGGCGCTGGCGGTGGGGAGCGTGTACGGTCCCTGCTTCTCCTTGGCGGTGGAGCATTGTCGCGATTGCCGCCACTTCTTGGCGGCTGATTGTTATTCCGGCTGCCGCCTTCTCTCTTAGGCGGTGCAGGGGGTGCCTCATCGTGTCTGTTGCCGGTAAGGGAAGCCTCGTCGCGCTGTCTCCTGGGAGGCGGCGATTTCCGTGGCTCCTTATCCTTGTCCTTCCCCTTGCCATGGCTACTGGAGCCAGATGGGTTGTTGGGGTTACCCCCAGCAACAGCTTTGCAAGCGTTGGATTTTGATTCCAGCCGCCCCCCTCGCGCGTCCGCCTGGTCGGCATGAGAATCAGCTCGTGCCTGCTGCTCCAAAGCCTTGTAAGCTAGGACAGAGGCATAGTAGATCTTCTCGTCCTTGTCGCAGTCGTCGTTGTTGACGATGTCTAAGGCGGCCGCAGTGTTGAGGACTGGAGTACTCAGGATTACATCGACGTTTTTGTCCTTCCGCTGCGGGGCTGATGCCCACTCGAAACCAAGTCTTTGTGCAGGGGACTTGTATTCCTCGGGAGATGGACCCCGATATTGCAAGGTACTTTTCTTTTTGGCGGTGGCTCTTTTGATTTTGCCACCGGCGTAGTTGTGAAGAGATTCTTCCTGGAAGTTAGCTTGGCGTTCTCCTCCTTGGCTTCCTTGATCAGGTTCAAAACCTCGCCTTGTTTCTCCTGGAGGTTTCTGGTTTGCTCCACTATGATTGTGCGGAGCTTCTCCAGGTCAGCCGGAGCCGTCTTTTCGTTGACCGGCGTGTTCAAGACTTCTCCCAAGGCGGCCATGTCTTCTGCTTTGCCGGCGTCCTTGCTGCATCCGCCTTTCTCTAGGATCTTCTTCTTCGGAGCCGGCGGGGGCTCCATGCTTGGCAGGTTGTCGTCCAGGGCGGAGGCTTTGGCGGCGTCCGCCGCTTTAGCCGGACCCACGCCGGTAACCTCAGCCACAAAGGCCTGCTGCATGGTTGCTGACGAGCCTGTTTCCGCCTCTGAAGTCGGCGGTTCTGGTGCATTGAAGCACTTCTGAACCTTCTGCTCGAACATGCTCACAGAGTCTTCTTCGGAGTCAGAATCTACGTTGACATGAACGGTAGATCTGGATCCAGCATCTGACGTCGTATCATCCTGGAGTGTAGGAAGGATCGATTCAGGATCGTTGCTCTTTGGCTGGGAGCCAGATCCCAGTCCGGCAACACCACAGAAGTGGAGATCGGAATCCGCCGACACCTGGGAGAAGGCGGACTCAGATCCGTCTCGCGCGTAGTCAAACTCTGGGTGGTGGGTGGGCGAAAAGATGGTGTGATTTTTTGGGAAGCCCATGGCCTCCGGAGTGAATCCGATGAAGATCTCGTGCTCGCCAACTGGGACGAGCGTGTAGGCGATAAGTCCGTCCTTTGCCGGCATCCACGTTGCGTCGTCTTGTACGTAGCCGATGGAGCCGAAGCGCGATGAGCGGCCGACGGCGATGGTGTCGCCGATGCCGCCAAGTATTCCCGCGTCGAAGGTGACACCTGACGCCTTCGGCCCCACAGTGGGCGCCAACTGTCGTTGTATCGGCATTCTTGATAGGAGACGGGGGTCCTCTAGTCGAGGGTGAACCGAGGGGGGTGAAGGGGAGCGTCGTCGAGGTCTGGATCGAACAAGGCAGCTTACCCAGCTTCAGATCTCGCAACTGTGGCGAGGTCCTACGTGCTGCTATAATTCACTCTATGGGCAATAGCCTTGTACAGATTACAATGAGGTCAGATGTGTTTGCGCGTGCCCTAAAGGCTCTCGAGGTCCGGCTTATATAGGCGGCTAGACCTAGGGTTACAAGGTGATTACGTATCCGACAAGTATACATAGTCCTAAACCTAGCCGGCAAGTTTGGCGCCTTCCGTCTTGGTCTTGGTGGCTTCATGGGCTTCGGTCTTGGGCCTCCTCCTTGCCGGCATCCGGCTGCCTTGGTCGTCAGCTATCTGGGCCGCCCGGTAGGCAAAGCCTTTACCACCACTGCGGGCCACCCTGGACTAGCCGGATTGATCCATGTTGGCGATACCCCTAGTTGGTATATCCCTAACATCGGCGGTGGTTCTTGCATTTCAATACGAATTGAAACATAGAAAACGTATAAATTATTACAACACAAGTTCAAATTCAAATGCAAAGTTAAAATACGAATTCAAGTTTAAAACATGACATATCAAACCGCCGCCGGCTGAGTTGCTTTGATAGCCCACAAGTGCGTCACGAGGTCATCGTGCAGCTGCTGATGCCTTGTTCCATTACGAATTTCCCGATGCATGGCAAGAAATTCTGCATAATGCGTCGGCACGCCCGGCTGTGGATGAGCCATAGGCCCCTGGAAATCGAACAGCTCGTTGATCAGTTGCTTTTTCGTATCTCGTTCACTCTCAATGATCATGTTGTGCATGATAACACAAGCAGTCATGATCTCACATTTGATCTAGCGACCATGAAAGACAAAGGTAGCGGACGGCGGCGAACCTGCCCTGGAGCACTCCAAATGCCCGCTCCACATATTTGTGGACAGACTCTTGCCTCTTTGCAAAATGGCAATCTGCCTCGCCAACAGGATTACGGATAATCTTCACAAATGTTGACCAAGTAGGATCGATGCCGTCAGCAAGGATAGTACCCCTTGGTGTACTCATGGCCATTGATCACATAGTTGCATGGTGGAGTTAGGCTTTCACAAAGTTTGTTAATCACCGGGGAGCGTTGGAGCACATTTATGTAATTGGTGGCACCGGCGGTGCCGAAAAACACATTCCAGATCCAAAGATCATAGTCTGCCACGGCCTCAAGTATGACACTGCACTTTCCGTGGTGCACTGACTTATACATCTCCTGCCAAGCGAACGGGCAGTTCTTCTAGTTCCAATACATGCAATCGATACAAGTATCCCTGGAAATCCTCTTGCTTGGCCTTGTGCCAAGGGACGAGCCGTGTCTGCCTCATTTGGTGTTCTCAGATATTTTCTCCAAACACTTTCACAACTGCCCTACAAACTTTGTAGGTGGCTTCGACCGGCGGTGGACTCGGACATACGGAGATAGTCATCCAACGAATCAGCGGGAACTCCGTAAGCAAGGCACCGTATGGCCGCCGTGCATTTCTGAAGAGATGAAAACCCAAGGAGTCCGGTGCAGTCTCTCTTCAGCTCAAAGTAGTCGTCGTATTCCCGAACGCCATGCACGATCCTCCTGAACACGTCCCTGCTCATCCTAAAGCGCCGGCGAAATTCATGAGGAAAGTTCGCCGGGTTCTGGGCAAAGTAGTCGGCGTACAAGAGCATGTGCCCAGTTGCTCTGTGACGTTCCTTGTTGGCCTTCCGCCCCTTCGTTGATCCTCCAAACTTCGGCGCCGCGTCTGCCTCGACTACGGCATCTAGAAGTGTGGCCATGACCATCTCATTATCCTCGTCGTCGGCCACAAGGGCGGCATCCTCCGCTATCATTTGGAAAAACATGAACTCGTCGTCGCTGTCCATAGCCTATTGGATGAAACAAAGCAATGGAACAAGGCCACGAATGAACAATCAACGAAGTGATCCTATGAACGAATGGTCGAACACCTTGCGTGCGGGGCGGGAGGGAGGAAGAGCCATACCGGGCTGAATTAGTTGCGTCGGCGCAAGACAAGGTCGGAGACCGGCAGGGAGCGGCGGCAAGCAGGCCTGCGTGAGCGCTGCGGCTTGGGACCCGAGGTGTGAATCAAGCAGGCGGCGACGAGAGTGGCGGCGATGGTGCGAATCGCCGGCGAGAGGAAAAAGAAGGAGGGTGTGGGGACTGGGGAGCGAATGAATCAGGTCACACCGGCGCTGTGTGTATGACGAGCAGGCTAGACCTGTCGGAAGGCATGTCCGCCCCATGTCCGGCACCCCCGAGAGGGCCTCCAAACTTGGGGGCCCTTTCGGGGGTGCCAGACACGATTTCGCTCGGGCCGACCCTTTGGGGGTGCCGCTGGGGGCGATTTTTGGCTTCCGGACCCCCAATGGCCTTTAGGGGGTCATTTGGAGGGTGCCGGTGGAGATGCTCTTACAAGGACGACGCGGGCGGATCGCGTGCACATGTCATGACCACTGTCAAACAAAGCACATTGGCGTAAAAAATGGAAAACCAAAAGAAGAAGGCATGTGCATGCCCTGTGTTGTGTGTGTCATCGAAATCACGATCATGATGTCCTCCTTGCTTCAATTGTATCTTGAGAGGGGAAGTGATTCCTTAGCCGCCAGTTGGGCATTATTGAGAAATTCCATCTTCACACCGGGGAGCTTAGCTAGAGCTCGAGTTTGTACCCAACGAACTTTAAAAGGCTGAATGATCTCACGCGTATGGTACTAAGGTAGCTAATTAGTGCATTCGAAAAGAAACATATTATAAACTATTGTGATTTCTCTTTATTAGTGCACACATTATATTAATTCGAGCTAGATTGAGTAAAATTCAAGCGAATTGCGCTTTGATTCAAACTCGGTTCATTTTCAACCGAGCTACAAACTGCTTGTAGTCGGCTCATTCATTTCCAAGTTGATATGGTGTCGAGCTAAAATACGAATCAAGTTCTAGTGGGCCATGAGCCTCATTTTTTATTCTTCTTATATGCAGTTGATTAAGGGACGCTTTCATAAAACAAAACCCATCGAGTAAGGCTTATCTACTTTCATGCAACTAATGGTCTGGAACTACGATGTTTCTGAGTAGTTGTTGCTAGTGCATTGTTAGGTTATACGTCCTCCGATCCAAAATGCATGTTTGTAAGGACAATGATAGAGTCTTGAAGTGATACTTTGACCATCAATTTTTGTGTATAAAGTGTTGTCTCATATAAAAGTGATCATGCATTTGAGGAATATATGTCATGATAAATCTACTAACTTGATGTTTCCGATGCTAATCAATTTTCTCTTTTGTATGGCTAAACATATAATTATTTTCCTTAGAAAAATGCTAAATGATCTGCTTTTTTATCCAAGATTTTAATTTGGAAAGGTATCCCAAGATCGTAATACAAACGAAGGTTGATTGGCTAAAAAAGAACATAGGAGTCTTCACTTATTTTTTTGTATGACATTGTTATTCCTAGCCTCTCTCCCAGACGCGGCCCCACCTTCCGCGACCTTCATCCGCACCTTACTCGTCCTATGCCTCATGTTTGACCCAATGTTGAAAATGCTCGATAGCTTTGTTGACTAGGACGCTCTCGCGGCATCCTCCGAGAAGGTGTTTGTGGAGTATGATGAGAGATGAGAGATGATGGGGGGATGATAACCCGGTAGGCCCATGAAGAGGGAAGCGTGACCCGCCAGGCAGGAGGCCCGGCCAGGCTAGCTAACCATCAGCATGGGCCGGGTTATGTTGCTGGGCCAGAGGCTTTGGCGGTAACCCGGTTCAAGAAGGGAAGTTTCTAGAAGACCAGAGGCGGTTCGGGACTTGGAGGACACGAAGGCTAGAAGAGCTAGAGTAGGACTCCGAGTCTGGGTAGAGCTCGGGTTCGTATTGTAAAGTGCCAGGAGACCCGGTCGTCTATATAAACCAGTCCCTGAGCCCTAGTTGAGAAGAACCTTTACGATCCAAGCTTAGGCGAGAGAACCATCGAGAGAAACACCTCAACCTTGTAACCTAGATCGAGATCCGGCTCTGTTGTCGTAGCCGGGTTATCGAGATCGAGATCAATAATAAGATAGCAGGAAGTAGGTCTTTATCTCCAATGGAGAGGCCGAACCTGGGTAAACCCTTTGTCCCTGCAGTGCTAAACAATCTCCCAGACGCCAGTGTCGCCTTGCCCATCAACTCAAGCTACCCCAAAGTAGCATCTGCCGTGTTATCTACCCCACGACAAGAGATGAGGAGATGGATGATGTTGAGGGGGAGGAGGACGAGAATGGTAAGTCCGTCGTCAAGGTCAGTGACAATATATGGATCACCCCCTCTCCCACCCCCCAAATGGGGGTGATCAACGACAAACCACCTGCGGAGTACAAGCGTCCAAGCAAAAAATAAGACGAACAAGTAGAAGAAGGAATACTATTCTATGTGGTGCTCTATTTGAACTACGATATATATGTTTTAAATGTGATATATGTTTGAATTTTAACTATGTTTCAAATGTTATGTTTGAGTTTGAAGTGTGTGAAAGTTTTGTTCACAAACTGATCTTGTATTGAGATTTACATAATGTCTACGTGCACACATATGTGAAAAAATAGAGGAAAAAGGTTTTAAAGGATACATATTTAGAGAATCTCAAAAAGCTGTAGCATCCCTATCCTTTATTTAGAGAATTCTCTAAAATTATTTTAGAGATGGAATTATAGAAGATCTGCTGAGCTGCTCTAATAGGCCAGCTAAGATACTGGGGCTTGCGGTGCGAGATATGGCCCAATTGCGCAGGAATGCAAAAAGGCCACTATGGCTCAAACCCCAGGTATGCAAATGGGTCGCCTCTCGACTCGAGTCTCAAGTCCAGAGCAGAGAAGAGCGCTCACCTTCCCCGAGTCCCGATTCGACGACACTGGAGCGCAGCCATACAGCGCAGCCCCTGTCATCCCACACCTACCGCCTGACCTGTGACCGTATCTACCCATCCGCTCTTCTCGTCGACTTCCTCGGCTCCGGCGACCGGCGGCGTGCGTCTCAGGTGACCGATCTCCCTCCCTCCTCCTGCTCCGTAAAATCCACAGGGATGCGGTTAGTCTGACGATTCTCGTGTGGGAGATGCGACCTACGATTTGAGTTTGACCATGGATTCCGAAGAAACGATCGTATCCCTCTCCCCTTCCCCTCTTACCCCTGTACACATTCGCTCTTCGCCTGGACCGAGTAGGGTCGAAGCAGAGGAGAGGGTAGACGAGAGACCCGGAACGGTGACGTGGCCTCATGCCGAGTACGACCATCGGCGACCTCAAGGGCACTCCCTTCCTTGTCGCTCTCGTTAAGCCCCCCTTCAGTACTTCACCCCTAGCCCTCATTCTGCAGCCACCAGATGACTCCTCGGCCCTCCGCCTCCACCGGGCGATAATTTTGTCATATGTTCATATGCACAGGGTGATTATTTTAGTGAAAAACGCACGCGCAGTACACCAACTTGCCGAACTTGGGCACATTGGTCACGTACTTGCAAAATGCAAAACTCGGGTCACCAACTTGCCAAACTTGGGCACGTTAGTCACTCTGTGACGGCGGGGCCAAATATTCCGTTTAGCTGGCGTTGGGAGGCCTGTCGGAAGCGGTCCTTTTTTATGAAAAAACCCCTGCGTCTATTCTCATTGTCAGTTCGTCATCCCCACTCCTCCTGTTGCTGCAGAGACCAAGGCAGGGCGCGGACGGCGGCGGCCCAGCACCGGGTCGTTGGGCAGGATGGCCTCTCCGTCGCCAAAATCCCCGCCGCCCACATCTCCGCCGCCGAAAGCCCCGCCGCCTACATCCCCGAGACCCACATCTCAGCTGCCCACACCCCCTGTGAAAGGAGAGAAAGAGGAGGTGCTTCCACCGCAGCGAAGAGAGGCAGGCGCCGACGCTCCAGACTACAGTGAGTCCCAAATCTTTCACTTTGTAGTACAATTAGGTACTGTAGAGTTGCAATTGTGTAGGTTCGTATTGTAGGGGAAGATTTCAGCGATTTAGGGTTTCTAAATGGGGAAATTTCTGTGTGCTTTGAAATGTAGGTCTTTTGCCAGGGAAATTTAGCGTAGAGCTGCACCATGGAGGATTTTTCTGTGGCATCGGTCCCAATAGATCATATTTAGAAGGAAAAGTAGATTGGTTCGATGATTGTGTTTCCGAACAATGGAGTCAACACCATGTTGACTATATACTGAAGAAGTGCGGTTGTTCTGAATCATGTTGGGATAAAGTCTACTGGCTGCAGCCAGGAAAGTCACTAGCAGATGGTTTGAAGCGTCAAATATGGCGTACAGATGCCCTGGTGGTGGCAGATGCAGCTCAGGTGTACAAGAATTTGCTGTTCTATGTGGATCATGCTGATTTGTTGATGACACAGGGCATTGCTGATGATGTTGTAGTACAAGGTAGTCCGCTGCCTAAAGTGAGGGAGCAGAGGAATAGAGGAACTGATGAAGATGGGCACAATACTGGGTCAGATACAGATTTATTTGACAGCGACTATGACTTGGAAGATGAAGACAGTTCAGATGATAAGGAGTTTGTGAAAGCAGTAGATGATGATGTTGAGGATGTGCTGGTTAAGAAGCAAGCAGAAGAAGAGGTGTGGTCAGATGCACCTGAAGAAGATGATGAGCTGCAGCTGCCTGAGCGTGAAGATGAGTACAAAATTAAATTCCGAAAAATTGACAGTAAGTGTGATAATCTTGAGCAACAAAATACTTGTCAAAAATTGTAGACTGACTGCTATTTTCTTGTTTGTTTCAGCACATTATTCCGAAAAATTTAGTGCCTAGCAATGATCCAACACATCTGACTAGCACCATGGTTTACAAGTTGGCACATGAGGTAATCTTTTTGTGTTCTTTTTCATACGATTTGTTTCAAGAGCAACAAATCTGACTACCATCATCACTTGTGTACAGATTCCTACAAGGGCAAAGAGAGTAGTTGAACCTTTGCCTGAAGAGTCAAGGTTTGTGACTGAGCACAGAGCTGCAATTCCAGCTCGTGGTAGGACAAGCACTGCACTTAGTGCTTGGAGAGCTACAAGAGGAAGAGGGGCACGAACTGTTGTTGAGCATGTGGCACCAAGAACAAGAGGAGCAAACAGGGGCAGAGGACCAAACAGGGGCAGAGGGAAAGCTAAACCAAAAGGAAGAACCAAGTGGCTGTTTGGAAATGATGGGCAATCAACATCACAGCCACAAGAAGAGTACCAGAACGTTGAGTTCAACACCACACAGGGAGTACCTGGAGAGTACTCTGACTAGTTAGTGCAAGTTGCTAGTCCTTTCGGTACATGAGAATGGTGAAAAACTTTAGCTACACCACCTCTACTTTTGTTAGATAGATGGCCAGTGTTGTATCCTGTGCAGTCTATCAATTTCTGGATGAATCTGTATTTTGTTTCTGGATGAATTTGTGTATCTTGTCCACAAGATCAAGTTTATGGATGAATTTCTGTCATGATCTGGATGAATTTGTTCAAATTGTATTGTCGACAAATTACAAACAGATAACTGAATTTAAACTGACGTCAAATTACAAACAGATAACTGAATTGGATACAGTCCAGTCGAAAACAAACCACCCTACGAGATCCATCAAATGCTCACTTCACGGCTTCGTCAGCCCCGCCGTCACAGAGTGACTAACGTGCCCAAGTTTGGCAAGTTGGTGACCCGAGTTTTGCATTTTGCAAGTTCGTGACCAATGTGCCCAAGTTCGGCAAGTTGGTGTACCGCGCGTGCGTTTTTCACATTATTTTAACAGATAGAGGCCTAGAGGGTGGTCAATATCGCGAATTAGATGCAATAATTTGACTTCTTCTTTCATGTTTGCTGAACTGGGTCTAGTTCGGTCCATTATTTTCTCAATATTCGGGAAAGGTTCCTCAGTTTGGCAAACTGCTGTGTGCTCAATCTTGAATGACATTACCTGAACTGCTCTATTTGTTGATTTCAATCCTGGCATTCATACTTCATAAATTATTATCTTTTGCTAAATTTTATGTACCAATTCATGACATGAACATTCCTAATATGATTTATGAACCCACATATTTTGTTGGTAGAGGCAATGTGCATTGTGCAGTGCATGATACCAAATTAAACTTTAATTCCTAACACAAGAATAATAAGCAGAATTTCCATCCTTTCTTCCCAATTTAGAAGGCAAACAAACAGTTCCTCAGCTGGCTCCAGCTCTAGTTGAAGCAAATGGGCCCTTGCATAGACTTTGTAGTGTCAACTTTGTGCTATAGTCTATGACGCAAATCAAAATAATACAATTCAGAGAGTTTATTGGCCATATCCAATGTTGATGGGGATTATTGGCTATAGGGTTATTCTGGGTTCTTATATGCTGACAAATGGGATGGGTGTTGTTGCATGAACTTGATTCCTTGTGTCAAATGTTTATCCCGATGATATCCAAATTACCGCACTGGCATATTCTGACTGAGTTTTACTAGTTCTGTTATGCTGATTATGGTGGATTTACAGATATGATTTTCTATTTTCTCCTTGTAGGGGAGCAGGACAGCAACTAAGTGGGAGAAAACAGGTCGTGCAAAAGAACAGCAGAGCCGGTGTTGGTTTCAATGGCTTCAAAGCTTCAGGCCTTTTTGAACCATCCTGCTGGCCCCAAAACCAGTTAGTGATATTCATATTTCCCTTAAGTTACCAGTTATTATTTCTGTTTTGGTTGTTAATTGTCACCTCTTTTCTGGAAGGAGCCAAGCAGCCAGCTTTGTCACCCACAAACCCCTGTTAGAACAACCAACATCAAGACTAAGAGAAATCAGTTTTCCTAAGAATAGCTGTATTTGATCAGTTTGTAGGGTGTGTTTGGTTTTAGCCCACGCTCGCCCCACCAAAATATTGGCTAGCCTAGAGACGGGACACTTAAAGAGTTTGTGGTCGATGTCCTCAGGCTCACCATGGAGCTGAAATGCTCATCCTCTTGCCAATTGCACCTTTTCAGTTTTCTCCTATCTGATTTTTTCTTACTGGTAAAATTTTCATAAGAAAATCTTGACTTTTAATTGGAATCTTAAACTTACAAGATCTTGACATTCTTGTAATAACAAGTTAGATGTAGTGGTGAATCCTGCAGTTTTCTCAAGACTTATAGGGACTACATCTTCTCCTTGGAGAGTTGAATGGTCTCCTGCTTTTCCATCAGCTCTTATTAACTTTGTGGTCTTAACATTCTTGTTCTGCATTCTTGGCTATTTGATATTGAACGTAGCATTATACTAGTTTGTATTGTGGAAAATGTGTTCTTGGTCAGTATTGTGAATCATCGTCCATTTCGAATGGCCCAAACTTTGTGGTTCTTTTGCACTAAAATGTAGTAGATATCTATTGGACGGTGCATTTAACAAGTTTTCACACCTAAGAGACTGCGACAATGAACCTTCATTGCAGTTCATTTTTGGGCACCAACATTTAAATGGGGTATCAGCATTGCGAACATTGCTGACTTCGCCAAGCCACCTGAAAAGATCTCGTATCCTCAACAAATTGGTATGTTCATGTTGTTCAGGCAATTCTGCGCCTTTGTTCCAGACAACGGTCACAACATGCTCATTTATGTACCATTCATTCTTGTTTACTGCTCACATGTTAGTTTTGTTGTATGGTGTGCAGCTGTTACTTGCACCGGAATCATCTGGTCACGCTACAGCATGGTCATTACACCGGTAAGCCACCGATACTTGCCTAGTTTGTACCCTATCTGAATATTATGCACTGAATTTTATATGATGATGTGGATTATATCTTATCTGAATTGTTCATTTTAAATTATAACCTTCATGATGCAAAGATATTGGTTTAGCTGCATCGATCTTCTGATATTATACCATGTTAACTACTCCCTAGACTGTCTATTGGTTTAGCTGCATCGATCTTCTGAATTGGATTGTAATTCTGCATCTCCTCTTTTTCTGTTGGTAGACGTTCTTCTCTCTGAGAACACGCATTGATCTGATTCTGTGTTGCCATTTTAACATTTCTCATCTCATTCTTTGTAATGCTATAATGTTTCAGAAAAACTGGAACCTTTTCAGTGTTAACGTTGCAATGGCCGGTACAGGCTTGTATCAGCTTTCCCGTAAAATAAGGTTTGCTATGAAGCTAAACCGTGTTCTCCCATTTGTTGCTTGATGTCTCAGAAGAGTAAGATAACATGTTTTGTGTTATTTTTTGCAGCAAAGACTACTTTTCAGATGAGAAGGAGGTTGTTCCATCACTGGAAGGGTAGTGTCGAGTGGATTAATGGTTTGAAAGCCCTGCTGCCTTGGGAGTCGATCTCAAATTCTCTCTGGGCTGCAGAGATCTGTCGTTTTATCTGAAACAGGAATACGTTGTTTCTTTCCATGTCAAAATTTCTCTATTGCGCTCAATCGCGCCTGTGAGCAGAGTAGTGTGAAATGTTTACAAAAATATGCAAATAATCGTTTATGCATTGCGTGCAAAAATACATGCAAATACACCAGCCGGTCCATTCTGTTTTGCCTGGCTGTTTTGTCCAGTCAGTTCATATGTGGGAAATATTGGCCAACTCTTGTAACCTACTTCCTTCTAGTATGATCATTGATAGGCTAGGATGTGATTCTGGAAACTAAGGGCCCAGTCAATGCCAAGGAGGAAGATTTTTTTAGCGTTGATGCTTTTTATTCTTGCTAACATGTATACGACATTTTAGAAGATCTTTGAAACTGAGGGAATGCAGTTAAGAAAAATGCAACAACAGTTGCAAATTCCGTCAAGATTGTGTGGGGAACTTCCGAAAATCTTTCAATGTATCACCAGAGAAGTACATGTTATGTATACCAACGTGAGATCACACCAATTTATATATACCTGTTATCATACTGTTCTAGAGCTCATTTTGTCACGATCAGTAACCACTGTCTATATAAACTGTGATTACTACAAGGGAAGTCTCCAAGGAGCTTTAATTATCATTAGTAGTAGTACCAAGTGTTTGTATTATTGTTGCTATTGTCTACCAAGAATCCATATTAGTATTGTTTGCCGATCACTTGACTCAGGACCACCTGGAAAGGGCTAAGGACTGAAAAATATGGAGATAGTGAAAAAGTCCATCTTATTTCAGGATTATATCACGTCGCCCTCCGTCGATGTGAGCTATTGGTAGTCATGAGGTGTGAGTTTCCTGCTGATGCGAGGTCTATATTCCCGTCGTCGGCGCGGTCTTCCCGTCAATGCGATCTTGTGGTTCGGTGATTTTTCCTCAGTCTGAAAAGCTGTGGAATCCGGTAGCGCCGGAGTCCTCTCAACAGCATCGCCAATTTACTCTGGTTCCCGATGAATTGCCCGGTAAGCTAGAGAACCAGAAGTCAAAAGCTAAAGCGAAAGCATCAAACTGAAGAACACCTGGTAATATTCTTAGCCCGACTTCCGCCGTGCATTTGCATTACCAAACACGATGACGGAAATACTATTGTCGTTGCAACCCCTGACCAACGAAAATATACTACCTCCGATGCATATTAGTGGGCACAACTTTGTCTAGATACACATGTATCTAGTCTAAATACTTAACTAGATACATATGAATTTAGACAAAGTTATGCCTACTAATATGGATCGGAGGGAGTACATGGATGTGCGTTCGTCCGGGGACCAGTTAGTCGACGCTGCTTTGACTCTTCCCGCGACAAGGAGAAAAAGGCCTATGCAATTATGCAAACGATCGCTTGGAGCGATAATTTGGGCAGCTCGCAGCTGCCTACCGTGCAATTTCCCTCGATTTGGATTGATACTACTTTCGATGCGATCGTCCTTAATTTGGATCGATACTCGGGTACCTTGTACGAGTAGCTATCTACCCCTGTGTGTATGTGGAGACCGGGAGGCTTTGCCTTCCTTTTCGAAAGGAATATCTATCTACCATGCAACTGTAGTTTTATATGCATTGGTTGTGTTTGTTTTTTTTTTTTTGCGGGGGTTTGTGTTTGGTATTGATGTTCATTATAATCTAGGTTTTGAACCATATTGCCATAGTAACTGGTGGTCAAAAATAATATGTTGAAGACCACGCCTATGCCCAAAACATTACTCTTTTGTGTACTTTAGAGAAAAATTACTCTCTCCGTGCACAAAAGGATGTCTCAACCTAGCCTAAATTTGTATGTATATAGACATAATTTAGTGTGTAGATACATGCAAATTTGAGATAGGTTGAGACATCGTTTTGTACACGGAGGAAGTATGAAAATTGAGATTTCTTGTCTAAAACTTAATATACTCCCTCTGTTCCACAATATAAGATGTTTTATTTTTTTTCCACATGTACATGCACACACATGTATCTAGACACGTTTAAGTGCATGTGTCCATTCTATTTAGTATGAATCTAGACATGCATGTGTAACACCTAAAACATCTTACATTGTGGAACGGAGGGAGTACAAATTAGGACAGCACAAAAATTACACTCCACTAGCAGTGACATGAATCCCGTTAGAGATTACGGCCGGGCATCTTCTAGCATCCGACGTGACAGACCCACCAGAGTGGAAGAAGAAAAAATGGTTTACATGTTTAGAGCTCTGTACCAAGCACAAGCAGCAAGGTCACTCCGCTGATGGACACGTCCCAATTCGAAAAGACTCCACTGGCCCCGTGCCGCCTCTCCCAGAACCCCATCAGTTCTGTATTATTAACAAAAATCCTTGTGACTTTTGGTAGCTTCGCTATCTAACCTGACAAAGGCACTTTCCATGTGGCGGATTAAATAACACAAGAGTTATCCCTTTCTACAAAGCGATCGACTTTAGAAGAAGCACTTAAAAGGACATGGAAACTTAGTACGGGGGGCATCAATAATTGTATCCCTCCGAGATAATGGGTGGTAGCTACAAGAAACTAAGTGAACGGTACACGAAAATGATGAATATATGGGTATACTTTGTGAAGAAAAGGGGAAAAAAGATGTGCGGCATGGGTATTTACTAAGAACCTGAAAAATAAATGCCATAAAAGCAGTACCTATAAACCTTTTTTTTATAACCGGTAATTATAAGAAACTATAATCAGAGGAACATGGCCTCTGTCCCAAAACAAAGAAGAACTTTCACAGTTGCAATAAGGATGGTTTTCACCCTCGTCTCCCAATACTTCTTCCAAGTCCCCTTTCTGCTCCTCTCTCCGGTGGCAAAGTTCGCAAATGTGCATGTGGCAGACATTGTCAGTATGACAGGTCAGGAGTACATTGTTGTTGTTGCGACGAAGTTGAAGCCGTCGGGTCGTGAGCGCGATACGTGATGTATGATGACGTCGCTTGGTTCAGTGGTGTGCTTTATGTTTGTGTCGTATTTATTCGGCATCCCCGACACCTTTGTAAGTTTTGCAGTGCTTCGGTGCTAGCTCTGCTAGGTGGCTTGCCTGTTGTATAGGTTTTCGCCCGGTTTCCCCGCAATGAAGCGAGCAGTTCAAGTCTCTTTCTCTAATTGACGAATATCAGAGCTATGTTGATGTTATTGAAAAAACTCTTGCTACAAGTTGCTCATAAGACGATGGAGAAGACGACGACTACATGAGGTTACGCCTCTAGGGACAATTTTTTCGCCACCAAGGCCAACATCGATAATGTTAGAGCTTTGGATTTGGCAAAGAGAAGATAGCCAATGGTGACACGTGGTTACAGGGTGGTGGCGACATCATAAGAGCATGGCGATGTGTGGGAAGATTGTTGGACCCTGATTTGGCAGATGTAGTCGCTGAATACATAGGGGAAAGTAAAGGGTCGATAATGATACACGAGAACAGTGGCGGGAGAAAGTGGTTAGCACACATGAAGAGAGAGAGTAGAAGATTGGGACGTTTAGACACTGAATGGTGTGTCGCCATCGTTAGAGTACCCTTTTTTTTACAACTAGAGGACCGTACCTTCGGATATATGAACAAAATTGTTACCTCAGGTTAAAAAAAAAACATAATTGTTACCTCAGGTAAATAAAAAAAAGCATAATTGTTGCCTCGGTGCTAGGCGAAAAAAGAAAACAGCTCAGACCGTCTAACATCCGTATTTGCGACACTTACTACCGGACAGAGGGATTATACGTTCCGGCCGAACACAAGGAAGTGAAACCTTCACACAAATGTTGCTCCAATTTGAGTACAGATGTTCTCCAAACAGAACATGTACGTCTCCCCACGCGTGCAAAACGCAGAACCGAGTAACGACCAGCCGGGAGAGCACATCGGCCGAACGTGTAGGGCCCGATGGATTCGATGGTCGGACTGAAACCGAGTCGGGCCGGCTCGTCGCTCCCTTTGCCAAAGTGAACGTGTAGGGCATCTCGCGCCTCGCCTTCGCCCCCTATTCCGTTTCCGCTTCCCACTCCAACAGCCATAAGCCGCAGTACGTGCCCCACACGCACTCACGCTCTCACACGCGCGTATAAATACCGCAGGCACGGACGCACTCGGAGACGGACAGCGAACTCGAACCGACGGGCCGGAGTTGAGAAGATAATCGATCCATCATCCATCTGCAGCACGCGAAAAGCCTTAGCGCCCTTCCAGATATCATCCCACACGCGTACGTCGTCCTACAGCCATGAAGTTCGCGTGCTTCGGCGGCGCGGCGGCCGTGGCCGACGAGGCAGTGGCGGTTGCTCGTCACCGCAGGGGTAAACTCTTCTTCGGCAACAAGGGCCAAAAGTCGCCGTCGCGGTCCAAGCCGTCGTCGGGCCGCCGGGAGACGGACTTCGACATCTACATGATCGCTGCGGGGAAGTCGCAGTCGCCGTCCTCGTCCGTGCCGTCTTCATCGGCGCTGAGCACCGCGGCATCGCTGGACTCCGCCTACTCACCCTCCTCCTTATCCTGCTCCTCCTCCCGGTCTTCCTCCTCCTCCTCTTTGTCGTCGCTTGAGCTTGACGCGACGCCTCCTCAGCCGGCCAGGAGGCGGGTGCAACCGGACGAGCACAAGGGGTCGCCTGCGGTGGGCGCGGCGGCGGTGCTGGTCTGCCTTCTCATGATGACGTTCGGCGGTCGGCTCGCCGCCACGCTGCTCACCGCGGCCGTGCTATGCTTCTTCCCGCGCCGGTGGCCTGCCCCTGCCAGCCTGTCCCGTGGCGCACCGTCGTCCCCGGAGCGCGTCGTGGCGTCGAGGAGAGATGCGGAGACGATCAGCACCACCAAGGCGGTTACGGATGGGTTCCTTGTCAGGAACCGCAACAAGTTCTGAATTCTCCTTAATTCCCTTTTTTTAAATTTGCTTTTTCCCATGTACAGAAATCCAAAGAGTACCTTTTTTGTCCGACAGAGTTTGTTTGTAATTATGAAAGTCGGATTAGTAGAACATACACTACAAAACGTTTGCAGAGTGATACTTCTGCACATATATACTTCCAAGTTCAAAATGCAATAATGCCCGCGTCTTCAACAACACCTTCTCGATGCCGTCGACTCTCATCCAAAAGATCAAAGATGAGGGCAAAAACTGGATTCTTGCGGGAGATAAAGCTCTCGCTGAGATTGTTGCTTAGAGGCCGGAGTAAGTTGGAGATATGACGATCTTTCTAGCGAAGAGACTAGACGGTGTTGGTTGACTGTACCTGTATCATTTCATTCTAGTTTTTTACTTTGGCCTAGGCCGTCGTATGTTTGTTTCTCCTATATCCTATATCAATATAAAAGGCAAAGCTTTTGCCCCGTTTCAAAAAAAAATGCAATAATGGGTTCCTTGCCAATTCTGGAGTTGGTATAAACGACACTGTGGATACCGCGATCAGAAGAAAGTGCGGTTCACACCGTACCCTCTAAGAAAACATCTATTGCGGGCGGCAACTGATCCCATCATGCGTGCTGCATGTGTAGATAGTGGAAACGAAACTATGGCCCGACTCTACAATTTCTATGCTTGCGGACAAGTAGCTTTTAGGGACCTTGCAAAATGATTGGTTCCTTTGGGCAATTGCACTCGTGTTCTTAGTGCTCTCTCTTTTTCATGCTTGGCATGAAGACATGTAACTGGCTGAGTGAAATTTGATAAGCAATTAGTGGGGAGAGGACTTGCTCCTGACGGTCTACGTTTTTCACTTGTTGATTGAGTCTCTTCTCTTTGCCACTACATACATTGTTCAATTTCTATGCTTGCGGACAAGTAGCTTTTAGGGACCTTGCAAAATGATTGGTTCTTTTGGGCAATTGCACTCGTGTTCTTAGTGCTCTCTCTTTTTCATGCTTGGCATGAAGACATGTAACTGGCTGAGTGAAATTTGATAAGCAATTAGTGGGAGAGGACTTGCTCCTGACGGTCTACGTTTTTCACTTGTTGATTGAGTCTCTTCTCTTTGCCACTACATACATTGTTCAATTTCTATGCTTGCGGACAAGTAGCTTTTAGAGCATGTACAGCGCGAGGCGCTTGTACAGACGCTTAGGTGCAAAAAATAAATGCCACAAAACCTGATTATTAGCTAAGCGTCGGACATCCCAACGGTGGGCGCTAATTTGGGTCGCTATCGTAACAGTAATTGTTGGTCAATCCGTATCATTTGGAGAGAAAAAAGACGTTAGCGCCCGACGCAAAAGGAAGCGTCGACGCAAGGCCCAATCCTCGATTTGGCAGGGAATCTGGCCTAACTACTGGGATATAAATCCTAGCGTCTGTACAAGCGCCTCGCGCTGTACATGCTCTTAGGGACCTTGCAAAATGATTGGTTCCTTTGGGCAATTGCACTCGTGTTCTTAGTGCTCTCTCTTTTTCATGCTTGGCATGAAGACATGTAACTGGCTGAGTGAAATTTGATAAGCAATTAGTGGGGAGAGGACTTGCTCCTGACGGTCTACGTTTTTCACTTGTTGATTGAGTCTCTTCTCTTTGCCACTACATATATTGTTTTTCTCGCAAAGCGAACTAGACTCATGACTTAATTTACGAGGAAAAAAATATCTTCCTTGCCTTCTTCTTCCTTCGTCGTTGATTTTCACCAATGTCACAAAGGGCAAGGAGGGTGCTCTTAAAAACCCTTTTGAAGTGACACCCACGTGTCGTGCAAATGCTTCCCATCACTCCTCCACCTCGGAGCACAGACCAATTCCGACAAAAAGCTGTGAATTTCTGAACCATAGCACGGTGACCTCCCAAATTCTTTTGGAGTAGCGACGATCGAAAATCATGTGTATCGTAGTTTCGGGGTCGAGTGGCCGAAGGCCATACAATAGTGGTGAGGGGGACCGACCACCCAAAGTCGGTTTTCTAGCGCAAGTCAAGCAAAGATCCTACTATGGGGAGAGGTAGACCCTCTGAAAGATCGAGATGTCGCCTAGAGGGGGGGGGGGGGGGGGTGAATAGGCGTTTTTTAAAATCAATTACGGATTTGGCTTGAAAGAATGCGGAAATAAACTATCGTTTAGTTTTCAATCACAAATCCTAAATATGCTAGGCTCAACTAAGTGCACCAACAACTTAAGCTAAACAAGATGAGCACAAGAGATATATCAAAAGTGATAAACAAGATATATATAACTTCAAGCACGAAGGCTATCACAAGGAAGTAAACTCGGGTATAGAAATAACCGAGGCACACGGAGACGAAGATGTATCCCGATGTTCCCTTCCACGAAGAAAGGTAGTCACCGTTGGAGAGGTGCGGGATACCACGAAGACACCCGAACGCCACGAAGGCTCACCTTCTTCTCCAAGCCCCCCACACGAAGCAAGGGCCTTTTCCTTATGGTTAGCTTTTCCTCCACTCCGGAGATGGCAAGCTCCACAACCACTTCACAATCACCACGAAGGAGAAGACCCGGGCCTCTTCACAATCTTCCACGAAGAGGTCACCGCGGTCACAACCACCAAACCGTCTAGGAGGTCACCCTCCAAGAGTAACAAGCACTCGGGCTCTCACTCGAACTAATCGAACCGGAGAGCTCAAAACTATGCAACAAATGCAAAGCAAGAACACAAGAGGTGCTCAAATCCTTCTCTCTCGAATTCCACCGAAGCAACAAGTGCTAGGGAGCAATAGGAGAGGAAGAACAAGGAGGAGGTCAACCAATGACTCCAAGATCTAAATCCCAAGGGATTCCCCTCACTAAGAAAGGAATTTGATTGGTGAAGATGTGGATCCAAATCCCCTCTCTCTTTTCCCTCAAAAGGATGCAAGAATCATAGGAGGGATGGAGAGGAAGCAAGCTTTCTTCAAGGTCAACAATGGAGGTGAGAGAGTGTCAAAAAGCTAAGAAAACCGTTGGGGAAGAAGACCTATATATAGGGATAGAAGAAATCTTCCCGTTACACAGTTTTCGCACTTTCCGGTGCCAGACCGGAAAATTCCGGAATTCATACCGGACTTTAAAAACAGCTACTGGACTCACCCAGAATCGCCCGGTATACACCCGGAAATCATCCCGGAATTGACCCGGTGCCAGACCCGGAAAATTCCGGATCTGAAGCCGGATTCAAAAACAGTAAAACCAGTCATACGAAAAACGCAATATCTTTTGCATACGGAATCCGTTTTCGATGAACTCAGGCTTGTTTTGAAGATAACAACGAGCTCAAGTTCCTCATGCAGAGAAACACCAAATAAAAACAAAGGAGGATAGAACCAAATGGGGAGAGGTGTAACCTCTCATTAAATGAAGAACCGGTAAAACCTCCAACACCAAAAACGCAATAAGATTTTCATACGAAATCCGTTTTTGGTAAACTTAAGCTTGTCATGAAGATGACAACAAGTTCTAAAACCTCAACCATAGAAAATACAAATAAGAACCAAGAAAGATGGTGTCAAATATGCAAAGGTTTGAGCTCTCTATGAACGATGCGAACAAGTTACTAACCCGAGAACCCCCTTGATAGTACGGTTATCAAACCTATAACCGGTCTCTCAACAACCACCTTGAGACCGGCAAAATAGAAAACCTATCAAATTGTTATACCTTTGCCTTGCGCATTCCACTTGAGTTAGATGATGACAATCATGTCCGCCTCAAGATGGAACATCTTTCTTGATTTCATTTGCTTGGTGAAGACTTGCAAATTGCTCCCCCATACTCCACTATGGGAAAGCCTCGTTTAGAAATATCTTCACATGTCCATTACACCAAAATGGACGGCAAGATTCAAGCATGTAATCTTCGAGATGCTCATCTTGAACTTGCACTTCTCAATCTTGATGATGATCAACACTTGATGTCATCCTCTCATGGGCTACACGAAATCTTCCTTTTATGCAAGCCCATGTAAAGATACCTAACCACATATAGAAGCACCAAACACATATATCATGGGTTAGTTCACAAAGCACAATTGACAATTGCTTACCATACCACAAGATCACTTGATCTCACTTGGTACACCATATATGCTTTGCGAGTTGATCAACTTGAATCCAATCTTTGTACTTTGTCTTGATCAACCTTGTATCTTTTATTCTAGATTCATTATGATGATGTCTTGGAGGTAAGCATGAATGCTCACACAATCTTCATTTCTCCAAGACACACTCCATTAAAAGTCTCAACTCTCACATGACCATTCTTCGGATCACACCTTGAACACCACTTTGGCCATCACTTAATATTCTTCATGCTCTATCACAAATCTTGAGATACATAATGAATTCTTCACTTGCTTGCATGCTCAAAGACTTAGTCAACTAGGCTCAACACATAAGTCCATCATGACCTCGACTTAGAGCCTTATGTTGAATTCTCTCTTGAAATCAAACACTCAAGATCTTGATCTTTCATGGCTCAACACATAAGCTAGAGTATGTCTTTCTTTGAGTTCCATACACAAACTCCATCATCATTTATTCTCATTGATCATATCATATTCATCTCTTCATATCAATGATCTTGATGCCAATATTCAACCTATATCGTTATCTTCATGGCATCAACCTTGAATCCAACACATGGACTTCATATCATTACCTATGGAAAAGCCCTTCAAATATAACTCAATGAAACCATTAGTCCATAGGGATTGTCATTAATTACCAAAACCACACATGGGGGCTCCATGCACTTTCAATCTCCCCCATTTTGGTAATTGATGACAATCTCAACAAGAGGGTTTATATAATGAATATTGAAAACAAGTATGCAACTTATCCGAGAATAAATTGTATACAAGAGGTTTATTTGATATGATCAAGTATCACGAAGATACTAGCCCATATCAAAACTAGTTGTACTTACATCAACCACTACCAAAGAAGGTGATGTGAGTAGAACCATAATATATAGAGCAAACTCCCCCACAATATATGCACGTGTGATGAACTTGAATTTCATTACATACATTGGCAAGATTAACCTTTGGTGGAGTTTACACTATATATTAAACCATGCAAAACATCAATCAAAGATAGATATGCATGAAAGGCAAACACTTAAGAGCAAACCAACCTTAAGCATAAAACCATTTCCCTTAAACCCTCTAAACTTCTCCCCCATTGTCAACAATTGCCGAAATGGACGAAAAATCTAAAGAGCCAATATAGTATGAGCTCCTCCCCAAGATGTGCATATCTCATAAAATGAGTGGAATAAAATGCACTTATCCAATGACGAATAAATGGAGGAATTCAAACCATATTGAGGATCCAAATAATACAAAGAGAAGATATGTGAGCGGCATCAACATAAGAAGCAAATAAACCATAAGGATCCAAAGAACATATTTTGGACATGATATAGATATGAGTGCACGATAAGTTTATCAAGACAAACTTGGATCCAAAACATATTCACGAAATATGAGTGCACGAAGATGCAATCAAGTAAGACAAGCACTCATAAATCAAATTCTTTCCGAAACCACCAAAAACACAACACAAAGAAAGATGGACGGCTAAGAACGAGATGTCAAGGGGAGATAAGCTTTCTCATGTGTATAAGTTTCTTAGTGGACAAAACATCAAGATGAAGAATCCACAAAGAAACATGCACACACAAAATAGTTACTTTAAAAGGGATACCATGATATCCGAGAAACAAGTCATAAACTATACCAATAAGATCATTGCATAAAAGCATATACATATATAGCACAAGGCTTGATGTATCTCATTGTATAATAATGAACTTCAACCACTTAAACCTCAATAAAATCACAACTAGCAATAAGGGAATAAAAGATAGTTGGGATGCCTTGAGGAAGGCAACAAGTATCACAAAGGTTGAATAAATTTGCAACTTCATCAATATTGCACATGTGAGCATCATGAGTAAAGGATATGCAATAAAATTGCGAAGTTGACATATTTAGGATTACTCCCAAAGATATGCAATCATCTCAAATTTCCCACATTTGCAATAAAGAGTTTTCTTTAAAACCTTTTAAAGAACCAAAATATTTTGCAAATAAAGATATTCATGCCAAGATGCAACCTACACAAGGTTGAAAGCTATACATGAATGCATGAAGTGAATACTTGTTACCGAGATAGCATTGGTATGATGTAGTAGGTAAGAGTTTATTGACCATCCTAGCTTGGCTCCAATTTACACATGGTGAGAACACCTTCCATATAGTTGAGACAAGCATCCATTGCATCTCCAATGTACCTAAAACAACATTCAAGTACATTTTGGTCCCCAAACTTATTGGGTCCAAAGTAGTTAGAATAACTACAATACATTGGGAAAACTCCGTATAAATATGTGCATATTTAAGATGAAATTTGAATTTCATGCACATCTTAGCCATTTAGGATTTGATGGAGTCTACCCAATATATTGGATCAAGTAAACCAAGCATGCCATTAAATATACATATAATAAATATGCACGCACAAGACTTTCAAGATCCAAAGAAGATACATTTGGACAAAACACCAAGAAATCCAAGAAGACACAAATAGCGTGTCAAAACAATTTGTTGTCCAAATTATATCAAAGAATCAAACCAAC
This sequence comes from Poa pratensis, assembly GCA_947311845.1. Lineage (NCBI taxonomy): Eukaryota > Viridiplantae > Streptophyta > Magnoliopsida > Poales > Poaceae > Poa > Poa pratensis. The sequence continues at coordinate 10,240,168 of CAMZMU010000091.1, forward strand.
AAAGATTGATCCACAAGTTCAACATATGAACAAAATAAAAAAAAATTGAGCAAACATGATGAAACAAACACACAAACTCAAACACTTATCTCATTCAAGAAGATAAAACATAGAAGAAGGAATGAGATAGCAAACTCCCAAAAGAGAGCAAGGTTCCAACAAAACAAAACCAAACCTCCACACTTTTCACAATGGCACAAGCTAGGTACCAAAAAGGATTTTTGTCTTCCATCAAAACACACTTGAAAAGACAAAAAGAAGTTATGATAAGAGTGTAAAGAGAGTGTTCTCAAAGATATAGAATAGCTCCCCCAAGATGTGTGCATTATCTAGAATTTTGCATTTGAATACAAAATGCACACAAATGGGATCAATGCCTCTCCTATACCAATTAAATCACTAAACAAAAACCAATATGAAGACAATCTACAAATTCCACCACAAATGTGAATGTCACTTGTCAAGGACAAGGAGTATATGAATTATTTCTTGGCGGTAGTTTGCAAGGATATTCAAGATCATCTTCACAACGAAAAAGCATATGGGAAAGGATACAATTTAAGCGCAATGCTTAGATAGATAGATGTTGTTGATAGCTTCAAATATGCACACGATTATGCAAAGCAATTATTATATAACTTGAAGCAAACGGTTTCCCAAAAGATAAGAAGAACACATTGGAGGAAAACCGTACCAAGAACATCCCAAACAAGATCCAAAAGATGAGCAAATAAAATCATTCTAGCAAATTGGAACTTGTTTGAGAAACATGCCACATAGGAACAAGATAATTTACAATATCAATTCTAAGTGACAATACCTCACATGTTCACATTTTCTAGGCTTGTAATATGCACATAGCTTATTACTCCCCCATAATGTGATAATCCATTTTTATCAACAAGAGGCAAATAAAATCCAACTAGAGATAATTCATGGACGTTATAGAATTTGAATTTCTCATGAGCATGACATACCACATAGAGACTAGATAATCTTGATATATCAACACTAAGTGGTAGTCCTCACGTATGCACATTTTTAGGGTTATGAAGGCCAAAGCACATCACTCCCCCAAAATGGGATAGTCCATTAATCTCTCAAAGAGCCAAGTAAGATATAAACAAAATATAATAAAGGCTCAACACAAACTCACACTACATGTTGTGCAAACCAAAATACACACTTGATTACTCAAGATAAGTAAGTAGAGAGCACAACATATACAAACACATGAAAGGAACAAAGCCAACACATGCAAAGGGGCAAGCAACTTTCAATGTATATATAGTTTAAATACAAGTTACCGCAAGGAGGAACATTGGATATGAGATAGAGACATTATAATCCAAATGACTTGGCTTGAGAAAATATAATTAATGAAGGTCCCTTAATTCTTCATGATGTATCCAAGTCTCCAATGCCCTCCTCCAACACCTATTGATCAAGTTTGAGTTTGTTGGTCCCCAACCAAGTTGGGTCCTAAGAAGTTAGTCACAATAGGCTTGGCAACCCAAATGGTTCTTTTCTTGAAACCACTTTGAGTACCAACAAACTTGGCAAACACATTGCCACCCTTATCCTTTAAGAGAATAATCATCATCAATAATGATAGGGTTTGATAAGGTACCGTTAGAACATGATGAAGCAAAGTGCCCCTTCTCACGGCATAAATAGCAACAAGTGCTCCCCTTGCTTTTCTTCTTTGATTTCTTGACTTGGGAGCATTAGCTTGAATCTTCTTGGGAAGTAGACTCTCTACAACTTGAGGTTGGACTTTATCTTGATCTTGTGGCCGCTTCCCTTGTTGATTCTCACTCAAGTGCTTCTTCTTCAATGGGCAAGATCTAACATGATGCCCTTCAACCTTGCACTTGAAGCAAATGATCTTGGCCGAATTCTTGACTTCATCTTGACCCTTCTTCTTGTTGCTCTTGGACTTGTTCTTGTTATTGGAGTTAAATCCAAGTCCACTCTTGTCATTGGGGGATTGATGCACACTCAACATTTTGTCAAGTGTGGATTTCCCTTCATGACGCTTTTCCAAGTCTTTCTTCAAAGAAGTGACTTGGGCCTTGAGCTCTTTGATTTCCTCTACATGGTTAGTGACAACACAAGTACTAGAGAAGTAGAAACTTCATTGTTAGAGCAACAAGGCAAAGCAAGCAATTCATCACAAGATGTGGCAACATTATGTCTAGATGAATTACTAGGACTAGCACATAACAATATAGCATTTTGAGTAGAAGTAGTGCTAATGTCCACATGAGGCTCACAATATTTACCTTAGTGATACTTGCCTCATGAGCCAACTTAAGCCCATCATAGGAGATTAGAAGATCCTCATGAGAGCTCAAGAGCTTTTCATGACTTTCTTCCAATTTCCTATAATTGCTAGTTAGCAACTCAAGTTGAGCTTTAGATCAACATTCTCCTTTAATATAGATGCTTCACAAGAGTGGAGTTAGTAGCACAAGCATCACTAATAGATTTAGCATTTTCAAGCTTATAGGTTTCAAAAGATTGAGATAAAGAAGCACTAGTATGTTTCTCATCACGGAGCTCTTGCATAAGGAGATTGAATCTCAATTTCCCGTCATTAACAAGGGATTTCAAATCTTTAATGGTTTCCTTGTTTTCAACAATGGTATCCATTAGAAATTCGAATTTAGCACGAGCATTTGTATTACCACGAAGAGAAGCATACACCATGCCCAACTCATGCATAAGAGCATCATCAAATTCATCCTCATCATCATCACTCTCATCATTACGAGATATGTTGGGATTCAAAGTAGGAGTTACCTTCGAACCTCTAGCCATAAGGCACATGTGAACTTTTGGGGATGATGAGGAACCATCTTGTGGCATGTCACTTATTGGTGAAGTGGATGGCATTGAAGATTCTTCACAACCGGAGGTGGAAGCGACTTGGAGCTCTTCAATATGTGACGGTGAAAAGAGCTCCTCGGAAAGATAATCAACCTCAAGAGAATTGGACCCACCATATTTTTCTTCTAGCTTGGTCCACATTTCATGAGAGGACTTGCACTTCGAGACATTCAAGAAAACATAAATCTGAAAACTCAAATGATGAAGAAACTTGTTATATACTAGAGCTTCGAGATGTAAGTTTTCTCATCCTCTAAAGATAGATTTTGTGGATCCATTGGAGGAGAAAAACCTACATCAGAAATTGCTCTATATTTGGACACAAGGTCCGAAGATTGCAAAGCATATAATTTCTCCATAAGAAATAATTTGTGCCATCGAATATAATTGTGTCATTGTGCACTAAGCCACTAGCCGACATCTTTTCACTCTAGGCGGTGAAGCCTAAACAAGAGAGACCTTGCTCTGATACCAATTGAAAGATCGAGATGTCGCCTAGAGGGGGGGGTGAATAGGCGTTTTTAAAATCAATTACGGATTTGGCTTGAAAGAATGCGGAAATAAACTATCGTTTAGTTTTCAATCACAAATCCTAAATATGCTAGGCTCAACTAAGTGCACCAACAACTTAAGCTAAACAAGATGAGCACAAGAGATATATCACAAGTGATAAACAAGATATATATAACTTCAAGCACGAAGGCTATCACAAGGAAGTAAACTCGGGTATAGAAATAACCGAGGCACGCGGAGACGAAGATGTATCCCGATGTTCCCTTCCACGAAGAAAGGTAGTCACCGTTGGAGAGGTGCGGGATACCACGAAGACACCCGAACGCCACGAAGGCTCACCTTCTTCTCCAAGCCCCCACACGAAGCAAGGGCCTTTTCCTTACGGTTAGCTTTTCCTCCACTCCGGAGATGGCAAGCTCCACAACCACTTCACAATCCCACGAAGGAGAAGACCCGGGCCTCTTCACAATCTTCCACGAAGAGGTCACCGCGGTCACAACCACCAAACCGTCTAGGAGGTCACCCTCCAAGAGTAACAAGCACTCGGGCTCTCACTCGAACTAATCGAACCGGAGAGCTCAAAACTATGCAACAAATGCAAAGCAAGAACACAAGAGGTGCTCAAATCCTTCTCTCTCGAATTCCACCGAAGCAACAAGTGCTAGGGAGCAATAGGAGAGGAAGAACAAGGAGGAGGTCAACCAATGACTCCAAGATCTAAATCCCAAGGGATTCCCCTCACTAAGAAAGGAATTTGATTGGTGAAGATGTGGATCCAAATCCCCTCTCTCTTTTCCCTCAAAAGGATGCAAGAATCATAGGAGGGATGGAGAGGAAGCAAGCTTTCTTCAAGGTCAACAATGGAGGTGAGAGAGTGTCAAAAAGCTAAGAAAACCGTTGGGGAAGAAGACCTATATATAGGGATAGAAGAAATCTTCCCGTTACACAGTTTTCGCACTTTCCGGTGCCAGACCCGGAAAATTCCGGAATTCATACCGGACTTAAAAACAGCTACTGGACTCACCCAGAATCGCCCGGTATACACCCGGAAATCATCCCGGAATTGACCCGGTGCCAGACCCGGAAAATTCCGGATCTGAACCGGATTCAAAAACAGTAAAACCAGTCATACGAAAAACGCAATATCTTTTGCATACGGAATCCGTTTTCGATGAACTCAGGCTTGTTTTGAAGATAACAACGAGCTCAAGTTCCTCATGCAGAGAAACACCAAATAAAAACAAAGGAGGATAGAACCAAATGGGGAGAGGTGTAACCTCTCATTAAATGAAGAACCGGTAAAACCTCCAACACCAAAAACGCAATAAGATTTTCATACGAAATCCGTTTTTGGTAAACTTAAGCTTGTCATGAAGATGACAACAAGTTCTAAAACCTCAACCATAGAAAATACAAATAAGAACCAAGAAAGATGGTGTCAAATATGCAAAGGTTTGAGCTCTCTATGAACGATGCGAACAAGTTACTAACCCGAGAACCCCCTTGATAGTACGGTTATCAAACCTATAACCCGGTCTCTCAACAACCACCTTGAGACCGGCAAAATAGAAAACCTATCAAATTGTTATACCTTTGCCTTGCGCATTCCACTTGAGTTAGATGATGACAATCATGTCCGCCTCAAGATGGAACATCTTTCTTGATTTCATTTGCTTGGTGAAGACTTGCAAATTGCTCCCCCATACTCCACTATGGGAAAGCCTCGTTTAGAAATATCTTCACATGTCCATTACACCAAAATGGACGGCAAGATTCAAGCATGTAATCTTCGAGATGCTCATCTTGAACTTGCACTTCTCAATCTTGATGATGATCAACACTTGATGTCATCCTCTCATGGGCTACACGAAATCTTCCTTTTGATGCAAGCCCATGTAAAGATACCTAACCACATATAGAAACACCAAACACATATATCATGGGTTAGTTCACAAAGCACAATTGACCAATGCTTACCATACCACAAGATCACTTGATCTCACTTGGTACACCATATATGCTTTGCGAGTTGATCAACTTGAATCCAATCTTTGTACTTTGTCTTGATCAACCTTGTATCTTTTATTATAGATTCATTATGATGATGTCTTGGAGGTAAGCATGAATGCTCACACAATCTTCATTTCTCCAAGACACACTCCATTAAAAGGCTCAACTCTCACATGACCATTCTTCGGATCACACCTTGAACACCACTTTGGCCATCACTTAATATTCTTCATGCTCTATCACAATATCTTGAGATACATAATGAATTCTTCACTTGCTCGCATGCTCAAAGACTTAGTCAACTAGGGCTCAACACATAAGTCCATCATGACCTCGACTTAGAGCCTTATGTTGAATTCTCCTCTTGAAATCAAACACTCAAGATCTTGATCTTTCATGGCTCAACACATAAGCTAGAGTATGTCTTTCTTTGAGTTCCATACACTAACTCCTTAATTACATCAATTATTCTCATTGATCATATCATATTCATCTCTTCATATCAATGATCTTGATGCCAATACTCAACCTATCTCTTTATCTTCATGGCATCAACCTTGAATCCAACACATGGACTTCATACCATTACCTATGGAAAAGCCCTTCAAATATAACTCAATGAAACCATTAGTCCATAGGGATTGTCATTAATTACCAAAACCACACATGGGGGCTCCATGCACTTTCACCCTCCAATCAAGAGGGCAAGGTCTCCACACGATGGATCCACGTGTTTTTCAGTGGCACTTTTAATTTCTAGATGTATTTGCGAAGGAAAGGTGTGTGACCATCTAGTAAATCTAGATACATCGATTTTGTTGTGTATTTCCCATTATTAGTTCATCCCCAAACAAACCTATCGTTGTCTAGAGATAACTCAACATCCATTAACTGGTTTACTAAATGGAGCCAAGAATTCCATTTATTACCAGTTAGTGCTCTTCTGAATGCTATATCCGGATGAGCAACCACCAACACAGAGTGCACTGAAACATATTTTCGTTGGACAATGTTATATAGCGATGGATATTGTTGGGACAAAGGTGTAGCACCTGACCATATGTCTTCCCAGAACCTTGTGTTCTGTCCTTTGACTACCACAAAAGAACCTGTAGAGAAGAAATCATCCTTAACTCCCATTAGGCCCTTCCAGAAATCTTGAATCAGTAGGTTTTGCTTGCACCTAAGAGAGTGAGAAAATTGCAGAAAACCACCACAATTCGTGGTTCGGTTGCAAAAGACCACCGGTTTCCAGCAAATTCGGAAATAACCACCGCTTTTGAATGACACCGTTGCAAAAACCACCGTTTTTTCCTGTGACCACGTTTTAGCCGAATTGACGCTGTTTATGACAGGTCTGGCCCACTGGCAAGCGTGACGTGGCGAGTGTAAATTTTGCGAAAAAATCGTCCATAATTATTTCTCTTTTTTCTTTTATTTTTTTCCTCATGAGAGCGTTGACCCAATCTCAGGATCCGATCCGATCCAATCTCAGCAGACTCAAGCAGAAAAAAGAGAAATAAAAGAAAACAGACAGAGAAATAATTAATTACGGCGTCGTATCGATCGGCTGTGGCCGGCGCTCCGGCGGCCGCGCCCGCGCCGTGGCGGCCGCGCCCCTGGCCGGCGCTCGCCCGCGCCGTGGCGGCCGCGCCGTGGCCGGCGCTCCGGCGGCCGCGCCCCTGGCCCGCGCCCCTGGCCGGCGCTCCGGCGGCCACGCCCGCGCCGTGGCGGCCGGCGCTCGCCCGAGCCCGCGCCCCTGGCCGGCGCTCGCCCGCGCCCGCGCCGTGGCCGGCCGGCGCTCCGCTTCGGCTTCTTCTTCGACGCCGCGTCACCACCGCCGCCGACGACCTCGCCGCCGGCGTAGCTGTCAGAGTTCCACGAGTACTTGTACGTGGGCGCGAAGGTGATTACGCCCTCGCTGCAGGCTCGCCGCCGGCCGCAGCAGCGTGGCATCGGACGCCATGGCCGTGCGGCCGCCGGTTCTTGCTGCAGCCACAGCGCCGTGGCGGCCGTGCCGTGTAATTTTTTTTTATTTTTTTAAAGGGAACGAGCTGGCAAAAATTTTGTGGAGGACTTTTGTGCAAATGTAGCCTGCGCCACGTCACGCCTGCCAGTGGGCCAGACCTGTCATAAACAGCGTCAATTCGGCTAAAACGTGGTCACAGGAAAAAAAACGGTGGTTTTTGCAACTGTGTCATTCAAAAGCGGTGGTTATTTGCGAATTTGCTGGAAACCGGTGGTCTTTTGCAACCGAACCACGAATTGTGGTGGTTTTCTGCAATTTTCTCTAAGAGAGTGATTTGTTATGGAGATTTTTTTTTTTCAACAATTCTTGCCAAACTCCATCCTCGTTACGAATAGTTCAACTTGATCATTTGGTCTACAAATGATATTCCATTTTGTTAACCGGTATTTCTTTTTACGACCATCACTTGTCTTTACGAGTAGTTCCTTGCAAGATTGTGGGTTGGTGCCCTGCATGTAGCAACATTATTTCTCTAATTTTTTTAAAAAAAGCCTTTTCATTTTGTTTGATTTTTGGAAGAACATACCCGACATTCAAAAAATACCCTTGAAGCTATTCCGAGATAGTTCTAACGTTCTAAATGGCAAGTAATTTTACTGTTTTAAGAAAACTTTAGAGGGCGGGTGTATAATTCTTAAGAATATCAAACTGAATTTGATTTTGTCAGCTTATCTTTAAAAAAAAAGTCATAACAAAGCGGATCTTTTTGGATGTACGGTACCAAGAAAAGAGGCTTTAAACTAATTCGAATGGATTTTTTTTTTCAATACATTGGTGCATGCAGAAATCCAAGGGTAAGTTTTAAACATTGGTTGCAACCTACCATGAGAGGACAGGAGAGGAGCGCGGTCGCAAGGTCCGGCCCTTCGTAGCCGTTCAAATTGACACCTATTTTTAGACTTATCTCCATTTGTCTCGGCCGCGCGCGCCGGCGCCAACCTCTGCCCTCCTCCTTGTCCGTCCGCCATTCCATCGTTTGCCTCTCTGACGCACCACCATACGTACCCAGCTGGTTAATCTCTCATCGACGTCCTCCTCCATTTCTCTTGAGGCGGCCTCTCTCTGGTCAGGGAGGAGGGGGCCACAAGGTTAATTCTCAAGATGTGTCTGGAGCTGGATAGAGTCCTGATGTTGCGAGGCGCCGTGCTTGCCACCGTCGTTGGCCTCGCCGCCGCTGCCGGATTCATCTCAAGTTGGTCCACGGTCATCCTCGTTATGTCGCTTGATAATGAATTTGATTGACGTGATTCAGTTTTCTGGACACGTGGTTTGATCTGTCTGACCATTCTGCCGTTTCCATCGCCTGGATGCAGATGATGCGCTCCAATCGCATAGCGCCGCCGGCCGGAGCTTGCTACAGACCAAGAAGGGTAAGTAAAAAAATTCACTCTCCTCTCGAACATCTCCTGTTCTTGGGAGATTTTTGGCCTCGCAAGCTGGCTGACATTGCCCGGTGATTCCCCGCACGCGGCACGCAGATTGCCCGGTGACCTTCGAGGGGGCGAACTACACGCTCATCACGAGCCGGTGCAAGGGTCCCCTGTACCAGCCGGCGCTGTGCTGCTCGGCGCTCACAGACTTCGCCTGCCCCTACGGCATCTACATCAACGACGTCTCCACCAACTGCGCCGCCACCATGTTCAGCATGATCCACCTCTACGGCAAGTACCCCACGGGCCTCTTCGCCAACACCTGCAAGGGGGACAACAACGGCCTCAAATGCCCCGACGACGTCCCGCAGGTCCAGCCGGGCCAGGAGGGCAAGAGCTCCGCCGCCGTTGCTAACGTTGCGCAGGCGGCGCTCGTCGCAGCCGGCGCCGTCGCGTTGTCTCTGTTCATTGTATTGTCCTGATCGGAGCGGCCGGACCGGCTTGTCGCCATGATCAGAAAGCACTCGTGTATGCGCTTGTGCGTTCAGTCCGATCTGTTGCATGCATGCATGAGTTTCCGGTCACATGTAAATTCTCGATCCCTCACAGGGTGGTAATTCACCAATTAATCTTTTGAATCCTTCTTTCAACGCTAGATCGGGTTTGTGTGGACATATAGCATGCAGTACAGCAGTAGCGTCCCTTATGTTTTTAGTGCACTATCACTACGGGAAACCGTCAAAACGCCGACGGCCGTCCTGTACGCCGACGGCCAAATGTCGGGGCCGTCGGCGTACAACACGGGCTAGGGCAGACGACGAACAGGCCGTCGGCGTACGAAGCGCCGTCGGCGTAGAATTACATCCCCGATGGCTGCCGTCGGCGTTCTAAATCCCGTCGGCGTACAAAAGGCGACATAACGGAACCGTCCAGCGTCGTTGATACGCCGACGGCTGCCGTCGGCGTTTAGTTGTTTTTTTAAATTTATTTTCGTATATAATATTCATTTATTTATTTCTCTACATAATATTTAATGTAGTTGTAATTTATATATATATTGGACCTATAATTGCCCTCCCAATTTCAGTATCCCACCCCGTAAAATAAAGTGATGCCGGTGATGTCGGTCACACCTAGAAGTAGATTCTTGCACAGGTACAACACACAACACACTTGTATACATATGGTATGTCACAAGCTAGGTTTGGGTGGGGTTCCGACGCTCCGGGGCCCCGCTTCGGTGAAACCCTGAATCCTCTGGAAAAACCCTAACGTTTCCGTCTACCCCCATAGACTTGCGTCGAAAGGGGGTAGCCCAGTGGACTTTTTTGCTTGGTTGTGTTATGTTAGGCCATAGTAACATGAGAAACCAAAGTCTACCCCAAATCGACACACGATTCCATCCGGTTCGCCCGAAAGGGGAGTTTTCACCTCTAAGTGCAGAAACTAACTAGAGAGAGTGAAGCCGGTGATGTCGGTCACACCTAGGAGTAGATTCTTGCACATTTACAACACACAACACACTTGTATACATATGGTATGTCACAAGCTAGGTTTGGGTGGGGTTCCGACGCTCCGGGGCCCCGCTTCGGTGAAACCCTGAATCCTCTGGAAAAACCCTAACGTTTCCGTCTACCCCCATAGACGTGCGTCGAAAGGGGGTAGCCCAGTGGACTTTTTTGCTTGGTTGTGTTATGTTAGGCCATAGGAACATGAGAAACCAAAGTCTACCCCAAATCGACACACGATTCCATCCGGTTCGCCCGAAAGGGGAGTTTTCACCTCTAAGTGCAGAAACTAACTAGAGAGAGTGAAGCCGGTGATGTCGGTCACACCTAGGAGTAGATTCTTGCACATTTACAACACACAACACACTTGTATACATATGGTATGTCACAAGCTAGGTTTGGGTGGGGTTCCGACGCTCCGGGGCCCCGCTTCGGTGAAACCCTGAATCCTCTGGAAAAACCCTAACGTTTCCGTCTACCCCCATAGACGTGCGTCGAAAGGGGGTAGCCCAGTGGACTTTTTTGCTTGGTTGTGTTATGTTAGGCCATAGGAACATGAGAAACCAAAGTCTACCCCAAATCGACACACGATTCCATCCGGTTCGCCGAAAGGGGAGTTTTCACCTCTAAGTGCAGAAACTAACTAGAGAGAGTGAAGCCGGTGATGTCGGTCACACCTAGGAGTAGATTCTTGCACATTTACAACACACAACACACTTGTATACATATGGTATGTCACAAGCTAGGTTTGGGTGGGGTTCCGACGCTCCGGGGCCCCGCTTCGTTGAAACCCTGAATCCTCTGGAAAAACCCTAACGTTTCCGTCTACCCCCATAGACGTGCGTCGAAAGGGGGTAGCCCAGTGGACTTTTTTGCTTGGTTGTGTTATGTTAGGCCATAGGAACATGAGAAACCAAAGTCTACCCCAAATCGACACACGATTCCATCCGGTTCGCCCGAAAGGGGAGTTTTCACCTCTAAGTGCAGAAACTAACTAGAGAGAGTGAAGCCAGTGATGTCGGTCACACCTAGGAGTAGATTCTTGCACATTTACAACACACAACACACTTGTATACATATGGTATGTCACAAGCTAGGTTTGGGTGGGGTTCCGACGCTCCGGGGCCCCGCTTCGGTGAAACCCTGAATCCTCTGGAAAAACCCTAACGTTTCCGTCTACCCCCATAGACGTGCGTCGAAAGGGGGTAGCCCAGTGGACTTTTTTGCTTGGTTGTGTTATGTTAGGCCATAGGAACATGAGAAACCAAAGTCTACCCCAAATCGACACACGATTCCATCCGGTTCGCCCGAAAGGGGAGTTTTCACCTCTAAGTGCAGAAACTAACTAGAGAGAGTGAAGCCGGTGATGTCGGTCACACCTAGGAGTAGATTCTTGCACATTTACAACACACAACACACTTGTATACATATGGTATGTCACAAGCTAGGTTTGGGTGGGGTTCCGACGCTCCGGGGCCCCGCTTCGGTGAAACCCTGAATCCGCTGGAAAAACCCTAACGTTTCCGTCTACCCCCATAGACGTGCGTCGAAAGGGGTAGCCCAGTGGACTTTTTTGCTTGGTTGTGTTATGTTAGGCCATAGGAACATGAGAAACCAAAGTCTACCCCAAATCGACACACGATTCCATCCGGTTCGCCCGAAAGGGGAGTTTTCACCTCTAAGTGCAGAAACTAACTAGAGAGAGTGAAGCCGGTGATGTCGGTCACACCTAGGAGTAGATTCTTGCACATTTACAACACACAACACACTTGTATACATATGGTATGTCACAAGCTAGGTTTGGGTGGGGTTCCGACGCTCCGGGGCCCCGCTTCGGTGAAACCCTGAATCCGCTGGAAAAACCCTAACGTTTCCGTCTACCCCCATAGACGTGCGTCGAAAGGGGGTAGCCCAGTGGACTTTTTTGCTTGGTTGTGTTATGTTAGGCCATAGGAACATGAGAAACCAAAGTCTACCCCAAATCGACACACGATTCCATCCGGTTCGCCCGAAAGGGGAGTTTTCACCTCTAAGTGCAGAAACTAACTAGAGAGAGTGAAGCCGGTGATGTCGGTCACACCTAGGAGTAGATTCTTGCACATTTACAACACACAACACACTTGTATACATATGGTATGTCACAAGCTAGGTTTGGGTGGGGTTCCGACGCTCCGGGGCCCCGCTTCGGTGAAACCCTGAATCCGCTGGAAAAACCCTAACGTTTCCGTCTACCCCCATAGACGTGCGTCGAAAGGGGTAGCCCAGTGGACTTTTTTGCTTGGTTGTGTTATGTTAGGCCATAGGAACATGAGAAACCAAAGTCTACCCCAAATCGACACACGATTCCATCCGGTTCGCCGAAAGGGGAGTTTTCACCTCTAAGTGCAGAAACTAACTAGAGAGAGTGAAGCCGGTGATGTCGGTCACACCTAGGAGTAGATTCTTGCACATTTACAACACACAACACACTTGTATACATATGGTATGTCACAAGCTAGGTTTGGGTGGGGTTCCGACGCTCCGGGGCCCCGCTTCGGTGAAACCCTGAATCCGCTGGAAAAACCCTAACGTTTCCGTCTACCCCCATAGACGTGCGTCGAAAGGGGGTAGCCCAGTGGACTTTTTTGCTTGGTTGTGTTATGTTAGGCCATAGGAACATGAGAAACCAAAGTCTACCCCAAATCGACACACGATTCCATCCGGATTACCCGACATGTCTCCTCCGTATCCAGGGACATCGGAGGCACCTCTTGTTGCGTTGTTCGTATCCGCGAGGGATGGAGCATATCTGTCCATTACTGAGCTCACTGCTACACCTTGCATAACCTGCTGTCCTCTCTCCACTAAATTATAAATTAGGGAATATATTGACAAAAAAAAAAAAGATGATACGCCGACGGCATTGCCGTCGGCGTAGTCTTATCCACTTAACCCACCCACCACTACGCCGACGGCATTGCCGTCGGCGTAGTATTATCCACTTACCAAAACGGCACGCTCCTCCTCCACACACACACCGTCCCCTTCGATCCCCTCCTCCCCGCGCTGCCCGCCGCCGCCACCTCCTCCCCGCGCTGCCCGCCTGCCCCTCGCCGCCGACACCTCCTCCCCGCGCCGCCCGCCCGCCCTCCCCGCGCCGTCCACCCGCCCCTCGCCGCCGCTTCCTCCTCCGCTCCCCGCCCCGGCCACCTCCTCCCAGCGCCGCCCATCCCCGCGCCGCCCGCCCGCCCGTCGTCGTCTCCTCCTCCGCGCCCCGCCCCGGCCTCCTCCTCCCCGCCCCGGCCACCTCCTCCTCGGGCTGCCGCGTCTCCCGAAGCTCCTTGGGCCACCGCGTCTCCAGAAGCTGCCCGGCCCAGCTCCTCCTTGCTCCGGCTGCCCCCGACGCCCCACCTCCTCCGGCGCCACCGGATGTAAGCCCACCTCCTCTTCTCCACATTTTAGGAGTAGGATTTTAGGGATTTTACATTTAGGGATTTTACATTTAGGGATTTTAGGAGTAGAAATTATAGATGGATTTTAGGAGTAGAAATGATTTAGGGATAGATGTAGTAAATAAAATGTTGTTGAAAATAGAAAATAACAAAATGATTTAGGGATAGATGTAGCAAATAAAATGTTGTTGAAAATAGAAAATAACAAAATGATTTAGGGATAGATGTAGCAAATAAAATGTTGTTGAAAATAGAAAATAACAAAATGATTTAGGGATAGATGTAGCAAATAAAATGTTGTTGAAAATAGAAAATAACAAAATGATTTAGGTATAGATGTAGAAAATAAAATGTTGTTGACAATTATTTTTCATATATTCATTTCATATATGACTAACCCTGTATCAAATGCTTTTACTTAACTAAGTATCATGTCGGAGCCGGAGCGAAAGTTTCGTGGTGTTCACCGGAGACCCACGAAGATCCCGACTTGGGCAGCTCAGATCACAGTGGATCACAGGAAGATCCAGCTTGGTACTTTCAGGTGCCCGTGGCAGGCGGCCCGCGCCTACGACTGCGCGGCGGTCCAGCACTTTGGGGCGAGAGCGATCCTCAACTTTGAGGATGAGCGGAGCGCGGCGCACATGTTAGCGCCAGATGGCATGAGGATCGCGACGAAGGCCGAGGAGAGGGAGCACCGGCAGGCAGAGAGGCTGCTCAGGGCGCGCCACCAGCGCGAGGATGACCCCTTGGTCAAGGATCTCCTCCTTGATCCCCAGGTGATGGCGGTCCAGTACCAGGTCTTGAGCGAGAGCCGGCAGCAGCGCGGGCAGGGCGAGGCCGGCCCCTCCGGCACGCAGCAGCAGGGCGAGGACTCTAGCAGCAGCCTGTCCTCTTGTTGGGGCCGCTTGGACGACGTCACTGACACCGGCGCGAGTCGAGTTTAGGATGTCTATCATCCTACCTGTCGTACTACTAGACTTATCTTGCTACCTGTTGTACTGCTAGACTTATCATACATGCTACCTATGTATTATTGTGCTACTTGTCTATATGTGTTATGTTAGCTAATATGGTTACATCGTTCTATGGTTTATTCTGTTTTATGTTTAATTATTAGGTAAAATGGAGGGATATTTGCTTATATATTTCGATTGTTTGTACTTTTCAGATGACGTAGCTTCCTCTCGGCCTTCTCCGGCCACCGATCACGCTTCGAGGGTATAAATCTTTCGCCTCTCTTGCTGCATAGGTTTATTTTGGTCTAGATCACCAAGTCAGTCGCGTAACCCGAGTCAGATCCCATCCGGAAGGGTTACAAATTTATAAATATGCAGGATTGTCCATCTTTGCATATTTATAACCGTAACACTTCCGGGTTGTCCTGTTGGACAGTCCGAGTACGTGTAGATCGGGTCGTGTTCCACGTTCTACCCCTTCCTGAGACGGAATTTCGGCAGCACCTCCCTGTTGTTCTTCGGATGCACACCCTCTCGGCTTGACAAGCTCGAGACGTGTATTCTGAAGAACAGCGGGGAGGTGCTGCCGAAATTCCGTCTCGGGTCGGGGTAGAACATGGGACACGACTCGATCTACACGTACTCGGGCGGGATAGGCCCCTACCTATTAGAAGTGTATGTGAACCCTTGCATGTTGTAAAAGATAAAATTTGGCCGTAATAAAATGGTGACATTGCATGCAAGAAAATAAAAATATGATGCATTTAATTTCATGTTATTATTATTTGGCTCACAGTAAAGCAGCAGAGGATGGCAGATAATGGGTGGATGTACAGTGGCCGAATTAGTTTGGTTGACAAAACAGATGAGTGGGTATGGAAGACGCATTTGTTAGTGAAGGAGTTAGCGCGTAAGGGTTCAGAGTCAGGCGCTCGTGGACAGTGCCCTTGCCCTCGTTGCAAGTTTCGTACACGTCAGGGAAAGGATGATATGATTAAACACCTCTTCTCTCGTGGGTATATGCCGAACTTCGTGACGACAGTCAACTTTGATGAGTACGAGCGCGAGAGTGGCAGGGTGATGCGGCAGCGGATCAATGGCAATGAAGATGATGGGATTAGAAACTGGCTAGATGATCTCCGTGCTGGCGACATGCCAGATTCGCCACCATCACAGGAGGAACCGGAGGAACCTCCAGAACCGGAGGAACCGCGTGAACCGGAGGACCCAGAGCCAACCGCGAAGGCCTTCTTTGCTATGATGGCCTCGTCTCAGAGGCCTCTGTACGAGGGTGCAAAAGTTTCTCAGCTCGATGCCATCTCGCAAGCACTAGCCAACAAGCTCCAGTATGGCAGCACCCGTTCATGCTTTGAAGCGCATCTGCAAACAACTGGTAACCTGTTGCCTGAAGGGCATTGTCTGCCTCAAAGCATGTACGAAACGAAGAAAATCCTGCGAGATCTCAGCATGGATTATCAGAAGATAGATTGTTGTCCAAAAGGATGCCTTTTGTTTTGGAAACAGTTTGCCAATGACAAGTACTGTATCTTGTGTAAGGCCTCTAGGTATCATGTGGTAAAAGGACCCGATGGTACGAAGACGCAGTCAAATGTCGCCATTAAGATTCTTCGTTACCTCCCATTCATACAAAGAATCAAGCGGCTTTACATGAACAAAGAGTCTGCCACACAGATGCAATGGCACAAAACGGGGAAGAGATACAAGGATGAGCACGACCGGGAATTGATGGGACATCCATCTGATGGTACGGCATGGAAGAACTTTGATGCGAACCACCCCGATGAGGCAGCAGATGCTCGAAACGTGAGAATCGCGATAGCAACCGATGGATTCAATCCATATGGTTTGTCGACTACCGCGTACAGCTGCTGGCCCGTGTTTGTTATTCCGCTCAATCTCCCTCCTGGAGCCCTAATGCAAAAGAAGACCATGTTCCTCTCGCTGATCATTCCAGGTCCTGAATATCCGGGGAAGAATTTAAGTATGTACATGCAGCCAATTGTGGATGATCTGAACCACTCTTGGCACCACGGGACGTTGACATATGATCGTGCATCGAAGACAAACTTCTTGATGAAAGTTTGGTATCACAATTCCATGCATGACATGCCCGGGTACGCCCTATTCTGCGGATGGTGTACAGCTGGTAAGTGGCCATGCCCAGTGTGCAGGAACCGACTTGAGTTCATGTGGCTAACGGCGGGACGGAAGTATTCCGCGTTTGACACACATCGAAAGTTCCTCAAAAGAGGGCATCCGTTTAGAGAAGACAAAAAGAACTTCAAGAAGGGCAGAGTTGAGCGTGAAGAAAAAGCGATACCAACTTTCGATGGTGCAGCTGTTGACGCCGAGCTAAGTGCTCTCGTGCCTGCTGGGGAAAAGGCCCACGATATGTGGGATATGGTGTGTCGCACAACTGGACTCACGTGGCAGGCTTGACGCAACTCGAATATTACAAGGACCTCGAACTTCCCCATAGCATCGATGTGATGCACACCGAAAAGAATGTTGGAGAGTCCCTCTTTCACACAATCCTGAACATTACCCCGAAGTCGAAGGATAATGTTAAGGCTAGAGTTGATGTTAAGAAGCTCTGTGATAGGGAGAGAATGCACATGAAGCCTCCTGAAGGCCGTCAAAAGAACTGGTTCAAGCCGCATGCTGACTTCTGCCTTAATAGTATGCAAAGGTCTGAGGCATTCCATTGGCTCAAATTCGTCGTGATGTTCCCTGATGGCTATTGTTCGAATATAAGTAAGGGAGTCAATATACAAACGGCAAAAGTCACCGGGCTCAAGAGTCACGACTATCATATATGGATTGAGCGGCTGCTACCGGTGATGGTTCGAGGGTATCTCCCCGACCGTGTCTGGCGAGTGCTCGCGGAGTTGAGCCATTTCTTCCGCACGCTCTGTGCTAAGCAAGTATGTCCCCTGATTATTCAGAAGCTGCATGAACTAGTGCCGGAGTTGCTGTGCAACTTAGAGACGATATTTCCGCCAGGCTTCTTTACTCCGATGGCACATCTTGTTGTGCATCTTGCGAATGAGGTACTCTTGGGTGGACCGGTGCAGTTTCGTTGGCAGTTTTGTATTGAGAGAGAGTTTAAGTATATTCGAACCAAATGTGGAAACAAAAATAAGATTGAGTCATCCATAGCCGAGGCAACTATCCTTCAGGAGATGGCAGACGCCAGGCTAACGTACTACCCCGATGATGTTCCCACTATGCATAACCAGGCCTCTCGGTACAATGTCGACGAGCCCAAGCGAGACCCCAAGCTCGTCCTCTTCCAGTGTCCCGGTGGCAAGAGCGGTGGCCAACAAGGTATAACTTGACCAATGATGAGCTGGAGTGCATAATGCTCTATGTGCTTATGAACATGAAGGAAGTGACCCACGACGAGCAGGGAGAAGAGGGCAGTTTCCTTAGGTAAAATGGGGAACAAATTACTTTGCAACTACTATCATGATTTCGTTCTAATACGTATTTTCTCCTTTTAGTCAATTCACGGATGAAATGTGGTCGGGAACATCAGATGGACCCAATGAAGCCGCGTTGGACACTCTTTTGAAAGAGCCTGCCCCCGGAAAGAAAAAATTCACGGTTTGGTTCAGGGAAAAGGTAATTTCAAACCTGTCCCTTCTACCTTGCAATTCGTGTATTATCCCTCTTACTAATGCACAAAACAATTTGTACTTGTAGGGAGCTGATCCCAACGTTGTGATGTCAGATGAGTTGAGATGTGTCTCCCAAGGTTGTAACCGTAGAGTCGAGAAGTATGAGAAGTATGATGTGAATGGGTACCGCTTCCATACAGAGCATCACCAGAACAGTCGGCCTAATGCAAAGACTATAAATACCGGGGTCTTCACCAAAGGAGCCGGTAATTATGATTACTACGGAAGGTTACAGAACGTATATGAGCTGACGTTCAATAACACGAACATATCACTCAAGCTTGTTGTGTTCAAATGCCACTGGTTCGACCCTGAGCATGGAACCAAAAGTACCCCTTCCATTGGGTTAGTTGAAGTTAAGCCTTCAACCACCTACAATGGATCCGATGTCTTTGTTGTGGCTCACCAAGCCTTTCAAGTTTATTATTTGCCCTACCCATGCAAGAAAGAGGGACTCATTGGTTGGGAAGTCGTGTTCCATGTATCGCCACGTGGTAAGCTACCCATGCCCTCCGAAGACGATTACAACAACATTGACCCTAAAACATACGAGGGGATTTTCTATCAAGAGGAACAAACCTTTGGGGACTTTGGCATACAAGGTCTTGAGGACCGCGAGGACAATGCACAAACAGGTGGTGACGTAGTGGTGAATCTAAAGGATATAGATATGCTCAACAAGTTACAGAGTGATAGTGATGACGATGATGAGCCTCCACCGTGCGAGGAGGTTCCAATATACAACACTCGTGATAGTGATGTTGATAGTGATGATGACAACCCAGGACTTAACTATGAGAGTGATGATTAGGGGTGAGGGTCTTTTATGTCCTTTTGCGTACTATTTACTTTTCAACATGCTTCTTCTTAATTGCATTACGTCTTTATTCTTATTTACTACATTTTTCAACATGCTTAAAGTTTATCCTTTCTCAATGCAGGTGATTGACCAAGATGAGCCAAGGCAAGGAATCATCGGCCTCGGGCTCTCGGGAGGTGTAGGATGTGTTCGGGTGTAGCGTGTGTGAATTCGAACTTGTTTGGAGTTTGTATGAATGCTTGGATGAATTTGAATCATGTTTGTGTCATTTGGATATGTATGTGTGTTTTATTTGATGTTTCTGTGATGTTTTATAATTTGTGCAATTTTAATTGTATTTAAAATGCGCCAGAAACCAGCAGCAAAAAATTTCAGAAACTGAAAATATGGTCAAGTCTACGCCGACGGCATTGCCGTCGGCGTAGTATGCTGCGGGGACGCACAGGATGGCGCCACGTCGACGCTGGAGGACCATATGGTCCTATACGCCGACGGCAATGCCGTCGGCGTAAGACTCCTCCCAGACGCACCAGATCAGCACACGTGGCAGCTAGGCCGACGGCACTGCCGTCGGCGTATAGGTGGAGCAGACGGAGACGTCAACGTTCCTTTTGTGGGTCCCACTTCAGATACGCCGACGGCGACGGATACGCCGACGGCATTGTTCGTACGCCGACAGCGTCCTACGCCGACGACGATACGCCGACGGCGGCCGTCGGCGTAGTACTACGCCGACGGCGATCGTTGCTACGCCGACGGCGGACCGCCGTCGGCGTTTTGGCTGTTTCCCGTAGTGTATGCTCCTGCAGCATAAAAAAATTATTGAAAATTTTCAAAAAATGGCGATATCATGCAACATGCAAGTACTATGTCAACATTTCCATATCCAAATTCTAAAGACAACTTAACAAACAAATAAGAATGACAAATCCGATTGTGCTATTCACTCTATATCTGAATTCGGTAGTAGTATTTATAACCTTTTTTCTTGATTTTCTTTCCTATTCACAGCCGGATGTATATTCTTTTTTAACAAGATGTGGAACAAAATTTTGGTTTTAAAATTTCAAAACTTTTTTCAGATTGCTGTACATATTTTTGTAGGGTCACATGAATGGTGCCAGTTCAAAAGTTACTATTACGAGAGAATTTTGTTACCTCCATAGAGCCATATATTTCAAAACTTTCAAAACTAGTGCTATGGGTGTATGCGCTAGACAATAAGGATGGCACTAAGGTTATACCTGCTTTTCTTCTCTTCCCCTCTCTCCCTCTCTTCCTTATCCGTTGAGAGTCCACCGCTGCCGCAGCCCAGATCCGGCCGCTCCCGTCGCCGGCGTTCGCGCTGGCCGACGTCGAGCTGGTCCTGGATGCTGGGTTCTCTTGTATAGCAGTAGTTTAGGCCGTAGGTTCGGCGAGTGGTCCTCTGAGGCGCTTGGCGTTTTGCCTCTTCTCTCGCCCCGAAGGTCTGGTTCTCCGGCGTACGGGCGCGGCGCTGGGTTCGTCTTCGATTCGTGCTGCACAAAGTCTCCAAGGTGGAGGGGATGTGGAGCTTACGAGCTGTCGACAGCCTTCTTCAATAAGCGTCTTGGCATCACTCTGCTTCACCTCGTTCTTGCTCTTCTGGCCGGCCTCGGTGGCGAGGGGAAGAGGAAGGGGGTCGTGCGGTGGGTGGTGCGCTGCAGCTACCCCGGCGGCGTTGCGAGTTCGCTGCCGGAGTGGAAGATCTTGAGGTGGTCTCGGGCTCCATGGTGGAGTTCATCTGCGTCAAGCTTCATCCGCTGCGGCTTCAATAAACTCGTCTACTGGTGGTTCTGGTGGCTTACTTCGTTGTCTCAGCTCCGGCCGGCCGTGGTGGCGAGGGGAGCGGCAGCTGGAGGCGGATGGTGGCTGGCTTGGGTGACGTCTCGTCGGCTGGAAGAGGGGTGGTCCTGTGGGGGTGGCACTGGGGCCGTGCGCGTTCATCGCGACAAGGTGCCGTCGCGCAGCGGCGGACGAGTCCTGCGGTCATCTACAGAGTGTGGCGGTGCTCTCTCCACGGCGGTTCGAGGTACGGCGACGGCGGCGTCGGCTAGGCGTCTTGGGAGCCGGCGAGGGATCTGATTGAAGTTTCTCCAGGGTGCTCAGGGTGCTTTGTGCATTTTGCAGGGCTCGTTTGTAATTTTCTTTTCTTTGTGGACTTGCCTGTGATTTGTACTGAGTTCTCTGTTATATGAATCAGATCCTTTTCAAAAAAAATAAGGTTATACCTGCGCCCTAACCACGACTTAACGGGCAGTGTATGGATACTACCCATGGATATAAAATTGTTCTCATACCCAACCCATACGGGTACGGTACCCACGTGTAACCATACCCGTGCGTAAAATTGTCATCCTTCTAGACAGACAGAGTACTTTGCAGGGTCTTGCAATGATTTGCAACAATTTTTGGGTACTTTGGCAGTTGATTTTATGAGTAGTTATTTGCAGCACTTCATAAATGGACACCATCTGGGCCTTGAGACTCTAGGTTTCTGCCCAAGATTTACGTATTTTTTTCGAAAAGGGGAAACTCGGCCTCTTCATCCATCGATGCACACAACATGTTTCTCCATTCTTACTAACATATACACGAGTCATATATGTTTCTATCCATGTATGTGCGTGGGTGTTGTTTTATGAGTTTGCTTTCGACGGTCATATGTAAATTTGAACCCTGGCCAAGGTGCTAATTTACGTGTTAAACTTTTATGTTTTCCTAGTTCTCGGGCGACCGACAAATAATTATTTCAATGTCACCACTAAGACATGTTTCGTCTAACTTCAGGATTCATGCAAGTGTAGAAAATATGATAAATCTTGATTTGATGACTTTCAGTCGTTGACCCGCGAAATAAATATTTATAAATCGACCGACCCATAGGCAGTCTCCTTGAATTTTTAGGCCCCTTTGCATTGTAGCATTTCCATATTAATTTTAGAAGATTTGAATCCTATGTAATTTTGTGTCCCCATCCATTGCATACACATGGCCATCGACAATGATACCTCACGTTGTCAGAAACCAACCTTGAACCCTAGCTGCCATCATTAGGTCACAATGCCCAGGCCGTGTCGAGCAGACAACCCCGGAGACAGGCTTCAGATCGTATCTGTGATTCGACACTCAATTTGAAATTATATGATAAAATGTAGATGTGTATTATATCAATTCCATGAATTTTTTCAGAACTTTTTATGACTTTTAGATATACTTTTTTGCAGTCTAGTGCACCGTTCCACCTCAAGGTGCGGCCTATCTAGTTTCCTCCACCAGAATATACTTTTATTGGCAAACCAAATTAACAAATGCTAGCCCCCAATTCACCAGTGCCATGTTTCTTTAACGCAAACATTCCTTTGAACCGATCAAGCCGAAAAGCATGGTCACCCTAATCTAGTCAATTTAGTGCGAGCTCCTGGAACTTTAGTATGTCGCTCAGATTCTTACTTTGCAAAGTGAGATATTTAAGGCGTTTTGATACACTAGAGCGACACTACCCGTCCAAATTAATCAAAGCTGTATACCCAGGGGCGGCGCCACCAGGGGGCGAGGTGGGGCGGCCGCCCCCCCTCAGCTCGGGCGATTTTTCCGACTACAGGTACTCTACGCCTGCTGTACGCTAAAAATACGTGAACGGGAGCGAAGAAAAAAGAAAAACTGGCAGATCCCCTCGCTCGCTCGGTCGCACCCTCGCCCAAACCTGCCCGCTCGGTCGCATCCTCTCGGTCGATCCCCTCGCTCGCTCGCCTCGCTCCCTCGATCCCCAATCCCTCGCAGTCTCGCACCACCCTTCCGCACGGCCGCCGTCGCCCTGCTCCCTGGTCTATCCCCCGCAGCGGCGCTGCCCCAGCTCGTCGCTCCTCCCTGCTAGATTCCCCAATCCCGTTCGCCCCTAACCCAGCTCGTCGATCCGCCGCAGGCCCGCAGCGGCGCTGCCCCAGCCTGTGCTGTCTCCGGGCGCCGGCGATGGACGGAGAAGTAGAGCCGGATTGGGAAGCTCTTCTAGCAGAGGTGAAGGCATTTGAGATGGAGAATCCGGAGGAAGCTGCAGAGCTAGCAGCGGAAACGGCTGCAGCCAAAGCAGCAGCTCGAAATTGCAGGCGGAGACGCGACGACGCCAACGACCAGCAACGGCAGGGAGGAGATGAGCAGGTTATTTCTCCATCTTTTGCATATTTCATGTCCATTGTTATTTGTTATGGGGGACTGATTGTTGTAGACTTGTAGCATAAATCTCAATTTTTTTGTCTATTTTTACAGGCTAGTGTTCTTGTTAATGAACTTTTTGATCTAGCAAATGTTGTTGCTGATCCTGCACTTCGGAGACCAATTGAAGAATTTGGTACTAAGGAAATCAGGGATCTCGTGAGAAGGGCATATTTGTCGAGAGGTCCAAGTCGCTTGATTGGCCATAGTTTTCCCAAGACACAAATTGGGGCAGATTGGAGAGCATTCTTAGATGCATGGTATGATAAATTTGATTGGTTAGAGTATAGTGTGGAGAAAGATGCTGCATATTGTTTCTATTGCTTTCTTTTCAAGCACTAGTGTACATTTTGGACATGATGCTTTCACAAAATCGGGGTTTAGAAATTGGAAGAAAGGTCCAGAACATTTTAGAAAGCATATTGGTGGAACAAACAGTATTCACAACAATGCAAGAAGACATTGTGAAGATTTTAGAAACCAAAAACAAAGTGTGTCATATGCTATTACTTGTCATGATGAGAAATGTGGGGACCCCGGACTAGCTGTCCGAAATACCCGATTATGCTTAACACAACGATCCCGTGATCAGTCTGTCGTTGCACATAATCCGAATTGAATACCAAAGTTTACATCCATTACAATACCGACTTAAAAGTCTTACATAAAAGGGTCATTTAGACCTAGTCTTACATAGGTGCCTTCATGGGCCAAACCAAAATATCAGCGGAAGCTACGGCGTAGACATCATTCTAACGACGACGACCCGACAGGCAGCTGACTTGGGGAGATCCTTAGTTCGCGTAGAAGTCGCCATACTCCTGCTCGGCGTAGTGCTCCTCCTCGTAGTCTGGCTAGGACAATAGCCAGGGACGAAACCAATATGAGTACATTTGAATGTACTCGCAAACTACCCCAACATGAGTATGCACTAGTTTAATTTTAGTCGACAACTTTTATTTATTTAAAACATCTCTATATCTTTAATGAAAAAGGTAAAAAGAATTTTATAACTATCTTTAAAGAAGTCATCATTTTTTATCTGTTTCTCCAAAACTCCTCCTTCTTCCGACCATAGCCCGTCATGGTCCACTTTCATCCAACCACCTCATACCGATCAGTTGGTATAGGTGTAGGAACAATCTCCACTTCATTTTTCTTTTTAAAACTCAATTCTTTAAAAAAAAAAAATTGCACATGGTCAAAGTAGGGCCTCCCAACTGTCCATATCCGAGGACTCGGCTATTCGAATAGTTTTAAAACCCTCTGCAGAGGTAGTACGCTTTTCCCACATCCATCCGGCAGCTCATCGTGTCCGCCACGTCTCGCCATACAGGTTGTATGCGAAGTAAGCCGCCGACCAAAGCCTCTCCTTTGCTCATGCTAGTATAGGACCCTTCCATATGATACCTTTCCATCCACACTTAACCCAGCCCGTCGGAATCTAAGTGTGAGGCCTCATAGTTTTGTCCGGCGGTTTATGGTGGAACCTTCTATCCTCCTCCTTATCTTTCAAAAGAGTTTGAGCGAGAACCCGGGTCAAGGTAGGTCCTCAGACCATCCCTTCATGCATAACGGAGTTATCTCCGTCGATGAGGTATCTCATACTAATAAGAGCAAATTATCTGACTAAGCCTTTTCCCATATATGGTAAATGTGGTCGCACAGGGTAAGATTGGTTGACGTAAGTACCAGGACACTGTGCATTTTTCATAAAAACATCTCCATTTTCCACATCTCCATTCCAACACCGACACCTCGGCATCTCATATCACACAAGTAATTTCAAAGGAGTTTTGAATAAACAACATTTATTTTTCTCATCCTATAATTTGATATAATTTCTACATCGGGTGGCAAAATAATTTTCATACACTTTGAAAAGGGTTTTATAAATCTTTGCCTTTTAAGAGTAAAACATGTGATGAAAGTAGATGCATATGTAGATAGGTGCAAGCTCAGGGAGTAGCTTGCCTTGCTGGGCAAAGTGGCCTTGGTCTTGATCTTCAGACTCAACAAACTCTTCCTCCTCGATAAATCCGACAGCGTTCTCGTCTAATTAATAAACAAGCAAATACAAACAATCACTAAACTACTCAAGCAATCATCTCAACATAACAATCATAAACATCACAAATAGCTACTACACACATCAAACAATACAATTTGGTTTTTAAATAATTGAATTAAACAATATTTATTTATGTCCAAATTATGGCAGAAACTTGTGGAACATGTTTAATTGCACAACTTGAGTTCTGTTGGTCGCAAAAATACAAACTAAAATTATATGGAAAGCTACTGATGTGTAGAAGACAACACAATTTGATTTGGGTCAATTGGAGTTACTAAACTCCCTACACAATTGTTTGAATCCAGTGGGTGATTAAACAAGTTTTGACTACCAAATAAGTTTTGTTGATCCTAAAATTAAATCCTTTTAGGGGTGACTAAACATGGCTAAATGTGACCTAACAAAATTGGTTCTAAGTCATTTGGGTTAACCAATAAACATCTAAAAAGAATTTGGTTCAGAAGGGTGTTCAAAGTTCTACCTTATACTAAACAATTACCACTGCACAAATAATTCCACCAAAATTTGGGAAGCTTATACATGGCAGTACTAAGATAACAAAATTGGTTTGGAATTATTTGGACTAACAGAGTATCAGAAACAAACAATTTTAGAATTTAAACCTTCTGTAGTATTTTTAATAATACTTTTTATCTATTTAATTAAATGACATGAGACCAATTGGGTTGGTTAAGCATTTTCATAAGATTTCCAGAACAGTTGAGTTTGATTTATTTGGACTTATAAATATCGAGATATTGAATTTACAAGTTGGGTCCAGTACTGTTTTTCCAGAGAAAAATGAATTAGAAAATCCTTCTCCTCTGGATAATGTTGAAAACTCTGACAAGTGGGGCCTACAGGTCAGTGACACAGTGCGCGCGTGGAAATTAATAAAGCACTGATGGGTGGGGCCAGCTTGTCTGTCTAACACCTAAGCGAAGAGGTACGTGGCCGCTGGATCTAGATCCAACGGCTCTCAGAGCCCGCGAACGGCGACGACCATTTCTGGGCGGCGCCGCCGCGCCGGCGGCACGGTGATGATCGGAATCTCACCTAGGGGGCTCGGGAAGGCTCGGCGAAGGCGTGGATCGACGGCGGAGGCTCGGGTAAGGCTGCTGGATGAACTTGCGCTTGCTGGGAAGGGCTGGTTCGTCGGCGGCGAGTTCCCGGACTTCCACGGCCTCGGCAGCGGACTCCGGCGAGCTCCTGGCGACGCGTCTGTGCACGAAAACGAGGAAAAAAGAGCTCGGGTGAGTGCGGTGAGGATGGAGAACAAGGTTCAGGGCAGAGAGGGGACAATGGTGGTGTGTGGCGTTGCGGCCATGCTCGACCTTGACGGCGGCGACGGTTGCGGCCGTGCACGCCCTTCTGGCGGTGCACAGATCAAATTGGAGCGAGGGAGAGCGAGTGGGGGTGGTGTGGAGTTCCAGAGGGGTGCGGGGGTGGTTTAAATAGCGCGAGGGCGGCGTATCGTGGACGGAGTGCACGGACGGCGTCCACGGCGCACGGCGGAGATATTTCTCCTCCATCCGACGCGGCGGTGCGAGGGACGTGGAGACTAGGCGATCACCGGGGTCCGGACACGTTCTAGAAGCTCTGGCCCGAGCGGTGCGTGTCGAGGTGCAGTGAGCTGCGCTAATTTGGGTCGACGACGGCGAGGTCGCCACGGCGACGCTGGGGTGGATTCGAGGCGAGGGAGGCCGTAAGTGCTCTCCTCTGCGGCGCCGCGGCTGCAGAGGCACAGGAGCGAGGGAGAGCGCGGCCAGGGGGGCCTGGGGAGCGCGGAAACGACGGGCACGGTCGCGGCGACACGGCGATGGTCGTCGGGGTTGAAGTCGACGACACTTTTGCAGAAAGCCCCCTGCTTCTTCCTTTCTTTTATTTTCCAGTTTCTTTTTAATATCCAGAAGCTTTTCTGGGATTTAATTGGGGCACTTAAACATTTTAGGAAAATTTGAAAATAATTGTGGGGCCTCCCCATAACATTTAGAAGCTCCACAAAAATTGGCTTTGCAAAATAAAATGTTTTGCATCATTTTCTTTCATAGGGTTTTGAATTTGGTAATTTGGTTTATTTCAAATTGATTTTACTTTACAATTTTAAAACTAGTTCAAAAATATTATTTGAGAGGGAAAAGTAGTAAGAACAAAAAGGGGAGTGTTTACATTACAACTCCACTGACTTTGGTTTGAAAATATTTGAGTTTGTCACTTGGAGAATTTTATGTGACAACTTGTCACTTTTATTTTTCTTGTTCTCTATTTTTATTTTGTTTCTTTCTTTTCTCCAAGTGTTCCCTTAGGGCAAGCAACACACACAACAAGAACAAACAACTTAAGTAACAAGATACAACCATCACACAATAAACAACAAAAGTTTTTGTTGGCTCTCATTTTTGGAATAATAATATTGATTAATATTTTTGGGATGTTACAATCCTTCCCCCCTTAAAATAAATCTCGTCCCGAGATTTGCTAGGCCTGGGTACTAAAGAGGTTTGGGAATGATTGGTTTCATACACATACTCCACTTTTACTTCTTTGTTGGTGGTAATGGATACAACTATTCTGGCACAGTCAATTCGACCATGGTACTTGGCTAGCCAATTCATACCAAGTATCATATCTATGCCTGGGGTTCCCAGAAAGATTAAGTCGACTGGAAACTGTTCTCCTTCGATCTCAAGGGGGTACGTCAGGGCAAAACAACTTGGTCTCTACGGTGGATTTTAGGATTTGGATGACCATGGGTTTGGGTAAGAGGCTCTCGACTAAACCTCCCTTAGCAACAAATTCTTGGGTAACAAATAATGGGTAGCACCAGAATCAAACAGAACAGTTGCAGGTACTGAGTTGACAAGGAACGTACCCAGCACAACATCGGGCGCATCCTGGGCTTTTCCAGCATTGATGTGGTGCAGACGACCCTTAGCAACAGCAACATTTCCGCGGGGTGCGGCATTCTTGCCATTTCCATTTCCATTGCGGGCTTGACCATTGTTCGGTGCCGGGGCATTGGGGCGCTGAACATTCCTCTTGGGATTGGGACATTCTCTGGAGTACTGACCTTTGTTGCCGCATTCAAAGCAGACAACATTGGTATTGCGGGTGAAGTTGTTGAAGTTTCCTCCGGGACGGTTATTGTCATTGGGGCGGTTAAAGTTGTTTGGGCGGTTAGGGTAATTGGGGCGTGGAGCTTGGGGTGGACGATAGGCAGGCCTGGAGTTTTGCTGAAAGATACGAGGCTTCTGACTGCTCGAACCTTCCTGGGCATTCATCCTCCTCTTGCGACCTTCAAACATAGACTTGCGCTTGGTCTCCAGTTGGATGGCTTTGTCCACAAGTGACTCCAGATCATAGAAGTCATGGATAACCAGAGCACACTGCAGTTCATCATGAAGTCCACTCATGAAACGCTCCATCTTCTTCTTCTCAGTGTCGGTGTCATCAGGAGCATACCGAGATAAGTCGGTAAACTCATCCAGATAACCGACCACATCTCTACTTCCCTGCCTCAGCTTGCGGAATTCATCCTTCTTCCTCTCAATAAGTCCGCCAGGGAATGTGCTTCTTGCGGAACTTCTCCTGGAACTCAGCCCAGTTGATAACATGACCAGCTTGCTGGAGAGCCTTGGTAGTTTCCCACCAAGCTCTTGCAGGTCCAGCGAGATAGTGGGTTGCATACAGCACCTTCTCATTTTCTCCCACAGCAGCAACTTCAAGATTGTTGTCGATGGTGCGAAGCCAATCATCGGCTTCTAGGGGTGAAGTCCCTTGGAATAGGTGGGTGGGTTGGTCTTCTGGAAATCGCCTAAGGTGGATTGCTGGTTTCCATCGCCATTGCCATTGCCATTGCCACCATTGTTGTTGTTGTTGTTATTGTTGTTGTTTTGGTTGAGATGGGCGGCAGCGATCTGCTGCAGGGCAGCGAGATGAGCTTGACGCTCCTGCCTGGCATTTTCACGTTCCTCCATGATAAGCGCGAGAAGTTGGGGGGGTTGGGTCCGGTGGTGGTGGTGCTCCTCCTTCCGCACGACGGGGCGGCATCCTGAAGCACACCGGGTATAAGGGGCAAGGCAAAAAGGTTCAACTAAGGGAAAAGATGATTTCGCGAAGTGGTTTATTAATTACTGCTTATAGAAAATATTTCACACACAGATCAAACAAGACAAACATACTTATATATCACAAACATCACATCAAGGAGTTCACAACATCGAGATTACAACATCGCCTTACATCTACTGTACCTAATACAGGGTTTCCAAAAGAACCACTACTTCGACTCGACTAGCGATAATGGTCAACCTAATCCTGCGATAGTACTTAAGTCACTCGCCTACTGAGATGGAACTTTGGGCTCCATGCCCACATCTTCCATCAGGGAATCACCACAGGACAGGAATTCTTCAACCTCTTCGCGAAGATACTGGACCTTTCCTACGAGCTCCTTAACCTGAGACTCCTTCTGTTCCATCTTCTCCTGAAGGTCTCCCAGTTGCTCTCTGAGGTAATCATTCGAGAGCTGAATCCTTTTCTTTATCTTATTTAAACGGTTACGGGAGTTCTTTGATATCTTCAGCTTATTCTGGGACGCTTGCAGTTGGTTCTGAACAATCTGTAGCTCCTCCTGAGCATCAAATAGCTCCCCAGTGATGTCAACGATCTGCATGTCCTTGAGGTCACAATCCATACGTGCATGACAAAGCTTGTCCTGTGTCTGGTGGAGCAAGTGCTCCACGTCCTCCAGGTGTTGTCCGAAGTCGTGGTGCTGGCGAGTCGGAAGTGGATTTCCCATAGAGTCACGCCTCCCGTAGAACTGGAAACGGGAGTTTGCCAACTCCTCCTTGTGCACTTCACAAAGTCGGGCCAATAACCTCTCCATGGCTTGACCCAGTCCGGCGTCCAGCTAACGTCAATGATGGTGGTGATCATAGTCTCGGAATGGAGAGACTTGAGATTACCCCGAACAGACGACTCGATTAACCAACTCAGGTTTCCGTTGCCATTAATGTTAACCTGAGCTCCCTTAAACTCTGGAGCGGGGCGACCTAACAGCTTGCTCAACTCGAACAAGTCCTTCTCGAACATCAACTTGCCGTCCTTCTCAAGCTGAACGAACTCGGTCCAAGGGATGCCATCTACAGTTTTTAGCAAAATTTTAAGTTTAGTGAGCTGACAAGTGTATCAAAATTTTAAATGTAGTAAGGCAATTGTGAGCAAAATTTAAGCTTAATGGGATGACAAGTGTGCAAAATTTTAAGGATACAAGGAAAAATGTAATATTTAGGGAGAGTAAAATTTTGTATAAGTAAGAGGATTGGAGATAAGAAATTTTCGAAAATACTTCATTCCTTTCTTTTAGAAATTAATCTTTTGTAACATTTGTCTAACGACCATGCTAACTAAGGTCTCTTAAAGTCAGGATGGCTCTGATACCAAGTCTGTGGGGACCCCGGACTAGCTGTCCGAAATACCCGATTATGCTTAACACAACGATCCCGTGATCAGTCTGTCGTTGCACATAATCCGAATTGAATACCAAAGTTTACATCCATTACAATACCGACTTAAAAGTCTTACATAAAAGGTCATTTAGACCAAGTCTTACATAGGTGCCTTCATGGGCCAAACCAAAATATCAGCGGAAGCTACGGCGTAGACATCATTCTAACGACGACGACCCGACAGGCAGCTGACTTGGGAGATCCTTAGTTCGCGTAGAAGTCGCCATACTCCTGCTCGGCGTAGTGCTCCTCCTCGTAGTCTGGCTAGGACAATAGCCAGGGACGAAACCAATATGAGTACATTTGAATGTACTCGCAAACTACCCCAACATGAGTATGCACTAGTTTAATTTTAGTCGACAACTTTTATTTATTTAAAACATCTCTATATCTTTAATGAAAAAGGTAAGAAGAATTTTATAACTATCTTTAAAGAAGTCATCATTTTTTATCTGTTTCTCCAAAACTCCTCCTTTTCCGACCATAGCCCGTCATGGTCCACTTTCATCCAACCACCTCATACCGATCCGTTGGTATAGGTGTAGGAACAATCTCCACTTCATTTTTCTTTTTAAAACTCAATTCTTTTTTAAAAAAACTTGCACATGGTCAAAGTAGGGCCTCCCAACTGTCCATATCCGAGGACTCGGCTATTCGAATAGTTTTAAAACCCTCTGCAAAGGTAGTACGCTTTTCCCACATCCATCCGGCAGCTCATCGTGTCCGCCACGTCTCGCCATACAGGTTGTATGCGAAGTAAGCCGCCGACCAAAGCCTCTCCTTTGCTCATGCTAGTATAGGACCCTTCCATATGATACCTTTCCATCCACACTTAACCCAGCCCGTCGGAATCTAAGTGTGAGGCCTCATAGTTTTGTCCGGCGGTTTATGGTGGAACCTTCTATCCTCCTCCTTATCTTTCAAAAGAGTTTGAGCGAGAACCCGGGTCAAGGTAGGTCCTCAGACCATCCCTTCATGCATAACGGAGTTATCTCCGTCGATGAGGTATCCCATACTAATAAGAGCAAATTATCTGACTAAGCCTTTTCCCATATATGGTAAATGTGGTCGCACAGGGTAAGATTGGTTGACGTAAGTACCAGGACACTGTGCATTTTTCATAAAAACATCTCCATTTTCCACATCTCCATTCCAACACCGACACCTCGGCATCTCATATCACACAAGTAATTTCAAAGGAGTTTTGAATAAACAACATTTATTTTTCCCATCCTATAATTTGATATAATTTCTACATCGGGTGGCAAAATAATTTTCATACACTTTGAAAAGGGTTTTATAAATCTTTGCCTTTTAAGAGTAAAACATGTGATGAAAGTAGATGCATATGTAGATAGGTGCAAGCTCAGGAGTAGCTTGCCTTGCTGGGCAAAGTGGCCTTGGTCTTGATCTTCAGACTCAACAAACTCTTCCTCCTCGATAAATCCGACAGCGTTCTCGTCTAATTAATAAACAAGCAAATACAAACAATCACTAAACTACTCAAGCAATCATCTCAACATAACAATCATAAACATCACAAATAGCTACTACACACATCAAACAATACAATTTGGTTTTTAAATAATTGAATTAAACAATATTTATTTATGTCCAAATTATGGCAGAAACTTGTGGAACATGTTTAATTGCACAACTTGAGTTCTGTTGGTCACAAAAATACAACCTAAAATTCTATGGAAAGCTACTGATGTGTAGAAGACAACACAATTTGATTTGGGTCAATTGGAGTTACTAAACTCCCTACACGATTGTTTGAATCCAGTGGGTGATTAAACAAGTTTTGACTACCAAATAAGTTTTGTTGATCCTAAAATTAAATCCTTTTAGGGGTGACTAAACATGGCTAAATGTGACCTAAAAAAATTGGTTCTAAGTCATTTGGGTTAACCAATAAACATCTAAAAAGAATTTGGTTCAGAAGGGTTTTCAAACTTCTACCTTATACTAAACAATTACCACTGCACAAATAATTCCACCAAAATTTGGGAAGCTTATACATGGCAGTACTAAGCTAACAAAATTGGTTTGGAATTATTTGGACTAACAGAGTATCAGAAACAAACAAGTTTAGAATTTAAACCTTCTGTAGTATTTTTAATAATACTTTTTATATATTTAATTAAATGACATGAGACCAAGTGGGTTGGTTAAGCATTTTCATAAGCTTTCCAGAACAATTGAGTTTGATTTATTTGGACTTCTAAATCTCGAGATATTGAATTTACAAGTTGGGTCCAGTACTGTTTTTCCAGAGAAAAATGAATTAGAAAATCCTTCTCCTCTGGATAATGTTGAAAACTCTGACAAGTGGGGCCTACAGGTCAGTGACACAGTGCGCGCATGGAAATTAATAAAGCACTGACAGATGGGGCCAGCTTGTCTGTCTAACACCTAAGCGAAGAGGTACGTGGCCGCTGGATCTAGATCCAACGGCTCTCAGAGCCCGCGAACGGCGACGACCATTTCTGGGCGGCGCCTCCGCGCCGGCGGCACGGTGATGATCGGAATCTCACCTAGGGGGCTCGGGAAGGCTCGGCGAAGGCGTGGATCGACGGCGGAGGCTCGGGTAAGGCTGCTGGATGAACTTGCGCTTGCTGGGGAGGGTTGGTTCGTCGGTGGCGAGTTCCCGGACTTCCACGGCCTCGGCAGTGGACTCCGGCGAGCTCCTGGCGACGCGTCTGTGCACGAAAACGAGGAAAAAAGAGCTCGGGTGAGTGCGGTGAGGATGGAGAACAAGGTTCAGGGCAGAGAGGGGACAATGGTGGTGTGTGGCGTTGCGGCCATGCTCGACCTTGACGGCGGCGACGGTTGCGGCCGTGCACGCCCTTCTGGCGGTGCACAGATCAAATTGGAGCGAGGGAGAGCGAGTGGGGGTGGTGTGGAGTTCCAGAGGGGTGCGGGGGTGGTTTAAATAGCGCGAGGGCGGCGTATCGTGGACGGAGTGCACGGACGGCGTCCACGGCGCACGGCGGAGATATTTCTCCTCCATCCGACGCGGCGGTGCGAGGGACGTGGAGACTAGGCGATCACCGGGGTCCGGACACGTTCTAGAAGCTCTGGCCCGAGCGGTGCGTGTCGAGGTGCAGTGAGCTGCGCTAATTTGGGTCGACGACGGCGAGGTCGCCACGGCGACGGTGGGGTGGATTCGAGGCGAGGGAGGCCGTAAGTGCTCTCCTCTGCGGCGCCGCGGCTGCAGAGGCACAGGAGCGAGGGAGAGCGCGGCCAGGGGGCCTGGGGAGCGCGGAAACGACGGGCACGGTCGCGGCGACACGGCGATGGTCGTCGGGGTTGAAGTCGACGACACTTTTGCAGAAAGCCCCCTGCTTCTTCCTTTCTTTTATTTTCCAGTTTCTTTTTAATATCCAGAAGCTTTTCTGGGATTTAATTGGGGCACTTAAACATTTTAGGAAAATTTGAAAATAATTGTGGGGCCTCCCCATAACATTTAGAAGCTCCACAAAAATTGGCTTTGCAAAATAAAATGTTTTGCATCATTTTCTTTCATAGGGTTTTGAATTTGGTAATTTGGTTTATTTCAAATTGATTTTACTTTACAATTTTAAAACTAGTTCAAAAATATTATTTGAGAGGGAAAAGTAGTAAGAACAAAAAGGGGAGTGTTTACATTACAACTCCACTGACTTTGGTTTGAAAATATTTGAGTTTGTCACTTGGAGAATTTTATGTGACAACTTGTCACTTTTATTTTTCTTGTTCTCTATTTTTATTTTGTTTCTTTCTTTTCTCCAAGTGTTCCCTTAGGGCAAGCAACACACACAACAAGAACAAACAACTTAAGTAACAAGATACAACCATCACACAATAAACAACAAAAGTTTTTGTTGGCTCTCATTTTTGGAATAATAATATTGATTAATATTTTTGGGATGTTAAAGAAATCACATATTGACTATGAAGTACGTTTGAGGGCTGTGCTTGGTATTGTAAGGTTTCTTCTTGAGCAAGGTCTAGCTTTTCGTGGGCATGATGAGTCCATCAATTCCATTAACCGAGGAAATTTTCTTCAAATGTTGAAGTGGTATGCCTCAAGATGTGAGGAAGTAGCCAATGTGGTCAATCTAAATGCTCCTGGCAATCTCCAACTGACATCTCATGAGATTCAACAACAAATAGTCCAAGCATGTGCAGAAGAGACCTCACAGGTCATAATGAGTGAGATGAATAATAGGTTTTCTGAAACATCTACACGGCTATTGATCTGCACCGCATGCCTTGATCCTAGAGACTCATTTAGCAACTTTGATCACGAGAAGCTAATTGAACTTGCCAATATTTACTCCATGGATTTCTCTTCTCATGATTGCTATGTCTTGGTTAACCAACTCAACATATATATTGATATGATGAAGAGTAGTCCTGATTTCTTATCATGTGATACTCTGGGTGATCTTGCTCTCAAGTTGGTTCAAACTAGACAACATTTGATCTTTCCATTGGTCTACCGGCTCATCACACTTGCTTTGACATTGCCGGTTGCAACGGCATCAGTTGAGAGGTTTTTCTCTTCCATGAAGATTGTAAAGACAGATCTTCGAAACAAGATTGGTGATGATTGGTTCAGTGATTTGATGATTTGCTATTCTGAGAAAGAAATATTTCAAAAAATTGATGACAAGAAGATTATGCTACGTTTTCATGCCTTAGGGAATCGTCGAGGTCATCTACCTCAGAAGTTCCATCTTGCTAGCACAACTACAACTTAATGGTATGACACTATCATATGAAAAGCTAATAATTGTATGATACATCATACATGTGCTCACAAATTTGTCATATGTTGTAGGTGTCTCTTACATATTGGGATATCATATGTTGGCTGCCAATTGTCCTCCCTGCTCAATTTCCCAACTATTTAATATTATCAACTATTTGTATGACTACTTTTGTTACCTTCAAACATATTTAGTGAGCTATAATATTATGAGACTTCAACTTATTTATATAGTTCTTTCCGTACAATTGTAGGATTACATGTGTTGTCAAAAAAAAAAAATCGCCGGTGGCACAACCTTTGATAGTTCGCCCCCCCCCCCCCCCCCCCCCCCTCATCTCAATTCCTGGCTCCGCCACTGTGTATACCCATGGGCCTATAACCACACAATAGGCGATAATGTTTATAAAACTCTAAAGGATTGAGTATTTGAGTCGTTGATCGCAGCTATGAACAAAACATGCTTTATTATGGGCCCCCTGCCGTAGTAGCTTCGCCACTAAGAAATACCAGAACAGAAGTTTGAGTCGTGTTAAACCCTAAAAGCCATGGGCTTCAGAGGATTAAACTAAAATTGGCTTTTTTGCCTCCTTTATCATCGCATCCGCTGTAAATCTGGGATTCCATTTCTCTAGACCACTTAGAATTAATTAGAAGTGGAATATAGGTGAACGTGTTAACCTAACACGCTTTAGGCTCGTGGAACGCATGCATGTGCTAAACAGTTTGATTACACGTGATAGCAAAAAAAAAAGTCACCGCAGAGGTCTAACACATGGTTTTCACGTGCACGTACTAAACACTGCAGTTTAGTCAGGCCAGACCTGTCTTGTCTCTTGTGCGCGTTAAAATTTAAAATGATGTGATTAATCTGATGCAACGTACTGGACTGGAGTATGTCAAGTTTGTCCTTCGCCTGGTCCATAATGCAAAGAAATGACACGCTGTCAGCTCTGATGTCCGTTGATTCAGTATAAACTTCCAGACTTGCACTTTAGGCTCCGTTTTGAAGTTGATTCGGTAGAAGGGACTCGGTGGACTACTTGGCAAATTGTTGCGTTCCTATGAACTTCGTGTGATCGTGTCCAAATGAGCATTGTTCTCTAAATTAAATCTCCAAAGCTTACTAAAGTACATTTTGCATGATATAGTTACTTGAGTGTGCCGCCATAGAAGAGCAAAAATGTGAGGCTACTCTAAATTTCTTCACATTCGTGCAAAACTTTACTATATAGTAGATTAATTTGTAACATATATAAAAAGGTAAAACATTGTGGCTCCAAAAAAAGGTTTTACCGGCATATAAGAAAATGCAAGCTCCATGTAGCTCGGTGGCTGTTTTGACCTTTTGGATTGCTGATTCATAAAAATGAACAAAAATCTGCCCCAAGAAGTAACGATGGCAAATCCGTGGAGGCACGCATGCAGGACACGTATAGGCATTCTAGTGGCTTGTCAAGGCAGTGAACACTACTCTAAAGCCCTGCACTGAGCTATGTTCCTTGCTTATCCGAGATGATTAAGAAATCGAAAGGTCATCCACATGTAGGACAAAAGGTGTACAGAACAGGGCAAACCCACTCTACGTTAGGCAGCAGGCAGTAGCCTTTGTATTATTGCAACTTTGCAGAGCTTTATTAAAAGGCTTAACCTTTTCTTAATGATTGTAATGTGCATATGTATCTTATCAAAGGCATGTTTGTTCTGAAACCAGAAGCATGTGCTCTGCAAACGGAACTATCTCCCAGATTGGTTCTTCCCTAATTATGCAAGCATTCAGTTTTCCTATCTTCTGCGCATGTAATTAATTAAGAGGAAAAAACTGAATGATGATAGTAGAGAGCAACGCAAGGCAAATTTTACAAAAACATCTGAAATGCAGAACATACGACTTGATTTGTGGCCAATGTCACCAAGAACATTTAATTTGATTCATGGCCAATGTTGCATCAAGAAACATTTACACTTAGATTCAGGCATAAGCCCTGAGCATCATGGCATAGGCACCAACATGGCATTCCACCTTAATACGTCCAATGCATGATAAATATTATCACGCGCTGTTTACAACAACAACAGGGCAACTGCGCCCATCATCAGCATATGGTTGCTGCCAAGCCAGCTCTTCAGACTTGATACAGCAAGCAGGCAAATAATTACAGGACTGATGATTTCGTCGCAGAGTGATCCTCGTTTTCCTCTTTCGAGAACAAGCAGGAGAGATCCACCTTTTTTTTTTGAAATTGTGCGGCAGAACAGAATAATTCTTTACTCCTGCTCTAGCTGCACTGACGGGACGAGTGGCTGATGTTCATCAGCACCACTTGATGTTCTCTCCATGCCACACAACTCAGGGGATTTTATAGGCACAAGTGAGGACTTGTGTAGAGCAGCAAAGGCCTTGTTTCCTTCACCGTTGCTCCCTAAACAAATGGTATCGCCCCGCCCGTGCCAGACACCACACTGGACATTATTCATCTCCAAAGTTCTCGCCTCCTGCTTATTCAAAATGAAGCAACTGTGAGATCGAGATATCAATAGTGAACTTGGACTTCAAGAGGATATGTATGTATATAACCTGGCACAGGGTACAACAAGGACAGATTAGATGGAGAACACAGTCATCTAGACTGCTATCAGTCCCCTGAAAGCACACAAAATGGGTGATTGGTTAGCTTGATGACAAATTGACAATACAGACTTCCTAAGATGTGGCATTTCCAAAGTTTCGTATTGGTGATTTCTGAATATGCAAATATCTACTC
Source organism: Poa pratensis (assembly GCA_947311845.1). Classification (NCBI taxonomy): domain Eukaryota; kingdom Viridiplantae; phylum Streptophyta; class Magnoliopsida; order Poales; family Poaceae; genus Poa; species Poa pratensis. The sequence goes on from CAMZMU010000091.1 coordinate 10,278,736, forward strand.
AAAAGTTCAAAATAGTCATGACATATAACGTGGCAACAGTAGGCCAAATTAACAACTTTAACTCAACAAGTTTCAGTTATTGTTTAATTGAGTAAAGCAAAATGTAAAAGTTCAAGTGATGCAAGAGAAGACAAAGCACCATGGTCAGCCTGCATTAAGTACTAGTGCACTAGTAACCTGTTTGAATACTTTATTTGGAAATGCTAATTTCAAGAAATACTTACCAGGATATTGAACTGCTTCCTGATTCTTCTTCGGAAGTAACCGGTGTAGATTGCTATCAAGATAACAGAGCCAAGTCCCATATATAAATATACATGATGCCTTGTTACTGAGAAGGCAATTAAGCTGACCAGAACAGCAACTAACGAAATGAAGTAAGCCATTGCCTGAAACGGTTTCATCTTGTGTCAGAAAGGTGAAAGAGAGTTCTTAAAAAGAACAGACGCTTAACAACACAGCTCTATTCAAGTAAACTTATGGCAAACTGAAAATGTCAGATTCAGTGGGAACAAGAGTGTGTTACAGCATACAACAATTATTGTGATTCAACGAAGACTGTAGGACATGGATGAACCTAAGCGGGGGAGGAAAACGGAGAATAAGCTATGAAAACAAATTTGTCGGCAGAGCTGTATTCATGATGAAAGGAATGCAAGACATGGAGGATAATCACTGCCACAGCTGTGGCACGCCACACTTCTTGTTATCATATAACAACTATTGTAGACTTACACTTCTGCAAAATTCACAAAAGTTGTGGCGATCAATTTATTTGGCACACTTACATGCCTGACTTGGTTTAGCAAGCAAAATGTGATAGAATTTGGCTATGAACTAAACATGACCTAAACGGTTTGAACTGCCCCATTGTAGGGAATAAGCGACCTCATCTTTAATAAGATATAGTCTTGTTTTATCTCTTTGGCACAGAAAATATATTACACGAGAAAAATAGTCTTGTTTTATCTCTTTGGCACAGAAAATATATTTCAAGAGAAAAAATACACCTATTTCAGAGTCAATGAGACAAGAAAATCCAAGAACAGCTGAATCATAAGCACCAACTGAGATAACGTTGAAACTCCAAGAACAACTTAATTATAAGCACCAACTAAGATAAAGTTGCATCAAATCAGTATTCAAGACTGACCCGGTGGCTAAATTAGTAAACTATGTTATCCCTCTGGCAAGTACATCGTGCAGTCTCATTCCCTCCAACATACTGTAATATAACTAGAGAATATTACTTGAACTTATCCTTCAGGGGATGCACAAGCTAGAAAAAAATGGCAGGATAGTACTCAGGTTGACCAGATCTAAGCCCGCAAGAATACATAATTATCCAAGCAAATGCTGTTCACATTTGCAAGTTAAACATCTTACACCTTATCTTTGCTGAAGTATAAGCATAGTTTGCTATATATTTATATAAGTAACTAGTATCAAAGTGGAATTCATATCAAGAAATTAACAAGAGCATTCAAACAAATTTGTCCACCTCTCTGGCATGGCATTAGGAGAAAATTAGAATAAATGATAAAATCACATAAACCCGCACTTAAAATGTTAAAGTCAACTCTTCTGGGAAACTATATTTGTAATAATCTACTAAACTTTAGAAAGTTGACCATTCTGCATTCGGCAATGAAATAAAAAAGAGCGACCTGAACAGACAAATTCCTACCTCCTACCAACAACAGTGCCAAATACTAACCTCATCAGGTTTGCATGCAACTTTTTGCACAGAAAAATGACAAGCAAGAAATGGACGAAACATGGCCGTAAGCTGCTCAGGGTATTATCTGTACCTGAAGGAAGCAAGATCCGAGATTGGCTCTCCGCATGTTCTTGCCGAACCTATAGCATGGACAACTGCAAATAGTTGCAAGCAAACAGGAACGTTAAAGCGAAAAGTTTAATCACAGTTGCACATAAAAAATGTAGTACAACAGCAGAAAATGGAATCTTTTTCAAAGACAGTCGAATAGAACAAAGGCACAAGGGGGAAGACCTCACATTGGGGAATGTTCCGTGCTAATTTATCTTAATAATGTTGATTTTATCACTTATCGCCGTGAATCCTTGCTTTCCGAAAGTAAATCTCACTGAATCAGAGACACCGGATGGCATTTCAAGCAGTATACATCAGAGACAAGTATTCCCCATGGACAACTAACACTAAATTAATTAGGGAAAGACCTCCCAAATGGTGCCTGCTAACGTATCTTAAACATGTTTGTTCTCTCTTCTACGATTGTAGCTAGGAAGCATTTGCAAATGATGAAACTCTTGTCGAATCATGATGGGTTTTTAGTTACAGTTAACCAACTAACAATCCAAGACAGAATTAAAGCTGTAGCAAAAAATTATCAGTTATCATTCGTACTCAATGGATAGAAAAACAGATGGCATTCCAAGCAGTATCCATGACAGTCGAACTATTCCCTATCGAATCCGCATAAAGACAGCAGAATTTACGCCCAAATCCGCACACAATCAATCAAAGTATCAAACCGTATGGTAAAATCGAGCTAAACCGCTAAAATCTCCAAGCTTTTCCCCTCGCAACCAACAAGAACAGATCCTCCCCAGCACGCCTCCAATCCAACCAATAATAAAACAGCTTTGATGAAAGAAAGGACCAAAAGAGTTAGCTGCATCCACCTACCAGGCGGCCTCGAGCGCGATTCGCCTGTCCTCCAAGCAATCGATCACCACGTCCCCCTCCCACATCCTCTGCACCCCTCCGCCGGCCCCTTCGCCGCCGCCCGCGCTCGCCGCCGCCGCCATCCCGGCGCCCTTCCTCCGCTCGGCCGACATCGCCACGGAGGCGCAGAGCATGTCAAAGTCCAGCACCGCCATCGCCTCCTCCTCCCCTTCGCTCTCTGGCCGGCCCCTCGGCGCCGTCGACGCCTCCTCCTCCGTCGCCGCCATTCCGCCTCCCTTCTCTGTCTCTCTCTCTTGCTGCTGTCCTGAAGCTGTATGTTTCGTATCGCGCTCAGCTGGGTTCCGTATCGCGCCGGGATTGTAAGCGCCTCCGATTGGGAGAGGGGAACGGATTAAGGTTTTCGGAACACCAGCTCGCACTAACCCCGGTGACCTATCGCCCACTGAGCGGTGGGTCCAGATGGATACGGTCCCACGTTTCAGTGAACAAATGTCGGGGAACACGTGAGGGGCTGCCCGGATTGCCGATGGTTAAATCGGGTAATTAACCCCGTGGGTAATTAGCTGCTAATGATAATACGCGCGTGATTTGGAGTATAGTTTAGCCCATAGTTTAGTGGTGGTTGGATTGGGCCGCCGCGCCTGAGTCCAGACTGGCTATGGTAGGTCTACCTCGGGCGCACCTGTCAGTCGCGGTAGGTGCTTGCGTGTCTCCTTTGGTCTTATCCAGTACAGAGGCAGCAGCCGCCCGCTTGCTTCGGGGCACCGAACGTGCACCTGAAATTTTAGAGTTCCGGCCGATGGTTCGGCCTTTGCTGACGCTAGGGGTGGGCATAAAAACCGAATACCGAAAACCGAAGATCGAAAAGACCGACACCGAAACAGAAATGACCGAGACCGAAAAGTCCGTTAGAAATTTGGATAGCAAATTAGAAAAGACCGAAATTAAATTAGAAATTCGGGTATCACTTATACATAACCCGAATAGACCGAATGACCGATTTTATTTTATTTTATTTTGCGAAAAGAACTACGTATGGAAGGAGCTGAATTTGGGTGCCAACCCAGTTTATGTACATCTAATCTATAGGCCCAACTACTGAATCAAGCGTACCATCTAGTCTCTAGGCCCAACAACTGAGTATCCCAAGCCAGCGTACTGTAGATTCTCGTGTGCGCGAGATAACAGTCGATCGATTCCCACTTTCCCAGTCCTGGGTGCCGATTGCCCTTCTTGCGCCCTAGATTTCGGTCTATTTGGTCATGACCGAAGACCGGACCGAACAGACCGAAGACCGAAGAACAGATAACCGAAAAGACCGAATTTATTACGGGTATCATTTCTGGATGACCGAAATTGTTAAAGACCGGAAAGACCGAACCGAACTAACTGAAAAGACCGAACGCCCACCCTTAGCTGACGCTATACTTACGGTTGTGCTTAAATGCTTTGCGTTCTGGTTGGGTACTTGCGTTGCTTGGAGTCGTTGTGCCAAACCCTCGGAAAGTGCTTATGAACACTCGTGCGAGCATTCATACAATCGGCTGGCGCCTGACGAGGGTGGGCCTCACCCACCTTTCCCTCCCCCACCCATCTTCTCCCTCCCTGACGGTGGCGGTGGCCAGCCGAGCCGGAGCCGCGGCTGGCCGCGGCGGAGGCGAGAACGAACCTTATCGTAGGGGGGTGAGGGGTCGGGGGAATCGAAGCAGCGCCGCCGCCATCTTCATCTCCGGCGAGACGACGGCCAGGCTGAGCCAGAGACGCGGCTGGCCGCGGCGGAGGCGGCGGAGGCGAGGACGAACCTTATCGCCGGGGGTGCCGGGCCGGGGGGTAAATCGAAGTAGCGCCGCCACCAACTTCATCTCCGGCGAGATGACGGCTAGGCCGAGCGGGAGCTGCTGGAGGCGCGGCTGGCCGCGGCGGAGGCAGCGACGGCGAGGACGAATCTTAACGGTGGGGGTGCGTGATGGGGGAAAATCAAAGCATCCCAGCCTCTGTCTTCCTCTCCGGCGAAATCTCCGGCGACGGAATCTTTCGGAAAAGATCCGTGCGAGCGCTCGCGCGTGCGAACATTAGCATCGCCCCAAACCCTCGCAGAATGGCAGCTCTAAATTTGGCAATGGGGCCCATTCTCCTCCCAGTGGTTAATTCACCTATTAGTCCCCGCTTGGATCGACGTAATTTAGCCAAAATGATTGGAAAATTCGATGAATCTGTCCAGGTCCCGTAGAAAATCCTGCGCCAGCGCCGAAAAGTTTACGGATCCGTAATCTGGCCCAACAATCCAATCGGGACCTTAGGGGATGGTGATGGTATGGATTTAATCCCCACGGGCTGTTATCAAATATGAATGTATCTCCTTTGGCTAACCGGGGGCGGGTACAGCTGACCCCTCCCCATAACTGCTAGCTACGAGTTCCCGTTAAGAAATTTCACAATGTGGGATCAACACGATAGACATGGAATGTATACAAGCATGAAACCCTATAATCCTGGACAATGGCGGAGCATGAAAAAGAATCATGGGCAGGCCAGACTGAAACAAAACACATTTTTTTGGGGGGGAACTAAAGACAAATTCACAATTCTGTGAAAAAATATAAGCTATAATTTGCTAACTAAAAATTTGGAGAAGAAAGAAGACTACATAGACAAGGGAATTGGAGAAGAGAAGGGCATTGAGTTCGCTGTAATATCGGCTGCTAGAATTCCTGCCGGCCCCGTGCCCGTGCGGGGCGCCCGTGGCTGCAGCCCGCAGGCACCGCCTGGCTGACCCCCGGCTGCCTGCGGCCACCTGGCGCTGTTGTGCCTGCTCTGCTCCACCGTTTCCCCCAATTTCTCCCTCTTTTTTTTGTCCAATGTTCTTAACCTAGCGAGGCGCCTCGATGGCCATTGCTTCTGTCTAGAGAGTCGAGACTGGAGGGGAATGAGTGACTGGGAGGCAGCTTACAGGAAGGGTCAATGCATGCTAGTGGGCTCGACCTCAAATGCACAAAGGGTTAATTATTTTTAGGCAAAAAATCTGGGCGAGCCATGGCCTAGTTTGGCCCCTACGAAGCTCCGCCAGTGATCCTAGACCATCCTCAAATTTTCCCTCTTCTCTCTTGAGTCTCTATAGCAAATCCTCCCAATTGCACACTCCCTCGACCCCTGCCGCACTCCCTCAAGCCGTACGTCCTCGTCATCCTCCACTGCCTAGTTGCACGCCATCCTTCGGCACGTCCTCTCAACCGCTGCCATCTTCCACTCCCCCACCACATTCTCATAGCTGTGTGTTAATTCCACGCTACCCGTCCTCGCTATCCTCCACTCCACATGTTCATTTTTTTGCTTCACTCAATGTTGTTGGCTTAGTCGGGGATGGGAAAACAGATGGTTATTTGCTACCCGCCGGGGTGGGGATGGTAGAAAAATTATCCCCGTGACAGTTAATGAAGATGGGGATGGGAAGATATTTATTTCGCAGGGATGGTTTTGTTTGAGCAATAACCGGTGGTTAGTATCCCCGTTGCCATATTGAGGCAGCTCTAATGTCTTCCATTTTCTTTCTTGCTGGAATTGTGTACATTCTTAGGAAAATGCGGAAAGTTCTCGTGTTTCAGGCCTTTTTTGCTGAGTGATACTAATTTTATCTTCGAGTACATTTTTTTTTTTGAATTTTTATCTTCGAGTACATTTAGTAGACTAAGGCCCCACTTGGATGGGAGTTTTTTCAGCCAAAACGATCGGAAAATATTCACGGGCATGTTTTGGTCCAGCTGAAAATACGGGGCATCACTACAAAACTATCGGAGATCAGCAACGTTCAAATTGCGTTGCGGCGAAGGCCAAAACATCCTAACCGAACTGCCCGCGACGTTCCATGCGACGTAATGAAAACGTCGGGGATCGATAGTCACAGACGTGCTTATGACGTTTAGGGTGCGTCCGGCGAACGTCGTGACTGGGCGCGACATCCGAATTACGTCGCTAGGTCGGTTGGCAGACGGCCCAGGCCCAACAAGGCATGGACGGTTTGTTTCGTCGCGCTTCGACTGCCGGCTGACGTCAGCACCGACCGCTGATGTCATTTTCCGGTGATCCAACGTCATCGCATGAGACGTTATTTTCCGTCGTGGGCAGCCTCCGTTACATTCACGTGAATGACATCGTCGGTTCCATTATGACGTCATCGGATAAACGCGACGTAACCTTACGTCACGGCATGAATAATAACGTCCTATCGCCTAGCAACCAGCCACTGGCACGTGGACCATACACGCGAAGCCACGATGGCGAGTCCTGGCGACGTAATATCGCGTCGCAGCATAGATGATACTGTCCCCGATGTTGCGACGGTTTAGTTCATCGACTCTTATCGCAAATAGGAAGCCACCACGCAGGACGCCCAAGCGCGGCCACGTGGTGCCGCACGCGACGATCTATGTTCGTCGCGAATGGGTGGTGACGTTATCGCTCTGGCGACGTTCGTTTTCGTCCTGGAGTGGGGCAATGGCACTGCGCCACGTGGACTAATCATTTGTAACCACGTTGTCTGCATCTACAACGAAACGGTTTCGTCGCGTTTATCTGATGATGTCATCACCTCGCGACGTTTGCCACTTCGACGCGTTTATCTGATGACGTCATCGTCCTCGCGGCGTTTTAGAACGTCCTCATAGCCAACGATTACGTCGCGGGTATGTGATTAGGTCACCGTTTTGAATTGTCATTCTGGTTGTCCGTAATTATGCAAATTCTTATGCAGGAATTCATTTTTTACATTAAAGCAAATACCGAACATTACCAAATACATACATTCAGTTTCTACAATAAAGAACATAGGGAATGACATCAAATACATAAATGATGTTTTCAGGAACACCACCAATGGCTCACAAATTTTCAGCATAATGTGGGGCACAACCTCAGAGTTTCACTTACCAGGAGCTATCTTAGCCAGCATCTGAGCTAGGGTAGCATTCACCCGTATTTGACACATTGCTAGGTGGTCTCGATCCTTCCGCATTGCGTCCATATCTTTTATGAACTTGAGCCTCGCTTCCTCGGATTCTTCTTTCGCCTTCTTCACCTCTTCAGAACAATTGCATAGAGGCGCAGTCTGTTCTCTCCCAAAATAGAACAGATTTTCAAGCTGATATGGTCGAAGCACGGAACACACACGGTTTTTGTTCGGCATAGGAAGCTGTCCATTCTCCAGCATCGGCACTCCATCAACAGTTTTGATGGAAACCTTTGAACCAGATGGCGCCATCTTGCTTTTCTTGCTTGCCTAACAAGCATGTAAAGAATAGATGAACTAGGAGATGACAAGCAATTAATCATGCATGTACATGACAAAGCATAGACAAAATAGCATATGACAATCATATATAAACTTCATGCATATAGCAATAATTCATAACAGCCAAACCATTTTCTTGCAGTGTCACCGAGACATGCTATTACTTCACATACAAACAGCTGCAATTAAACATGCTAAAACAGAGGCAAGTGAACATTGATAAAACTAAGAAAGCATGTACATGAACAAACAGATGACAAGCAATTAAGCATTCATGTACATGAACTAGCAGATGACAAGCATAGATGTAATAGCAGATCACAAGCATTTACAAGAAGATGATAGTATGTACAAGCAGATGACAATCTATTCAGGATGAGCATAGATGAACTAGCAGATGACAAGCATAGATGAAATAGCAGATGACAAGCATGTATATATCATAGTTGGACATAGCAGATGACAAGCATAGATGAACTAGCAGATCACAATCAATTAGGAATTCATGTACATGAACTAGGAGATGACAAGCATAGATGAAATAGCAGATGACAAGCATGTATATATCATAGTTCAAAATAGCAGATGACAAGCATAGATGAACTAGCAGATCACAATCACTTAAGAATTCATGTACATGAACTAGCAGATGACAAACATAGATGTAAGATCACTTGCATGAACAAATAGATTACAGATGACAAGCATAGACAGATCATAGATGAAACTAGCAGATGACAAACATTTAGAGAAAAATAGTTGAATAGAGCATATCACAAGAATACATGATGACAAGGGTGTACAAGCAGATGAATGTCATAATCCATCCGCTAACTACAATAAAACGTTCGGACAACCTTAATTACCTAGCCAAAACTTCTATAGTATGAAACAGAGGAAGTAGCACAAATATTTCGCACAACAGTCAGCTTACAGTTCAACATAAGAGTGGCACAGACAGTAAGCAAACAGTTCAACATAAGATAAGTAAGCTGCACCCTCGTTCTTAAGATAACATGAAAGGATGTGGAGTTACTAGATCAAGGGATAACCTGCAACTCATTGTCCTTGCTGACTAGTGATTGAGATGACGTGTCTCTAGAGTTTTCCTTCTTGATAACCTGCAGATCACAATCAATTAAGAATTCATGTACATGAACTAGCAGATGACAAACATAGATGAAATAGCAGATGACAAGCATTTATATATCATAGTTCGAAATAGCAGATGACAAGCATAGATGAACTAGTAGATCACAATCAATTAAGAATTCATGTACATGAACTAGCAGATGACAAGCATAGATGTAAGATAACTTGCATGAACAAATAGATTACAAATGACAAGCATAGACAGAATATAGATGAAACTAGCACATGACAAACATTTAGAGAAAAATATATGAATAGAGCATATCACAAGAATACATGATGACAAGGATGTACAGGCAGATGAATGTCATAATACATCCGTTAACTACAATAAAACGTTCGGACAACCTTAATTACCTAGCCAAAACTTCTATAGTATGAAACAGAGGAAGTAGCACAGATATTTCGCACAACAGTCAGCTTACAGTTCAACATAAGAGTGGCACAGGCAGTAAGCAAACAGTTCAACATAAGATAAGTAAGCTGCACCCTCATTCTTAAGATAACATGAAAGGATGTGGAGTTACTAGATCAAGGGATAACCTACAGCTCACTGTCCTCGCTGACTAGTGATTGAGATGACATGTCTCCAGAGTTTTCCTTCTTGATAGTTTTGATCAGCTCTTCTTTTATGGGTTGTAATTGTGATCCTAACATGAATAAAGAACTAAAAATAAGCTACAAATGTAAACAGGCCATCGGATCAAGCATACAATTATTGATAGGCCATCGAACTAATGTAAACATGCCATAATGATAAAGAGAAACAATTTAGAGAGATAAACAGGCCAATGATGATGCTTCTATGTTCTCTTTAACATTACCAAGGATAGTAGAATTGTTATCCTGCTTTTGTATAATTGTATGATTGATGCTTCTATGTTCTCTTTAACATTACCACTATAATGATGAAGAATCAATCAAGAAAATAAAAAGGCCAACAATTATGACAGACTAATTGCATCAAACATAAGCAGGATAATAAAGAAGCAGCAATCATACAATTAAACAGGAAACCAATTTAGAGAGATAAATTGCATCAAACTTAGCGGTATAATGGTGAAGAATCAAGCAAACAATTAAATAGGCCAACAATTGTGACAGTCCGACAGACTAACTGCATTAAACAAAAGCAGTATAACATAGAAGCATCAATCATACAACTAAAGAAACAAACAATTTAGAGAGATAAATTGCAGCAGACATTACCATTATAATGATAATGAATCGATCAAAGAATGAAACAGGCCAATAATTGTTCACAAGACTAATTGCATCAAACATAAGCAGGATAATAAAGAAGCATCCATCATAGTATCATACAATTAAACAGGCAAATAATTTAAGAAGCATCAAGCACACAATTAAACAGGCAAAATTTTTAGAGAGATTATTTGCCTTCGGCTTTGGAGACTTCTTTCTCAGGTATTTCCCCGCAGGGAACATTTGCTTTTAGCATCGAGAAGCTAGCTCTTGACAGCGCCCCTGGTCTTCTTTTTGGTGGCATCGAGGTGGCAGACCTTGACGTCGAAGTTGCGGCGAGGTTGGAGACGAGGTGGCAGACCTTGACGGTGAAATTGCGGCGAGGTTGGAGACATGTGACAGACCTTGACGGCGAGGTTGGAGACGAGGTGGAATATCTGGACGTACGGCGAGGTTGGTGATGGAACCGGCGAGCTAGACGTCCAAGTGGAAGACCAGGACGGCGACCTCGTGAGCGAGGTGACAGATCTCGACGGCGAGCATGTCGGCGAGGTGGTAGATCTAGACGGCGGCCTGCGCGGCGAGGCCGCAGACCTGCAGGGTGATCTGGACGGCGAGGTGGCAGATCTGAGGGTGGACCTCGATAGCGAGGTGGCAGACCTTGGAAGCGAGCTATACGGCGAGGTTGAAGACCGGGCCGGCGAGGAGCGGCTAGGGTTTGGTAGGACAGGATGAGGAGGAGTAGGAGGAGAATGGGGGGAATAATTTCGAGATAGCTTCTGTGGGCGAGGGGCAAGGGGATAAGGAGGGGTTCGCCAAAATTTTGAATGGGCAGGCCTGGCGTGAAATTTTCGGAGACCGCACAAAATTTTGGTGGTTGTGCGGGAGCTTTGGTCGCCGTCGGATCCATGATGGATGCCTAGCTTAAGTTTTAATTAAATGTAATGTTGTAATTTACCTGCCGTTTGAACGAAATATCTTTAGTTCGTAAAGCTTGAATGAATTTGTTATTACATTAATGTCTTAATTTACCGTCAGTTTGAATGAATTATCTTTAGTTTGTACGAAGTTGGAACAAAATTTGTTAAATTCCGAGTTCAAGTTTTTTCATTCGGTGCCCATGACGTCTACAAATTCTAATGACGTGGGCCCATGGCGTCTACAACTTCTACTGGCATGTGCCACATGTTATCAGAAGATAAGAGTTTTTTCATTCGTTATATAGATACATCTTACAAAGTAACCGAAATTAACCTCTAATCTTAACTAAATAACTAATTAAGTGGTTGTTGAGATGGATGTTGCGGCGGCTACTGATGCTGCAAACGGCGCCTCGGTGGCACACTGCATGCCTCGCCCGACGCTCAGTGGTCGTCCTCGGTCTCCGACATCACGGTGTCGTCATAACAGGGTGCCGAAAGGAAGCTCCCATGGAATCCCATGTCGGCCATGCGTTGCTCCCAGTCTTTCGGCACCATGCAGTCGGGCGGCAGTGGGATGTCTTTCTTCCCGAGGAAGTGCGCCTCTTGGAGAGTCAACATACGGCGGGGGTCCAGCGCGCGCAGGCGCGGCCTGGGCACTCGGAATACCTGGCCACGGTAACTCAAATAGCGTGGCCGGGCGGGATCCCGTCCGGCCCGGCATTCCGCGAGGACTTCCTCGATCGTGCGCCCCCTCCAGAAGTGCCACCTCTCGTCGATGTTCTTTGGGCCACGAGCACGAACATCGCCATCACCATGCTCGATCTCCTACTCCCGCTCCACTGCCAAGATGGCAGGCCAGCAAGGGTTGTGCGGCCCGAAAACCGGATCGAATTTTAGGGCGTCAGGTAGCCGGCTCCGCCTGTCGAGGATGAGATCCACCATCTCATCGGAGCCGGCGTCGGGAAGCGGGAAGACGACCAGCCCGTACACGCTGATGTCCCAGCCGGCAGCCAGGCGGGACCAGGAGCAAATTGTTGTGGAGCTCCTCGGAGACGTCCTCTCCGAGGTTGCGCGGCCACAACCAACCGGGCGTCGGCTTGTCGCCGTCGACGGCCATTGAGGGGAGAGGGTAAGACATCAGAGAGGAGAAGGGGATTGATTGGCCGCGTCGCTCCTTGGGTTTTAAGGGGGCGGCAGCCGGTGGGTGCGCGCATTGACGAAGGGAGCGGGGTTTGGTGCACGCATTAACGCCGGCGTTGAGAGATATACAATGGCTCGTATCCTCTGTATATAGTGCATGACCCCAGCCGTTCCCTGACGTTGGGTGGCTGACACGTGGGTCCACAACCCTGGTGGTCCACGTGTCAGTGACCTTAATGGAAGGAAGGGCTAAGTCAGGTGATCCTTGTCCAACGACCAAACCCTGGAACATTGACCGAAATAGTCAACTTTTTACCATAGTCGTCTACTCTATTAATTGATCATTGTCCTAGGGAGAGTTTGATATTGGCCCTTTCAAATGTACCACCACACTCTTATACAGTACCTAGGTTTTGGTATGATTAATTCAGGCCCTCCGGAGAACCCACTTGGTTGAAACACTAATTAATTAATTAAACAGTCGACCGAAGCGGGTCACACACCTAGGAGTTTGATGGTTGGTTCTTCCAATGTACCACCACACTCTCATACATATGTTAGCACAATACCTAGGGTTTGGTGTTAATCAGACGCTCCGGAGCCCCAACTTTAGTCAAAACCCTAAGTAGATGACCAAAAAGTCAACCATGACGTCTACCGCTTCCACGGGCGTCGAAAGGGTCCGGGTAGCAATGTGGATTTTTTCCTTGGTTGTGTCAGGGTATCTCATATGAACATTTAAAACAATTTTTGGGACCATGATATCACATGATTCCATCCGATGCACCCGAAGTGGCAGTTCATCTATCCTTACAAGAAGAGAACCCTTCATGTGGGATAATTCATGTGGTGTGTTAAGCGGGTCACACACCTAGGAGTTTGATGGTTGGCTCTTCCAATGTACCACCACACTCTCATACATATGTTAGGACAATACCTAGGTTTTGGTGTTACTCCGCCGCTCCAGAGCCACAACTATAGTCAAAACCCTAAGTATATGACCAAAAAGTCAACCATGACGTCTACCACTTCCACGGGCGTCGAAAGGGGGGAGCTATGTGGATTTTCTCCTTGGTTGTGTCAGGGTATCTCATATGAACATTAAAACAAACTTTGGGACCATGATATCACATGATTCCATCCGGTGCACCCGGAGTGGGAGTTCATCTATACTTACAAGAACATAACCCTTCATGTGGGATAATTCCTGTGGTCTGTGAAGCGGGTCACACACCTAGGAGTTTGATGGTTGGCTCTTCCAATGTACCGCCACACTCTCATACACATGATAGGACAATACCTAGGTTTTGGTGTTACTCAGACGCTCCAGAGCCCCAACTTTAGTCAAAACCCTAAGTAGATGACCAAAAAGTCAACCATGACATCTACCGCTTCCACGGGCGTCGAAAGGGGGTAGCTGATGACGTGAAAACACACGTTCGTTGGGAGACCCCAAGAGGAAGGTATGACGTAGTGCAGCAGCAATTTTCCCTTGATATCTACCAAGGTTATCAATCCAGTAGGAGTCAAATGTGCTTCAGAAGGTTGTCAACGGCACCAGAAAATATGGCACGGCGCAATGTCAGATGATTTGGTGGCTGACGTGGACCTGCACACACCACAATAAAACTACTTTGCCCCAACGAAACAGGAAGGTTGTCAATCTTCCCGGTTTGCTGAATACAAAGGATTAAACGTATGGTGTGGAGAATAATAATAAATGCAGAAAGTAACAGAGAACAGATGATTGCAGTTGGTGTTTTTATCAGTGTAAAAGAATGGATCGGGGTCCACAGTTCAATAGTGGTGTCTCTCCATAAAAGATAACATGCATGTTGGGTAAACAAATTACAGCTGGGCAATTGACAAATAGCAAGCGCATGACAATGCAATATATGACAAGATAGTTTATTGTAGTATTTATTGGGCATTACAACATAATACATGGACCGCTTACCAGCTGCATCCATGCCTAAATAATCCACTTCCGGGATAGCATCCGTGTCTCCCGTTAGTATTAAGTTGCAAACAACAGATTATTGCATTAAGCAAAGTGTGTAATGTAAACAAACGCATTAGACTTAACAGCAGTACCCTTAAGCTAAGCATTAGTTATTTTATCCCTAGTGGCAACAACACATCCACAACCTTAGATGTTCTTGTCACTCACCCAGATTACTGGAGGCATGAACCCACTATCGAGCATAAATACTCCCTCTTGGAGTCACAAGCATCTACTTGGCCAAAGCATCTACTAGCAACGGAGAGCATGCAAGAACATAAATAAAACAGTAGATAGATTGATAAACAACTTGATCATAACATCACTATTCATCGGATCCCAGCAAACACAACATGTAGCATTACAATAAGATGATCTTGATCATGTTAGGCAGCTCACAAGATCTAAACATGATAGCACAAAGTGGAGAGACAACCATCTAGCTACTGCTATGGACCCGTAGTCCAAGTATGAACTACTCACGCATCACTCCGGAGACGGGCATGGTGATGTAGAGCCCTCCGGTGATGATCTCCCTCTTCGGCAGGGTGCCGGGAAGAGCTTCAGAACCCTCCTGAACTAGGGTTGACGACGGCGGCGGCGACGGAACTTTACGTGGAATAATGCTCGGGTCTTTAGGGTTTTCGGGACGGAGGCAATATATAGGCGAAAGGGCGGCGCGTGGGGCCAACCGAGGGCCCCACACACCACCACGGCGCGCCTGGCAGGGGGGCCGCGTCCTAGTGGTGTTTGGCTCCCCTGGGTCGCTTCTTCGTGCGCCCTTCGGATTTCGTCTTCGTATCGGTGAAAACTGGGCTCCGTTGATTTTCGTCCAATTCCGAGAATATTTCCTGACTAGCTTTTCTGAAACGGAAAAATAGCAGAAAACAGGAACTGACACTGTGGCATCTTGTTAATAGGTTAGTCCCAGAAAATGCATAAAAATGCTATTAAGTGTATATAAAACATGTAGCAATATGTATAAAATAAGCATGGAACAAAAAAAATTATAGATACGTTTGAGACGTATCAGTAGCTATGTGGATTTTCTCCTTGGTTGTGTCAGGGTATCTCATATGAAAATTTAAAACAAACTTATTTGGGACCATGATATCACATGATTACATCCGGTGCACCCGAAGTGGGAGTTCATCGATCCTTAGAAGAGCAGAACCCTTCATGTGGGTAATTCATGTGGTCTGTGAAGCGGGTCACACACCTAGGAGTTTGATGGCTGGATCTTCCATTATACCACCACACTCTCATACACATGATAGGACAATACCTAGGTTTTGGTGTTACTCCGTCGCTCCGGAGCCCCAACTTTAGTCAAAACCCTAAGTAGATGACCGAAAAGTCAATCATGAAATCTATCGCTTCCACGGGCGTCGAAAGGTGGTAGCTATGTGGATTTTCTCCTTGGTTGTGTCAGGGTATCTCATATGAACATTTAAAACAAACTTATTTGGGACCATGATATCACATGATTCCATCCGGTGCACCCGAAGTGGGAGTTCATCGATCCTTAGAAGAGCAGAACCCTTCATGTGGGTAATTCATGTGGTCTGTGAAGCGGGTCACACACCTAGGAGTTTGATGGCTGGATCTTCAATTGTACCACCACACTCTCATACACATGTTAGGACAATACCTAGGTTTTGGTGTTACTCCGTCGCTCCGGAGCCCCAACTTTAGTCAAAACCCTAAGTAGATGACCAAAAAGTCAACCATGACATCCACCGCTTCCGCGGGCGTCGAAAGGGGTTAGCTATGTGTATTTTCTCCTTGGTTGAGTCAGGGTATCTCATATGAACATTTAAAACAAACTTATTTGGGACCATGATATCACATGATTCCACCCGGTGCACCCGAAGTGGGAGTTCATCGATCCTTAGAAGAGCAGAACCCTTCATGTGGGTAATTCATGTGGTCTGTGAAGCGGGTTACACACCTAGGAGTTTGATGGCTGGATCTTCCATTGTACCACCACACTCTCATACACATTTTAGGACAATACCTAGGTTTTGGTGTTACTCCTTCGCTCCGGAGCCCCAACTTTAGTCAAAACCCTAGGTAGATGACCTAAAGTCAACCATGACCTCTACCGCTTCCACGGGCATCGAAAGGGGGTAGCTATGTGGATTTTCTCCTTGGTTGTGTCAGGGTATCTCGTATGAACATTTAAAACAAACTTTGGGCCCATGATATCACAGGATTCCATCCGGTGCACCCAAAGTGGGAGTTCATCATCGATCCTTACAAGAGCAGAAACCCTTCATGTGAGGCAATTCCCGTGGTCTGTGAAGCGGGTCACACACCTAGGAGTTTGAAGGCTGGCTCTTCCAATGTACCACCACACTCCTCATACACATGTTAGGACAATACCTAGGTCTTGGTGTAACTTCGTAGCTCCGGAGCCCCAACTTTAGTCAAAACCCTAAGTAGATGACCGAAAGTCAAGCATGACCTCTACCACTTCCACGGGCGTCGAAAGGGGGTAGCTATGTGGATTTTCTCCTTGGTTGTGTCAGGGTATCTCGTATGAACATTTAAAACAAACTTTGGTCCCATGATATCACAGGATTCCATCCGGTGCATCCGAAGTGGGAGTTCATCATCGATCCTTACAAGAGCAGAAACCCTTCATGTGAGGTAATTCCCATGGTCTGTGAAGCTAGTCACACACCTAGGAGTTTCAAGGCTGGCTCTTCCAATGTACCACCACACTCCTCATACATATGTTAGGACAATACCTAGGTTTTGGTGTTACTCCGACGCTCCGGAGCCCTAACTTTAGTCGAAACCCTAAGTTGATGATGACGTCTACCGCTTTCACGGGCATCGAAATTAAGGGGTTAGCTCGGTGGATTTTCTTCTTTGATTGTGTTAGGGTATCTCATATGAACATTTGATCGATGGTTGGCTCTCGGTCATGCCCATTCTCTGGCCAAATCAACACTGAAACAGCCACTGAAACTCTTGGGTCCTACTCGTCAGCCTCACGGATTTCGCGGGAGTACGTGTTTGGTTACCTCCAGGGCCTCGTTTCGTCCTGTTCCATGCCTCTCGCTCGTCCCTTTCGCGAACACCGACACGCGCCATAAATCCCTTCCCCGCTCTCAGTGCACTCATCACACTCCACTCTCTCGTCTCCTCTCTCCTCTCATCTCACCGCTCGTCCCTTCCGCCTGTCATCGCGACTTCCTCTTCGACATCGAAGATCTTCATCGACAGCGGCGACCTCGTTGCATCACGACCTTCTTCGAGGGCTTCATCCATGCCGGTTCTATGTAGCTTAGATTTGTATATCAAACTCGATTTAGTGGCTTAGTGTGACATGCAGTAGATCTGCATATGTATTGGGTTGGATCTACGTTTAGTGGTTGATCTATTGCTCTCATGTTCGTCGATTTGCTTTATTTTCTCTGTTTCGGTGAGATTGGCAAATATTAGTATGTGTTCATGCGTATTTTATGATCCGGTAGATGATGAACACCTTAGCAGTTGCCTCTTTGGGCTTATGGGTTCTGGACCGGAGACCTTGTAAAATTTAGGTGTGCATTGTCTTTAGTACAGTACGCCGAGAATTAATCTCATAGTTATGTTCTATATGCTTGTTGTTAGATGCCGATGATTAAAATAGGCCATGATAAATGCAAGGGGATTGTCTACAGAACCAGGTAGTTCATACAAGGACAATGTTGTATCACTACTTCGTTCTTGTAGACACTCTTTTTGCCTTTGTGTTGGCTGTGATGTATGAGGCGTTCTATGTGCTTGTTGTTACCAGGCACAACAAACTAATTAATTGTGTCTTCTATTTGATATTGTTGGGTTGTCTTGTGGTGCATAGTTGTCTATGCCTTCTGATTTGTGAACCTAATTGAGGCTTCCATTTTGTTTCCATTAGTATCATCTCTTCATGTACGTGTGTTCTTGTCATGTATGAGACTCTTCCACTTGTTTCATGCTTTCTATGTTTGTTTTTCACCAATGATTATTGTGTGCCACAATTTTAGTGTTGTGAGAGCTTCCACTGTACCTGGTACCTTGTACAAGCACATTGCTAGTGACATGCTCTTGATACCGTGGAGAAATTTCATAGCCAATGTGTTGTGATGTATGAGTCCCATCATACCACTGTATTTCATCTTCATTACATATCTATACACCTGTGTTTCTTATTTTGTTCGCTTAATATTTGTATTTGAACCGGAGACCCTGTAAAATTTAGGTGTGCATTGTCTTTAGTACAGTTACGTCGAGAATTAATCTCATGGTTATGTTCTATCTGCTTGTTGTTAGATGCCGATGATTAAACCAGGCCATGATAAATGCAAGAGGATTGTCTACAGAACCAGGTAGTTCATACAAGGACAATGATGTATCACTACTTCATTCTTGTAGACACTCTTTTTGCCTTTGTGTTCGCTGTGATGTATGAGGCGTTATATGTGCTTGTTGTTACATGCCGATCGATGTATCTGTTGCTGTGTACAAATGGACAGCTTTTGAGTGTTGCATTATAGCACTGCCAATGATGAGGCTGTTGAAGCACTGTCACCAGCAGGCTGCCACCAAAATTAAGAACTAGACACTAATTAATTGTGTCTTCCATTTGATTTTGTTGGCTGGTCTGATGTTGCATAGTTGTCTACGCCTTCGGTTTTGTGAACCTAGCGGAGGCTTCCATGAACGTGTGTTCTTGTCATGTATGAGACCCTTCCACTTGTTTCATGCTTTCTATGTTTGTTTTTTGCCAATGATTATCGCGTGCCACAATTTTAGTGCTGTGAGGGCTTCAATTGTACCTTGTACAAGCACATTGCTAGTGCCATGTCCTTGTTACGTGGAAACATTTCATAGCCAATGTGTTGTGTGATGTATGAGTCCCATCATACCACTGTATTTCATCTTTATTACATATGTATAGACGTGTGTTGCTTATTTTGTTCGCTTAATATTTGTATTTGAATGTAGGGTGTGGCCCTGTTCTTTCAAAGATCATCTATCAGAGAGCATGACCATTGGCCCATATGGGAGTTGGATGGTTGCTGAGTGTGGACGTGAAAGTCAAATCCTTTTTTGTTGGTTGATACGTCTCCAACGTATCCATAATTTCTGATGTTCCATGCCTATATTATACCAATTGCTACATGTTTTATATACACTTCATATCACTTTTATGCATTTTCTGGGACTAACCTATTAACAAGATGCCACAGTGCCAGTTCCCTGTTTTCTGCTGTTTTTGGTTTCAGAAAGTTACTTCTCAAATACTTATTTTGTGCTCTCTATATGCTTTCGAAAACTTAAAAAGCTCTAGCACATGATTTAATCCCTGCTTCCCTCTGCGAAGGGCCTATCTTTTACTTTATGTTGAGTTAGTTTACCTACTCCTTTCTATCTCAGAAGCAAACACTAGTGTCAACTTTGTGTGCATTGATTCTTACATGTTTACTTATTGCACTTGTTATATTGCTTTAGGTTGACAACTATCCATGAGATATATATGTTACAAGTTGAAAGCAAATGCTGAAACTTAATCATCCTTTGTGTTGCTTCAATGCCTTTTACTTTGAATCTATTGCTTTATGAGTTACCTCTTATGCAAAACTTTTTGATGCTTGTCTTGAAAGTACTATTCATGAAAAGTTTTTGCTTATATGATTCATTGTTTACTCTTTATCTATCTGTTAGCAAACAATAGACCATTGCTTTGAGTCACTTCATTCATGACATGAGCCTTGCAATATATTGATCAAGATTGTGTGAAAGCATGTCTCCTCAGAAATTATTTGTTGTTATCGTTTTACCTACTCGAGGACGAGTAGAACTAAGCTTGGGGATGCTTGATACGTCTCCAACGTATCCATAATTTCTGATGTTCCATGCCTATATTATACCAATTGCTACATGTTTTATATACACTTCATATCACTTTTATGCATTTTCTGGGACTAACCTATTAACAAGATGCCACAGTGCCAGTTCCCTGTTTTCTGCTGTTTTTGGTTTCAGAAAGTTACTTCTGGAAATATTCTCGGAATTGCACGAAACAAAAGGCCAAGTCCCTATTTTTCCAACACGTACACGGAGTCCGAAGGAGAGACGAAGACTCGCCACGAGGTGGCCAAACCATAGGCCGGCGCGGCAGGGGGGCCCACCGCGCCGCCTGGTGGTTTGGGCCCCTCGGGGGTCCGCCGACATCGCCCCTTCGCCTATTTATTCCCCGAGACGTGAAAACCCTAAAACAAGAAGCCAATTTCCACGAAGAGTTCCGCAGCGCCGCCGCCATCGACGACAAGTTTCGGGGGACAGAATCTCTGTTCCGGCACGCCGCCGGGATGGGGAATTGCCCCCGGAGTCATCTCCATCGACTCCACCGCCATCTTCATCGCCGCTGCTGACTCCCATGATGAGGAGGGAGTAGTTCTCCCCGAGGCTGAGGGCTCTACCGGTAGCTATGTGGTTCATCTCTCTCTCCCATGGTGTGATCTTTATGTGATCATGTGTATTGCTAGTATCGCTGAATACATTAATAATGTTTATGCTACTCAAGTGATTTTGTCTAGTTTCTGGAGTCATTGTGACAACACGGTATCAAGGTGACAGTGTGGGTACTTGTGTGACTCTATGAATAATTTAGACATTATCATGGCTTATTCTTGGGAATTGTGGTGTTTGTTTACTCAGACTTTGAGGTGTGCTTTTGCAGCCCTACGCATAGTACTCTTGCTTCATCAAGAAGGAGAATAATCCCGAGTAGTATTTACTTGTGTTCAGTTGTGCTAATCTAGTTGAATATGTAGATGTTACTCTTTATCTATTATGCACTCTATAGGTTACTTTAATATGAACTCCGGTACTCTCCACGGTGTAAAGGTGACAGTGTGTGCACCGTGTGTGATCCTTTATGACGTTGTGGCGCTTGTTTACTCCGGCTTGAGGTGTGCTTTTGTAGCCCTACACAATGAATGGTGTTTGTTATCCAACAAGAGAGTGTTTAAGAGTAGCTTTTACTTATTCAGTTATGAGATCATTGTTGAGAGTGTCCACTAGTGAAAGTATGATCCCTAGGCCTTGTTTCTAAGCATTGAAACACCGTTTACAACAAGTTCTGCTACATGTTTGCTTGCTGCCATCTTTATTTCAGATTGCAGTTACTACTTATAATCATCCATATTACTTGTATTTCACTATCTCTTCGCCGAACTAGTGCACCTATACATCTGACAAGTGTATTGGGTGTGTTGGGGACACAAGAGACTTCTTGTATCTTAATTGCAGGGTTGCTTGAGAGGGATATCTTTGACCTCTACCTCCCTGAGTTCGATAAACCTTGGGTGATTCACTTAAGGGAAACTTGCTGCTGTTCTACAAACCTCTGCTCTTGGAGGCCCAACACTGTCTACAAGAATAGAAGCACGTAGACATCAAGCTATTTTCTGGCGCCGTTGCCGGGGAGGTAAGGTAAAAGGTATTCACATCCTCTGGCTACTAAGCTATTTTCTAGTATGTTGCTAGTGTGTGAGTGCTCGAAGTTATTTCCTTTAGATTCTGCAATTATATCTTTTTGTTTCTTGTTTTTATTTTCACTAGTTAGGCTTAATGGAAAACAACAAAAAAATTAGAGATCTTTATGAACTTTATATTGAATTAGGACATGATGCTTTTGAAGAGAAAATTAAAAAACCTATGGATTATTTGCATGATGGTAGCAATGTTATTACTATAAATTCTTTGAACACCATTATTGCTAATGCTATGCAAAGTCTAAGCTTGGGGAAGCTGGTTTTGATGAATATGATATTTTAGTCCCCCAAGTTTTGAGGAGAAAATTTTCTTTGATGATACTTTGCCTCCAATTTATGATGATTATAATGATAGTGGTATTTTGGTGCCACCTACTATGGAGGATAAAGTTTATTATGATTATACTATGCCTGCAATTTATGATGATTACAATGATGGTTGTGATAGTTTTACTCTCACTATTACTAATAAAATTGATTATGCTTATGTGGAGAGTAATGATACTTTTATGCATGTGGATCATGATAAGAATGCTTTATGTGATAGCTATATTGTTGAGTTTATTCATGATGCCGCTGAAAATTATTTTGAGAGAGGAAAGTATGGTTATAGAAATTTATGTTACTAAACACCTCTTTTATGATGAAGTTTTGAGCTTTCTCTTGATTTGCTTTTATTTGCTGGGTACTTTAAGACCTACTGGTCCTTATGAGAGAGGGAGACACGATTTCATATATCACAATAATATTAAGTCTCTCTCTTTATGTTGAAATTTTTGAAGTTACACTTGTTTTGCTTCTATGCTAGTCACTTTGTTCTTCATTGACTTGTTTTCTTACAAGACTCCTATGCATAGAAGAGTGTTAGATTTAAACATGTTTTATATATGCTTCTTGATGCTCTCTTTTATGTTTCAACTCTCATCTTTATGTGAGCATCATAAAAATCACTATGCCTAGCTAAAAGGCTTTAAAGAAAAGCGCTTATGGGAGACAACCCATTGTTTTTATTTTCTGTTATTTTTGTTTTCTTTTTGAGTCAAGGTGTTGTTACTTCTGTAGCAACTCCTTTGTATCTTTATTTTATTGCATTGTTGTGCCAAGTAAAGTTTTATTGAAAGTTGATGCAAGATTTGGATTTCTGCGCAGAACAGATTTTTAGCTGTCACGATTTGAGCTTTTCTCCTGTAGAAAATTAAAAATTCTGAAAAAATCACGCATATCCTGAGATATGTACGCAACTTTCATTATTTGGCCTCCATCTGAGCAACTTAAGTGCCTCGAAAAAATTCGTCTTCCAGACTGTTCTGTTTTTGACAGATTCTGCCTTTTGTTTTGCATTCGCTCTTTTACGATGTTTGTGTGGATTTCTTTGCTCCACAAAGCATTGGTGGCTGTAGCTAATGTCCAGAAGCTTTGGGATTGATTGTATCATTACAGAATATGAGAATTTTTGATTATGCACTAACCCTCTAATGAGAACTGTCTTGAGTTTGGTGTGAAGGAAGTTTTCAAGGATCAAGCGAGAAGGGTGATATTATGTGATCAAGAAGAGTGAAAAGCCTAAGCTTGGGGATGCCCCCGTGGTTCATCCCCATATTCAGAAGACTCAAGCGTCTAAGCTTGGGGATGCCCAAGGCATCCCCTTCTTCATCAACAACTTATCAGGTCATCTCTAGTGAAACTATATTTTAATTCTTTCACATCTTATGCGCTTTACTTGGAGCGTCTGTGTGCTTTTATTTTTTGTTTTTGTTTGAATAAATTCGGATCCTAGCAATCCTTGTGTGGGAGAGAGACACGCTCCGCTTTTTCATGTGAATACTCATGTTCTTCACTTATATTTGTTGAGTATTCTTAACTAGCTACTGCAGTGCTTTTAGCTCCTGTTTTTCATGCATCTCTTCGAGCTGTTAGCACTTGTTTATAAATACTCTCTTGCTGCATTATATTATCATTTGGAGAGTTTATGTTTAAATAAATTGATTGGTGTTTGTTTGGAAGAAAGAAAATGCTACATGTAGTAGTTGGTATTGGAAAAGACATATGCATTCTTGTAGATCATTGTCTTGTTTCGATTTGATACTTTGCAATTGTTTTGAGCTCTCAAGTAGATCATGTTTAAGCTCTTGCATCATGTAGTTAAAGCCTAGTAGTGGAGAACTACCGTAGAGCTTGTTGAGACTTGGGATGCATATTTGTTCTCTCTAAGGTCTAGATATTTTCTGGTAAAATGTTTGAGCAACAAGGAAGACAGTGTAGAGTCTTATAATACTTGCAATATGTTTTTATGTGATTCTTGCTGTACCGGTTTATACTTGTGTTTGCTTCAAACAACCTTGCTAGCCTAAACTCTGTACTGAGAGGGAATGCTTCTCGTGCATCCAAAACTTGAGCCAAAACCCATGCCATTTGTGTCCACCATACCTACCTACTATGTGGTATTTCCTGCCATTCCAAGTAAATATTTCATGTGCTACCTTTAAACTATTCAAAACTTTATTACTCCTTATTTGTGTCAATGTTTTATAGCTCATGAGGAAGTATGTGGTGTTTTATCTTTCAATCTTGTCATTTACTTCTGACAGACTTTCACCAATGGACTAGTGGCATATACATCCGCTTATCCAATAATTTGCAAAAAGAGCTGGCAACGGGGTGCCCAGCCCCAATTAATTACAACTTTCATTAATAATTCTCTTCACATGTTTTGCCCTGATTTATCAGTAAGCAACTTAATTTGCAAATAGACACTCCTCCATGGTATGTGAATGTTGGAAGGCACCCGAGGATTCGGTTAGCCATGGCTTGTGTAAGCAAAAGGTTGGGAGGAGTGTCATCTATAAAGAAACTAAAATACATGTGTAAACAAAAGAGAAGAGGGATGATCTACCTTGCTGGTAGAGATAACGTCCTTCATGGGAGCCGCTCTTGAAAGTCTGGTTGACAAGGGGGTTAGAGTGCCCACTACCATTCGTTGACAACAACAAACACCTCTCAAATACTTATTTTGTGCTCTCTATATGCTTTCGAAAACTTAAAAAGCTCTAGCACATGATTTAATCCCTGCTTCCCTCTGCGAAGGGCCTATCTTTTACTTTATGTTGAGTCAGTTTACCTACTCCTTTCTATCTTAGAAGCAAACACTTGTGTCAACTTTGTGTGCATTGATTCTTACATGTTTACTTATTGCACTTGTTATATTGCTTTATGTTGACAACTATCCATGAGATATACATGTTACAAGTTGAAAGCAATGCTGAAACTTAATCATCCTTTGTGTTGCTTCAATGCCTTTTACTTTGAATCTATTGCTTTATGAGTTACCTCTTATGCAAAACTTTTTGATGCTTGTCTTGAAAGTACTATTCATGAAAAGTTTTTGCTTATATGATTCATTGTTTACTCTTTATCTATTGTTAGCAAACTATAGACCATTGCTTTGAGTCACTTCATTCATGACATGAGCCTTGCAATATATTGATCAAGATTGTGTGAAAGCATGTCTCCTCAGAAATTATTTGTTGTTATCGTTTTACCTACTCGAGGACGAGTAGAACTAAGCTTGGGGATGCTTGATACGTCTCCAACGTATCCATAATTTCTGATGTTCCATGCTTATATTATACCATTGCTACATGTTTTATATACACTTCATATCACTTTTATGCATTTTCTGGGACTAACCTATTAACAAGATGCCACAGTGCCAGTTCCCTGTTTTCTGCTGTTTTTGGTTTCAGAAAAGTACTTCTGGAATATTCTCGGAATTGCACGAAACAAAAGGCCAGTCCCTATTTTTCCAACACGTACACGGAGTCCGAAGGAGAGACGAAGAGCCACGAGGTGGCCAAACCATGGCGGCGCGGCGGGGCCCCCGCGCCGCCTGGTGGTTTGGGCCCCTCGGGTCCACCGACATCGCCCCTTCGCCTATTTATTCCCCGAGACGCGAAAACCCTAAAAAAAAGCCAATTTCCAGAAGAGTTCCGCAGCGCCGCCGCCATCGACGACAAGTTTCGGGGGACAGAATCTCTGTTCCGGCACGCCGCCGGGACGGGGAATTGCCCCCGGAGTCATCTCCATCGACACCACCGCCATCTTCATCGCCGCTGCTGACTCCCATGATGAGGAGGGAGTAGTTCTCCCCCGAGGCTGAGGGCTCTACCGGTAGCTATGTGGTTCATCTCTCTCTCCATGGTGTGATCTTTATGTGATCATGTGTATTGCTAGTATCGCTGAATACATTAATAATGTTTATGCTACTCAAGTGATTTTGTCTAGTTTCTGGAGTCATTGTGACAACACGGTATCAAGGTGACAGTGTGGGTACTTGTGTGACTCTATGAATAATTTAGACATTTATCATGGCTTATTCTTGGGAATTGTGGTGTTTGTTTACTCAGACTTTGAGGTGTGCTTTTGCAGCCCTACGCATAGTACTCTTGCTTCATCAAGAAGGAGAATAATCCCGAGTAGTATTTACTTGTGTTCAGTTGTGCTAATCTAGTTGAATATGTAGATGTTACTCTTTATCTATTATGCACTCTATAGGTTACTTTAATATGAACTCCGGTACTCTCCACGGTGTAAAGGTGACAGTGTGTGCACCGTGTGTGATTCCTTTATGACGTTGTGGCGCTTGTTTACTCCGGCTTGAGGTGTGCTTTTGTAGCCCTACACAATGAATGGTGTTTGTTATCCAACAAGAGAGTGTTTAAGAGTAGCTTTTACTTATTCAGTTATGAGATCATTGTTGAGAGTGTCCACTAGTGAAAGTATGATCCCTAGGCCTTGTTTCTAAGCATTGAAACACCGTTTACAACAAGTTCTGCTACATGTTTGCTTGCTGCCATCTTTATTTCAGATTGCAGTTACTACTTATAATCATCCATATTACTTGTATTTCACTATCTCTTCGCCGAACTAGTGCACCTATACATCTGACAAGTGTATTGGGTGTGTTGGGGACACAAGAGACTTCTTGTATCTTAATTGCAGGGTTGCTTGAGAGGGATATCTTTGACCTCTACCTCCCTGAGTTCGATAAACCTTGGGTGATTCACTTAAGGGAAACTTGCTGCTGTTCTACAAACCTCTGCTCTTGGAGGCCCAACACTGTCTACAGGAATAGAAGCGTGCGTAGACATCATTGGTAAAGGGTGCATATGTTACGACCGCATTGGCGCGGACTGTGTGAAGTCTATCTCATCGAAGCGGATGATGTTGTGAAATTCATATATATTTGTGAACAATTGAGCTAGATACCTATATTTTGTTGTTTTTGTTTAGTTGTCAGACTCTGTTCTATGATATCACACTCTCAGAGGAGTGGACTCTTTATTTTGTTGTTTTGATTCAGTACTTACCTTTTATGTCTAAAGTATTTAAACTTATCTGTAGTAACTGCCCTAATATATGTCTAGTTCGGACACTCTCGGATAGTCCATATCTGTCTGATTCGGTAATCCATCAAAGATCACTAGACTTGAGCTCGTTACTCGCCGTCATCACCTGCTACATTCAGTTCTAGAACTGCATCCACTACTACAATGCTACATTCAGTTCTAACACCTACTACGCTGCTACATTCAGTTCTAATACTGCTACACTACTGCATTCACTGCTACATTCAGTTCTAACACTGCATCCACTGCTCACTTCTTCAGAAAGAGCACAACACAACCCACTTCTGCAAGCACAAGGCAACCAACTACAATCTTCAGAAGGAGATTTGCTTGTTTCAACAGCAGCAAAACCTCTTTAAGCATGTTTATCACCATCCGATCTTGTCCAGGAACGGTAGCTTCACGTTCCGCCTCCCTTAGGAGCAGTTCTTCCCTCCTCTCCTCTGCCCATGCAGCAGCTTCAAATGCATCATTTCCTGTCAGTTGGTTGTCGTGGATCAAGAAGAGCACATATTCGAGCTCCCAGGGGAAGAAGTTGCAACCATGCTACGAATTGAACTAAAAATCTACAGTTAAACACTTAACATCGGATAGTGATAGAGACAAAATTAAGAAGAAGACCAAGAAAATCACACCAAAAGCTTCAAGTTTGAACACCTACCGGTTTTACCCAATGCCTCTCGCACTTGTAGAAGACCCAGCCCTTGTGCTGATTAGTGCCGGAGGTCTTCACAATGACGGTGCGGCCACAATCGGAGCAGGCAATGCGTGGGATGAAGGGCCGCGGCGGCGCAGAACAGAGCGGGATGAGCTTGCGGTCGACATGGCAGCAGATCTATGGCGGCGGCGGCTCAGCGAATGCGACGGCGACGAACCTACGGCGGTGATGGCGGGGCAGCTCTGGCTGGGGTTTGAAAGAAGGGAGGGGATGGCACAAACGGCACAGAACAGGTAGACCATTCTTATAAGACACAACAGTGGAGGACAGGTGGATTCCAGACAACAACGGCTCGATTGTATTAGGCAAACACGTCCGTAGATACAACAGTGGATGACAGATGGGGTCCAGGAAACAGCGCGGCGGTCGTTGTACTCCACGAGGCAAACAAGGGCACGATAAAAACAGAGCTAACAGATTACATAAAATAAACTAATTGACTCTTTCGGTTCACTAACTAGACTAACTAATGAAAAAACACATCAACTTAACTATCACTCAGATGGAGTGTCATTAAAGTACACATGTATTTTGATCGGATGGACGCAGTGCGGCGTCGGCATAGATCGAGGGTCGCTAGAGTCAACGAGCGGCTCTGACACCACGACGTAGTGGACTCTTGGTACAGTGCCGGCGTCATTGATCCACGCTATGACGTCGATGGAGCTCTCCGTGACCGGCAGCATCTCCACCATCTCCCCGCTCCATGGAAGAAAGCAAATATGGGAAATTGGAAAGAAAGCCATGAAAAGCTCTCGAGCTCTCATGAGGATCTTCTAGTCTCCTATGATAAGCTAAAGATAGCTCATGAGGCTATTATTACAAAGGTGAAATCTTGTGAGTCTCATGTGGACAATGGCACAACTACTACTCAACATGCTTTATTGCCATGTGCTAGTCCTAGTAATTCATCCACTCATAATATTGCTACATCTTGTGATGAATTATTTTCCATGCCTTTTTGCTCTAACAATGAAACTTCTACTTCCTCTAGTGTTTTTGTTAATACTAACCATGTAGAGGAATTAAAAGAGCTCAAGACCCAAGTCACTTCTTGAAGAAAGATTTGGAAAAGCGTCATGATGGGAAGCCCACATTTGACAACATGTTGAGTGTGCAAAGACGCCCCAATGACAAGAGTGGACTTGGATTCAACTCAAATAGTAAGATCAAGTCCAAGTATAACAAGAATAAGAAGGGCAAGAACAAGTCAAGAATTCGGCCAAGATCACTTGCTTCAAGTGCAAAGTTGAAGGGCACCATGTTAGATCTTGCCCTATGAAGAAGAAATCTCTTAGCAAGAAGCAACAAGGGAAGAGGCCTCAAGTTCAATCTCAAGTTCACCAAGATGAAGAACGGTCCCTTCCTAAGAAGAACCATGGCATGCCTCCTCATGATGAAGCTTCAACTAAGAAGAAAGGAGGAAGCAAATGTTGCTACATATGTCGTGGGAAGGGTCATTTTGCTTCTTCATGCGCTAGTGGTAACTTATCCAACCCCATAATAATTGATAATGCTTATTCTATTAGGAAGGATAAAGTTGGCAATGTGTTTGCCAAATATGTTGGTACTCAAAGTGGTGTCAAGAAAAGGACCATTTGGGTTGCCAAGCCTATTGTGACTAACCTCTTAGGACCCAACTTGGTTGGGAACCAACAAGCTAAAACTTGATCAATAGGTGTTGGTGGAGGGCATTGGAGACTTGGCTACATCATGAAGAATTAAGGGATCTTCATCAAGTTTATTCTCTCAAGCCAAGTCATTTGGATTATATTGTTTTATCTCATATCCATTGTTCCTCCTTGCGGTAACTTGTGTTTAAATCATACATACATTGAAAGTTGCTTGCACCCTTGCATGTGTTTGGTTTTGTACCTTGCTAATGTTTGCATGTGTTGTGCTCTCTACTTACTTTTCTTGAGTAATCAAGTATGTGTATGTTGGTTTGCACACCATGTATGTGTAAGTTTGTGTTGAGCCATTTGTATCAATTGCTTATATCTTAATTGGCTCTTTTTGAGAGATTAATGGACTATCCCATTTTGGGGGAGTGATATGTTTGCACACTTCACAATCCTAAAAATGTGTATACATGAGTACTACCACTTAGTGTTGATATATCAATTTTATCTAGTCTCTATATGGTATGTCATTCTCATGAGAAATTCAAATTCTATAATGTCCATTAATTATCTCTAGTTGAGTTCTATTTGCCTCTTGTGGAGAATGAATGTTTTATCACATTATGGGGGAGTAATAAGCTATGTGCATATTACAAGCCTAGAAAATGTGAACATGTGAGGTATTGCCACCTAGAATTGATATTGTTAATTATCTTATTCCTTTGTGGCATGTTTCTCAAACAAGTTCCCTTTTGCTTAAATGTTTTACTTACTCACACTTTGGATCTTGTTTGTGATGAATGTTCTTGGTAAGGTTTTCCTCTAATATGTTCTCATATATCTCCTTGGGAAACCTATTGCTTCAAAGCACTCTTTGTAGTTGCTTTGCATTATCGCGTGAATATTTGAAGCTATCAAGAACATTTATCTACATAAGCATCGTGCTTAAATCTTATCCTTCACCATGTGCTTATTGGTTGTGAAGATGATCTTGAATATCAATCCAATACACCACTAAGAAATTTCTACATATACTCCATGACAATTGATAGTCATAATTGTGGTGAAATGTGTAGATCATCTTCATATTGGCTCTTGATTTTATTGCCTTATTTCTTGCCAAAAATTAATTTGTTCTAACTTCCATTGTCTTCCTTACCTCTTGTGGATCATTTTGATTTACTCAAACTTTCCTAGTGTTTTATTTGGTGTAGGAGAGGCATTGATCCCATCATTGTGCACCTTGCATTTAAAGGTTACTTATAGATAATGCACTATTCTTGGGTGAGCTATCCTATATTGAGTACAACTTATATTTTCATTAGTATTGGATCTTATTACTTTTTCTTGATATATGACTAGTGTTTGAATAGATATTTGGAGAGCGATGATTCCATGTGTGTGCATTGTGTATTCAAATACAAGATCATAAACAATGCACTTTTGTTGGGAGAGCTATCATGTATTTTTTTTAAACACTATTTATATTCTATTGGTCTTTGATCCCGATGACATGTCTCATGGAAGACAAACATTTTCGGCTTGGTACTTTGTGCCATCATGAAAAGTGTAGAGGGTGTGGTTTATTTGTTGGAACCCCGCTCTTTCTTTTTGAGAGTTTGTCCCAATTGGCATCTCTCTTTGGGAGTGGGTTATATCATTCGTTGATTAACATATCTCTCTTTTGGTATCTCTTTTGGAAATTTGATATCTAGTCCTTTTACTTATTGATTAATTGGTATCTTATTTTCGTTTTGATATCTTTGTCCAATTGGTATTTTTTTTGTAATCATGTGTTGGTTTGGTTTTAGTTTCAATTGGCTTCTCTAAATCAATTATTGATTTGGATCTTTGATATAACTAGTCAACGTGTACGTGCAACGCACGTCTCATAATTTATTATATTATATATTTTCTCTTTGAGTTTTTTTACCAAGGCCATCCATGCACATGTCACTAAGAATTCTCCTGTGAGACAAAATATCTCTCGTGAATTATATTCAACTTCCATAAATCCAATTTAAAATATAATAATGATATTTCATAGAAATCTTCAACGTCATCAAATTTAACTTGCCAAAAATTGTCAGTACATTCTGCTTACACATGTAGTCTGTATGAAAACTGTAAATCCATGTTTTAGAGACCAGTTATAAATTACTACGTTTCACCTAGGATTCGCTCTACCATCTAGTCCAAGTCTTCAACTTCAGCCTCCACATTGTTTCAATTACTGAGAGCACTTAATGGGAAAAAATATTACCTTCGAGGCTTCCACACATCTTCATAATTGATTGTTGTTCGACTGATCACCATGACACCTGGCAGTAAGAAAGTTTCTTAGATAAATTAGATAGTAACTCAATAATTATGAAGCAAAAGGGAATCTTTATTTTACTTTCGTGGTCTCCATCTCGTCCTTTCACGGATGTCGAGATTTTACCAGCTCCATCTTGAATACATCCTTGCAAGAGTTGTACTCCAAATTCATGAGCTCGTGCAAGCTACTATGTAGTGTTTCAGGCTAACATCGATGGCGGTGGCTGCCGGCTTATGGAAGTTAGCCAATCTTATTTGGTGCCACAAAACTCAACGTGCAGCCACCACTGCGCGGGTCTAGCTGGTGCCCAACCTTGATCAGTTTTTTGAGGTTAGCAAAAAACAAAATGAAGAAGCCCTACCATGGAGTATGCAAGCTGATATGAGCTAGCCATAGTTGTGCGTGCGTGCATGAGTAGATTAGGTTGCCTTTACGTACCTACTACATGGGTAGATTAGATGGCGGAGGCAAGAATCGGTAGTCAATGGAGAGGGCCACCAGCGCTTTTTTTGTCTGCGCCTTGCAGTTCACAGGGAGCTCGTCCGAGACCAACGCCGGCGTGCAGCCCCGGGTTTTCATCCTTCCGTGCGCCGCTGGCTGACACCGGCATGCAGGCCGCCGTCTAGTCATCTACATGCCCACGCGACGCCGGCTGGCGTGCAGTTTTGCATCACGTCCTCTGGCACGCCCACTTCCGAGGCCAGCACCTCCACCTCAACGCCATTTAGTCTGGCAGTCCGACGCCCATGTCGAGTAGCCGTGCCTAGTAACAGTAGGAGCAGCCCAAGTCGAGGCCGTCCAGTCCATGGTGTACGTCTCCGCCAAGGCCGTCTAGTATGATGATGGTGTTCTGTGGACGAAACATCAAAAGTCAGTAAGCAGCGGCAGGCGACGCAGCATGCACGCCGGCGGCTTACAGAGATTCAACTTGAACAGGCGTACGGCCGGACGATCAAGCATAGAGTCCATGTCTCATACGAATTGCACATAGTTGTGTATTTTTGTGGAGTGCATTTGGTCATCGGGCTCCAACTTCACAACAGCATCGCGGTAGACGGATGGCGGCCAGCAAGGCCAGCTGTTGTGAACCAAATCCTGGATTAAGAACTCTAATCGGTAGGAGAAATTCTTGGGAGCCATGTAATCTGTCAACGTCGGCGAGAACGACATGAATCTCGTTTTCCTAGCTGAGCTGAGGCTGCTGGAGTTCATCGCGGACCTTCACCACTGAAATCTTCCGCCGCCACATGCACCACGGAAACCTTCCGCCAGCACCACCATTAAAGCTCTCGTTCGGTTGATCTGGCCTCATGCCTCTACTTTCTAATTCCATCTTGCCAGATGTGCTTCAAGACGCGAGGAACGCAATGCCTCGATCAATCTGAAAAAACAATCGACCAAGCCACGGTGCACCGGTTCCGTCGATTTCTTCCAGCCCTTCGATCGTGATCGACGAACGTACGACGGACGGCCGGAGTGAATCGTGATGAATCCACGCCGTGTTCATCTAATCGATTAATCCTTCGTGATCGACGAAGGCACGCCTGACGGCCAGAGAGAATCATGCCCAATCCACCGTGTTCATCTAATCGATTTAATCGATTTGATAGTACGTGCCCTTGTCCTGATACTCAAGGAAACGGACGCCGGACGGCCGGAGAGAATCGTGCTCAATCCGCCGTGTTCATCTAACCAATTAAATCGATTTGACAGTACGTGTCCTGATGCTCCAGGAACCTAGAAGCTGACCGACGTCGCATTAATGCGTACGTATATGCTGGCCAGATTGTTTCCTCTCTCTCCTTCTTCAATACGATTTTGACTCCGCTCCTTCCAAATTAGCGTTGCGGAACGCCGAAAGGTCTGTTGAAATAAAACGAACCGGTACGATGGCATTAGTAGTATTATGTGATTTGGTGGGAGGGTAAAACGGGCAAAAGTAGATTTGTGTTGAGTTGTCAAACATTGGAGCGATCTGGACCGTTGGCCAAATATTAAATGGCTCAGATTCAATGTATCAACACAAGTTTGCTCTTTTAATAGTAGTATAGATTTGGACCG
Organism: Poa pratensis; assembly: GCA_947311845.1. Classification (NCBI taxonomy): domain Eukaryota; kingdom Viridiplantae; phylum Streptophyta; class Magnoliopsida; order Poales; family Poaceae; genus Poa; species Poa pratensis. The sequence goes on from CAMZMU010000091.1 coordinate 10,312,772, forward strand.
TCTTTGATTTCTTGTTATTTGTCCAAATTGTATCTCCTTTTGGTTAGTAAAGTTAATAAGCATGCATATCTACTACATGTTTATTTTGTGGCATGCTTTCTTTCTTTGTGCCAATATATAGGTGAAACTCCACGGAATCCTAAATCGGCTAAGATGTGCATGAAATTCAATTTCATATCTATATGCACATATTTATGTGGAGTTCCTTCTATGTATTGTAGTTTAACTAACTACTTGGACCCAATTAGTTTGGGAACAATTTTACTTGAAAGTGTTTTAGGTACATGGAGATGCATTGGATGCTTGTCTCATTTACAATGAAAGTGTCTTCACCACTTGCTTATTGAAGCCAAGCTAGGATGGTTGATAAATTCTTATCTACTACATCAACCCCATGCCATCTCGGTAACAAGTATCCACCCTCATGCATACTTTTATAGCATTCAACCTTGTGTAGGTTTCATCATGGCATGAAAAGTATATATTTGCTTTTGTTGTAGCTATTGCAAATTCTATGTAGATCTTATGATACTTGTTGCTTTCCTCAATGATCTCAACTATCTCTTTTTCTCTTAGTGATATTTGTGATGCTTGTGTTGAGGTTGAATTTGAAGTTCATTATTATACAATATGAGAATATTGAGCTATGGGCTATGATCCTAAACAAACATCATATGTGTATATTTTATGACTTCCCTTTGGATATCGTGTTTCTTTTCCTTTGTAACTAATTTTGTGTGTACATGTTTCCTTGTGGATATATATCTCATGATTGTTGTACACTTAGAAACTTATATACATGAGAGAAATTACATCTTTACTCGATATCCTAATTCTTCGGTGTCACCTCTTTTACTCCGTTTTTGATTCTTTGGCGTGACTCCGAAAAGAATTTGATTTATGAGGGCATATCTTATTTTATCACATCTTAGTGCTCTCATCATGATGAATATCCTTGACCTCATGCTTGTCTTGACAAGCCAATATTCTTCACCATGGGATATGTCACAAGCTTTGTTTTTTCATTTGCATCTTATTGAGCTTGTGAATTCATTTGTTTTTGTGTTTTAGAGGATACCGGAGGAGTGAGGATTCCATTTTTGTACACCTTGTATTCAAATGCAATAATTCTAAATTGTGTACAAATATTGGGGAGCTCCTCTATTTTCTTTAAAACACTATTTTGCTCAAATCATAATATCTTGTGTTTATTTGGTTAGTTGGATCTTTTTGATTGCTTACCTTTTATTTGGTAAATTATAAAAAGTTTTCCATATCATTCTTTTGCAATCTTTGGATCCTCAATATAGTTTGTGCTCTCTCCAACTATTCGTCATTGGATATGTGTATTTGATTTCACTCATATTTTGAGAAATGCACACGTTATGGGGGAGCTCATACTATATTGACCTTCTAAGATTTTTCGCCCATTTTGGAAATGGATGCCAATGGGGGAGAAGTTTTAGAGGGTTTAAGGGAATTTGGTTTTATGCTTTTGTTTTGGTCATAAGCATTTACCTTTCATGCTCATGCATCCATTATTGTTGCTTTGCATGGTTGCTTAATTCATTATATAAACCCTTGTAAAAGAGATTGTCATCAATTACCAAAATGGGGGAGATTGAAAGGGCATGGCGCCCCCATGTGTGGTTTTGGTAATTAATGACAATCCCTATGGACTAATGGTTGCATTGAGTTATACTTGTAGTGTTTGTCCATAGACCATGCTTGAACTCCATATGTTGGATTCAAGGTTGATGCCATGAATATATTGATATAATAAAGTATTTGGCATCAAGATCATCGAGGTGTATGGATATATACTTGATATGATCAAGAAGAAGAGTATGTGATGACCAAGTTATTATTCGAGGAGTTATTCGATGATTGGTCATATGTGAGTTGAGCATATTGCAAGTATGTCTTGAAGAAAAGGATTAGTGATCATTCATGGTTATCCTCAAGACATCATCTATTGAAAAGAGAAGAAAAGATACAAGGTTGATCAAGATTTTGTTCAACACACAAAGCTACAGGATGTACCAAGTGGGATCATGTATCTCTTGGTATGGTAAGCAATTGTCCATATAGCTTTGTGAACTAACCCATGATATGTGTGTGGCATTTATATGTATGGTTAGGTATCTTTCCATGGGCTTGCATCAAATGAAGATTTCATATAGCCCATGAAGGATGACGTCAAGTGGTGATCGTCATCAAGCTTGAGTCGTGCAAGTTCAAAAAAAGTATCTCGAAGATATCATATGCTTGAAGCTTGCCACCCATTTGGAGATAATGGTCATGTGAAGATATGCCGATAAGAGGCTCTCCCATAGTGGTGTATGGGGGAGAAATATGTGGATCTTCACCAAGCGAAGCGCAATCAAGAAAGGTGGTCCACTTGAAGAGATCAAGATCATCATCATCTAGCTCAAGTGGAATGCGCAAGTCAAAGGTATGATAGGGTTTCTATTTTACGGTCTCGTGGTAGTTGGGAGACCGGATTATAGGATAGATACCGTACTATCAAGAGGGGCTCTCATTGAGCTTTAGCGTATCAGTTGGAGAGAGCTCAAACCTTTGCATACTTGCCTTCTTCATCTTTCTTGGTTCTTATTTGGCTTATCTCTTTATGAGATTTTGGAGCTTGTTGTGACTTTCATAACAAGCTCAAGTTCACCGAAAACGGATTTCGTATGAAAAACTTGTTGCGTTTTCGGTTTTGGAGTTTCTCCCGGTTCATCTTCTATAGAGAGGTTTCACCTTTCTACATTTGGTTTTATACTCCCTTGTTGTACTATGATGTTTTCCTGCATCATCTTGTCATGCTCGTTGCGGTGATTCCAACAAGCCCAAGAACATCGAAAACGGAGTTCGTATGTAAAAGATATCACGTTTTCCGTATGTATGTTTCTGGAATTCCGAACCACTCGGAAAATTCCGGACGGATTCCGAGCGGGTCGGAATTCCGAACTCATTCCAGACCGATTCCGGGTTTTGGCTGTTTCGGTACTGGATCCGTCCGGAATCAAGTAAGTAGAAATCCGGAATTTTCCGGACGGTCCGGAATTCCGGGTGAAAAACAGATCCATTCCGGACGGCACGAAAACTGCATAACGGTTGGATTTTTGGGACTATAAAATGGGGTCTTCTTCCCCAACGGTTCCTAATCTCTAGAGCACGGTTTTGCCCCCCATTGTTGACCCTTTGAAGCTTTGCTATCTCTCTATCCCTCCATGATTCTTGCCTCCATTTAGTGGGAAAAGAGAGAGGAGATCTAGATCTACCATTCCACCAATCAATCTCTCCTCTAAGTGAGGGGAAGCTTTTGGATCTAGATCTTGGAGGAATTTGGTGTTCTTCTTGGTTCTTCCTCTCTTCTCCCCCCAATAGCATTAGTTGCTTTGGTGGGATTTGAGAGTGAAGGATTTTGAGCACTTCCTGTGTTCTTGCCCATTGCATCGGTTTGAGTTCTCCACGGTGATACGTGGAAATCGAAGTTGAGAAGCTTGTTACTCTTGGGTACTTGGGGTGCCCTAGAGCTTGTCCTCTTGGGTACTTGGAGTGCCCTAGACGGTCCTTGTTGATCTCGGAGTTTTGGTGGCTCGCGGGATAGTTGGGAGCCTCCAATTAAGTTGTGGAGTCGCGCCCCAACCTTGTGTTTCTTGTGGCTTTGGGAGCCGCGGGAATTCGGTGAGAGCCTCCAATTAAGTTGTGGAGTGTGCCTCATCCTTGTACGGGTTCGGTGACCACCCTCGAGTGTCCCATAGTGGTTCGTGGCACTCTACATTGGTAGAGGCACGAAGGAGATTACGGTGTGCCATTTGACGGCTATTCGGAGATCACTTTGTGACTCCGCACCGCTCCAACAGAGACGTAGCTTCCATTGGGAAGTGAACTTCGGGATAAATCATCGTCTCCAAGTGCCTCGGTATTTCTATACCCGAGCTTCTTACTTATGCAATTTACTTTGTGATAGCCATCGAGCTTGAAGTAATATATCTTGCTATCACATAGTTGTATATCTTGTTTAGCATAAGTTGTTGGTGCACATAGGTAAACCTAGCTTGTTTAGGTTTTGTGCTGGATAAATTAAACGCTAGTTTTATTCCGCATTTATTCAAGCCTAAACCGTAAAGAATTTTAAATCGCCTATTCACCCCCCTCTAGGCGACATCCGTGTCCTTTCAACATTCATGGCATGAAGTTTACATTGAAGGGAAACGGTACCCCTCGCATCGCCTCCTCGCTGGGCGACGGGAGGGGTGAACCCTAGCCCTCCGCCGCCACCCACTTCCCTCCCTCGCCGTCCCTGAGGCAGCCGCCGGAAAAGCCCACGCAACGCCGGTGAAGGGGGCGGCGGGGACCTCCCGCTCACAGCGTCTCTCTGCAGCTCGAGGAGGCAGTTGCACGAGGGTGCGCCGCCACCACCACCCCCGCGTTCCCCCGCCCTCGGGCACCTGCGCCTACCCGCGGCGGCCCCTCGGCGAGCTGGGCGGCCGTGTCGTTCCGCCGGCGCGGCTGCGGCGGCGGCGTGCTGCACGGACCCGTCTGGGCCCAGATGGGCTTGGCGGGCCGCGGCCCTTCTGTTCGTTGCCGGCTCTGGGAGGCAGCACCAGCACGGCCTTGCTGCTCCCGCTGCGCCCCGGTGGTACGGCCGTCGATCCCGGCCCTGGGGGTGCCGTCGGCTTTGACGGTGCTCGGCTGTGCTGGCGCGGGCGTTCTCCGGTCCATTCTGTTGGCCGGTGCGGTGCTCTCCGGTTGTTGCGAGGGTCGTCTACCTCTACACTTGGCCATCATCCCGCAGCGGGGCACCGTTGGGGATGGCTGGTGTCGTGGCTTCGCAGATGGCGACCATGGTGGCGATGTGCTCCCTACGTGGGGGGGCCGTCGGGGCTGGGTGTCGAGCCCCTCTGTCTCGCCATCAGTGTCCATCAGTGTCAAAGGATGTTGTTCCTTCTGTTCTGGTGTGCCCCATGGTTCTGCAGATGGCGGCCATGGGTGCGGTCTCGTCTCCGATGCGAGGCGAGCCGTGGCAGTGGTGGTAGTAGCTTCTCCTTGCCGGTTGCTAGGCCCTCGCGTCGGATCCTTGTCGAAGCCCTGTGGCGTGGGTGGCCTTCGCGCGTGCTTTCGGCTAGCCCACCCTTCGGGTATATCAAACCCAGATGGGGTTGGGGTTGCCCTCGGTGGTGCTACGCCTTTCGACTACGGCGGCGACCCCCACGTGCGGTGAGGGTGTCTCTGATGCCCTTCGACTTCAGGCGGCGACACAAAGGCGTCGTGGCATCGTCTCTACCGCGCGCGACCTTTCGGCCACGCCCCCCGGGTGATGACGGTGCGCTATGTGGCCTCGGATGCGCGTTGGTGTTCGATTACGTCGATGGTGCAGTGTCTTGGCTGGGTCTCCGCCGTCACGTCCCGTGGACTCCGCTTTGTGATCGCAGTGCTTGGATTGTGATGAGTTTTTCATCAATCAACTGTCTCCGAGGTTTCTCGGCGTGACCCCTCCCTTGTGTGTTGTTGGTGTGTTTTCTTTTCTTTTATTTCTCTTCTCATGTACCCCCTTGTAAATTCTGGTTCTTTTAAACCTATCTTGTAGAGGCTGCAAAGTTCATAGGCAACATTTTGAACAATAAAGTTCAGGCTGGCTCTAAGAGCCCGCCGTAGTCACACAAAAAAAAAGTTTACATTGAAGATGTGTACACCTGACAACATGACAACATGAATATAGCCTTACACATTTGAAAGGGACTTCCAGAAAATATATAAACTCACTGGCAAGACAACAGTAAGCAGTTAACTGCCAGAACATGTAAATTTTTCCTCACCTCTGCAGCCTCTCCCTGGAAAAATCGCTGGGTATATTGCCCGTGGTTGCATATAACTCAAGGTAGCGTTTTATCTGCACAATAGAGCACATCACATAGAGTAAAATAAGAGAAACATGGCAATATCACGAGGAGACTGAGCACCTGCTACAAAAGAAGCCTAGCTGATTAAGGGTCTATTTGTTTGGGCTGCAGCTGTTGAGAAGCAGCTGTAGCTGTTTGGCCTGTGAGAAAGCAGCTGTGAGAAGCAGCTGCTGGAAGCAGAAATTTGATGTTTGGTAAAAGTGTTGTCGGCAGCTGTTGCTATTGATTTTCTGGGTGAAATGTCTGGAATGCCCCTGAGTGCTGAAGATGTCATACAAGTGCTGATTTAAAGTGAAATAGTTGTTTTTTGACTTATTTCATTCATAATTACGATGTTAGGGAGCTCAATCATATCAGTTTATCTATTTATATGTAATAATTGAAATACGTATTTATCCGAACGAGCATTACATATATCCGCAAGATCATAA